>OU824206.1:10747549-11465549 GCA_917499995.1 Ichneumon xanthorius | reverse complement strand
CGATGGATCATGAAATTCTCACTCCACCCATCGCTGTCGACGATCGATTTCAGACTGAAACCGAGTGGCCGCACAGATTTTTTTCATTCAACGTGTACAGCCGATGCTTAACTTTGATCCAACTTTGAACAATCCTTTTCAGTTCACGGATGAATGGCCTGCGAACATTAGCTGTAATATACGATCGTGTACGATGACTGTGATCGGCACTTTGCGCTCCAGCATGAGTACCATGACAATTTGGACTTCCAGAATGGCCTATCATACCGAAAAATGTCCTCGAATCGTTACAGCGCGCGAACTGTCGTGCGTCCGCTTTTCACGAACTGAAACCCGACAATCTTTGGAATCTGATTCAAAGATTCAAGGAAGAGACGGATCACGATTTTTTTAAATTTGAAAACTACTATCGTGACGCCACTTTGTAAATCTCATTTTTCGACCGGAAGTGACGTCACACAGGAATGCATCACTTCCAATTTGAATATCTCATTTTTTAACCGGAAGTGACCTCAGACTGAAACTGGCCGCACAGTCGATTTTTTTTTCATTCAACGTGTATGGCCGATGCTTAACTTTGATCCAACTTTGAACAATCCTTTTCAGTTCACGGATGAATGGCCTGCGAACATTAGCTGTAATATACGATCGTGTATGATGACTGTGATCCGCACTTTGCGCTCCAGCATGAGTACCATGACAATTTGGACTGCCAGAATGGCCTATCATCCCGAAAAATTTCCTCGAATCGTTAGAGCGCGCGAGCGCCGTTCTCCTCGTCGACTGGACATTGATGTCTTCATTGTACGACGGACCCTCGCGACGAGACGAGACGAGAATTGCAGGGGTTTCTCGTTGGGGGCTGCCACGGCTGTTGGCATTCGCGGTTGCAGCGGGGCAAAAAGCGCGAAACGCGCAAAATTTCGGCTCGCCTGATTTACGGTCCGGGGTGGGTGCCGGAGGAGGAACGGGAGATGGTACGGGTGAGCAGTAAAGCCATAACAGTGTTACCAAAATGAAGAGGTTTAATGCGTGCCCGCTGGACTGCCGGGACGAGGATTGGCGCGGTGGCAGCGGCGGGTGGCGGCTGGCCATCCCGCTAGTGTGTATTGCCACGGTCATCTATAGCAGGTTGACTGACTGGCCCGGCTCCGGTGGTTGTGCGGACACGACCGAGCGGCCGGCCGAGCCCGGTTTTATTTTACCGGCTCTCTCGTAAAAACAATCAAGCGGCGCGCCGGCCCGACACACTAAACCTTGATTGTAACTGATGAGGATGAAACTGCAAGTGAGTGTAACTTCGCCGCTCGGAATCCCCCGCGCACGCCAGTTTTCGGCCCTCCGAACCCACCGCGGGGAACGACGAAAAGTTTTGACAAGGTGGAATTACGACGGACACTGTTATACCGTGCACTGAGGCGCTTTCGCGCGATTTTTGCGAGAGCCCTTCGTATTTCGGGGAATCTGGTCCAATAAAACGGACGAAGTGGTGAGCATCTTTTGGGAATTGGATGATAGGCCTTGATTCGAATCCCTCGAAATTCGTCGCATTTCTACAGTTTTATCAAAATGACCCTGAAGATATCTGCATGTCGCCAAATTTCATCAAGTCATAACGACTGTATTTTGTATCATACAAACTTTGCTCAAGGAAGTTCACTTGGAGATCAAAATTCTATAAGTGAACAATCGGTTATTCTTCGTAAAGCCGTGCACTGATAGAGACTTGCCAAAGATGAAATTTGATGTCATGCAGATATCTTCATGGTAATATTAAAATAACCCTGAAGATATCTGCATGTGGACAAATTTCATCAAGTTATAACGGCTGTATTTTGCATCGTACAAACTTTGCTCGAGGAAGTTCACTTGGAGATCAAAATTCTATAAGTGAACAATTGGTTATTCTTCCGAAAGCCGTGCACTGATAGAGACTTGTCAAAGATGAAATTTCATGTCATGCAGATATGTTCAGGGTAATATCAAAATGACCCTGAAGATATCTGCATGTGGCCAAATTTCATCAAGTTATAACGGCTGTATTTTCATCGTACAAACTTTGCTCGAGGAAGTTCACTTGGAGATCAAAATTCTATAAGTGAACAATTGGTTATTCTTCCTAAAGCCGTGCACTGATAGAGACTGGCCAAAGATGAAATTTGATGTCATGCAGATAACTTCAGGGTAATTTATTAAATCGCAGCCGGACATTCGATTCGAGGGTTCTCACGCGTCGAAATCGCGAAAGGTTTCGCGAAAGCACGATAAATTCGAGGGCAGTTTCGAACGTATCCAACTTAGGACGAACGTATCTCCGGTAGGATGAAGAAGCGATGAGCACCGACCGCGGAGGGCTACCGCACACGGAATCATCTTCTCTGCCCCGGCGTACCTACCTACAGTTTCCCCAATTTGTTAATTACTTCGCTCGGATATTCGGCAAGCCCTTCCACGCCGGGTTAACCGCAATTTCGCGGCGGGCCGGCCCTCGAGGAGTACAGCGCGTCGCGGTCGGCCGAATTACTAACGTTACTACTGCGTGACCGCAACTACTCGCGTGTGTATACGCTCAAGAGGATCTTGCACGTACCGTGTCGCGAACGATCGTTTCTGTGCTCCACGCACAACGGAGACTGGCGGAGAACCGGCTGGCTTATTTTTTTCTGGACATAGTTTATTTGCAATAAAAAATAATTGAGAATTCAACGAAAAATTGACGACGTTGCCAGTAGCGTAGTTGTGGCATTTTTCACGTTTTTCTCTCGGAAATTAATGAATTATTTCCTTTTTTCTTTTTTGGTAAAAAAAATAGCGATAATTGGATCGACTTCTGGAGCGAAATAATTTAATGACTCGCATGACCGAGATCCGAGCCACCGAATAACAGAATAATAGATTTGGCACACAAACGAAATACGAGACTCGCAAGCAGGCTTCGCTGGATTCAGTCTCGAGCGGTGAAATGATATTGAAGCGACGTGTAGTCACTATTATTAGCCAAGGTTTTATTGGGCCGCTGGCCTTTGGACAACACGTATCCTACGCTACATCGCAGCGGTATAGGAGACTCCGTACGGTACACAGGCTACGTCCTACGACCGACAACAGTTAATCAATGCTTTTATGAGCCTTCGTTTGGTGGTGGAGCGAGTGCGGAGGATCGGTCAACCCGCGGCCACGTCCACCCACACACCTCCTCCACAGAGCCGCGCGCTACCCCCCAAACCCGAACCCATCGGACACACGCGCGACCAATTCGAACTGAGTGCACGCAAACTGCACCGGCATGCACCGGGAACACGAGTGAGTGTGGGTATTCCATGATGTATCGAGTGCACTTCGTTGTATGGGTAGCGGGAATCGCTTAGACCAACACAGGGAAAATCAAATTGGCACGGACGAACTTTATCGAAAACTTGGGCCAGCTATCGGGCCCATTACTCGCTACCCTCTCGCTTTCGCCCTCCCTCGCCGCTATACTCTCTCTTCGACGGAGCGCACTTATACGTTAAACACCTGACTATACACAGAGAGTTTACGCGACTAATAGCTACACCGATGGCGTTTACACGAATTTAATAATGCGCTTGCGATAACAGCGACCTGTATATTTTTTTGAAATTTGATTTAATTAATTTCATTAGGGAATTGTTCGAAATATGACGAAGTATGGAAACACGGAAATCAATTATGGATGGAGTGATTCGTATTCACTACTTTTGCCCTACATTACGCATTTACGAATTAAAGATTGTTGACCCTTAGTGTGGAGACCTCTGTAACGAATTATTAAGTCATCACACATGGAGTCCATTTGGACCCCGGCCTGAAATATCTCGGTAACTATGCACTTTTCGGGGAAAAAGGTTGAGACACTTTTTGCAGTGAATCGATCAAACTTTAAACTCGCGTAGTCAGATTTCCGAAAAAGAAGGTTTTACCCGTCCCAAAAGTGTTTAAAGTTGACGCTATGCGAAAACAAAACGGACTGGCGTTCGGTTCAAAATCACCCCTAACACACACTAAGGCTTAAGGTTCTTCAAAATTTAGCATAAAATGAATTTGACTCGATCAAAACTGTTTGAAACGAGGAGAAAGAACGTAACCGATAAACGAACAAGCAGTTCGATGATTGCAACAATTATCAGAGCGCTTCCCCGATAGCACGACGTGACGTCCGACACGCGCCGAAGACTAAACAACCACCAACGGCATGACGGGAAAACCCTATAGGCGAATGCTCCGATGCAGTTCCGACCATCCGACCCTTACCCACCCTTCCAGAAACCACCCTTCGCCCCCCCCCCCCCTCTCGACCTGTACACCAACGCTATTTATTTTTCTCATCACTTTTAATTTCGTAGAGGCAACATAAATGGGTATCTCGTTGATCGCAACTAACGTACGGCTATTGTTCGGCCCATTGTCCGTTACAGCGCGTATGAAGCATGCAGTGCGTAGCCGACGAGACAGAGCAACCCCTTCCCCTTATCCTCCCCCCACGAATGGATGTACACACGATATCGGGATCGGATCTCGCTTGTTGAGTTTATTAATTGCGTTATATGGGAAGTGCCGTTCGGCTATATCGCGGCGTAGTAGCAATATTGAAAAAAATTGCAACTCTACCTGCGCGGGTACACGGTATAACATCCCCGCGTCCCGTGGAACGAGCTATTCCGGGATTTAGCAAAAGGTACACGTAACAAAAAGCGATGGAGTGGGCGACAGCTTAAAACCGGGGCTTAATTCTTTTCGTTCGATTCGACAGCGATTAAATGCCCTTCATAGTGTTTAGACAATGCTCGAACAGGTGTGCATATACGTTTTGGGTGTTTAAGAAAATTTTCGAACTTTCACACAATTTTTAGACGTTGTCGCAGGACTCTCGTGATTTTTTTTTTGTAGCCCTCGACGTTTATCCTCTCCGTTTTTGACGACATATGATTTATTTCGCGTGTCAGTCTTCACCGAGGCTTTTTTCTTACCGAGCAATCGAGCCTTCTGCGAACGGTGATGATCGGCCGATTCATCGTAACAATGCCACATCATCGATGTCCCGCGATTCGAATGTGAAATGAAATCGAATGTCGGCCCGCAGCGAGCGTGAATGCCGTATGTACACCGGACTGTGGGCAAGGCTGGCGGGTTACCAATCGTAAAACAATCATACAATTATAGGTACGCGCGACGATGGGTGAGGGGGCGAGGGATTGTGCCCGTGAAGTCTCGTAATTAATTTCCTACTGGCCACAGTTTCAACGTTTACCTCGCGCCCGCGTACGTGACCGCGGAATATACACGCGACCAGTACTGTGGCATTAATTCGTTAGCATTCGCAGCGGCAACGTATTTGCCCGTAAAATTGGCGCCGCTTGGCCCTCTCCGGTACACCGGGACCGCGATTATTTGCTCAAACAATTTCCGCGTTCGGGGGCACACTGCTCATGGTGACTAATGTTGGTATCGGACACGCGCGGCCCGCCTGCGGTCATGCTGCGCGCAATGCCCGCTCATGGAGCACTTTGCCGCAGGTAAATTCTTTCTCCTAATTCGTTCAAGTCGATCGACGATACTACAACACTTTACAACTTTATTTTTATCGGCTGCTAGAAATTTTATAATTGACGGTGCATAAAGTGAATATAAAAAGTTGACCCTTCGCATATGGTAAATCACTAATATCATCGAATAATGTTACTAATCGGCCAGTTACCCATAAAGTTTGATAAAGTAATTATTTAACAAAGCTGCAGTTATCCGAATTGACAACAACAAAATTTATATTTGATCCTAATACCGAGTTAACTGCAACGCGTAGATAAAAATTATATTTTCTTTATCATCGAATATCATCGAATAATTTTATTACTTGGCCAGTTACCCATATAGCTAGATAAAGTAATTATTTTCAAAAGCTTCAATTATTTCTAATACCGAGGTAACCGTAACGGCGTAGATAAGAAACACATATTTCCTTTATCATCAAATCTCATCGAATATCATCGAATAATTGTATTACTCAGCCAGGTACCCATAAAGTTTGATAAAGTAATGATTTAAAAAGCTGCAATTATCCGAATTAACAGCAACAAAATGTATGTCTGGTTGAAATACCCTGTTAACTGTCACGCGCCGATAACGAAGATATCTTCCGATTAAAATATGACTTATGCAAAAATTTAATCCCCCTGCATACAAAGTGCAGTAAAGTGCAACTGGTTCACGACCGTGGCATTCCCATTGGCATCGAGTAAGTGAAGAGGGGTCAGGGAGGGGGGAGGATGGCCGCACGAGGGGTAGTTGGGAAAACAAGCTGCGAAATGGAGAGTCGAGCAGTACAGAGGAGAGCGAGCGTGTCCTGTTTCTCCTCGTGGTAAGTGATAGGATCCAGCCGGTATTCCAGCACACACGATACTATCCACAGTCCGGTCGTGCTGGCCGGTCGGCTCTCCGGCCGTTGACTACCTATGCGGAGGCACGAGACCGCCACCGCAGAGGCCGCAACACGGGAGTGCAGTCGCAGTTAATTTGCTCACTCCAAGTGTGTTTGATTCCCCTAATTAATTGATTGCTAGGGTCACAGTGCGTCGATGCACTGGCAGCACCGGGAGGACCAACAGCCGCGCGCGTACGGATGGCAGTAATCAAGTGTGCCGCATAACGTGCGTTTACGCATACTCTACCTACCGTGCGATTACCCATACGCTCCACGCACACGCGACTGTGCGCGGTGCGTGCGTGTGTGTTCCTCGACCAACTCGACAAACCCCGCTACGATATATTTAAACGACTCGAACCTCTGTAACCACGATATCCTTCGATCCGCGTGATTTCCGGTCTGTGCGACGAGAACCCTTTTACACTACACTGCGAATTGTGTGCGTACACTGTAACAAAATTCGTGTGCAATTTGATGTACACGTACTGGGAGTTTTTATGCATAAAATGGTATATTAAATTTCGGGTACTATTGTGATGAAAAGGCAACGTATGGTATATTAGAAACTTTAGAAACACTTTATTTTTAATCATTTACTTTAATGTTACTGTAACATACTTTAGTTCCAATGATTTACCGCAATTTCACTCTAGAAGCTCATCAATTTTCTCATGACAATTGTACATTAAGTTTGATGTGCCAGTTTTTGCATAAACACTATAGTTGTACAATGTACAATGTATAGTGTACACTATAGCTCAAAGAAGCTTGAAATTCCGCTGCCAATTTTTCAAAAAAGGTGCACAATTTTTGGTATTTTTGTTTTATACTTCTTTAACAATTAATTCATAGAAAATTAATTCTATTTCAAATCACGATGATTGATCCTGTGATTGATTTTTAAATAACATTTTTTAATTACCAAATTAAAAAAAAATGAAGTTTGTCACCGAGCGACTTAAATATAAAAATTATGTCTAGATATCGATTTATTAAGAATTTCAGAAAGATATCTTACACTCACCGAGATGACCGTTCTCGTAGTAGTCACCATTGTCCATACGATGTTTCTTGAGCGAATGCTGCGGATGATGTCCCGCGGCAGCTGCTAGATGACTCGCGGCGAGGCTCAAACCGACGGAAGCTCTCTTCGGGGGTCTTCCAGGCCTGGAGCTGTGCAGTGGTAGAGAGTTACTGTGGTTAGAGACACCCGTCATCGAGGTAACGTCTTACCCCGAGTTACGCGGTTTGACCGCTTATACGCTACTTCATTCTCCCTCTATGTATAAACACCGCATCGGGATCTTCACATTGAGCGCCAATTCCAGAGATCAAACATGCAACAAGTTTTGTAACCGTAAAAAAAAAAAAAAAAATGATTCTCTTGATTTCGTTCTCAACGATCTGATCCATCACCGACGAGGTGCGCCTCGTCGCTTGGCAACTTTGCCGCTCTGTTCGTTTTGTGAATCTCCCTCGCTACCTCTACCTGGCGCATTAGCGGTTCGATCTCCCCGACGATTTTTCACCGGGCCAGATTATCGTGAGGCAGAAAGAGAGTTGTCGGGCCCATTAGATCTCCCCTCGCGCGAGAGAAGCCGAAGAAGCGCACACCCCGGTTACGACTAATTTACTAAAATTAACTACCAGCATATTCTCAAATGATAATCGTTGCGACGCGTTGTTTCGAGAACGAGACGACGCTGACTCGGGAAAAAGTAGTTTTTTTTTATTAAGTTCCATTAAAGTAATATCCAATGTGGATGAAAAGTAAGACATAATTTTTCTTGTTTTTTTTCGCCTATGAAATTTCTCTAAATTGCCCAAAACGTAAACTGAAGCATGTACGAAATCGAGATAAATTAGGTGAATAATTCGGAGACTCGCCCACGTGAAAGAAGAGAGTCGCGTTATCTTGAAGGAGTCTTTGAATCGACACCGATCGCGAGCCGAGCGAGAGAGCATGCACGTTCCCGTGGAAACAATCTCATCCTCGCAGGAACAGCGCAGCGGCTGCTGGCAGCGGGGATGTTCATTTTTCATAACGGTAGGCGCCAGTGAGGCGCTCGCACCAACACGCACCCCCTCTCGCACGCATACCACGAAAATTCGGAGCACGCCCTCGTGGGCCGCCAGCCAGCCGAATCCTTTCCCGTACGGGATGCACAGTGCCGGCAAGCCGTGAACCGAACGAGAACATAGGAGGAACGCGATTCACTCGAGCGAGAAAGCGTACGTACACTCGACGACCCTACGCTACATCGTGTTCTTTCTGGTCCTTCTTCTCTCACTCCATCTCCCCGCAGCGCCAAGCCCTTCGCTCTGGATACAGCACCACCAAGGCCCCCTCGAAGGTTCTCAGTCTGGATACCAAAAATCTTGCTCCACGCTCGATCCGCAACCAAGGAACATGGCCCGGGTTTATTCTTAGCTTCGTCCCAGCGTCTCGAGGCCCGATTTGAGAACCCGCGAGCCCGGTAAGCGAGCAATCTCGTAGTAGTCAGGACAGATTTGTAAATCTAATTTTTCATCCCGTCCCTCCCCCCCCCCCGCCTCCCTGCGCCTACCCTTGCCGCCTGCTTTCTTTAGCGTCCTTATGAAGTTCGCCCGGTTCCTCTCGTAATCCCTCTCCGCGATCACTCCTAGAAGCTCCCGAGGACTCGCCTAGCAGTTTTTTTTTTTTCATTTTTGTTTTATTTTTTAGGGTGTACTAAGTACTGAGCTATGATTTAAGTAGATTCGACTCTTTGACGGATGGGACGGTATTATTAGATGACTTGCGGTGAAAGAAATTAAAATTTATAGGAGCTGAAAAAAGATTACATGAGCTCTTGATTTTATCGGGAATTTTAGAAGGTAAAAAAGGTTTGTACATTTACTACAGTTCACTACTTATTTCTTGGTCATTTATAAAACATTTCAATAAAAATAAAAAAAAATTGTATTTTTCATTTGCAAAAGCGTTCTTTTTTTTATTGAAGTTTCATTTGTAAAAGCGACTCTCCTCCTCGGCAAAGGAACGTTAAAAAAATTGTAAAATTAAAAAGAAGAAAAATTATGGTTTTCTTATGGGCAAGAAACGTTCGTTAGATGTGCAAGTCTTTTTGTACCGTTTGGAAAATGCATCGAAAGTGCTATAAATTACCTTTAGTTTCTAACAGCTGCGATGTATCTAACACATACGCGGCGTCATTATCCTCTTTCACCTTTCGAGTTTCGTTGGCTCTCGCACATTAGTAACGACTCGTGCGTTAGTCTCACGCACAACAGATCTCTCTCCGGGCCAGACGATTCTCAGACGGGCTCGTGGTTATGCCGCGTTCCCGCGCGCCGGCCCCGCACGAGTTCTCGCTGATCTCTTAAACCGCTTAGCTTCGGGTTACACCGAAAACAAGAGCGCACTCTCGGAGACTCTTAGCCGCACGCACAGAATACTACATGAATACCACGCACTTGTTGGCCTTTAGGTTTTTTTTTTTTTTTTTTTACCCGTTGAAAAATCCCTCTACTTTATGCCGTCATTCCACTTATTTCCTTTGCATTTTTATTTGACGTTCGTGCCGCGCGACCAACAGCCCCGAACTTATTGTATTATTTTCTTACTTTTTCTTTTATTATTATTATTTGGTCAGTATTTTTCAGGTTTTTTTTTCTTTATTTATTATTATTATTATTATTATTTTTCTTTTTTTCATTTTTTTTCTCACCGAGGCGCCGGGCCTCCCATGCCGTTTCATCGCCCCGAGGCATCGAAGAACCCGCCGAGCTCTACCGTATACGAACTATAACCAACGGGTTAACTAACCTTCCGCGAAATTGGCCAACCGAGCGGTGATAATCTCGCCTGGAAACGTCAATCTTAAAAAATCCTCACTCCCGCTGCTCCTCGCGAGATCGCGCATACGTGGCGAATGAATTAAACGATCATCCAGCGGTGTGCGCCGTCCAGCGTGTGCGCCTCCACGGAAGAAAAATCAGAAGCGTGTCTCGCTTCCGAGAACACATGCTCGCATCGGAGATGAAAATCAACAAGAGCGTTCCGCAATTTTTTTCCATTTTTTTTTCTACAGCCCCAAATACGGAAAAAAAAATTGTACAAAAATTTTCATAATACATTGTATCCAATTACCTTTGTGTGGAAAAAAAATTTCATATACATTTTCACACGATTCAATTTAGCGTTTACGGAAACCAAGAACTATTACGGACGCGAGCTACTGCAGTCTCATTAAGTGCACGTTGGATTTCTCTAAAACTTACCACTTACCGACAGTAAGTATCTATGTGCAAATTTCGTCATCTAAACACGCCAATTGTCGACGAAATTTCTTCCCGGCACGTGAACCAGACTCGCCTATAAAACGTGTACAAATTGAGCAAAGCTAAATGATCCCTAAAACCTTTAAAAAAATTGAATGCCCAAACGGTCGCCATCGGATGATATTTCAAGAATCCCGGAAGCGTTGTACGTTTGCTTGCGTAACTGGAGCCCGATAATAATTTTCTTTTTTTTCCTCAATACATTAGTCAAGGATGTATCTACGTGCAAATTTCGTAATTTAAACACGCCAATTGTCGACGAAATTTCTTACCGGCACGTAAACAAGGTTCGCCTATAAAACGTGTACAAATTGAGCAAAGCTAAATGATCCCTAAAACCTTAAAAAAATTTGAATGCCCAAACGGTCGCCATCGAACGATATTTCACGAATCCCGGAAGCGTTGTACGTTTGCTTGCGTAACTGGAGCCCGTTGATAATTTTCTTTTTTTTCTCAATACGTTAGTCAAGGACGTATCTAGGGTAAAAGTGGTGAATATGGCCCATCTCGATTAACACGTAAATCAGTGATATATGGACCGGGCCATATTCCCCACTTTTACCCTACGTACAAATTTCGTCATCTAAACACGCCAATTGTTGACTCAATTTCTTCCCGGCACGTGAACCAGGTTCGCCTATAAACCGTGTACAAACCGAGCAAAGATAAATGATCCCTAAAACCTTTTAAAAATTTGAATGCCCAAACGGTCGCCATCGGACGCTATTTCACGAATCCCGGAAGTGTTGTACGTTTGCTTGCGTAACTGGAGCCCGTTAATAATTTTCTTTCATTTTTTTTTTCTCAATACATTAGTCAAGGACTTTTGTACAGTCCGCTGTTCTCGGTCCGCCGAGGCGTGTCGAGACGATAGTACAAGAAACACAGTCCTCCGTTCGGTACGTGTTCGAGACAAAAGTCAACGAGCGTCGAATAGCTTCGACACGAAAGGCCGTACGAACGGCTCGCTCCTCAGTATGCGGCCGCGGAAAGTGCATAATATACGGTCGCAGAGCAATCGGAGTGTTGTTGAAAATATCGTGAAATAAGAGAGAAAGATCTCTCGACGGTCGGGCCTAGAACGGTAATCGCACGTTTGCGAGGCCCCCCTCCCAATAATGGTCGTAAGATCGAGTACGATTCGCGAATGGAGGAATCGAGCGTTCGTATTAATGCCGAACGAGAACGATCGTTCCCGGGGAGGGCCGGGTTTCGACTTTCTTCACGTGCCGGAGCGCCCGGAACACGTTTCGCTCGAGCAAGTCGTTACATTGCGCAACGAGAGGGCAATTACACGGCTCGATTTGCATTCTTTATCGGGTTTCCTCCGACCGGCTGGTAGCTCTCTGCTCGGCCGCATTCGACGACACGGCAGAAAAACGAGTCGCACACGCGCCCGCCGAGCTCCCCGGATTCGATTTATCGAACCCGATCGCGCCTCGTCGATCTCCTCGACAATCGTACGAATATAACGCTCGGAGCGTTAAAGAAAGGACGACGGGGAGATATCGTCGATAAGGGACGTCGAGAATGGGAAACGCAGTTGTTCGCCGCCGCGGCTGTTTAGAGGATTCTCGAATCGAGCCGAGTTGCGTGCGCCGGGCTGGCCGATCCGCGAGCCAGGTGCTCGATACAGGCCGGCTCGATCCGATACTCCTTTTTATTACCTTAATTATCGTACGGGCGAGTGCGGAGTCCGCGCGAGAGGAGACATGCGCCGGGAAGGAGAATTCGAATGAGGCATCAAATGCGAAGCTCCGGGACGTCAAATCGAGAAACGCACAGTCAATAATGTTAACCGTCAGGATGTGGTCACCGTTAGAACGAGGTTGCTATTAACAACAAATAACAACGAAAAAAAACACCATCTCAACACACAAACTCTTAACATAAAAATTATAACGGAAAAGAATAAATATTTTCTGAAGAGGACCCTGAGCAGGGTCGAAACGTAATACAGAGCCTCCTCATTAACACCTTGAAGAAGAGGAATCCCAATAGACCGTTCCGAAGTCGAAATAAATTGAAGAGAATTGTTTTTATATCGGTCACAGCCCTCAACGAAGAATAATGTCAATTACTTTCAACACTGTGCCGGGCTCGCGATCTGGCAGTGCACTTTTATGACTTACGCGGTGCGTAAAAAAAATAATAATAAAGAGTGGTCTAGGATCGATATTGTAAGTTGGATATACATTTAAAAAATTAATATGCGAAAAGCATTACACGGAGAAAAGAGGCGAGGAGTGAGAGAACAAAAAAAAACAGTAAATTCAGAAAAAGGTTTCGTCGGGCATGAGAGTAGTTTTGCAGCAGAGATAATGGCTTACCGCCTCGTTCCTGTGAATAATTCATGTTGTGAAAAATTCTCTCTGGATCGTTAAGCGGCTGCTCACAACGTCAATGCATATAATACGAGAATGGAGGAGAGTGCAACAAAATGATTTTCGCGTTTATTTTTTGATTTTTTTTTCTTTTTAGTGGTGAAACGAGAATTACCTCGATTGTCCGCGATCGATTTGGCAGAAATCATTGCGATTCTTGCCGAGCGCGAGAAAGCACAGGTGCATCGTTGCAGAACGCACGATTTTACTCGTAACCGCTGCTGATGCTGCTCCGCACACCACCAGCCACGCCGGTGGCAAAACGGAGCACCCGCGCTTTCCACGGAAGCGAGCGCGTAATTAAGACAATTAAGGTACTCGCTATAAATCACACCGTGCTCATCTACTTAGACGATATCGGGATCGAGGATCTACACGCGTTCCGGCGAACGACCACGCGCTCGATGCCAGCCCTGATTTATGTTTAATCTTCCTATTCTTTTATCTTTGTTTTTTTTGGTTTTTTTCCTCTCGAGTTCTTCTCGTGATCTACATATATCCGCGACTCAATCTCTCCGCGATGAGTTCAGTCCAGATGAGAATCCTCGGCTATCTTGCCGACGTTGATAGGCCGTGAACGGAGAAAACTATGTTGAAAAAGAAAAACTATGTTAAATCAGAAATACCTTGGCGCAGTAGAATTGAGTGTCCGACATTGAAAATGTAGGATTGACAGGCAACAAAAGTTTAGGACTCTGTAGCATTCGAGAAAAGCCATAAATCGTCAATTTCCATCTACATACGACCACGCGCTTAATGCCAGCCCTGGTTTACACGGTAAAAATGAATTGTAGACTCGACGTACTGGAACTTGAAATTTGCTTACGTTACTTACATTAATTGAACATTGATTTACTTTTTTTTTTAATAAAAATCCGAGATATTAATATTACAAACGCTTTGCCTGAGATTCACAAAAATTTCCAATCAAAATAAATATTTTACTGTAAAATTGCAACACCTATGTGTTTGAAATTTCAGAAAAACTTTATGTAAAAAAGCTTCCAGTACCGTTTATTGATTTTCAAATGAATTGTTGTTTACAGTCTATGTTTAAATATTTATATTCTTTTGTCATTATTTTTGTTTTTTTCTCCAGATCTTCTCGTGATTTACAAATATCCGCAACTCAACTTCTCCGCTATGAATTAATTTTAAATGAAAATCCTCGATCATCTTCCCGAAATTGATAAGCGGTGCAAGAAGAAAAATTTTGAAAAACAAAAATTGAGTTAATTCAGAAATTGCCTGACGCAGTAGAGTCGAGTCTCCCACGCCAGGGCATTAGAAGTGCAGGACTCTGGAGCATTCGAGAGAGGCCATAAATTGTCAATTTCGAAGTCAATTTGCCTGGGCTTACCAATCGGCTGCCGGTTAATTTCAAGGTGAATTGTGTCCAATATGGGTATATTATTAATGGCCCGGCGAGGGATAGGGTGGAGCGCGGTGGGCGCCGTCCGTACGGAGGGTTGCAACCCCGTTTTCGTGCATTGCCCAAATCTATCGCTCGAGGCGAGCGAACGAGCATGGCATACGTACGTATGTATCGCTGCATTTCGGCATGCATATCCACAGTGACGATGGCGTAAAGTGCATAACAACAAAATAAAACAAAAATTGTTACTTCGAGATCCGGAGCTCCGAGTATCCTTTATCAAAATGTAAAACGCATCTTCGACGGTCATGTGGCTAATACAAGGAAGTATGATCGTATCGCGTGGATCTCGTTGAGTTAGCCAGAACGAGACGGTCGCCTGCAGGAATGTCTCTGGACTCGCTGCGCGACGACGCGGCTCGCGGCTTCTGCTCGTGGTGCTTGTGCATCCTCTTCATATATTTAAAAGCTGCCAGCACAGAGACAAGAGATGTCTGTTCGAGTCGCCGCGTGCACAACGAGGCCCCTCGCTGTGTCCAAGATAGACGTGAGCGTTATCTAATGAATTACGAGGGGCTCTCGGTCCCTTATCTCGTGACATCCTGGCTACCGACTTGCGCCGTGCAAATACAGTCCATTGAAATATTCCGGTCAAAAAGGGTGTGAGAAACATAAGCGGGGAGAGAGAGCAGGTGAAGCGGCGCGAGAGAGAGAGCGAGGCTGTGCGCCGGGCAAACAACAGTGAAACATTGCACCGCGGTGGGGGAGAACGGGAGGGACGAACTTTTATCTCATATTCGAGTTTATAGCAAACTATAAAATAAACGAGAAATAACATGGGAAAAGGAAACGCACCGGAATCGAGATATCAAAGTTTGGAGTATTTCCTTTCGTGCTTACGATGCTCTTTATCAGCGTATGGCCATTGCCGTGAAATTTTTTGATCCGCCCGGGAATTCGTTTCCACGGCTCGTTTGGCTCTGAGAGCCAAGCTGCGGCGCGAGCCCACGACGCGAATCCAAATCGCGAGAAAAGCGACGAAGCGCGCAACGGAAACGGAGAAAAAAATGTCCATCGAGCGAGTATACGGCTCATAGAATCGTGGCCCTATGATTTTTTTTTTTTTATTGAAGCTGGCTGACACCATACGCAAGCTCTCTCTTGTGGTTCGCTCAAGAGAAAATGCCTATATAAAAAAATGTGTATAACAAAAAGTGGAGGTTGTTGTAGCTCGGGCGCTTCGTGCCCTCGCTATGGACCAGAGCTGCGCAAACACCCTAAGTACTTCAAGTACGTATTGAAGTATCGAGTACTTAAAGTACTCAGCGCTGGGTAGCTCTTAAGTTGTAACGTATTGAGTACTGGCAGAACTAAATAGCTCAAGTTCTGAGTACTGGGCACTCAGTACTTGATACTTCAATACCTACTTGAAGTAGGGTAAAAGTGGTGAATATGGCCCACCTCGATTAACACGTAAATCAATGATATATGGACCATATTCCCCACTTTTACCCTACTCAGTGTATCTGCCCAGCTCTACGATCAACTTTAGAATCCGGAAATTTGGGTTTCCGAAGATTTACCAGAAATACGTCGCTTCCGGTTTAATCTCATTTTTCAACCGGAAGTGATGCCGTGCCCAAAATACGTCACTTCCGATTAACATCTTTTATTTTTCGACCGGAAGTGACGTATCTCCAGTATGACGTTACTTCCGGTCGAAAAGGGTCGCTCGACTGAAAGCGCTAGGTACCTCTTAAATTCTAACGCACTGAGTACTGGCAGAGCTAAATTGCTGAAGTTCTGCGTACTGGGCACTCAGTACCTACTTCAAGTACTCAATGTAACTGGGCAGATGCCCAGCTCTGCGATCGACTTAAGAATCCGGAAATCTGGGTTTCCGAAGATTTATCAGAAATACGTCGCTTCCGGTTTGATCTCATTTTTCAACCGGAAGTGATGCCGTGCCCAAAATACGTCACTTCCGATCAACATCTTTCATTTTTCGACCTGAAGTGACGTATCTCCGGCATGACGTTACTTCCGGTCGAAAAAGGTCGCTCGACTGAGAGCCACTGCGTCGGAGAAGTGCGCCGAGCGTTGTTGCAGAGGGGTTGTTCTGCAGTCGAATTATCATCCTTCCATCGTTCTGTCCCGTCGAGTGTCGACGATGGAGTCGGGAGAGCGTTTCGAGTCTGCTGTCTGTGCCTCGATCCCCCTCTCCCCCCCTCGTAAAGCTTCGTCGCATGCAATTCCCGTCATAACAACGACTTCAATTTTCGTCAAAAGTCTTTCGGCGTCGGTAGGTACAGTGGCAGTACTTTCGAACCGTCGTTTCCCGATGCCCGGGCACATGTACATCTCCCCCCCCCCCCCCCCACCAACCCCTCCTCGACTGCCCTTCCAGCAGTTTCCGGCCCCTTCGATTTCTCGCTTTATAAACTCGATTGCCAGACGGAAATCCTAGGTCGCTTTCGGCTCTGCCGTTTTCTCTCGCTCATTCACTCTCGCCCCCTCTCGTCCCTTTCTCTCGGTCGCCTTGCCCGATATTTTCCAAATTATAAATTTTTACGACGACCCGGACGTATATAGCCCCGCTAACACCTTTCCACCCCTTGGCGATCCACCGGAGCGCCATCGACTTCGCCCGACGCCGTTTGCGATTGGATTTGTTCCGATTTCACACACGCACCGAGCGTGAACTCCCAATCCCCCGGCACGGGGAGCCCGTACGAATCTCGATATCCTTCGGGTTTGTTCTGTGCGAACTGGAAATGTTCCGATGCGAGCGATTGACCGTCCGTCTGGATTTTCCTTTCTTTTTCATCTTTTTTTTTATTCTCCTGTACGCGAATCGATCAAATTCTATGAGACAAAACGAAATAAAATTTGATCCCGTCCATAACTGTGATTCGACTCGGCGAGGATTTTCTTTTTTCTCCCTCTCGCTCGGAGAAAACCTCCGCGAACAACCGGTGTCTCTCCCACTGTCGGTGCACTCCGGCGGAAAAGCTCGCCGAGAAAAGGGCGAAATAAAAATTGATGAAGGCAAAGAAGTGAAAAAAAAAAACGAAAAATGGAAAAAAAAAATAAGTCGGAAAGAGGAAAGATTTCCCAGCCGCTCGGAGGTTCGACCCGGTCGGGGCGGCACGAGAAAGAACTATTAAACGCGCCGCTCCTCGCTCCCCCTCGACGATGCGCCCCCCTGTACACCCCCGGAAAAGAATATTTTCTAATAACCACAATGTAAAGCTGGGGTGCGTTACACAAAAGAAATCTTTCCATGTGCTCTCTCGCTTTCTCTCCTCGGCTGCTGGGCGAAGGATGAGAAAAAGAGGCAACGCCGTTGCCGGGGGTGGGGGGCGGGGGTAGATGGTCTTTCTTCCTCCACGGTTGTACGCGAGCGCACCACAGTACTGCGGACTTATCTTAGTAATATTGGATTAAAACTTATGCCTCTCTCGGTCGCAATATGTTATTTTTATTGCTTGTGGCTTTGCATAATATTCCCCATTGGGGTGTGTCGGAGGCCCCGGGGGTGGTCGCCGCGGCGTCTAACGGGGCTAATTTTAATTTTTATGCCGCCTCTCTCTCTCCCTTTTGGGTCGATTCGCGGGGCACGGGGGATTACGATTTCATCGTGTACAGCGCGTATCACACCGGGCTCTCTCGGTTCGTTTATTTATGCGGCGGGTTCTACGCGCGCTTCACTCGTCGCCGGAAAATTCAGTGAGCTCCGGCTATGTTACTGGTGGAACTTTTTTTATTTTTTATTTTCCGCTGTAATTTGAAATAATAAACGTGCCACCAACCGCTGACTTTTTTCCCACGTAACGTTTTGACTTCCCACGATGCTGAAGTACTCGCGGCCTGTAAGCTATTGTGTAGGCGGCAATATTGTCCGCCCTCCCCTCCCCCACCCCGGGGGGGGGGAGTTACTCCCGGCGTGGAGTTACTCGCAGCCAGTTTCTCGGTCCAATTTCGTGGACCCTCCGGCAGGCGCAAAACATCTCTATTACAGCGGGAACACACGTGGGCACACGGTGCTCGCACGGGCTCGTGAGCATTCTCCCCATTCGCTGGGTCACGCCGTTGACCACACGCGATACGCACCGAGCATCCGAAAAAACACCGGCAAGATCTCATTTCTCACTGGGTGCGTGGGCGCTTGGAGTAAAAACGAATTGAAAATTGCCGGGCCAATGAACGAGATCGCTGGTATAGGCAAACTGACTGCGGGTGGTCACGAGAAAGAAAGGAAATTTATAGCTCCAATAAATAGTCGATGATAGAAACGTTTTTGGTCTCTGAAAGAAATATCTTTTTTACCCTCCGATGACAGTGACATTGATATATTAATGGGAATAATTGGGGAGGATCTTTTTCTAATTATCCAGTCCAATTTTTATTTTTTTTATTTTTATAACACCTAACCGTTCGCCAGAATCCTTCCTGGTGAAGGGAGATATCAGAATAAAAACCTCGGAATCGATCCTTCCGAGGATTTGCCACTTCGTGCACAGTGATAAAAGGTTTGTTCACTACTGGACTGAGAAAAATAAATGATTGGTTACGTTATTACGTTCGAAGGCGTTATTTTGGCTGGTACAGCAAAATTTTTGTTTATATTGACGTATTTTTGAATCTACTGAAGTGAATAATCATTCAACAAAACAATGCTTTAGTTGTACCAACCAAACACATTGAACGTATGTCACCGCGACTTTCTTCAATTTGGTTAATCCAAAAGTGAAATGTTCTCAGTGAGAGATAAAAAAAATTAATGTCGTAACTTCTTCGAGTTTGTCGTTTCATGCACACTCGTAAAAGGTCTCTACATTACTGAGAGCTAAAACAAATGCAACTGGAAACGTGCTTTTAGAGAAATTCGTCTCTTCCCCTCTCGACGACAAGAACGTGAATATCAATCAGAGACATTTTCCCGCAGCTTTATCCGACGTTGCGTGATGTCGGGGGTGTTGAGTAAAATTGGAAAATATTTGCTCAAGCCTGATGACTTGCGCTCCGCGGCAAGACAGTGCGTGCCGCGAACATTCGCCGTCCGCGGAGATCCTCGCAACGTTTTCTTATCCGTCGCAGTTTCGTATTCGTCGTAATTCCTTGCGGTAATGCCTGTATTGACATGGCACGCTAGCGCACACACTTGTACAGCGCGAGAGATACAGCAGAACGGAATGAGGAGCGAAGCGCGAGTTACCACCTCGTAATCCTGGCAATCCAGCGAACGTGGCACAGTCACGGGACTCGCGTAATCCTGCCAATTTGGGACGCGAGGATGCGGGAGCGAGATTATCCTCCCCCCCAAAGGAGGCCAAAATCTCGTTTTGTCGTTGTCGCGACTGCTGGCCGCAATTCCTTCACCGAGCTCTTTATTTCGACTTCTTTTCAACCAATATCGTCTATAAATGCGAGATCGTCAAACTTTTTCATTGATCAACCGCAGAAGAAATCTGTGTATGTTCACTGAGAATTATTGTCCCGTTCAACTGCAGTGATTTTGGACCTAATGTGATTGCCGGTGCGTGACAAGAGCGTTTCGCCGGACAATTGAGGAGTGTACAGAGCAAGAAGCGTGACTTAAATAATCCTCGCGCTTTTAGGATGGCCCAACATGAAAATTCGTACACCTACGTGCATCGGATTTGTGTTCGTTTTCGTGCAAAAATAATCAAGCAATTCCATAATGTCCATAAATGCAAGATCGTCACATTTTTTCATTGAACAACAACAGAAGAAAGCTTTTTATGTTCACTGAGAATTATTATCCCGTTAAACCGCAGTGAGTTTGGACCCAATGTGATTGCCGGTGCGTGACAAGAGCGTTTCGCCGGACAATTGACGACATTTAAAAAATTTGTTAAAACAGGACGACAACAAGTGACGAGGAAACGGAAGGAGTGTACAGAGCAAGAAGCGTGACTTGGCCAATCCTCGCCCTTGTAGTACGCCCCAGCATGAAAATTCATAGATCTTCGTGCATCGGGTCCATAAATGTGAGATCGTCAAACTTTTTAATTGATCAAACGCACAAGAAAGCTCTTTATGTTCACTGAGAATTATTGTCCCGTTAAACCGCAGTGATTTTGGACCCAATGTGATTGCCGGTGTGTGACACGAGCGTTTCGCCGAACAATTGACGACATTTAAAAAATTTGTTAAAACAGGCCGAGAGCAAGTGACGAGGAATAGGAAGGAGTGTACAGAGCAAGAAGCGTGACTTGGCCGATCCTCGCCCTTGTAGTACGCCTCAGCATGAAAATTCGTAGACCTAGGTGCATCGGCTTCGCGCTCGTCCTCGTGCAAAAATAATCAAGCAATTACGAGAGGCGCCCGCAACAATGCCGAAACATCGAGAGGCTTCTGCGGGACCATTAATCAAATCCAACAATGCGCTCGGAAGAAGAACCCGGCAGGCGAGGACAGCAAGGAGAACTATGCAACGCGCGGAGAAGAGACAAAAGCCGCTGGCCGTAGTACGACGGAGCTGCGACGAGGTGCCGACAAATACCGGCGACCAGGAACGAAAACTGGTTTCGAGAAGGCGGCGAAGAGACGAACGAGGAAGGATGAGCGTGTGCTGGGATTCAGCGGACTCCGGCATAGACCGGAGTCCCGGACGACGACGAACGGAAGGGTTACTCGAAGCCGTTATCGGAAACCCAAAGAACAACGGAAGCAAAGAGCGGCCAAGGAATATTCGGAGATCGTGGTGGGAGGCGGTGTCTCTCATTTCAATATTTTCGCGATAAATCCATGCCCGCCGTTTTACGACTGTCGGAATAAATAATAAAGCGCACACGCGACTACCTGCGGGGAGAAACCGTGTGCCCTTTTCTCTCGTGCGCTCTTCTTTATTTTTTCCTCATCTCTGTGACACGCTTTTACGAGCCACGAGGAACGCGATGTCCGAGTGTCGGATCGAAATAATAAAAGGGCTCTCGGTCGGTGGACGTCGGAGGGATGGAGGGAGTCGAGGGTCGGGGCAAACCGATGCATAAACTGAGGACGACTTATGAGACTGACCCGCGCGCTCGCGGGCTCGACCGGCTCACCGTTGCAAAGAGGGTTTGTGCTCCACCGGAGGCGTGCGATGTTATATTCGGTCGCTTTATTAAGTCGTTAAACGCGAAATTCTTCGCGGTACTGTGAGAAACGTTTTTTTATTTTTTTCTTGTTTCTCGCGAATGAAATCGCGCAAAAAGGCTGCGCGGCACGAGTAGGGAACCCCTCGCGAGGGATTAGAGTTAAATTGAATGATCATTAAAATATCTCGCTGATGGTGGAATTTTCTCCGGAGAACTATTCGCATGCTCATTCGTCGGGTTGGATTCCGCGAAAGGATAGGCAACCCGTAGAGGCATCAGGGTTCATTAGCGAGTCAAATAACAACCGGGGCTTCCGGACGAGCAGCGATTTCTCTTCCACGCTTATTACTTGAAAATGTATATAAACATTACATAATGATGTACAAGTATATAATATTATAATGCAGTATAATATATATTCTCCGTCTCCCGGCTCCGCCGCCACCCTGTCTACCGCTCTAAACGAAATAATTAATAACGTAATTAAGTCGGAGGCTATAACTCAAAGGAGTCGTCCCGACGGCGAGGGGGGGGGGGGGGGGGGGGGTGAGGGGAAATAATTAGGGAATTATTTTGTTTCAAAGCGAAGGAAAGAGTCCTGTGTAGTAAACAAGTATGGCGGAGCCGGGCAGATTCCATCGGACGCGTCAAGTTCTCGGAGGGTTTCCGACTGCGAGGATGACGACGACACCAACAGGGAAGAAAACCGGGTACGAGCGTTTCCTGAGTTAAATTGTAATTAAATATCAAACGTTCGCAATTACGTCGGTGCACCTGCTCCTCTTTCTTGGTTCGCGAAACTGCCGGCCCCCGTTGCCGGTTCCCTCCGCCGTCGCTCGTCCGACGATTTCCTTAGTCGGCCGCCGCGTTCGCCCGATAGCAGCCCGTGTTTATATCGCGCGATTCGCAGATCGGTCACTCGCCGACGATGCGACAGACGAATTGGTGGGTACGCGCCGATGAGTAACGACGATCGCGATGATGGCCGGGCGGCGAATTTGAGGCGAAGTTCTGGCGACTAATCGCGGAAGGACGGGGGCTGTCCGGGTCGCAACGGGCTTCCTCGTCAATATCTGGGGCTTTCGACCGAATTCGTGGTTTTTTTCATGAAAACAGTTGTAGTGGTCAGCACTATGTTGTATTTATTTATTTATTTATTTATTTATTTATTTATTTATTTATTTATTTATTTATTTATTTATTTATTTATTTATTTATTTATTTATTTATTTATTTATTTATTTATTTATTTATTTATTTATTTATTCATGCACGAGCCCAATTACAAGCGCGATACGTAAACGTATCGGCGAACGGAGAATAAAATAGCATATTGAGAGTTTTTATGCCGAAGTGAGATCGAAATTTTGTTCTAATATGAAGAGGAGTGATTAGTTACGGTACCAAAATTCTCGGTCTCCCAACTGATCTATTTTTTTTTCTCCGTGCAAGAATCCAAGTGCTCAAACGGGATCGTCTTCGTCAAGTGCGAGATAGACTCGTAACTGTTCGTGAACAATCTCAGGCAAAAACCGCGAAACTGGATTACGAGACTCCGACGAATGCAGCAATTCGTATGCTTTAATACGCGGAGTGGGCAGAGCCGGGCTCAAAGTCCCGCGGGGCAGTTGCACGATCTGCATGTGCATCGCGTGTAATATGAATACGAGCATCGGCAGATAGACATTGTACAGCAGTTTGCATATGCATATCAGCGCAAGGTACGCGGACGAACGAGCTCCTTCCGATGGCGAACCGCTAATTAATCGCTCATGCTACGTACTCTTAAATACGATTTCCTGTCCATGCAAAAACCCGTATTCAACCGTATTTCGCTCGCACAGTTCTGTGTCTGTGCATCGTGCATCGAGGCTGCGAATTTCATTATTAAAATTGCTCCGCCACGGTGTTGACTGCCGGTGCTGAAACGCTCGCTCTCCCACTCAACGTATCAATCAGAACATGAAGAAGGAATTAAAATAAAAACAAAACAAAAGGTTGCTCCGTACAGAAACGACGATGACGATGAAGACACGTCCGTTCCGATCATTCGCTACGGAGCACCGGACCTTCAACTTGTTGAGCTTCCAGTTGACCTGAGACCCCCCTCCGTCCAACGTACGAACCGGAGTCTCTCCTGCCCGAGGAACTTGATGATTTACGACGTTTCCGTTCGCGCGCGTCCAGCACCAACGGCGGCAACATAGTCGGGGCGTGAGCGAAAGCGGAACGCGCGTTGTCCACGTGCGTGCCGTTCCTCAACGGTGCAACACAAGAGGCTGTGCACGCGCGTGTCCGGCTTATGCGGAACCCACAGCGAAGTACTAAATCTGCTATGCGAGGTTACCGTATGGTAGAACGCAGAGCCGAGGGAGGAAGATGGAACGAGTGAACGGTACGCGTGGACGTTGTCGGTTTGCGGTTGATCCGCGGTCACAGGGTCCGGACTCCGATACCTCTGCGGTCGGCAAGACCATGCCGACGCACTCGGGTCACAGACGAGCCGAGCCTACACCACAAATCCTCCACCGACAAACAATGTCCAGCACGCACTTAGTTCATGATCTAAGAAGCCCGGCGGAGCCGCTCCGATAGGGCGCGTTATTGCATCGCACGCGTGTGACCTGAAAGCAAACATCGTCACAAGCGAACTCTATTGGCGAAGTCGGGAAATTATCATTCTTTATAATTCATTCGTTTATGCTTTGAAATCACGCGATGCATGTCGCGGCGGTGGTGTGCATGTCCGATGAAACTGAATTCACGATGAATCGCGATAACGGCCGGACACACGATAAACCGTGTTTTTTGAACTTCCAAGGGCTTTTTATTTTTACCGACGCTGACACTGTGCTGTGGCGTTGCTGCACTCAAAGTTAACGCTTTTGTCACTGTTCTGTACGAGGTGTCTTTATATTTTTTTGAGACTACGTGCACATCCTAAGATTCAAACTTGGATCTAATTTGGTACTATTAATTTGGCCCAAAGGGTCGAATTTTAAGACGTTAGATTGAGCTTAAGATCGCTTTTGAGATAAAATTTCGTTGCGTGCTTAAGTTCTACTTTAAGTTCAAATTTAAATTCGAACTCAAATTGGATTATAGGTCGAGTTTGATCTTAAGTTCCGAACTCAAGTTCGAATTTGAGTTCAGAATTAAGTTCGAGCTTAAGATCGAACTTAACAACGATATCAAGTTCGAACTGAGATTCGATCTTAAGTTCCAACTTAAGATGGATCTTAAGCACGCAATGAAATTCGATCTAAAGGGTGACCTTAAGTTTAAACCAACGTCTTAAAATTGCACCCAAAGACATGTTGCGCAATGTTAGCCAAACCGACCCGCCTAATGTTTGTTTTCAATTCCGTGGTGAATCCAGCTTGAAGTGAGATTGTCGCGCGTTCGATCTGGAGAACAATTATCACCCGCCTTTAAAATTCCTCACCTGTTATCGCAGAGCGACTGCGCACTCGCCAGTTCGATCGGATCGTATTCCATTAAGTGCATCTCGATCGTTCGCTCTCCGGCCTTCACACTCGTCGGGACGTTCGCTTCGTTAGAGACGCAATTGACAAGTCCCCGAACACACGGGTCTGTTCCGCTGGAATCCGATAGATTCGATTTCCATGTGTGCCCCACGATCTGATTGCCGTACGGCTAAGTCGCGCGCATCATCGCTGTTTCACACCCCTCGAAGAGTGAGCATTCGGAACGGATCAGTGGCTCGATTCGTCATTTAACGTCGACAGGGCGACCCCGGTGTGTCTCCAACGTCCCTTTCTCGTTCCTATATCTGTTCAAACGATCTTCACGCTCTCGAACTCCGACAGCTCGTGAAACCCGCGACGACGCGAGATTCCTTGGCACCTCTCGCGTCCGTCCTGCCCATTAGTCTCTCCCGCTCCTTTCTCACGGATGCTGGCAGCAATCGCGTCTTCTCGACTCCGTCAAGTCCCAGGCAACGCGCGCCACGCGCTCGCCTCCGAAGGCCGAATCGAAGACAATATCCAAGATTTTTCCACACCGACACGTGCCAAACGCTGTAATCGTAAGAACCAAACCGCCGTTCACTCCGTCGAGACCTTCGATTTAAAGAAACAAAACAATATTTCCCGGATAGACGGACCTCGTTTCGTATCTCCCGGATTCTCCGGTGGAAATCCATTATCCCCGACAATCGGCCGCTAAATTAGTACCTAGAATTCTATAGCGGGGCTGTGCGCGGGAGAACCGGACGGCGTGTGTCGGAGAAACATTCGATTATTACGATCGCTACCCGGCATGTGTGTTATTCCGCATGTGTGTGTGTGTGTGTGCGTTTCTGCCTCCGCCAAGGGCCGGGGGAGGTCCAGAGACGCTTTATCTTAATGCCAAAATCAAATCAGCTCGCATGGAATTAGAGATGGCATTACGGGGGCTATCGGCGCATATGCACCCTACGCGCATCGCGGTGCAGCGGTGCCCGCGTTCGAATCATACTCGGGGCCTCTCGACGAGTCCTGCACCACCAGAAACAGGAGCAACACGCGGAGCTGGGACGGCGGAGGGTGGAGGAGGGGGCTCTCCATCGTCCACAATACGCACGGAGAAGGGCGAGAACAATGCAACGACGGGGAAACACGAGAACGCGCATATCGGATGATATTACCGGGACCCTCTTTCCTGTACAATCCGGCCGGTTGTGCCAGTGCTATAACGCCCGCACTCTGACATCGCATTCGTATTACTATATGCCCGATGTTATTCGTACGTGGGCATTGGAATGTATATACGTATCTTTAACTATGTGTATACGCGAAAACAGTAGTCGATGACAGCCGAATTCGCGTACGCAACACACACGAGCTCCCTCGTTCTATATATCCCCCCTCGCCACTTCGCCATTGGGGAATTCACGTTCCGATGTACAGTGCGCGCTGTACGCTATAGCGGCCTAATATGTTATATGATTCACCCGTTTGTTTCTATCCCGTTGGCCCTGATTTTCGATTACACTATTCATTGTTTACGATGAATTGTCGGATATGATTGACCGACGGATGAATTCTATACCAGAAATAATCGTGTACGTTTATCTGCGAAACGTACACAAAAAAAATTTGAATGATTTTTGTTTTTATTTTATTTTTTGTCGTTTCTTTGTTTGGAGGTAATGATTCGATGTTATTGATGGACGGATGGATGCTATCCCTTTCACTGATTATGTACCGATTTCTTTGTTTTTTTTTTTTTTTTTTTTTTTTTTATAAAAGAGATAAATATGCAGGTTCGATTTATCGTGGAAATAGATGGTCGGAAATGTACAGAATAAAAATGATGGACGCGGTGTATAAATAATTCTCATTTCCAAATTTGTGTGTAGGTACATCGGATCGTTCTCGATCCGAGGCTGTCGAGCGTGAACCGGAAAGACAACGATCGCGGAATTGTCGGTTATGATTGACAGACCAATGCATTCGCAAGAATCGTAAAGAATTTAAAAAAATGAGATTTGTTGTCCTCACAAAAAAAAGTTTCATTGTTTCGAGCTAATGATTCGATGTTATTGATGGACCGATAAATGTTATCACTTTCACTGAATTTGTATAGATTTCCTCGTTTTTTGTGTTTTTTTTTTTTTTTATAAAAGATATAAATATGCAAGTTCGTCTTAACGTGGGAATAAATGATCATAACGATACAGAACAAAACGCTAAACGCGATGTTCAAACAATTCTCATTTTCAAATTCGTGTGTCGGTAGATCGGCTCCGAGCTCGGTCCGAGGCTGTCGAGCCCGAACCGGAAAGACAACGATCGCGGCTCGGCGGACTCGCCGGGCTCGCGCGATTGCGAATTTATATTTTTCGGTTCGCTGACTCGATTCTTGATTCGGGTGCAATCGAGCGGAAGATCGCGGCGACAGAAGCGGTAGGAGACCCAACAAGAATAAGGATTATTCCTGAACCGGACTGTACAGCCCCGAGGGTCCTCTCTCGAGAGAGGACCCCGACGTTGCCGCTGGCTCGTCTCCTTTTTTTCCCGCGTCGCTTCCTTATAAACTAATTTCCTACCGCCCCCGAGTGCACAACGGCCTCTCCGGCCACCCTATCCCGCTCACTTTTTTTCCCGTTGTGCTCTCGTCTCGCTCGCTACCACTGCCATTCCCAACGAAGCCCGCCCCACCCGCGAACTCGTCGAACAATTGAATTCTCTCTTTCCATTTACCTATCCGTTTGTATCAACATTTACATTTATATTTGAATAATGGGAAAATAAAGAGGCCGTGAGAGTGCCGTCGGTTCGGAGTGGAAGGACAGAGATGCTGCGAAGGGACGCGGATGTGTTCGTTCGCTACATGCTTCGCAGAGCCAAGCAGCAGCAGCGTCGCCGGGGCACACTTTCGCATCAGACTTTCGGCTTACTCGCGCCGCTATTACATTTTTAAGCGTTCGTTTTCGAGCCCGCCGGGTCGAGGGGCGAGGACGGAGGTTCCCGCTCAACCCCCAGCGACGAATTCAACGAGCGAGACAAAACCATAGCGAGAGAACGACGGGCGGATCGTCGGAGCGGGACAGAGGTGAGTCTCGACGAACTCCGCCACCGACCGACTCGTCAGGGAATGCTTTCTTTGTGATATTTTTTTTTCTTCGAGAACTCGATATAATGTCTTGTATTAACATTTAGATAAAGCTTATGGTAATATAATTTCTTCCGTTTCCATACCGCGGGTGAGCCCGGCGGGGACTCGCGACGATCCCGAATCCACCGGGATAACTCGACGCCGTTATCTTTGCCTCTTCGGAGCGAAGAGGAAAGTCGATGATACGGAGGATCCTCGACTGAGCCTCGAGGGCGCCCTTTCGAGGGTTACTTCGTTTAAGAAATGACGACTCGCGCATTTTGATTAGTTACTCGTCACACGAAAAAAATATATTGTAACGAATGTAGAGACTATTACATAGATGACCGAAATAGCTCGGTATGACAAATGACAAACGGACAGATTATCAATTGAACAGATGACAGCAGTCTTGATCGAACTTTCAGAGAGAACGGACTTTGACAGTTCGCGCTCAAGATATTTAGGTGCGATTGTTATTAATATCCGCCCTAAAACCAAATAAGCGAGTTATTTATTCCAGGAGAACGTAGGAAGAGACCAGGACAAAATGGCACAGTGGGGTAAAACGGGACAGTGAGGGCAAAACTCAATTTTCCAATAATTTTTGAATGTCCCATTTTGTCCCAACGATACATCCAGATTTTTAAACCCATTTTGCCCCACGTGCCACCATCGCCACCACACTGATAAAAAAATACGATTGAATCGACTAAGATTCGAGCAGGGACGTTCAACTAAATAATTTGTTGGTACAGCTAAAAAATTGGTTACTTCAACAATTTGTTGGGTGATTTCACCGAAATATTTTTGAGTCATTAAAATATTTTGTTCGATCAACTAAATATTTATTTGAACGTCCCTGCCCGAATCTCAATTGATTCAACTGTATTTTTTTATCAGTGCATCCAAAAGTTCTTGGAAAATTGCGTTTTGTCTCATTATCCCGCATTGCCACGCTGTGCCATTTTGCCTCGCTCTTCCCTAACTATATATATACATATATTACTCAGGTAACCATTTTTTTATGGTAATTTGTAGTAGATTAATTTTTCTTTCTGCAAGAGTTTATGGACAGTCGATGCTGGTTTGGCACCGGACTTGACGCAGCGATTGTTTCCCCGGACCGATTGAATTCATGTATCGAATTCTCTCGCTGCCGGAATCCATACGTCACGAGATCGAGCGGTAGCAATGATGCGCACGAGGCATCGTCATTCGTGCACGGTGATTTATTTATAGCTTCGCGAGCCTCGCAGCCGGGGAGAGCTTTGATGACGGAAACAAATGGAAACCGGCGCAAACGGGGATAAAGATAATAACATTTCTTGAAATAGTGTGGCAGTGCGTGAGATCACGGGCTGTTGCGGATGAAAATACGCGGGTCACGCGATAGCGCCGAGCACTTTGGAAAAGTCTCGTCGGGCAACGGCGGAGAACTTACGGTAACTACTGGAATTGCGAAATCGCCACTGTCCACAAGCTCAATCACCGCACTTCAGTATCGTCTTTTACGACCGAGGCGTGTCACCGTCGCCACCAACGAGCATTATACCTTTTTGAAACGCACTAACCCAACCCCACACCCCTCTGGGGTGATTCATCGGTAACCCAGATTCGAGAATGTTGAAAGTGGTGCTTGGGAATCGAGCAAATTTTACCCCAGAAAAATTCAAAAAGTTTTTAATTTTTACCTTTAATTTCAATCCTGTCCGTTATGTTTGATTTTTATTTGATTTTGCATTGATTCTGCTCTGATTTTGCTCTGTACTGCTCTGTATACTATATTCGTAAATGGTTTACGTACACTGTGTTCAACTTATTCTGGACCCAAACATCGCTTATCTGCATCGCCTGGTCCTTAGGGAATTTATCCCAGGACAAAATAAACCATCTATCTATCTGCATCGGTGCGGCACCTCGATGGACTTGTTGCGCCCATCCTGACGTACCGATTTCACTACAAACGAGTCGCAAAATATTAATTTTGCGCGAAATGTTGCAGATATGATAATAGGGGTAAAAAAATAAGTGCGATGTTCTAGGATCAAATATTGCGAGGGGAAATTATAATTCAAATCGAAAACTAATTGGTAAACTGCGACCGACCAAAGAATTGAATGCAGAGTGAGTTAGAGAGTTTCCTGTTTTGATTTCACCCAATTACTATCATCATTCGGAAATACATCGATTCAGTAATTCAATGTTGCGACTAATACGACATGCTCGTAAGATCAATGTCGGAGATTCTTTTTCGCAAAGACCTCTCGGATCGCGCAGCCTAAACATTTGATGAAACTCATAGAACAGTCGGCCTCGCATCGGTTATGTGTACACACTGTGGAACAACGTGCCGTATAACCTCGAGGATCTGAGACTAGGGTCGAGTTTACGAGGTAGCATATTTCTGGTTCTGTACTACCAAAAGCCCACCCACGGTGCGCAGTCAAAATAGCATCCGAAATCATAACGGACGCGATTGTCCGTGCACAGCTCTCGAGTTATGAAGCAGTAAAGCTGTCTCTCTCCCTTTCTCCCTCTATACTGTCTCGTTTACCCCCCCCCCCCCCCCTATTTCCCCCTTTCTCGCTGGCCGTTCTGCTTAGAGGATTCCGGAGTACGCGATCGTTGCAGAAGCGAGGCCTGATGTTTCTCTATATCCCGGACGCAACGCTATCCGGGACCTCGCTCCCGTCTTATGGAATAATTTAGATGATTGGACGACGAGAACGAGGGGACGCTGTTTCACCCTGTGCTATCCCATTGTCCCGGACCTTGTCCTATAGCACCAGTAATCTATACCGCGCGTACATGTGCAAGAAGCAACCAACAACGGCACATACTGCTCCGTTCGATATCACGAAAATCCTATCGGTATTGTTAAAATCCCGTTAAAAGTCACCGACCAGTTAGCGACAATTTTCGGTCAATATTCCCGAAGAGTCAATTATCAAAAATTTAACAAAAAAATTTGGCCGTGATTCTGTGCACTGAGAAACAAAAATTGTTGGATTAACCAAGACGCGTTCACCTGCGTTCAAAGGCTTTATTTAGTTGGTACAATAACATTTTTTGTTTGAATCGAAATATTTTGAATCGACTGAAGCGAATAAACGTTTAACAAAAGAATGATTGGTTGTGCCAAGCAAATAACAGCTTTGAACGCATGGGACCGCGAATTTGGTTAATCCAACAATTTTGTTTTCTCCGCGTAAGAATCTCACGTGTTTTCACGCCACCTCGGATTCCTCGATCGTTAAAAAGAAAATAAGAAATTTGTTCGCTCACGACTTTCAACCTCGAAGTAGTTTCCTCGCAGTACATGAGCAAGAAGCAGCCGACACGAAAATCTTATCGGTATTGTTAAAATCAAGCTAAAAGTCACCGACAAATTATCGGCAATTATATTATTAAAAATAAAAATAAAAAAAAATGAATTGGCCCGCAGTTTTATGAGATTGTCACCTGTTTCCACTCCATGTCGGATTCCTCGATCATTGAAAGAAAAATAAGAAATGTGTTCGCTTACGACTTTCACCCTCGAAGTAGTTTAAGTAGTCTCGTTCTCGAAACGTCGCGCCGATCTCCTCGCTCCTCTATGATTCGCGACACCGATAAAAAAATACTCGTACGAGCCGGTACCTACCTGAAAAATAAAAGAAACATATGATTATTGTATGCCGATCGTCTCGAGACGAGGATAGTAATTTTGCAATGATAGATTATCCGAGTTCTCTTAAGATAAGAGTCTCCTTTCAAAACGTATCGGTTTCTCGAGTCGATCTTTCCTCCGGTTGCCCATGCAGTTCCGCTGACGCCACGACCGCCCGAGCCGCACTTTTCCAATGTTGTGTGTGGCATTATATCGCGAATGATCGATAAATCAGCGAGGCATTAGGCGAGAGAGACCGAACTCCGCAAACGCCGCGGTCCCGAGAGCGCTTCATACACACGATCCCGCGCGTTCTCAGGATTTATACGGGCAATATCGGCACAGGATTAGCGCGATCGGACGGACTTAAGTCCTGCGCGGCCCGATACCGCTCTCGGTCGGGGCTATTAGTGTCAAAATAAAAATGTGGCCGCAATATATGACTATGGACCGGACCGTCGAGTGTAATCCCTCTCTTATTGCCGCAGCTTCTCGCATGTACACCGCGAGAGCCGCAGACTATATCCTCGTGGCTCGATCGTTTTCGTCTTCCCGTTGAAACGCGCGATGATGAAGAAACCGTCGAGACGGAGTGAGAATCGCAGGGAGTGAGAGAAGGGCTGCGCTTCGTGGACGGTGGAGTTCCTCCTCAAATTACAGTCTTCTGCGCCATTGACGCAATCACACGAGGCGAGGATAAGTTCGACATTTACTTTTGTATACCGTGTCGGAGGTGATAAATAAAACGCGGTTAAGTGCGAGTACGAGAGGGAGTCGGCTGACAATTAAAATGAGCGAGAGACACCGAGACGTGAAAAGGATCGTGTGGGTTGCGTATACGAACGATAAACGACTGGTGTTGGCGGGCATGGAAGGGCCTGGACGGCATCCTCGCACAGACCCGTGGAAAATCACACCCCGTAAATAAAGTGACCAGCTACGGCGGGGAGGCGAGAAGCGCCGGGAAGATCGTAAGGGTGGTCCGCGGGATGATGCAGGAAGCCTCGGCTGGCGTGAGCGCGGCAATAAACCAGCTCTTTTCTTCACGGTCCCCGTCAGTCTCCGGGTTGTACGGGCTAGGGTGCCCGATCTCCGCAGGCCTCCGCAAACCCCCATAAAACTTAGAAACAATTGTCTTTTATTGTTTTGTTGTTATTTAATTTCACCCCCGCTGTCCGGGTTCATCCTACGCGTCTGACCGATGACCACAATAGTTCGGAAGAAGAGGGATGGGATTTGTGTTGGATCGGAGGAGGCAGGACCTGGCATGCGGCACCTCCGACCGGCATCTCGACCATACGCACCTACAGCGGCCCTAAATAATTTACGGTCTCGTCGGGTAGGCGCCCCTCTCGGTGGATTTACGGAAAAATCGTCACGGGCCGAGAGCGTGAGCTGGTATTGTTGGCACCCTCTTCCGACTTTCTTGGCCAACCGAGATACGCAGGACCTGCGGGCGCGCACCTTCGATAGTCAGTGCCGGAGGCCCGGTAAAGGAAACGAGAGATCCATCGCGGTCCATGCGTGCGGAATCTTGGGATACAATGAGAAATGTTCTACCAATGAAACCGCAACTGGGTCTCCCACATTCCATTTGTTTCGACGAATGGCTTTACCGTTTGTCATCAAATTCATTCACCCGACCGAAGAGCTGTTTCTCCAGGAGCCCTTATCGAGCCAAGGAAACCAGAGATCCATCGCGGTTCGTGCATACCAATGTGTAAGCGACTACATCGCTGACGTGGAAAAGCGAAGAATCGTCGAATCTTCGGATGCAATGAGAAATACTTTTCCAATGGAACCGCAACTCGGTCTTCCAGATTTCATTTGTTTCGACGAACGGCTTTACCATTTGTCGTCAAATGCATCCACCCGACCGAAGAGATGTTTCTCCAGAAGCTCTTATCGAGCCAAGGGAACCAGAGATCCATTGCGTTCTATGCGTGCCAATGTGTAGGCAACTACGTCGCTGACGGGGGGAAAAGCGAAAAATCGTCGAAATCTTGGGATACAATGAGAAATGTTCTACCAATGAAACCGCAACTGGGTCTCCCACATTCCATTTGTTTCGACGAATGGCTTTACCGTTTGTCATCAAATTCATTCACCTGACCGAAGAGATCTTTCTACAGAAGCCCTTATCGAGTCAAGCTCTCCAGGGTGGCGGTCCACGTCTGGCACAGGAGATGCGAATAAATCCGTTGATCCGACGGCACACTCGGTCGGGTCCGGTCCGTCACAGTGTTGCGCCACAGTCGCCGAACGAAAGATTTAAAGAGCTCGCTGATGCCCGAGCCAATATTACTCCCGGTGATCTCGCTCTATTTTTATATCCGTTCGTGCAGGAAGTCGGAGTGGTCCGTGGTGCTGGGGGAGCCAGAACAGTGGCAGTGGCATCAGCGGCATCATCCAGCAGCGGCCAACGGTAGCCGTAGCAATAGCAAAGAGCGACCGTACACTCCGGCTCTCCGGTGTACTCAGCATGGGATGGAGCACCCCAATGAAAATAATTATTAGCGTTAAGTGGACGTAGTTAGCAGAGCCAAGAGGAGGAGAGGAGAGCGGAGCAAGCCCGTGACAGACGGACGAGTGGTTACGTCGAATCAGTGTAGCTATTGCACTCGCGCTATATGCCACCGGCAGTCCCGCCGCTCCGCATGCCTTCGGTACCAGTGAATCTGCGTACTCCTACATGAACACCTCACCCCTCTCACCCCCTGCGCCTCCCCACACCCTCCCGCCTCTCCTCGCCCGATGACTGCGTGTTCGTGTGCGCATCAGAGAGGATGCGGATCCATTGGCTAGATAACTAGATTTCATTGCGTAATGGCATATAGCGAGTGGCCTGCGTGGACGTGTACCGCACGCTGTCTCGTTGTGCATCGTCCCAACCGGACAGTCCGTAATGCGACATACGTATACATATGAAAGTAGTCGAACGAGTCGCGAGTTGGAACAAGCGCGTTAGGCGCGAACCCTCGGTTCGATGATCAAATTTTGCTGGGATGAGTCCAAAAGAAGAGTAAGTCAGTTTACTCAGAATACCATGGAAAAGAGACCAGGAATAGTTTTTTTTTTTATTCCAAGTAGAAATCATATCGAGGGACCTTAACTAGGTATTACGCTTGTTCGGGAATCAAACGGCTCAAAGGGGACGGGTGTCGTGATAAATAAATTCCATGGGTATGCACGAGCTTTCGATTCGATGATCAAATGTTAACAAACATTCGCACAAAACGAGATGAAGTAATTTCACTACATTACCATGAAAACCAAGATACGAATATTTTTCTTTGATTGCAAGTAGAAATCATACATAATAAAAAATAAGGGGCGGAAGGACTCCGGTCGATAGCCCGTTGATAATACAAATGTAAATGTGTAATTGTATTAATGTTTAAAAACTGTAACGATCGTTAATGTATCGTATGTATTGTTAATAAAGACACTTACTACTACTACTAAAAAATAATTGTGTAAAATAGGAATGCGAAGTTTTGTAAAAATAATTTTATCAATTAAGTGACAAACGAGTTTTTCACTTATTTGAATATACGAAGCTGTCCTTTTATTTCCCGTGTCATTGGCAATTTTAGTTTGTACTTCTGTTTGTAAAACTAGAAAATTAACAAATAAAAAATTGTGGACGTTTGTGGACAATAAGTTGTGAAAAGTACAAACTTTTTTTACTGTGTATCGAGGAACCTAAAACTTCTGGGATTAGCAAGAGTGGTCCGTATTGGAAAGGGCGTGCTTCAAAAGGTTACCAAAATATTGCCTTTGTTTTAATCGCCGGATCGGATCGGTAATGCAGTCGATGACGAATGAGGTTTAGTGAAACGTCGACCGGATCGGTGCGGAAACGTGTATAGTGTACAAGTGTTCCCTGCAGTATTTATACGGTCCACTCTCTGTATCACTCTCGTTCTGGACGTAAACCGCTCGAGTTGGACGGGTAACGTGATCAAATGTTACCGAAAATGCGCACAAAACAAGATGAAATAATTTCACTAAGTTACCATGAAAAATAAGACACGAATATTTTTCTTTGATTGCAAGTCGAAATCATATCGAGGGACCTAGAACTTCTAGGATTAGCAAGAGTAGTCCGTATAGGAAACGGTGTGCTTCAAAGGGTTACCAAAACATTGCCTTTGTTTTAATCGCCGGATCGGATCGGTAATGCAGTCGATGACGAATGAGGTTTACTGAAACGTCGACCGGATCGGTGCGGAAACGTGTACAGTGTACAAGTGTTCCCTGCAGTATTTATACGGTCCACTCTCTGTATCACTCTCGTTCTGGACGTAAACCGCTCGAGTCGGACGGGTGTCGTGATAAATAAATTCCATGGGGTGAGCACAGAAGGGAGATGGAGTCGGCGAGCGGGAGAACATTGTGTCGGACATATAAATAAACGTTTTATGCCCGCGGGACGCGTGGACGCGACGACCCTTTTCCTCTCGCTCCAAACTTTCGTGTCGTTGTCTTTATCTCACCGCTCCAGACGCGCTTTCCTCGCACTCGTATATACGTGTGAGTTATGAATCGTAAAAGCTAGATCAGCAATCGCGGCCTTCCAGCGCACACCCCCGCGCTGTCTCACTTCGCCTTCGACGATTCTGTACGAGGCGCGTAAATTTCTGACGACTCGCCGGTTACCATTCGCACTGCGCGTTATTGCCCGCACCGATGACTCTTGCTCTGTGGTATACGCGAGCGAAAGAGACACGAGGGAAAGCGACTATCACGTTTGCGTCGCCGGATCGTTCGCGAAAAAAGTAACTGTGATGATAAGCCGTAAGAATCCGAGAACTGGATCAATGAGGTCGTAAAGAGAAATTACAACTACGCGTCTGTTGATCGGCTCCAACGGTGTGAATTTATGGGGCTCACTATCCAAACGAAACAAAAAATGAAATTTCAAATTCTGATCGTCGCAATTATTAAATGTTCATTTTTTTTTAAATTTATGATACACTTTTTTTAATTCAATTAATTCTGTAATGTGAAATTTTTATTTTTGTAATTCCCTCCCTGCTCTCAGCTAGGAATTAAAATATCGTATGAATTCGCTGGATAGTTCGCGAAAAAAAACTCGATGGATCGATGAGCTCATAAAAAGAAATTACAATTCCGCGTCTCTTGATCGGGGCCAAAGGTGTGAATTTATGGGGCTCTCTATGGAAACGAAACAAAAAATGAAATTTCAAATTCTAATCACCTCAATAACCGAATGTTCATTTAAAAACAAAACTATTATAGACTTTTTTAAATTTAATTAATTCTGTAACGTGAAATGTTAATTTTTGTAATTCCCTCTCCGATCTCAGCCAGGAATTAAAATATCGGATGACTTCCGCCGGAGACTACGTAACACGAAGTAGATCGGGAAGTGGTCGATGATTAATTTTTCTTCGAACGGTTCGAAACGGGTAGCAGCGAATACGGTACATCACGCTCGGCGAGCGCGTTGCGACGCGGGGCTGCTGTCCTCGCGTAACACACGGAGATAGTACGTGGGTAATAACAGCCTAGCTGTATATTTACCGAGGCGGAATTACGATAAGGCCATTAAAGCATGAAGAGCCATTCGTTATTTTTAAGTAACAGGTGTAATGTTAGGTGGTACACAGGCGTGTGTGCGCGCGCTTGTGTTACCGGTGGAACACGCGTGGGTACGCGACCCTCGTTAGCGCGATCCGGGCATCCCATACGCGAGCACAGAAGTCTCTTGTGTTCGCGTCGCGAACCTCCCGGCGTCCTCTGTTTAGCCTCTTTTCCTATCGCCGGGCGTTCTTCACACCCGGCGAGCATTCGCGGGAAAAACGAAGTCGGCGCGGTGTGATTCCCCGACGTCCGACCGGAGCGCCTCGCGAAGTTGCCTCGGTCGTCGCGTGTACGGATACGAAAACGCACACGCGTGCGCACAATGACGGGACACTTGTGTGGGTGCGGGAGTTCTGTGGGCCGAGAGATCTCCGAACAGTTACTTTTGAAGAAACGAGCAATAAAACAAATCTACGTTCCGGAAGTCGCTCGGGAGTTGACACCTTGGCGAGGAGCCGAGTATATCGCCGAGAGCGCTGCTAAGCTTGCACCGATTCAACTCCGCTGCGGGTAACAACGCGCGCTTGGGACATGCACCGGGAATAAGGCTTTATTTGAACGGAAACGGTCGGGATATCGCGAGACCCTGCTTCCCAGCATTGTGGGCTCGCTTTGTAGTCTGCACTCGGGCCAAGACCGGTGTGGCATTGCCCGCGATCTCGAACCTCTCGATGCAGTCGGATCCGCACACGCAAGCTGCGATAAGTGCACTGGGTTGGATTTATATCGACGATTTTTTTTGTAACGCTACGAGAGGAGACTTAAAAATTGCTTGCAATTTTGTAACTGAATTTTTTTAAATTGGTGCTCCAAGATTGCATGAAGACGATCGTCTCGAAAGAGTTCCCAGTGATGGTTTCGAGGGTGGTTTTTTTCAAAACTAACAAAAAACTTTTTTCCTGCATCTTGATTTTTTTTTGTGAGGCGCATGCATCGAATTTATTTATTTTTTCTAACATATGTATAGGAATATTCCATTGAAAGAACATCTGGCCCATTAGCTCAGTTGGTTAGAGCGTCGTGCTAATAACGCGAAGGTCGCGGGTTCGATCCCCTCATGGGCCACATTTTTTTTTCTTTTTGTATCAATAAAATGAATGTAGAATAGACTTTATCTAATAAGGTTCAGTGAATTTATTTGTTATCGATTTAATTAATTTGTTATTTATTGAAATTTACTGATTATTATTTGTCATATAAATTCCCTGATTATTCGTAGATTTCATTGATAACTACAAATTAAATGGGATTTGATTTAATTTATTTTTGGAATGTCACATCTCTTTGAATTACGATAATAAAACATTGGACCGTCCTAAGGGTTAAAAGGTACTCTATAACCCCAAATTATTAAATTTTCCAAATATCCATATTTCCAAATTCGTTGAAAATCTCGTATTCACGAAGCCGAAACTTCGTCAGTTTCAAGTCAGTACTTCTGAGATTCCCGGGTCTGTTTCTTGTCCTACCACTCGACGTTTTAAGGGCCGAATTTTAAGGTACCGAAATCTCAAGAGTGCAGCCTCGCAGTGATCGTTGTCCCAAGCGATGCGAAGACTCCCGGCGCCAGATCCAGAACACCACGCTGACCCGAGAGTTTCTCTGTCACTGCAAGAGCCCGAGACTCAAAAAAAAAAGAAAATTCTACACATGTCTTGCCAGTAAAAGATAAGCGAGCCCTTCAACCGAGCCCCTCAAAGATATTAGGCCACAAGAGTTGCCCACGCAGGCTAAAAGAAAATCTACGAAAAGCAGCAGCGCTCTCTTCCCGACATTATTATCCCCACTGTCATTACCGTTATTATCCACAACGATTATTATTACCCACATTTCTCGGAAGCTCTCAGTCACAAGAGCACCGGCAAGCCGGTAAATAATAATGATACACGGATAATTTGTATGCCCCGAAGAGTGACGGAAAAAATCGTTGGCGATCCTCTTAAATATGAAACATCGGAGTTCCTCAATGTAACACAAGGCACATGTATGCCGTGTGATATCGGGCGTGACACGTTCGAGACAGGCTAAAAACTACATGGAATTACTTTATGAAAAGAATCCACCGAACAATTCCGATCCCGCAACATTTCCGATCCCTCATGATCCGAGAGATTCCGATCTCCCCCCCGGGTTCGTCCCCGTGTAAACGAGTATAATCATCCATTGGCGCGGTCGGAGAAGAAAAGACCGAAGGAAAAATAAAACACACACGAAATTACACGACAACGAACAAATTCTCTCATAAATATTCCCCGGGCCTTCATCCGTCTCGTTCCGTCATATCGTCCCGCTATCTCCGTCATCGTCGCGTTAGCGTCGATATTAAATGCGTATGTAGAGCTGACGCCTACTCGGTAGCACGGCATCACGCACGCACGCAACTCAAAGAAACCGAGAGCCCGGGCGCGCGGTGCGCGGGTCAGTAGTCGCTCCTCGGGTTTACCTGTTCCTCAGTTTTTCCGCCGATATTTTATGCATACTCTCTCACAGTTATCCGCGAGAGATGTTCCTCCGTCGAGGAAGTCAGCCACGGACTCGCAGGCCTGGTCGGTGTCGCGCTGCGATGCACTTAGCGTTCGCCGGTACGTGTAAACCATACCCATAACGCATATAACGATCCGCCGAACGATGAGGCAAATATTCAAAGTTTGTTCGACAACTATCGGCTTCCCCTCTGGTCTTTCGTACTAGCTAGCTGTTGTGTTTTTTTTTTTTTTTTTTTTTTTTTCTCTCTCTCTCGACAATTTGTTCGCGCGGGAACCAAAGGACGGTGGAAGATCTCTCTGGTATCAGAGCTCTGCCTATGTACCGCGTGGTCTCTCGCTCTCGCAGCACAAACACACACGGGCGAGCGATTGTACGAGCGGCAAACCGCTTCTGTACACGACAGATAATAAGCCGGTACAAGTACCGGCGACAATGCCACGCGTTGTTTCCGCGTTGTCGGAACTCCCCACGCGACTTTTACGAGACTGCTGAGAGACGCATCGCTGACGCTCGGGGATCGCCCCATGGGATCGGGAACATTTTACCGAGAAATATCCGGTCCTCCTTGTAAAATCTCTCGGGGGGAAACTTGACCGTCGAGCTAAGCGGGGCTCGAGTGTGTATATGTTTCTCATGTTTCGAACTTCGAATTACGACGAGGCATGCGCGAGGGATCGGCCGTGGCAGGGAAGACCGTGGTCACTCGAGGCTTATTTCCTTAATATGTATTAATTAATTAATTTTTATTTCGACTGGTAGTAGTAAATGTATCTATTGACATTGGTGATTACAATGTTGATGATGGGATATTCACAAACGATGTGCAATACATATAATGTCAATGTGCACTGATAAAAAAGTACAGTTGAATCAACTAAGACTCGGGCAGGAACGGTCAAATAAATATTTAGTTGGTCGAACAAAATATTTTCATGACTTAAAAATATTTTGGTAAAATCACCCAACAAATTGTTGAACTAACCAATTTTTTTTAGCTGTACCGACAAAATATTTAGTTGAACGTCCCTGCCCGAATCTTAGTTGATTTAACCGTATTTTTTTTTATCGGTGTGCCATCGACCGAGGTCCTTCAGCCCAAGGTAATCTTTGGTATCCGGTGGAGCATTTATTACGCTTTTGATGATGAAAGTTTTGATTTTATATTTTTTTAAACTGAGCGCAGGTTTATTATTCGTGAATCACTTAAATGTCGTTGAACATTAATTCCAGGGTTTGAAACATAGTGTGGGTGGGAAATTTATGCCTTGGTATATTATGTGGCATACGCTTTATGCAAAGCGGTTGTAGGTCTTCTAATTGATTTATTGCGAACTGTTTTTTAAGCTGCTGCAACCTAGTTGACATAGGGATAATGCCGATTTTTTCGTAGCGTGAGGTGTTGCGCGGATTGAAGAGAGGATTTGACTGGTTTTGGTTGTTTGTATTTTTTTCAGTGCAGTTTCCTTGCTTATTCCGACTATTTTACGACGAATCAGTCAACCCTTCAGCAAACGTCGAGGGACGCTCTTCGAGTGCCCGTAGAAAAATTCCGAGTCCTCGGGCCAATGGAATTTTTTTACGAGCCTCAAACGAGTTCCAGTGCACCGATCTTCCAACCTGCTACACGCCACCCATAGTTTCCTTCCGCCTATTTTTATTACCGTCGAGCAATTACAAACGGTAGATCGGGGCTTTGTGGCTGAGTGAGAGTCCGTATTGTCCGGGAAAATCGCATAAAGAAGAACCCGCCGCAGATAAATACAGGGGGGAAGCTGATGAGAGAATTCGTTAGGCGGCGGTTAGTTGATACAAAAACATATTTAATTACATCGAATCTGCATATCGTGTACCGCGCTCCTGACGAGCCTGAGAAATACTTCCCGAGAACACCGGACCGATTGATTAATACCTGTCTCGAACTTTGTGAGAAAGAAACACCGCGGGATTATCGGAGGCTCAGAGCGTGTGGAAATATCGTCGAGGAAAAATTTAGTACGGCCCTTAACGACACTGTAACTTCGCGAAAATTACGCGGATCGTTTCGTCTCGACTGAGCAATCGAACGTGTAGCAACTCCCGATTGGCCTCGGCGAACTTCTCCGAGTCTACTTATATGCAGCACTTTGAGCGAATCCCCCCGGAGTATTACCGAGGAAATTGGACTCCGCGCCAAAGAGGATTCTAACAGTGTCTCTCCGCGCTGTACGATGTACCGTTTTCGTGATCCTCGCTGGAACGACGACGGCGGCTTAATCAACGGTCCGAGTGTTTATGATTTTTGTTATTGGCCTCATATCTCGTCCAGGCTTGTGCTCTCGGCTCTTCGCACTTCCCGCTGGATCCGGGATTCCTCCGGCTCTCGCACGGATTCAGGAGGTACTTCGAGCAAGGGCAAAAGCAACCCCCCGAAGAGTCGAAGCTCTCTTCCGGCTCGTCGCCGCTTCCCGCGGGTAAGCACCCGGATGAGAGGGCGTTTAGGGGGATGAAATTGACTCGACTCGGCATTACCGCGATAAAACGCGAGAGAAGGAACGGGCACACGGAGCAATACGACTGCGGGATCTTCGCTACAGTCGCGCCGACGAGGCGCGAACGTGCCAGGCCAACTATACACATCATTGCGCGAGGATTATGGCGAAAGATCAGCGCGAGGTTGTCTGGAAATTGTGACGGAGATGCGAATCGATCGAGGCCGCAGACCTTTTTTTTAGATTAAAGTACGCGTGGTTGACGAGAAAAAATATTAATTCTGGACTTTGCGGACAAATGACGTTTGTTTAAGGTAGATTTCAGATTTTTTCAGAATTTTAAATTGACTGATTTTTTTTCCCTATATGGGAAAAATGTGTAGAAAGTCACAAAATTCAAAGTGAAATAAACAAACTGAAAAAATTCATACGTATTCAGAAAAATGAACGAATTATCTTCATTAAAAAAATGTTACGTTTATCGGAGATTGGTTGAAAATTTTTATTTTTCATCAATTGTTGATAACATTTTGGAATTATTATTATGCAAAATGAATCTTTTCAGCACCTTTAATACGCTTGGATTTTTTTCAGATTTTTATGCCATCCAGAAGTGTTTGCAATTCCCTCTCATTCCTCTGAAACTTATGCGAAGTGAACACAATTCGCAAGGACTACCTCAAGGTTTGCAGTTTCGGCTCACAAAACTTAACTTTCTTACCAGTGGATGAAAATATGTCAACGCAAAGATTTCGTTCGATGATGGTTCGTTTTTTCCATAGAACGGAAACCATCGCATTTCCCGGTGGAAATAAAAGGCCCGCCGAGGAGTCGGATTGAGAGGCGCGAGCAGAAGAGGGGAAAGAGACATGATTGAGCCTTGTCGTCCGGGCAATCGTGTGGATGGCTCGGTAAATATATATCGCGCACTCCCGGTGTCCGACGTCTCGGTTTCTCCCGGCATTTATATACCGTACAGCAGTGTCGCGGCCGCTGTCGTCGTCGTGGCTCTCGTATTCCTCCCGGGGTGGCCCACACACAGAGGATACGCATAGTTCTCTCGGCAACGACAGAAGCAACCCTCCTCGCTGGAAGCCGCGCGATCCGCAATCAGTCAGCCGCGGACAGCCATTACATATGTTGTCCATTCCGTGTTCAAACACCGCAGAAACCACGAGAGGGATAGGGAGGAGGCGTTCGTGCGTTCATCCTCCCGGAATTCCTCGTATACCATTGAGTAAACTAGAGTGATAGAGGGAGGGAGGGAGGACTAGGATATGTGGCCGCTGCTCCCCTCGCAGGCAAACATTTCGGCCAGCAGTCCCAGAGAGTTCGGGCTATTAAGATCAGAACAAGTCAAGATTCTCGCCAATTCTTCTTGTCTACAAAAATTATGAGAAACTTTTTTAAATTAAATTAGTTGTCCCATCTAGTGATTTTTAAAAAATGTAACATTTAAGAAAATGAATCATCTTCTTATCCCCAAGAATTGAGAACCAAACCACAGTCTCTCCAAGTATCGCGAAACTTTTTTTTCGTTGCAAATTTTATTTCCACTATTAAAAAAAATCTCGTAACACGTTGCATCGCGCAACTTTCATAATATCGCTGGGCCTCCCCAACCCGTTCAATGGTAAATTACTCAATTCCGTGGTATCACTTAATAAACTTATAAACCCCGTATACCTGGTGCTCCTGGTTCTACCCCTTGACTCGCCAGTCCTTAGGAAGGACTTAATCTCCCGACCGTAAAAAAAATAAGTGGCAAAGCCCTCCTCACGTGTGCATCGCCATGCGTCCGTAAACGGACGAGACGAAGTTGGGTCGCTCACGAAAGACGCTCCCGGGATTTCGGTACACTATTCGTGGGAACCAACATTGCCCTCGAAAGAGTGTTTGTCGGGAAGGAGCGAAAACGAAGGAGCGGAGAAGTGCGGACGAGGTCCGACATGTACTTTTATATACCAGTGCGCATATTATATCACCTAATACCCTTTATAGTTCGCCACGGCGATGATCGCGAGCGAGCGAGCCAGTGGGAAAGCGAGGGAGATATCAGGCTGAGTGCATTTTTATGAGTGGCGTGTTGGCACTTGCATGTCGCTCGGGCTCGACTCCCTCCTGACGTGGCCGGAGTTACCTCGCGGGCGACCTCCGCGCCGTGAAACTGATCGGCTCGCCGGGCTTTCCACCGCGGAGTTTCCGACGGCGAGTATAGCGAACGCCATCGGCTCCACGCCGCGGAAAAAGTGACACACTATACGACACGACGTGTAACGTACAAACCAGCAACGATACGTCGACCACCGCACACGATCGTCCCGCTTTCGTCCCCTACATCACTCCGAGGGCACCGCGGCCGCCACCCTTTCTCGTGACAGGCCACTCCAATCAGAAAATATCGTAATCTCCAGACGTAGCTGTTCCGCCTTACGTAATTCACGTGTCCGGTAATCGTCGTTGCGTGCCCCGAGATACAAACACCCACACAGAGCGGAGTAAAAAAAAAGAGGTATCCACACAACCGAGGCGAACGATCGCGAGCTTCGAGCTTTGGGATTGTGTCGAGCCCGGTTATTCCCCTGGCTGACCACAATTTCATCGGTTCTTCAATTCGATCTCCTGCCTTACATGTACTATGAATATTGAGAGGTAGATAATTTATGGCTGGATGGCAATAAGTATGATTAAGTGGATAAGAAATTGAGGTTTGAGGCTTATCGGTAGGGAAAACCCTCTGGGAATCGCGGATTCTCCATGGGAGATTAATTCCCGGCATTCAGCCGGCGTAGTTGATTCGTTCGCGAAACGTACCGGGACCCACCTCGGGGCTCTTTTATTTGCGGTTTGTCCATTAGTTTCTCCGCCACGGGCAAGGCCATCGAACCGTACGTCCAGCGGAATCAGAAGAGACCCCGGCGGAGGAGGATCGCCGTGGAGTGCAGAGTGCATGCGGGAGTGCGCGCGGTTTAAGTGCAACGGGCGAACCGAGAGGGCGTGTTGAGAGTTGGCTCATTCGATCTCGGGACAGCGGGGTTGATTCGTAATCCTTTGCCCGGTCACGAGGCCATACGGCCGAGTGCAATCGGGGGTTCACGCGTTGCCACGCATTCTGACTGACAAGCTGACTTATGCAAATATAAGTAATACGCCCTGGCGCGCGAGACCTCACTTCACCCGTCCAGCGTCTTCTCTCGTCCCGGCGCAATCGCTCCTTCGCGCTCCTCTCTCTACTCGTTCAACTAATGAAATTTTCATTCGTACGATATGAAACCTCGTCGATCCGTTTCTCGCGATGGCATTTAAATTACTTCACGGCGCGTTTAACGCTTGTAATAATAAAAAAATACGCGCGAAGAATGGAGAGGAGGCACGACGACTTTATCGCGATTCGCGGACGGACGGTGAGGAAACCGCGCACTTTCGTCGGTGAGCGTCCACCTATGCACTGTGAACGAATAATTCGGTTGGAATTTTATGTACTGGTGGTGGAAGTTTTTATGCGTAAAATGTTATATTAAATTTCATGAACAATTGTGATGAAAAATTGACGTGTGGTATATTAAAAACTTTAGAAATACTTTCCTTTAACGGTTTACATTAATTTTACTATAAAAGTTATTTCAATTCAATAATTTACTTTAATTTCACTGTAAAAGTTCATTCATTTTTCGTCACAATTATACGTTTAATTTAATTTACCAATTTTTGGATAAAAACTTCCGGTGCGGTGCGTTAAATTTACAAGTTTATTTAACAGTGTGGGCATCATCGATTAACCGCAGTGTGAAAAAAATTGTAGATTTAATGTACCAGACGGGAAGTTGTTATGCAAAAACTGGTATATTAAATTTTATGTACAATTGTACACGAAAGTTAATACACCAGTTTTTACATAAAAACTTTCAGTCCGCTGCACTAAATTTCATCCGAATTGTTTTTAGCGCGCCTTTACTTCGAAGTCCTCATTTTCTTATTTACTCTCTTTCTCCATAATTCGAATCGGCAAGATAATTAATATTAAACAAATTACTGGGTTGGTGGATAATAAATACCGATTTGAAGGTAGCAGATAGGTGCTCGTGACTGTGCCTAACGACTGAAACTCATTTAATCATTATACACTCTTTATTATTATTATCTCACGTACTGTTTAGACTCTCTCTCTGCCCGTAACGAATCCGTACTTTAGAGCAAACTCTTCATCGTCCTGTCACCGGAAGTGTCTCGGTACACGTTAATTAGAATGATTGGTCTCGCTGCACCTCCCTCGCACCCGGTGACACGCGACGTGTGTGCCTCCGCGTTGCTTTTGCTTCTGCTGCTGCTGTTTCTCCGACGACGTGTACAATGGAGACGCGAGAGAAACGAGGACGACGCACGTTCCTATACGTACGTAATACGCGCTTTCCACTACCACACGTCGCTCCCGCCGTTCTCTCCGCTATTTTCCTTTTCGCTGTCGTAAAAATCATTTTTTTCCCTTTTTTTTATGGAAAACAGCCACCGTGGTGCGCTCGTAAATCCGGATTAGTGCCGTAGGCTCTCGGGTGGGCTTTTCGCAAGGTAAACGCGTTTCAACCCCAGAACGCGCGCCGAGGCCATTGAAGTACCGGCTGCCCGGCTATTTTGTCGAAGCGGGCCCCTCGGTGCATTCACGTAATTTTATCTGTGTCGTTTTAGACGAATTGGCGCGTTCGGCGTGTGGAATCATAGAGATGCATCTTATTCTCGCGGGATCGGAAAGGGGGGAGGGGGAGGGTTCGAAGGTGGCCTAGGTGAAGGATTCTCCGTGGAAAAAGACCGGAAGGCGTGGTGGAAACGACGGTAAAACGTCAAGGGATGCACGAGAGCTCCGAGACTTTATGGGTTTCATGAAGCTCGCACGGGCGGAATACTGGAATCATGCAGGATCATGCACTGGGCGTTGCACCAGTCCAGCGGGCAACGATCATTATTATTAGCGTGATACTCAACGCGCTCAGCACTATACCGGTCTAACTCCAACGATGCACGTGTCCGTTACTTATGTTTTTACGATTATGCCTCCATGTCCTGCGTAGCTCACGGATGGGGCGTGGTACGCACGGTTAATGCAGCAAATTCGGCTTTGACTACTGGTTTTTCAAGTCCGGCGAGATCGGTGCGGCGCGATCCTCGAATCGCCGCACGAAAGCGACAACTATATGAATTTTCTATTATTACGTCCGAACACTGAGAAAAAATTAAATAGTAAAAGCAACAATACTGACTCTCGGCCATAAAAAATCGTTCCCGAGGGGAACGTCTACATTTTATCGTTACGACAATGACAATAAATCATCGTTGCAACCACAATTATAGTTTAATCATCTGAATATATTCTTTCAGAAATTATCTATATAAACGTTCCCCCTTGGAACTGTTCGATATAGTAGGAAATGCTATGCTTTTTCTCAGTGAACGCTAAGTGCGCGTTTGAAGCTGCGACGATGAAAAATCGTGGTTGCAACCAGAATTATAGTTTAATCATCTGAATATATACTTTCAGAAATTATCTATATAGACGTTCCCCCTGCGACATGTTCGATATAGTAGGAAATACTATCTTTTTTCTCCGTGAATGATGAGTGCGCGTTTGTCGCTGCGGAGATCAATTGACCGGGCGGATAACGATTTATTAATTCTCTCAACGACGTTTCGATAAAAGGACGTTGCCCGTTTTATACAAAATTGTCGTCTTACGCAAAATCGGTGAAAAATATTTTCATTATACGCCGTTAAAGTGGCGTGTACGTATGGTCAACTAAAAAAATGAGACAATAAAAATGTAACATTTGGTTGACGCGTGCTGTTGCGAACGTTTGAGGTGTTTGAACTGTTTTCTGCTCGCGTTTCAAATGTCATATTAAATTTTTTTTTTAAAAGGGAAAACGGCGCCTCTCACGGTTTGACACTCCCCGCGATACGTCAAAAACAGTACGAGTCCGGAAACGGTTCCATTGGTTTTTTTTCTGCCATTCGACAATACCTACGATTGTATGTACCGTGGAACGAACGGGTTGGGTAATTGGGGGACTGTCGCCTCGATCATGCAGCGGAAGGCTGTCCGTCGGCGATTGTGCAACCCTCCGTCGCATTTGAAATTGTTCGATGTTATTTTTGTCCCCTCCATCCCACGCACCCTACGAACGATCCCCGACATAATGTCGCAATTTCGTATAATAATTCTAATCCAAAATTTCCGACTCAAACTCGCGAAACAGGAATGACGGAAGGTCCAGTCGATTAAAATCACTTTCAAGTGCCGGTCTCGAGTTTTCGTCGCAAATTACAGCGGAAAATCGCTTTCGGACCCGGGGCGCGCGGTCGCAAATTCTCGTTTCCTAACAACCGGTTTCTTGTCGCGAGAAGAGACGGAAGAGAGCGGAGCCGGCGGAGAGGCGATGAATCTCGAGTTAACTAACGGACCGTCGGACCGTGCGTCTAACGGGGTTAATTAATTGAAAGGGTGCGTCGTACCAGCAGAAGCAACGATCGGCGATGGCCCAAGCCCCCGAGAGTCGTAGGTGGATAGGTAGGAAGCTCTCTAGGCAGGTTGCGGAGAGAGATCCGGGATGGGCACTGGTCACCGGCTAATCATAGACCGCGTCGGTCCACGTCCCCTTATGGCACCCGACTCCTCTAGTCCTCGTCGCGACTGTACGCGCGACGCCAGACTAGCCGTACAAGGGTGTCTGATTATAATTACTTTACTCAAGTGCGGTGATTAAAGTTCTCGGATAGCCGGGGCTAACGCGTCGACGACAGCGAACGGAGTTCCAGGGCGTCGGGCGGCGTCGTTTGCCCACGGCCACTACGTTAATCGACGGTTCGCTTACGTTTCTTTCGACGCGTGGTCATCCCACACAGACACGTAGCGTAGAGGACGATTTTATTGAGAAAGACGATACCGTGCAGCGTACACAGTGTTTTTAATCCCCCCCATCGTCGACAAAGTATCTTTCGTCGACTGTATCACATTGGAAATTTCCAAACCCTCTCGGACAGTCGCTCTTTCAGGATAAAGCTCATCGGTCCTGAAACTCATTTGAAAGCGAGAGACACTATCGGCTTACAAGGGCTCCGCATACAGCGGCGCCTTTGGAAATTACCTGCGCAGGACGAATGCAAAAAAATTAACGTTTTTTGTGTGTTCGGTAATATGATTCAGAAAAATGTTCATTGGTTTACGGAATAACAGCGAAAATCGGTATTTTATGTCGTTTTGGATTTCTTGAAAAATGCAGAATTCACATTCGAGGTAAGTCTTCGTTTTAAGTATTCACCTATAAATAAAATAAGTGGTAGATTCGTGATCAGCGTAAAAAAAATACATTAAATATAGTCCTGGAACTGACGACTATCGAAAAAAGTTTATCCGGAATTTTTATAGGCTATATGGCGAAAATGAGAGATTTTGCGCATTTTCAAACAGCGATATCATCTCGGTGGCATCGCGGAAAAATCCTGGTGCCTATCACGTTTTACGGAACGAAATATAGAAGATGATGGATATGACGGTGTCGAAAAAGCTACATAAAACGGTGTACATTTGGATTTTTTTTTTTTTTTAGAAGATGAAAGTAAAAAAACAACTCCATCCATTTTTTCGCATCGAGCACACATCAGGCATCTGTTCTGACCGAAAGTCAAATGCGACGTTGGCATGAATTTTCCGTGGATTTTTCCGCGTTGAACCTGAATCGGACAGCCGTTTTGTCTGAAAGTCAAACACGACGTTGGGGTGGAAAACAGTTAAAAATTGAAATTTTCATATCGTTTCCTCTAGATATCCCTTTATTCGTGAAGCTTCCTCTATGACGAAGCCAACAATGTACACTGAGAGAAGGATCTAGTAAAAATTACTATATCGCTTGAGAGATAGCACATAGCACATAGTAATAGGGCGCTGGGGCGCCACCTATGGCAGGAAGTACCAGATTTATAAGAGTTTTTCTTAGATATTATGGTAAAAATTCTTGGATAATCTGTGACTTTCTGTCATAATCTCTGTAATCTGTGTTTCTGCCTTAGGTGGCGTCCTGGCGCTCTACTAATATGTGCTACGGTAATTGCTCTTAGAGTACAGTAATTTTTACTAGATTCTTCTCTCAGTGTAGAAGCTTTGTACCAAGCTTTGCGAATACAGGAATATTATGAGGAAACTATATGGAAATTTCAATTTACAGCTTTTTTTTATGATTCGAAAAATTATTGGCTGTTTTGTTCAGAGACGAATCTTTGATTTGCTATACAATACGGCGTCTATTTACACTATTTACACTTGATATTTCGTAGTGCGTTGTCACTCGTTGAACTTTTTTAAAAACATTTTAACGTTTTTTAGGCCCTTTTTCAAAATGTACGCATCACTTTTAATTTCACAGGTGCGACTGAGGCAAATATCGAATATTTCGAACTTCTGCGTATGTAGAAGCCTATCGAGTGTGCGGGACGTGTGTAGCGCAGCGGGGAAGATACACACTCCGGTGAAAAGCCGTGCGAGAAAGTTGAACAATTGCGAAATTAAATACTTCATCGGATATCTAGTGGTCGGGCGGACGTTTATAAAAAAAAAAAAATAATATCGAACGACGTAGCGAGGTCGGAGATACAGGGAAGGTGTGTGTACTTTATAGCGCTGACCCTCAACAGCGTGTAACAGCACGATATCGATTAGTATTTCGACACGCATGCTGCATACGCGTGCACGAGGGTATAACTGTTGACCCGATAAAATGCTCGTTCGAGAATTGAAAATCCACCAGAATTTTTTACCCTTTAATTCTCTTTGATTTTTTTTTTTTTTTTTTTTTTTTTGTAATGAAACTTTCACAATCAGTCCCTCTGACAGCTTATTTCGGCCGAGCTTCGGACCAGTACGACGTATTATTCTCGTTTCTCTTTCTCTCGTTCTCTCATTCACTCGCGTCTAGTTAGTGTCGCGCGGTCACCGATTCAATGCGAGCTATAATAAATTCTGTCGAATGAGAAAAGCATGCACGTCAGTGGGGGCGACGGGACGAACGAAGGGCGAAGGAGGGCGGGGGCGAAACTGCCGCGCGGCTTACTTAGGGGCCGGATAATTCCCTCGTCTCTGTCCCGACGAAATTTTCAAATTGCGACAAATTTCGTCGCTGCTTTGGTACACACACTGGTACACGGCGGCGTCGAAGCATCGAAAAGTCCTTTCGCCCAACCGAGCCACAACTGTATTTAATTGAACTCCCACCCATGCCGAACTGGACGCGTTTGCATAACACGAGAGCACAACGGACCTCGGAGACGGCGACATACAAATTACCACGAATTATTATCGAACGCGGCGGCGACAGGTTTCCGAAAAGTTGGACAAAGACTCGTCAGTCTTTTGCGTTTTCAAAAACGCTTAATTTTTACGAAAAAAATTCGAAACGATTTCTTTTATATTTTGTGAAAAAAATTCAAAACACTTTTTTTTTAATCTTACGAGAAAATTCAAATAGTAATAAAAAAAAGTTATTGACAGAGTTAACATTTACAGTTATCTTCTTATACTAAATTTTATACCTGATGCTAATTTTACATCTTCGGATCCTTCGGTATTTGGAAGGTTTATTTTCCTTTCTTTAGTTGAAAAAAAAATTCAAATTTTGTTAAATTTTTCAACCAAATAGAAAAAAGATTTTTTGTTGGTATTCTAAAATCCCCGCACCCTCGATAGCATATCTCGAATCCCACTTCGGAACGGAATCGCGTTGATGCTTCTCGATCGCGTCGGGCGGGGAGCATCTGCGTGGTGCACTCGCGCTGCACCGCGACGGTGCAAGTATAAAGTGAGAGAAGAAAATTAATGGATCTTTCGCACCGTCCCGCCTCAAGGCTCGGTGGGCATTCGACTAGTCAGGGTTATCGATCCTCCTCTCCCCGAGCCGCCCGAGTCCTGTGCAGCCCCATTCCTCTCTATCTTTCTCTTTACATCTGACTCCGTGGTATCCGACTCTTGTTCCTTTTTATTTTTATTTCCTCGTTTTTTATCATAGTCTCTCGCTCATTCCCATTCGGATACTCGAGTGGAAAAGTAATAGCAGGTGCGATTATGCGAAAGCGTGCGCGCATGCAACCCGTTGAAATGTCATTCCCTCGAGTTCGCGTACACACCGGGTTGGATGGTGTCGGAGTCGGTGAATAAGACCGGGACGGGACTCGCGAGCAAACGTACGTGCCAGTCCCGACGATTTCCCGCGCGGAGGACACGCACCGCACTAATTCCCTGTCTCGTTGCAATATGCATAGCGCAACTCCTTCCTATCTATGTACACGCACGTTAAATATGCACCGTGCTTTTTTTCTCTTGCCCCTCCTCCCTCCTCGAATACGTCAAACAAATAGCTGCGTTACATGTAAGATCGATCCAATCGCGCGATTATCCTTTTGGACACGATAAAGTTATATAAATTATATCGATAATAATGAAAATCAATTTCTTTTCGTAGAAATTTTCCAACTTTTTTCTTTTGTGTTTGGAATTTTGATCATTGCATGGTAACAATCGCGTTAAATAATATGCACCGTGCTTTTTTTTTCTTGCCCCTCCTCCCTCCTCGAATACGTCAAACAAATAGCTGCGTTACATGTAAGATTGATCCAATCGCGCGATTATCCTTTTGGACACGATAAACTTATATAAATTATATCGATAATAATGAAAATCAATTTCTTTTCGTAGAAATTTTCCAACTTTTTTCTTTCGTGCTTGGAATTTTGATAATTGCATGATAACATTGGAGTTAAATAAAAATCAATTTTTATTTAAGTAACAATAATTAATTAGTTAAATTAAATCAAGGAATTTAAATTGAGATTTAAGGACCTTCATTTCTGTGGGAAATTGTAAATATGTATATATATATGGATGTATTGTTTGAATTTCACGATTTGCAAATGTGTCGATTGAAAAATTGCAGCTCATTCAATTATTTACGGGACACCCTGTATAAACCCGGCTCGGCGTTGCGTGACGAGAGCTTTTGTCAGTATAGCTCACTGTACATACAGGACATACAAGTTACATACCCGTTCGAGTATCTCGCTCACGCTCTCTTTATCGGTCGGTTTTCTCTCTCCGCTGTCAGTTCCAGAGCTCGCACCCACACAAGGTCACGTGCAAACTCACGCCCGCTGCCCTTCTGGCCGCTGCCACGTGCGATTCTCGTCGAAGGATGACTCAGACCGGCCACGCGCGACACGCTTAACTCCTGGCAAATTCATACTTCCGATAATGTTGGGCCACGGCATGTGTTTGTCCAACAAAACGCACGAGAATGGGACAATAATGTCAAACAATCGAAATTGAAAATTTCTTAAAAAATAAAAAAAATAAAATAATCAACTCCAATAAATTCTTCAAAAATCCCTCAATTAAAAAAAAAAGTGTGCTGGGTGTCAAATTTCTCATTTTTGTCATGTATTTAATGTTTTGCTCTCCAGCCTCGCGACCGGATTCACGGGGTCGAAATGGACCGCAGGAACCCGAGTAGAAATTTTCGAGCGTTACATCGGGAAGGAGCAGGGAAAACGCCGAAAGAGAGGAAAATTCGTTCTCCGCTTAGGCGCCGTGAAAGTGGCTCGTACATTATTTCTTTCTCAACGGGACGTTGGGACGACGGTAGGTACGGTGGTTGAGGGGTTGAAACGTTGAGTGGTTCGCCGCGTGTGTCAATTGGCGTCTTCCATTTGCCGGTTGCTCGAGGCATCTGGGTCCCCCGCTTGTTATGCCCGATAAAAATTATGTCCTGCGAAGGATCTCCTCCGGTGTTTCTTGCGTACCGTATGCATATACCTGCCGCTCTGTGTCGGTGTGTAAATATACGGCCGAACAGAAGTGGCTGTAATACCATACTAGCGGCCCGCTGTCACTGCTCGCTCCCGTGGACTTCCTCGTTCACTTGTCGGTGCCAGAGCAGTCGGGAGACGCGCAGCTGCGAGCAACTGATCGCTGGTGTATCTATCTCTCGTCTTCTCGCTGTGGTGCACGAAAGACTGCTGGAACGTGTCAGTAACGAGTCCCGGGCGTGCACCTACCTTAAGTTACAACAACGACTAGGGACCGCTCGCGAGGACCGTAAACGCCAGTGTAGCACCGAGGATCGACTGGAGCCGCGGAGAGAAAGAGGGAGCCTGGGGACGGTAAGGTTGGATTTGAATTTGGATAAGATCGGAACCGTACTTTGCATCTGGTGTCCCGAGTTAACGAAAGCACTGCAAAATATTAACAAGTACTGGTACACTGCCCGTCATTGATGCATGGTTTTTCTGGATGTCTTGCGTTATGTCTTATCGGCTTCGAAGATATCGAAGAATACATCCAGCAAGAGATCCAGTCTTTCCGAATATCTTGCTCGATATCATTGACCCCGTTAAGACATCGAGCAAGATAATCAGCTAAACGGAAAAATCAGACATCAATGAGGGGCTGTGTACAACCAACGTACGGTAGTTTAGTGACAATTTCCATACACTGAGAAAAAGAATGGTATTTCCTACTATAACGAATAGTTCCCAAGGGGGACGCCTATATAGATAGTTTGTGATAGTATATACTCAATTGATTAAACTATAATTATAGTTACAACTATAATTTTTGGTCATTGCCGTAACTGTAAAATGTAGACGTCCCCCCTGGGAACTATGTACTATGTAAGTTTTTCTCAGTGTAATGTTTTCGGGATCACTTTTTTCGTTTGTTTTGTTGTGTCTTTGAGCTTTATCGTCGCGATTATCGATCGATAGATGTACCGGTAACTGTCGGGAGCAAGTACGATATTCACGCACCTAACTTCAGTTACAAGAGCGGCTAGGGATCGCTCATGAGGACGGAAAACGCCAGTGTAACATCGAGGATCGACCTGAGCCGCGGAGGGAAAAAAGGGAGTCTGGGGACGATAAGGTGGATTTGAATTTGGATAAGATCTGAACAGTACGTCGCATCTGGTGTCCCGAGTTATCAAAAGCACCGAAAAATGTTAACAAGCACCGGTGCACCCAACGTACGGTAGTCAAGTCGCACCCTCAGAACAACAGTGTCACAACTTATATGCTAATCCTACAAGAGATGTTACGCTGTAGTTCCAGAGATGCGACGTGACAATTTCCATACGTTTCCGTTATCACTTTTTTCGTTTGTTTTGTTATGTCTTTGAGCTTTATCATCCCGAGTATCAATCGATAGATGTATCGGTAAGTGCCGGGAAGGCGCGAGTGTGAGCAAACACAATATTCACGCCCGAGGCAATGAGAACACGATCAGTTGGATAAAGGAGCCAATGTGAACCATCCAGGTGCGACGAACTGGATTACGCCAGAGTGCGACCGGCGTTATATCGGCGGATATACGTTTCTCTTATCATTGCTGATTGCTGATTATTGCCTCCAGCCGAAGCGAACAAGCCGACCCGACGCGTCACATCGGAGACTTTTGATCAATGTTTTAGACAAAATCGTGCGCAAAGCTTTTTTTCATCGACTGAACTTCCGGAATCTTTTCTACTTCTGATTGGCGCGTAACAACAAAACATAAACGAGAACTGCATTATGCCAGATTACGATCGGAGTTATATCGACTCTTATCATAGCTGATTATTGGCTCCAGCCGCACCGAACAAGCCGACCCGACGAGTCACATCGGAGACTTTTGATCAATGCTTTGGACGAAATGTGCGCAAAACTTTTTTTCATCGCCGGAGCCTCCGGAATCTTTTCTACTTCCGATTGGCGCGTAACAACAAAAGATGAACGAGAACTGCATTATGCCAGACTACGACCGGAGTTATATCGACTCTTATCATTGCTGATTATTGACTCCAGCCGAACCGACCAAGTTGACCTGACGAGTCACATCGGAGACTTTTATTCAATGCTTTGGACGGAATGTGCGCAAATCTTTCTCTTCATCGGAGGAACCTCCAGACGCTTTTCTACTCCCTGTTGGCTCGCAACAACAAAACATCCACCACCACCGGCAGCTACACCGCGCGGAGGTCTTCCTCCACCCCCAATCGCCGAGCCGTCAGACGCCTTCGCGGAATGTCTCGAGTTAATTTTTTTCCTCCTCTCCCTCGACCCTCTCATTCACCGTAGCTTTCTTTCATTCTCCGTTCCTCTTTCTCCTGCCGAAGTGCGCGCTCGCTCCTCTTATTTTTATTCCTCGAGTTCGCGACTTAATTAATCGCATAACACGGGGGGGCCTAATGAAATCAGAACTCCAAGCCCGCTCTCTCGGCCGCGTATCTCGGTACACCTTCTCCGTCTTTCGTTCTCTCGTTGATCCGTGTACTTCCCTCGCTATTTTATTTTTTTCCTCGACCGTTCTCGAAGCGCCCCCGCCCCTCGCGTCTCGGCGTGCAAGCTACGTAAAAACGGAAATATTTACCGGGAATACTTTTCCACCGGTCGACCCTTCGCCACCCCCTGGTTGAACCTTGCGCATATTCGCTCACGGATCAAATGCCCTGTTCGACGGGGAGAATGCCGGCCCTCGGAGTTTATATACAGCATCGCAAAAATTACTCGTCGGCGAGTTTGAAGATCAATATTTGTCACGACGAAACATCTCGTCGATTCCGTAACAATTTTTACGTTAATTCCTGCACTTTTATTCTGTAACAAGAGAAACGGTGTAAAAAAAAATACATGAACGTGCACTGAGAAAAAGAAATTGCTGGGTTAAGAAAATGCTCGGTGACATACCTTCGAAGGTGTATTTTGTTGGTTCAACATAAATTTTTGTTTCAATCGACAAATTTCAATTGACAAAACGATGCTTTATTGGTACCAAACAAATAACAGCTTTGAATGTATGTCACCGCGACTTTTAGTTAATCCAACCAATTTTTTTTCCCAGTGTGCGAATGATATGATTTTACACGGTATTTTGTTTGGTTGACCATGTCCCAAGATCTTCATTATCCGGTAAAATAGATTGAGATAGACTGAGAAAAAATAATGGTTGGATTAACTAATAGTCGCTGTGACATACGTTCGAAACTGTTACTTGTTTGGTACAAATAAAGCATAATTTTGTTAAACGATTATTTACTTCAAAAATCAAACATCTTTGCTGTGCCAACGAAATAACACTTTCGAACGTGCGTCACCGCGTCTTGGTCAATCAAAGCATTTCTTTTTCTCACTGCACCGCATCGAAATCTCCGCCCTCGGTGTATTATTTATTTATTTATTTATTTATACAAAAACGGACTACATGCAATTACACGACAATGAGAAATGCCGTCGCCAGGGTTGTATGATTGAACTGAAGAAGCCGTACATACATAATTACAGTATAATCCATGTTGACGATCACCGCTAGCCTTAAATTATTAATCGCCGTTAGACGAAAATTCTCTAACAATTTGTACGTTAATTTCTGCACTTTTAATCCACATAAGAGAAACCGTCTAAACAAATACAGAACCCTGCGAATGACATGATTTCACACGGTATTCTGTTCGATTGACCATGTACCCAAATTTTCGTCATCCGGTAAAATAGATTGTAATTCCACCCTCTCAGCCCAAACCCCACCGGATCGAACTTTGCGCCCTCGTTGTACAGTGCACAGCGACGATCGCTGCGACCGTTAAATTATTAATCGCGGTTAGACGAAGAACGCGCGGGGCTCACCCGCGCGTCACCGAAACATCGAGAAAGCGTTGATTAATAGGTACGGCGTTGCAAGAGGCGCACTCGAGCGTCGGTGATTTTAATTAAGCTCGCTCCTCGAGGCCGACGGGAACCCGGAAGGAGAATTATTCGAGGTACGACGAGTTTTCGCGGTGGAGCGAATCCCCCGCCCGATTATTTTCTCCACCTACAGATCGTTCCGGGCCCTTCGCGAGAATTGTCCTTCATCGATGGTTCAACCTCTCCGCATTCCAGCCCAGAGTCCTCCCGTCGAAAAATTCTTTTGTCTCCGGATTCGATTAAAGGGTGAAAATTCGGGAAAGAGACGCGATCGAGGATAACATAACGATTAGCAGGATCGACGTTTTCCGGACCGAGGACGAGAGGTCTCGTAATACGGGAGCCGCGACACCCGTTGACAGTGGCGAGTGTCGTGAAATATTTAACCCGCCTCGCGATGAGAAACGAGTCCAGTGAACTGGTGTTTCGCCGTTCCTCTGCACCTGACCGTTTCCCATGGCGCGTTTACCGCTTACATTAATATCGCTTGCCCGTGGCCTCACTCGGTCCCGCTATCGTCGTACCTTCCTCCGTTAAAATAATAAGCGTCCTTCGTCGGGCAACGAGTGGGCTAGAGAACACAACCCCTCGTATCCGCGCCGTGGAGCCTTTCGAACGATATTACGAGACACGAAGCCGCGCGTCGTTCCTCGACACCGTTCGACCCTTTTATTTAACTACCCGGTCGTAATCATCGAACGCGATTAAGGGATTCGTCCCGGGACCGCCGGAGACTATAAGGAGGAAGAGCTTCCGTTATTAATATTTTCTTAACGTTATAATTAAAAAACGGGACAAAAAAGCTAAATGGAAACTAAACTATAGTCACTTTTTTTTACAGGAAACGGACCAAAGATGAAAAAAACTCGTCTAATGTACGGAAAACTCTACACTGAGAAAAAAAATTAATTGGATTAATCAGAAGTCGCGGTGACATACGTTCAAAGCTGTTATTTGTTTGATAGAAATAAAGCATTGTTTTGTTAAACGATTATTTGCTTCAGTTTATTCAAAATTTGTCGATTGAACCAAACACATTTGTTGTACAAACAAAATACACCTTTGAACGTATGTCACCGCGCATTTGCGTAATTCAACCATTTCTATTTCTCAGTGTATAAACAAAATGATACTCCGTCAATCTCCGTTGCGCCAAAAGCGGAACAAGCGAGCACAGGATAGTGATGACCGGTTGGACGAAAGGCTGATTCGAGCTTCGGTATGACAGCCAAAATTGGTTGAAAAGCGAAAATGCATCGAACGCAATTGAGGAATTCGTCCCGGTGTTAATTAAAAGACGGGACAAAAAAGCTAAATGGAAACCTCTAAGATACACAAAAATCGATAACAAAAATGATATTCCGGTAATCACCGTTGCGCGAAAAACGGCACTGAAGTGAGCACAAAATAGCAACGACCGATTGGGCGAAAGGCTGATTTGAGTTTCGATATAATAGCAGAAATATTCTGGCATTTCGGGATCCGTCCCGGTATCTCCGGCGACTATAAGGAGAATTAGCTTCCGTTATTAATATTGCCTAAATGTACAATTAAACAACGGGACAAAAAAGCTAAATGGAACTTAATCCATATTATTTTTTTTTGTACTGGAAACGGATCAAAGATGAAAACCTTGTCCGTCTCCAACGTACACAAAGCCCGATAAAAAAAAATGATATTCCGTCAACGTCCATTGCGCCAAAAACGGCACTGAAGCGAGCACAAAATAGCGATGACCGGTAGGGCGAAAGGCTGATTCGAGCTTCGGTATAACAGCAGAAATACTGCCAGCCGGGTGACGCGTATGGTTGGACAGTGGCAGCAGCATTGGCAACTGTTGCTGCTGCGGAATCCATCGAGAAGGGAGAGGACGGTACGGGCGGTATCGCGAAAACCCGGGGCCCGACGTCAGGCCCCCGCGACATTAACGACGGCGCTTTGTGAAGCGAAACTATAACCGAATTACCGGCGTCATTTTATGCATCAGACTCGCCATACCGTAACTGAATTCGATGGGTAACCCAATTACGCATCTTTGCCTGGTTCATGTGCTCTCGCGTCTCTTCTATCGTATTATACGTGTATACACGAATACACATACGTACACGCGCGAATACCACTGTAGGGTAGTGCGCAGCGAAAGCGCCACACGGGAATCTAGCCAGACAGCGTGGATAGTATTGATATGATGCCATTTCGGTGGGCATGCCGAGTAGGAAAAATCCGTAGGTGAGTGCGAGAGCACGAACGGGCAGACATCTGTGGCACGTAGGCGCGATGCGGATGCGTGTGTACCGCGAAGTCGGGTGTCATTTCGGGGACAAATGTGAGCGAGCGAAAGTGGCGGGGGGGGGGGGGGGGGGGGAGTGCGGGATGTCGGGTGAGCAAAGCGCGTCAGGGTAGACCCGGAAGGGGTGAGAAAGTGAGTGCGGTCTACGGTTCGGTACAAAGCGGGAGTCGGAGGGAGAGAGCGAACGAACGCGGTCCACTATATTGTGGCTCCACTCAATCAGAAGTCATAATACATTTACCGGGAGCTAATGAAGTCTTGATGAAAGGCTGCCGCTGGGACTGCGCGAGAGCAGGGGTTCTCAGACCCGTGGAACGACACCGGGAGGCCACGAAATCAATGCCGTCTTCGTTTCGCCTCGGACTCGTTGGTATCTGATTGCATTTTTTTCGCTGTTGTTCAAGACGGAGAACATCGAGGCCCAAGAGTCATTACTGGGTAGCGAAGAGTCCGGATAAGCCCGGTGGCAGAGACGGGAGAGTGGCGAGTGGTCTTTGAAGAAACTGAGCAAAGAACAGCGAAACCCATGAAGGGGAATCGCTTCTCCGGCGTCGTTGACAACCAGTGGAACACTCGCAGTTCGCCCGAGTCCGGGGATGTAATCCTCAGAAATTAAAAATGCCCGCGTTTACGCGGCGTTTCAAAGAGCCGCGACTTGCCGGCTGGGTTTTCTGTGCCTAGGAGTCTCCCGGTCCCCGGATTCGTTCGTCGGCTCTCGACTGAGACCGCGGAGAGACGGAATATGGAGCAGGATGGGGAAGAGCCGACTGTGGTGGCGCATCGTGCATGTCGCCGACTTTCTCTCGTCGACGGCTCCATTTACAGAAACCCCATCAAAGGGATTGTGGCATTACACTTTAGAGTTTAGGAGGCTGGAAGCTGGGCGGTGGTTCGCGGCTTCGGTGGAAGGGTACGGAGGGAATCGCCGTAGTTGTGAAACGGGGTTAGTGTCGGTGTGCCTGAGAGACTGTCTCTGTCGCGCGTATCTCCTCGACCGCTGGGCTGGGAGACGGCGCGAGTGTCCGACGTGTAGCTGGAGTCGCGGACAGCTACATCGCCAAGGGTGAAGAGGAGAGTCGGGACGGAGAACGCGAAGAAAAGGAAAACGGAGAGTAGCCTCGTGAACATTTTCCCTCCCGTCACTTCTTCCCCGTCTTCCGCTTACACTCTCTCTCTCTCGGGGTAAATGAGTATTTGTCTTTGTGAATAAGTAAAACGCATTACGAAGTTGCCGGCTGCGCCGAGCCGGCCCCAAAATATGTGGAAACCGTTTGTGCTGGTTTTAGGGAAAAATTCTCAACGCAACTGCACGAACCGGAAAATTGACGAAGATCCATGCGCAGAAGAAGGTCCTATGTCTCGTTGGAATCCTAGTGTCTCGCTCAGCTAAAGGTTGTAGCGACTATTAACATTTCGCCGGCTAAGGTCGATTTCGCCAAATAGCAAGAGCCTCTTGTGTCGCGCGTGCCCGATACGAGTTGCGACATCGTGCTACGTGCTGTGGAACAGGTTGAGATGAGTTACTGGCATTTCATGCCTATCCACCGTGCAAAAGAAAAGAAGTAATAATCTTGGGGCATCGTACACGTCTCTCTGTGCGTCCAGATTGAAGAGCGACTACGGTAATCATTGCAGATGCCCGCTCGCCTCTTGGGCAGAACGGTGCTACTTCGGTTAACAGTGGAGGGCATCGGGTGTAGCTGGGGCAACATCGCGGCCGTTCATTCTCCTCGCTCACGGAGTCTTCTCGTAGTAAGACTCCGCGAGGCCGAATTGAATTTGCAAACTTGCAGATTGGATTCCAACTTGCCTATTACAGGGTGCGTCTGTTCCGGTTAAAAGCCGAACGGGGCTTTCTCGCAGGGAGGGGGGCGGTTGGGGGGGGAAGGGCGAAGGGGGCACGGAGTATAGTGCTACCGAGGCTGGGTGCCGTGCCGGTGGGAGAAACGACCGGGGGCAAGGGAATTAATGCCGATACGGTATACGGAGATCGAGGATTACTACGAAGAGCTCGCGAGCGTCTCTCGGGTTGTCTTAGAGAACTCGCGGGCGTTTCGGCTGCACAGCCGGTAACCGTGTATGTATGTGTATACCCGAGGAACCAGAACCTCCCGGAGCTCAGCGTCGAGCCAACGAGGCTATTTTCTCTACTACTACGTAACACCGAATATTACACGGGCGACGGACCCTTCCGAGCGAAACATCGAGGCCGGGGGTTGCTGCGCCACCCCCCTCGCTCACCCTCGCGAGCCAGCATCCCCCCCCCCCCCCCACCCCAACACAGTCTACTTCTCTGCCATCAAGAAATCCCTGAGCGAGTCTGATTAGGATTCGTTCGTTTATTGATTTTAATTACGACCTCCTCCCTCCCCAATTCCCCCACTCGTTCATCCTGTTCTCCGCCCCAAAGAGACTCTTCTTAGGCTCTAAACTTATGACGCTGAAATCCACGGATAAAGATAAGCTCCGATTCAACATCATTTTTCTTTAATTTTTTTTATTTATTTTTTTTCTAAGATCTTCCTCGTAAATAAAGACGTTGGGATGCACGAGGAGTTTGTCGAGGTACGAATTGAGTTGGACGAGCTCTATCCCGTGAATTTTCGTGTTAGCGTGTAACGAGGTAGAAAACGTTTCCCTTGATACATTCTTCAGGTTCTTGATGTGTGTGTGTGTGTGTTCGAAACAGTTTCGCGATACAAACGGCCGGTACAATGTACTCGGTCTCGGTTCCTACGTGTGTTATTCAAATTAGATTCCTCACGGCGAGCGGGGTAAGAGTCGTGTCTAGAGAGAGGAGGGGGGGGAGGGGGAGAACTTGATGTAAAGCTCGAATAATTCGCAAGGATACAACGTGCGGTATGTCGTAGAGGTACGCCGAACGCCTTGGGGGCATTCGTGCCACTGATGCTCGCGAGCTCAAGAAGCAGGCATGGAGAGACCGAGAGAGAGAGAATGAACGAGGGATGAGAGAACTACGTTCATATAACCGACGACGTATATCAACATCCCAGCGGGCTGTGACTGCTACGAGCGGCTGACTGCCAGCATCCTTGGGCCACAAAGTCTCATATCGTTTTCACGACGCAAAACACAGCTTTCAAGGCACTCCCCGGCATGACACGTTAATCGTTCGATTCTAATAATGTTTATCAACAGTCGCCACTCCGCCGAGACCCGGCCTGATTGAGTTTCACAAGCGTTTCGTTATATTTTTTTTATTTTTATTTTTTTTTTGTGAGAAAACATTCATTTCGATATCCGAAACAATATTCAATAGCGACCAAAGAATAAAATGTTTCTCGAAAAAGAATTTGGAACGTTCACTGCCCGGTTATTCGCCGTGCATTTGGGTGCACGAAAAAGTATGCTCGAAGAGCCTAACTTGTGCAATGATTCGTTGAAACTTGCGAGAAAATTTTAAGATTTTCTCCCCTTATCAAAGACTTTAGATTTTTTGTGTCAATACCAAAAAATGAAAAGGCTTTTCGAAAAAAAAATTGTGAAACGTTCACTGCCCAGTTATTCGTCGCGCATTCGATTGCACGAAAAAGTATGCTCGAAGAGCCTAAGTTGTGCAATTATTCGTTGAAACTTGTGAGAAAATTAAAAAATGTTATCCCTTCATCGAAGACTTTGGATTTTTTTTACCGATACCAAAAAATCATAAGTTTTCCGAAAAAGAATTTGAATTCGCAGTACATTTGGTTGCATGAAAAAGTATGCTGGAGGAGCATGACTTGTATAATAATTCGTTGAAACTTACGAGAAAATTTCAAGATGTTCTACCCTTATCGAAGGCTTTAGATTTACATTTTTTTTATCAATAATTCCCAAGAGTAATGGGTGCCTTCCTCTTTGGCCCCTTTCTCTCCAGACATCGCTCCTTGTCCCCCACCCCTCTCCCTCGTTTCCGCGAGCATAAACGCAATAATTTCGCGAGGGCGAAAAGGGGTTGCTGATGCTGAGCCCCGCCGAGTATGGCATGCGCGTAAATGTAGTTATAAATAAATCTAGGAGCTCTTAATGTTCGCCGACGTTGGTAGGCTGGCGGGTAGGTAAGTTATACAGAGAGAAAGGCGGTCTCGGTATCGTAGCAGAGAACTGCGTTGCTTCTGCCAGTTCTGCCACTGGGGAGGAAAGGAAGTTCACGAGGAGAAGAGCAGAAACCGAGAAGCGAGAAATGGGCGAGAGATGAGAGCGAGAGTGAGAGTCGCGCGGGGTGAATTGCCGTTGCGTGGTGTACAGGCCGAGGGTTGCCACTCCGCCGGCGTTGCTCCGCTCCGTCGAGGGATGGAGGCAAACGGAAGGGTTTGAGAGACTGCGACACGCGTGCCGGGAATCTACTCGGTAGCATTTGACTGCTCGTTCTTTGGTCTTCTCATCTTCCTCCTTCGTTCCATTCCATTTACCTTTCACGTACTATAGCGCGACCTCCGCGGGTTTCTACTTTTTCCATTTCTTTTCATCAGCCCTCGATTCAACGCTGTGCAAACATTCCATTCAGCGTCGGCCTTTAACTTTCACAGAAGTCACTCCGACAGTCGGACTCTGAGAAAAGTCATCAAAGACCTCAGCCACGAGAAAGGCGAATGAAAGATACAAAGAAAGCCGCGCAGGTGCAAAATCGTTTCCGGAATAATTAATTAGCAAATTGTAAATTATTATTTTTACAACGAGTGCGGAAAGATTTTAAAAAAAATGTCTCCTCTTTTTGGTCGCCTCTTAACGCTTAACTCTGCACGCGTAAATTTGCCAGAAATAACTCTGTCAGTCGGATTGTGAGGAAAAGTTATCAAAACCCTCAGCCACGAGAAACGCGAACCAAAAATGCACGGAAAACCGCACAGGTGCAAAATCGTTTCCGAAATAGTTAATCAGCGGATTACAAATGATAATTTTGGCAACTCGTACGGAAAAAGAATGGATTTTCTTTTTTCTCCCCTTTTTGGTCACCGGGCACGTTGGCGCCGCATGCTTAACTTTAACAGAAATCACTCCGACAATCGGGCTCTGAAAAAGTCATCAAACTCCTCGGCCACGAGAAAGACGATTAAAAGATATAAGGAAAGTCCCACAGGCAATTAACCAGCGGATTATAAATTATTATAGTTTTCAAATTCATGCGGAAAAATGTTAAATTTTATTTTTCTCTCCCCTTTTTGGTCGTCGCTCACCGGTCACGTTGGCGCCACTCTGCATGCTTTACTTTGACAGAAGTTACTCCGATAGTCGAATTCTGAGAAAAAGTTATCAAACTCTTCGGCCACGAGAGAGGCGAATGAAATATATAAGGAAAGTCGCACAGGCAATTAACCAGCGGATTATAAATTATTATATTTTTCAAACTCATGCGGAAAAATGTTAAATTTTATTTTTCTCTCCCCTTTTTGGTCGTCGCTCACCGGTCACGTTGGCGCCTACTCTGCATGCGTCGGGCCATATGCCGGCTCACGTACGCTCGAGAGTCCCTCATTGCGTGACAATTAAACTCACCGCGCCCGAGGCCGGAGATACAACGTATTATACGTATTTGTGATACGTACAGGAAAACTTCTGTCGCGATTATAGCACAGACACAGAGACGGTGCTCGAGATTGCGAGAGGAAGGGTGAAGAGGTAGGCACAGGTGAGAGACTCGACGCTGAGGCTTCGTCGCCCGTTAACGACGTCCTGGAAATGCCCTCGCTCGTTCGCGGAGACTCGAATATTACGACTGCAATAATAATTCTCTGATTAACACACGGACGATTCATAATACCCTCTTACTCCTGTTCGTTTCTTCTTCTACCACGAAATGCGAATTTTTTTTTTTTTTTCTTATTCTTAATCTTATATTATTTTCCCGTCCGCCTCAACCGTGTACGAATAGTGTTTCCACACGCAGAATAACGTAATCACAACGTTGGTCGGATTAAGATCTGCGAGGTTTTAACCACGATTAAAAACGATGCTTGTAACGCGAACGACAAGGCTCGTTACACTTTGCACTTCTGTGTACACACAACGCCCACCGGAAGTCACTCTCCGCGTACATAAATCACGATCGCGAGTGTCGCCTCTGTAATAAACAAACATGGCCACCGCGAAACGAATAAACCCTCAGACATCGTCTTCATTGTCTCTCATAAAAAAAAAAAAAATTAAAAAAAAATAGAAGAAAAATTCTTCGAATTCCGCTCACGGAATAAAAAACGATCTCTCAATTTTCCGCTAATTTCGTTCGAATTCGTCGGAGTTCGTGGCACCGCGAGTCCCGGAGAGGAGCCGGAATCAAGGGTGAGCATTATTCGTCGATGACGAAGACGAAAGCGTAGGAATCGAGCGTAGGCGCGCTGCGCGAGGAGCCGGCGAAGAGAAGCGCGGGGATGAAATGAGTCGAGAAATTGTTTCCCGAAGGAATTTATCAATTTTCTTTGAGGGATTCTAATTGTACTAATTTGTTTGTCTCGGGAGAGAGAGCCCGGGGTATCCGTCGAGGCCGTGTTACTCGTCGAAATCTCGGATCTCGATAGGGTGGGGGGCGGCAAACTGGAATTCTATCGTTTAATCTTCGTTGCCTCTCGCCCTCGGATTTCTGTGTTACGGCTGTGCGAGTCTGCACCGTACGCGCACACACACACAAATCCCTCTTCTCGGTATCTCGTTCTTTCTCCCGCGCGATAGGAATCCGCGAGTTCTCAGCGGGATCTCGATATCGTCCCAGCGGCTACCGCGCTTTTGCTCGCCGTTACTCAGTCGAATCCGGGAGACAGTCAATGTACCGTGACGGAGCGATCGGAGATTCGGAATTCATTGATCACTCGGCAGAATCCGGCGCGAGTCGCGCGGGCGAATGCAAACACGCGCCCACGCGGACGTCTGTTCGCCGTGATATTTATGAATTTTTTTTTAAACCCTTTCTCGGCGCGAACAAGGCGGAGAATCGAGGGATCGGGTGTCCCGGCTCGGCTTCCACGTGATCTTGCGTTATCATTGACCCAGCGAGCACATTGTCGCCGGTCTTGTCGTCGGTTCTCGTTCACGCTTCGATAGAATTCGAAGGCGCGAGCGGGCACGCGTTTGCAGGGCAAAGGTGGTCGGGAACTGGGAGTAACGGGAAATAAATTCTGGGGAGGAGAGGAAGAAAGCCGGGGCATGTGTGCGGCGGCGATATGCGGACGGGAGTTCCGAGCCCGCGCAATAATACGTTTTTAATTGCCGAGCTCAGTGCGTTTCTGTGTCACACAGTGCATGCACCGGGCTCGACCGGCTTTACATTTCGTACGTGGCGCGGCGCCCGCCCACATCGCGGATATTTATGTGGTAACGTGTGTCTAATTTATCCCCCGGTTTAATATCAACGGACTTGTACGCCTCTCTCTCTCGCCGGCCTCGGGTGCCTCTCTCCCTTCGTTCCCTACGTGTCGTGCACGCTTTTCGTTCCCTCGGCGTCTTTCAACGGCGGGCACTTCTCGCTCTCCGGAAGCCCCGGCACCCAAGGCGGTGATATACCGCGGCTTCGTATTGCGTTTCGCCGTAAGCCCTCTCGCGATTACTGAGCCGCGGGCGCCCAATAACTGAGATATTGTCCGCTAATACACTACCGCTGAGAAAAAATAATAATAAATAACTTGATATCCGGGACGTCGTCGCGATAAAAGCTGATTCAGGGACTTTTGTATTTAGCTGCAGAATTAAAGTCTTCGTGAGATTCTAAGTCGACAATTAAATGCGATAAGATCTTCGTCCTTTTCTCGAACGTACGCTGAAAAAAAATTCACTTGCGGGCTGCTGAAGAAAAAAATATTTCAATTCTTACAATTCCACATGATATTGAAATAATGACGGCAAAACTGTCATGGTGGCAAGGTGATTATCGTTTCAATCCGCTATGAAATTGTACGAATTGAAAGGAGAATTGAAACATTTTTTTTTCTTTGTCAGCCCGCAAGCAAATTTTACTGCAATCATTGAATTTTTTTTCCGTGTAAATTCAACGTAAACTCAAACGGCTGTGATTCACAAAAAAAAAGAAGTGCTTGGTTTAACAGAGGTGCAGTGACATGCATTCAAAGACGTTGTTTGGTTAATGCAACAAAAATGATTGTTTAAATCAACATATTTCGAATCGGCCGAAAAGAATTATCACCAACCAGAATACCAGACAACAGCTTTGAACGCATGTCACCGCGACTTTTGGTTGACCGAACCACTTTTTTCTCAGTGTATACCGCGGCTTCGTATTGTCTTTTCGCCGTAAGCTGGGGCGCCTAATAACAGAGATTAAAAATAAAAATCACATATTCAGATCGTCACCATGCTAAAGACTGATTCAAGGATGTTTGTATTTCACTACAAAATTAAATTAAAGTCTTCACAAGATTTTAACTCGATAACTAATTGCCACAAGACCCTCAACCTTCCCTCGTACAAAGTCGCAACGTGTGAAAAAAAAAAAAATCCTTAAGAGCCTCAATACGAAAGGTCTTATTTCTTATTTTGTTCTAAGCCTCACAGGAGGAACGCAAAGGTGGAAGACGCATAATGGTTTTCAGATCATTAATCATCTCACCTGCTGTGCAAGTCGCTAATAATATATTTTTTTAATTACCAACTTTTCTCCACCCTCCGACGTGTGTACCTCCTCGCTTCTCACTATTCACGCTTACGTATGTGTGTGTGTGTGTGTGCGCGCCCGACACGAGGCCGCGATCTCCGAAAGATCGAAGTTCGCTCAGTTTCGGAGGGGTGAATCGCGAGGCCCGATACACGGAGAGAGAATGCGAGGGAGAGATCGACGAGAGACTGTTAGGTACCGGGTGGCGGATGGTGCTGGTCTGAAGGCTGATATCAAAGCGCGGGTTGGCGCCCCGTCAAACAATACACGGAGAGAGATGCTGATGCGATTGTATTATGGCTAGTGGACCGGCTATCCATTGTCTCGTCACGTCCTACCCACTCGCTTCCTTTTATCTCGATCCCCAGACCTCGGCGTATCGTATCGTATCGAGTGAGCATCCATCGAAAGTAGCGTGCTCGCGAGATGATATAGGGAATAAAAAAAAAAAATCCGAAGAAGGAAGAAAAAGAATACCGTGCGAGCGGAGAGACGAACAGAGAAGGAAAGTTTCATCACAATACGACTCTTCGCAGGCACCGGCCACGTGAGACAATGACGAGGACCGCGATGCGACGATCTATAGTTGCGGTGGTAAAATATAACGTGTGTTCGACACTGCACGCACCTCTCTACGTGCCAAGAGCGGACGATTTCCTTCCCTCCCCTCCGTCCATGTGTGTGTATCGTTGCCATTCCCTCGCACTCTCACTCGCGCCCTCTCTCGAGCAACGTATTTGAAATTCTGCGGTGCCGATATTAGATTACCGAGAGCGATCGACTACTTCCTGCCCATCGTCGTCGTCCTCGTCGTCCCGGGCTACACGTCAAGAACTAACCATGCGGTATTTCGTTGTGTACACGTTTGCTCGGTTGTACTCGAGACCCCGGAGATGTGTGCGCGATCAAGCACCCGTATTATGCACGGTTTAACGTGTCGGCTCAACGGAATTCGTGGAATTTCGCCCGATCGCCTTCATAGGCGGGCGCGCGTAGCCGTTGAACATCGCGACATCCGGCTGCGAGCTCACGATATCTCAATTTTTTAAGGTTTCCGAAAGCGACGACTTTATTTTCGTGGATGCACTTACTTTGCGAGGACACTCGATAGCGATCGGCGATCATCTTTTGCTTCCTCATTGAGCAAGCTATTTTTTTGTGGAGTGAAATTCCTTACCTGCAACGAGAGAAAAAAACATATATTGCGTTAGATCGTCAGAAAGTTTTTTAATTGACGAGAAAACTAAACGTCTCTCGCGATTCTCGTGAATTTTGGCGGGGGAAGGGGGAGAGTGAAAAAGAAAAATAATGAAACGACTACGACTACACGGGCAGGGTAGGCTGGAGGCTCGTGAGATACGTGGCTAAAAACGAGTTGCCGCCGGGGTCCGCAAATTTATCTGATTTTCATTCAAATGGGGAGACTCACCTCATCTCGCATTTATGTATTCCAGTGATATTGCACTTTTTAAACTCTCGCCTGTGTCTCTCCCTCTCTCTTTCTCTACCTCTCTCTCACTTTCGTGCTCGGCTTTCACGCTGGATATTAAGACCCCTACAGCGGGTGTATTAGTCATATAAATTCGCTTCAAGACCGACGGGAAACACACGTGCCTATAGCTATACACTTTTTCATACACCTAATATATAAATGTATTTTTAATGAACGCGTGCCATAGCGTAGTCTCGTTTGCATAGTTTTTCGAACGAGACAATTCGGGGTTTCGTGCAGTAAATCGTGAATCTGAGTAAAACAGATTTTTCAGACGTTGATACATGGAAACAAATAAAGTCGGAGTTCAAAAAAATATTTCTTATTTATTTCATTCTTTTTTTTTCCTTATGCATTCGGATCAGCGATACAAAATTTCTTATATTTTGAACATTGAATCGGGAATGCACTGTTAATTTCTCTATGAAGATCAAATTCGGATTCAGCATCTTTGATTCATTTCATAGAATAAACTTTGGGGTGAACCACCCCGAATTTTTCATTGTATCTATAGCTATACACTTTTTCATATACTTAATGTGTGAAATATATCAATATATTTGAACATACATTTATATGCATTTTTAGTGCATAAACAATTTCGGGTATCGTATCGTAAATCGTAAATCAGAGTAAAGCAGAAAATCTACCAAAACAGATGTTTATTCTACGTATTAACAAAAATCGAAAAAAATCAAATCAACCCAGCCAAGTAGTATTACAAAAATCTAAAAAAAAAAAAAAATACAAGATGTAAAAAATCTTGAACAAAAAAAACTTGGCGTGCCAGTTTTTTTTCCAATTACTGTCGTACGTAGTTCATTCAAAAATTATTTTAATTTTTTACATCTTGTATTTTTTTTTTAGATTTTTGTAATACTACTTGGCTGGTTTGATTTGATTTTTTTCGATTTTTTTTTTTTTACATTTTGATACACATATATTTTTTTTTATTGTTCGAATAAACATCTGTTTTGGTAGATTTTTTTCTTTTTAAGAGGTTTTTTTCATAAACATATTTTCTGAACGTTTTAAGTACTTGGCGTACCATTTTATTTTTTTGAAAAAAAAGTATTTTGTGTTTGATTTCACCTATTTTTGAAATCCTGTAAATACGAGCGACATCAAAATTTCAATTTCCAACTTTTAAAGGTACTGAAAAGACTGATTTTGCATAATAATAAGTTCAACATGTTATTAACAAATTAATCAAAAAATTAATTGTTGAACAAATTACCCTGCGACATAATTTTTTTAATTTATATACACCGTGACACGCAAAGAATCACAAAAAGAGATCGATGTAATGTGCCTCGCTCATGGTACAGGCTTTGGTAAAAATGCGACAAGCAATATAATGTTAAACTGTCACGGTGACGGACAGAGTTTTGTTGTCGCTAACTGTGCTCGCACTGTCACTACACTCCATTGCGACACTGAATCCTCAACATCACATCCCGAGCTATTCGCACAACAGCTGACGATCAACTCCTCGTCCTCGATGTCATACGCATCGAAATGCAACTTTTGTGCAACATCCATGGCTTCAAAGCGTCACCATGCGAACAGCTAGATGTTCTTGCGACAATCTTTGCAGTCTTCGTAGTTGTCGGTTTGTCCGAGATCTATCTCCGAGCAGAGATTAGATGCAAGTCCAACGCAAGTGCGTCCTGCTCATCTCCCACACATCCATGTCCGCAGTCCACAAACAACCTGCCGTAGCACCCCGGCGTCCTGCTCATCCCTTGCCGCAGCACCTCGTTAGTTCCTGAAAGTGATAAAAAAAATTGAGGTTACGGACAAACAGATTTAAAGATTTGAAATTGCTTCAATGAAACAAATGAAAAACAAATTGAGTTTAGAGACAACAAGAATTGATAACAAAAAATATATGAAAAAACAAAATTTAGGTTAGGTTGTCCCTACCTATCCAGGATCAAGAGACGCGTCTCTTGATCGATAAGGGTAAAAAAATTAAAAGAATATAAAAAAATAAGAGTAAAAAATAATATAAAATTACTCACCAGGTCTCGTGAAAATTCCCGAAGATTTTCCGTAGCACGTAAAGATGCGGAAATTTCGTGCGAACTCGCCTCACACGCGTATCTCCTCACACCCGTATTTCAGGTTCGCCTCATCATATCTCGCGAACCGCTGGACGATTATGATCGTAATTAGGCCCATTGGAAAGCTTGGGTTCGAATTATATAATAAAAGTGTCCTTGAAAATTCGATCCGATGCTTCGTTGCCGAGATCGAGCTGTCCAAAAATTATCGCGTTAACTCACGCACAATCGAAAAATTTTGGATCGATTGCTGATCGCGATCATCGTACACAAGAATCCACCGAACGAATGTGTTCGGAATTAAGCGAACCGGAAAGCTTGGATAGGCATTCTATAGTAAAAATCTTATCATCATTTCGATCCGATGATTTATTTGTGAGGTAACGTAGTGCCAATATTTACATCCGGCATATTGGAGTATAACTACTTGGCAGCGTCTAGACATCGCTTAAAAATTTTTTTTTTTAAGTACTTGGCATCGAGACGCTATGGCGTCTCTTGATCCCAGTCGTTGATACATGTAGCCAAATAAAGTAGGAATCAAAAAAATATTTATTTATTTATTTCTCTTCACTTTATGCATTGCGATCGAAGATACGAAATTGCCGATATTTTCAACATCGAGTCGAGTGTCTACCATTAAATTCTCGATAAAAATCAAATTCGGATTCCGCATCTTTGTTTCATTTCGCACGAAAAATATTGCCGTTCACAACGTCAATCATTAATCGGCGTTCGAAAACTTTCGGATAAACCACCCCGTATTTTTAATCGTCCGAGCCGGAGGCTAGCAGAAAAAAGTCCGTGGCGATCCGAACAACGGGAGTAACAAAATACTATAAAAAGCGTGTGCCGCGTGTACGAGCAAATAAAAAAAAATAAAAAAAATGAAAAAAAAGAATCGAGAAGCTGCGAGCGGCGAGTGTTCCATTCTAAGGGGTGTTGGGCTCTTTCCCGATTTTAATCAAGCACCCCCGCGGCAGCCCCGTTGCCAGCCATCACTGACCGAACCCCCGAGGTCCTTTCGCGTTTCACGCTTCCCCACCTGAAAAACTGGGTCCCCCCTGACCCGCGCCCGATCCACCTCGAAATTCCTTCGGTTAATTACGCAGATTTCCAATGCATCCCGGCGTCGGCTTTCGTGGAATTTTTACGACTGCCCTCTGCTCTATCTTCGTGCCCTTTCCCTCTCGTTCAACCCGCAACTGGGGTGCCGATTTGTACGAGTAAAATATCTCGGCGCGGATATGAATTTTATAAACCGTTGCTCGCATTCGCGAAGCGATATCGAGTCCGAACGAACCTTGGCCTGTCCCGATGACGCCCGCGTCCGCCTTTCGCCCTCGCGCGCATTGTCAATCGATTATCGATTGACGATGCTTTATTAATTCATCCGATAAAAACAACGGCGCACATACTGGAAACTCTAGCACCGCTGCGATACGCTATAGTTTCATTTCGGTAGCTTCGAAGATTATTAAACTGTTGTCTGAATTTTATGAGCGCGGGCGAATTCTCGTAAATTGACCGATCATATCCTATTTAAATCAAATTTTATTTGACGACAAAAAAATATTGATAAACGAGATGTGAGTGCGTACGAGAAGAAAGCCCGAAGTAACGACTGTATCGCGAACGTGTCCTTTCCGCAGCGCGCGGCGACACGAGAGAGCGATAAATCGTTTTGGGTCATCGGAACAGGGGGCAGAACAGGAACAGCCGAGAAAAAACCCGCCGGAAGAATCCCGTCGCCATAAATAATTCAACCGCCGTCCGAGAAGCGAGAAAGCGAGATAGAGGGGGACAAGTCGTGTGTACTGGAAGGGTGGAATAAGGTGGTACGTGCGCGGTGACCGGGGGAGGGGGGGGGGGGGGTGGTAGGGTTCCATGCGGTTCGTCGGGGCGGGTTTAAGAATCTAATCTTTTCGGCAAAAAGGGGGTTTCCGCGGAACGAAGAATGAGCGAGACAGGACCGAGGGGGGGGGGGGGGAAACGAGGGCGAGAATCTCCTCGCCTGCCACCTGAACCATCGCCGCGAAAGAGCCGAGAATCTTCCTGACACCCCCTTAAATACTTAATTCCATTCGCCTCTTAATTGGACAGTTTTATTAAGGGATGCATATTTCAGATGGCTTTTTTATTATGTCTATCGGGAGCTCGCCGCGGTTGCCGCACTTTCTCCAACTCTTTTTTTTTCTTTCCCTTCTCCATCTCCATCTCGCGCGTATTACACGGATGTAGCGGAGATACGGTCGAGGCTCGCGCGGCGGAGCGGGGGGGGGGGGGGGAGCTGCACGAGGGGAGGCTTAAAAAAATTAGATTTCAACCCTTCGGAAAATATTAGCACGCCGGGAGAGACGGAGAACGAGCGGGAGCTGCGAGATTGCCGGGAGGCGACTCCTTCGTGTACAACCCTTTACTCGGTCCCTTGGAAGGCTCACTCTCCTCGTATTGTTGCTCGGGATTAAAGGCGCCAAAGTGTTATTTCTCGGGGCTCGAGAGACCGAGAGATTTTCTCTCTGCTCTCCTTCTTTCGCTGGGTTTTTCTCTTTTTTATTTCTATTTTATCGAGAAAATAAAGCCCGGTTAGCTCGACCCTTGCACGACCCCAAATATTCTCTTTAAATTCTCTTACCCTCCGACGACCTTTTTTTTTTTTTTTGCTCTCCTATCCGCCTTCGGTCCGGCTTTTAATTCTTTCAAAAGAAGAATCAACGATAAAGCGAATTAAAAAAAAATCTTCTAGCCCAAAAGCGCTAGTGTAGCGTGTGCGGTGGAAAACGAGCGGGAGGCGAGGTCGAGGCCAGAAAGAGAGTAGCGTGAGCAGTGTATAAATTTTAATAAGCCTCATTCGAGGCAACCCTTTGAGCCGGCCGAAATGAACGAATTAAAAGTTTCTCTCGTTTTGGTCCCGGCGCTACAAGTACTCGCCGACGCACTTTAGTGGTCTCGCGGTTGACATTTCAACTCGCTCTACGATCTCGCCGAATAGCCGAACTTTCGTCGTTTAGCCGGCTCGCGGCTGTGGCGCGACTCGGCTTTTACCGCTCCTGCGCACCGCACCGACGCCCGTTCAAAGTTCCGAGAAAATACATTTTTCATTCGATTTTATTTTTTTATTTTTTTCGTCGTGACAACCGAGGCTGCCGTCTCGCCGCTGAATTATTCGCGGACCGGCAGAGACGATGCTCCGAGAATAATAAAATATCTCGCGGAAGGATATTTTTCTATCGTAACTCACAACCCATTCTTAAATGTGTTCTTTTTTTTCATTCGACACTCGCTCTTTACATCGAAGAAATTTTACAACCGGCGAGAATGTAAAGTCCTGCAATTTTCTTGCTGAAACCGCAATACCCCGGAACGGTCAGATCGATGCTGGAAGTGCCCGACAATAATAATAAGTATGCTATATACAGCGAAGGGCATGAAACAGAACGAGGCTGTCTTCGCTCTGCTTTCCCGGATATTATTACTTAAAGAGTATGCCGGAACGAGCACGTGCCGAGTTAGGAAGATACAAGCCCGAGAGGATCGAGTAGGGGGGGGGGGGGGGGCAACGAGAGCAGGAGGTTGAAGGGAGAGAGGGCTGTTCTCCCAAGAAACTTGGTAACTCGGTAACGTGTTCTCGTTAAAGGGAAAGAGAGCCAGAGATGAGAAGCATCGAGAGAAGGCCGCGGCTCGAGTGCATAGCCCGGAACCCAAGAGCGGTCTCGACTCGCTCGTTGCTACGTACGAGTAACCGAGTAAGATTTCAATTAAAACAACCCCCCGGCATGCCGGGGGATTAGCAGTACGAATCCGTACCGCTCACTCCCTCGGCGGCCGCAGCGGCGATGCCGAAGAAAGCCCCGGTTATGACGCGGCATAAATATCAATGTAAATTGCTCGGGCTCACACTCGCGCGCCCGCGTTCCTTCCGCGGGGATGCGACACACCGGCAAGACCGGGGAACGATGGAGTGGTAAAATCGCGAAACTTCGTCCTCCAGGAAGACGCTGCCTCGAGGTCGCTACGACTGTTCCAACTTTGTATTAAAGCAATTATTGCGCGATTCGACTGTGATGCAGTTCGAATCGCTGATGATTACCAGCTGTGAGACTACACTGAGAGAAGGATCTAGTAGATGTTACAATATCGCTTGAGAGATATTACCATAGCACAAGGTAGTAGGGCGCTAGGGCGCTACGTATGGTAGGAAGTACCGGATTTATAAGAATTTTTTCTTAGATATTATGGTAAAAATTCTTGAAAATCTGAGACTCTGCCATACAGAGTAAAAAAAAGTTTGTAGTTTTTACGACAACTTATTGTCCACTAACGTCCACTATTTTTTACTTGTTAATTTTCTAGTTTGACAAACAAACGTACAAACTAAAATTGTTAATTGCGCGAGAAATAAAAGGGCAGGTTTGTAATATTCAAACCTGAACGAAAGAGTTTGTCACTTATTTAACAAAATTGTTTTTACGAAACTTCGTATTCCGGTTTTACGAAATTATTTTTTTACTGTGCAGGTGGGGCCCTGGCGCCCTACGACTATGTGCTATGGTAATTTTTCTGAGATAATCGGTAATTTTTACTAGATCCTTCTCTCAGTGTAGGGAAAAGATCGCGAGGTACGCGCATCGCAATGCCACGCAGGCATTCGTTCTGCTTCCGTCACTGAAAAAAAATTATCAATGTCTCAAATGAAATTCGCTTGCGGGCTGCCAAAGAAACAAATTATTATTTCAATTCTTACAATTGCATACGGAATTGAAACTATAACATGTCACCTGGGCAGTCTTGTCGTCGTTGTTTCAACATCATATGGAATTGTAAGAACTTGGAAGTAGAATTGAAACAAGAATTTTTTTCAACCCGCAAGCAAATTTTTTTTTGTGCATGAAAATTAAATATTTTTCCATCCAAGGAAAATTGACACTCGCGCGTGCGTTCCTTTCGCGAAGACGCGAAATAGCGGGAAGACCGCGTAACGATGGAGTGGTAAAATCACGAAACTTCGTCATTCCGGAAGATCCTGCCGCGAGTGCGCAACGACTGTCCCAACTTTATATTAAAGCCATTATTGCGCGATGCAACCATGAAGAAGTTCGAATCGCCGTTGATTAACCACCATGAGAGTAAGACTAGGGGGAACACCGCGACGTACGCGCATCGCAATGCCACGCAGGCATTCCTCCTGCTTCCCATGAAATTTCAATATTTTCCCTTCCAAGGAAAATTAACACCGGGAACACCGAGGAACGATAGAGTGGCAAAATCATGAAACTTCGTCTCCCACGAAGACGCCGCCTCGAGCTCGCCACGACTGTCCCAACTTTATATTAAAGCACTTATTGCGTGATTCCACTATGATGAAGTTCGAATCGCCGTTGATTAATCGCAAGCTATGCCGCGCAGACATTCCTGCTTCCCATTAAATTTCAATATTTTTCAGTCCAAGGAAAATTGACACAAAGGCCCCGTTGAGAATCTGCCATCGACAGAAGACACGTTAATTATTATCGGGAGGAGCGGTAGGGCTCTTCGGCGTTCGGCGCAAGGGTGAAATAATACGGTGGAAGGATGTACGCGTGCCTCGGTACATTCTACCGTACTGTGTACGCTTACGTATATGGTGTGGTAGTCGTACGTCACGTGTACCGTAGGAACTCGAAGAGAATCATACTCCGAAATCATAATTAACAAAATTATGCCGGGGTAACTCGATAGGTTCTCCGGTAGAAACGGCGGCACGGTTCGTACTCGAAGGGAGTGCAGAGCTTCGACAGGGTGGGGTGGAGGGGGGGGGGCGCTTACATCTAAGAAGGAAGGGTTGCCGGAACGAGGACACCCCACACTCGCCAGCCAGCACTCCGCCAACGGACTCGACGGGTATTATCGTACACGCTGGAGAAATCCGCCCGTGCGCACGCCCTTAAGTTCACGAAAATTCTACGGGCATCGCCGGCGAGCGAGCATACACGCAGACGTAATCTCATACCCGTGGGGTTATTGAGTTTGCTCCATTCAAAAAGGCTTTAATTACTGTTACGGCACTTCAATTCACTCGAGAGCTCTCGCGTTACCGCGTTATTGTTGCCGCCAAGAAATCTCGTGCCAGATATTGTTTATCGATTCGCCGAGGCTGCATCGGAGGGACACGTGAGCCTTTCCTTTGCAGGAGAGCGGGGTAAAATGGACCATCGTTTGAGCCTCGCATTTTTCTATGGCCCACGAAAAAATCGGTTAAAATGTGATAAATATGGTCCGTTTTGCCCCGAGGTTCGGCTTCGCGCCCCTTTGGTCTCCGATATTCGCCGATGCGAGTGAAAGGCACATCTGCGCCGTGAGATCGTACGTTCGCGAGGGATCGGAGGAAAGATCGACGATGTTGTTATTGAGAGTGCATGAGCGACGGGAGAGACCCGGGTCGAAGGTAAAAAAGTAACAGAACGGGATTCGACGCCGTCGGAGCCAAGAGGGCGTTAACGAAACTTTAATGGAGATCACAGATACAAAGTTCCAGCGAACGGTGAAAAAGACCTCTTTGACGGATTACGCCTAAATCGTATCTGTCCCTCACTCGTGGTACCGGCGAGCCCGCTGCGATGCTAGATACACACTCTACCTGAGGAAACTCAACTGGGGCGCCGCCGACGCCGCCGCCTTTGCTCACAGAAAAGATTAAGGGTAACCCCGAAGCTAAGTGTTATAATACCCGCAGGATTCTCGGTCTATGTAGCTCCCAGGATTTACCCGGGTGCATCATCCGCAGATCCCATTCTCGCACCTCGTGCATTACGCTCCTCAAGATCACGCCGAGTTTCATCCTTTATGAATCGAGAACCGACCTTTCTTTCTCTTTTCTCGAGTGCCTACCGGCTATCGATAGCACGATCTCCGATGGCGAGTCCCGGAGATCGACGTACCTGTATCCGTAACACTCAGCCATCCGACAACGGAATTCGGCCGGGTGAACTAACAGCCACGAGTCCCTGAGAGGCATCTGTTTAAATCTTAGACAGATCGGACTATCCACCATTACCATTGAGGTGAGAGCGGGGCAAAAGGAACTTTTTTTATATTATTATATTATTTCCTACTAGGGTAAAAGGGGGGAATATGGCCCGGTCCATACATCATTGATTTACGTGTTGATCGAGGTGGGCCATATTCACCACTTTTACCCTATAGCGAATAGTTCCCCGGGGGAACGTCTATATAGATACTTTCTCATAGTAGATATTCAATTGATTAACCTATAATTATGGTTGCAACCATGTTTTGTCATTGTTGTAACTATAAAATGTGAACGTTCCGCCTGGGAACTATTTTTTATGGTAAAAAATCAGTCTTATTGCTTTTACTATGTAATTTTTTCTCAGTGTGGTAAAAAAAAGTCCTTTTTGCCCCGCTCTCCCCTACCCTCATCCTCCGATGCCGTTTCGTTCGCGCGACAAATTTTTCCCTCGTCCCAGCGAAGCGATACCGAATCTCGCGCAGGGGTTGAAAAAAGAGTGTCGGAGGAACAGCGGAAAAGGGCGAAATAGAGAGCTCAACAAGTCGAATAAAAAGCTCATAAATAAAGAGTAGCAAAAAAAAAATCCGGGTCTTTCCGTACCACTGTCGAGTTCTCCGGAGCTTTTTCCTGCGGAAGCTCTCACGCCTTCGTCCTCTCACCCCTCGCACCGGGCGGACTGCGCTTGTATATCTATAGCAGGCGCGAGTCGGTCCTCTTCCTCGGCGCCAACCCTCCCAAATCCATCCTCCGACGCGCGTTTCTGCGAATGTCCCCACGGACACCTGTTGCTCCGATTCCGCCAGTGGCATTTGTACGGGCGTACAAAAGCTCCGAATGCGCGGAATCGTCGCGGTGACACGGTGGAAAACCGGCCGCGGCGTTATTCCGCTGATCGCCTCGACGTTCCGCCCTCGCAATGATCGAAACTTATCGAGAAAGGGATGTACATCGACCCCTCGGTCCGCACAGTCGCGCGGCGCGGCGAACTCGCAGTTTGCGGATAGGGGGATGAGCGAGAGTCCGTGAGTAATGTTTCTCGGTTTGCCGGAGCGACAGCCCGAGAGCGAGGATTTCAATGGGGCTCTCGGATGCTTTTTCCGGGACACTGGATCGCGGGTGCTTTAGCTCTCGAGCGAATCACCTCGACGCTTTTACTTCTATCTCGTCTGTCTATGTGTGTGTGTCCTCGAGGACACTGAGCGCCCGAATGTTTCTGGGTTCGGAACTCTACGGCAGCCGAATGCTTTTGGTCTGCTCGGTTGTGAGGCTCTTAGTGGAACAACTCATCACGCCACATTAGGAACTTTGTGTCCGCAGCACGGCCGGATATCGACTCCAAATTCATTCGTTAAAATGTTTTCGAACCTTCCGAACGGAGGGTTCGAAAATATTTGTCACATTAATTAATATGCCCACAGAAATTATGAACTGTAATCAGAAGTATCGATAAAAGATGAATTCATTCTGTTTCTTTGAATAAACTTGCTGCTTAGTTTGTATATCACAAACGTGAGTTTCGCTCCTAATTTGGCGACGATGCCAAATACCTTGAAAAAGATATTTGCTGACCTCGCGTACAACAAAATTGGTCGATCAAAGCAGTTCGAGAAAGATCTTCGTGCAGGGCCTTTGTAAAAAAAATCACTACAAATCGTAAAGTCAGCGTCAACTTTGTTGGATGTTGGTAAAGAGTTTTAGGTTGGTGTGTCCAAAAAACGTCGGTACGACGAAAGTCGGATCAGTTTTGGGGCGTAGATACAGCGCGATCGCTTGTATCGCCAGCGGGGATTTATTCGTATGCGAAATATGTCAAGAATTTTATATTGAATATCGTCTCCGCGAAACGTCGAATATTTCAATCCGCACTGGGATGCAGAGGGGTGGATCTGGACGTAGGTGGACCGGGGTGGCGGTCAACCCCTCGGTCAGACGGACAAATTGAATCGAATAGCTTTCCGCGAGCAAAGGTCCCGAGGACGCGCGGGGGCTGCACGATGATGCCAGATACCTCGTCAACGATCGATACTTCAATATCTTTACCACGTTCGCTTCCGGATGACCGGTCCGTATACACGTATCCCATCCCTCTCCGTCCACCCCATCATCCCTCGGAGTCCACTATTTTGCGAACGATCGGTCACGAATATTCACCGTAGGCGCATCAAGGAGACAATTTAAAAACAATATTTTCACCTCGCTGACCAAAATCTGACTTCGCATTATTTATAAATCAAATATTGGTATTTGGAATATAAAAAATAAAAACATAAGAGACCTCAGTTCCAACGACGTTCAGAAAGCTATGTATCAAAAAATATTACAAAGACTCTCGTTCTTCACTACTCGACCAGAAAACAACTCTACCGGAATTGAAAGAAAACTCTACCGGAATACGAGGCTACTGTCTAGTCATGTATTCCGGTAGAGTTTCATTGTAATTCCGGTAGAGTTTTATTTCAAGTCCGGTAGAGTTTTATTTCAAGTCCGGTAGAATTTTTTTATTTTCTGGTAGAGATTTTGGTAGAGTTCTAATACGGTAGAGATGTTTTCTGGTAGAGTTGTGAGTGGTACAGATGTAAATGGGCCTTTAATTCAACAGTTATTGAAGTACACTTTCGCTGCACGAAAGATATTAAGGAAAGAGGAGGAGGAGGAGAACGAGAAATACTTCCGAATAACCGGCCCGTACACACGTATTCCATCTCTCTAAATCTCTAACTAAAATCTGACTGTGCATTATTAACGAATTAAATATTGTTATTTGGAATATAAAAAAAAAAATGAGTCCTCAATTCTGAAGGCGTTCAGAAAGCTATATGCCAAACAATATGACAAAGAGTCTCGTTCTTTCGTTTAATTCAACAGTTATTGAAGTACACTTTCGCCGCTCGAGAGATCTTAAGGGGGGAGGAGGAGGAGGGGGAAGAAAAATCATATAGAATGCCGCGAGAGCTGAAAGAGACTCGACGAGAGGCGAGAGCTCTCGTCGTCCTCGATTACAACTTTTTATTGCATTTCCATTCCATTTCTCGGGCGTGAAAGAAACGAAGATCTCTCTCGCCCAGCGTACGACTCGCGAGGCGGGGTATCTCTCGAGGATAGGGATGAAATTGAAACGAATGCGTTTTAAAAACGATTACGAGAGAGAGGAAGAGGGTTCTTTGCGTCCGGAGAAAAAAAAAAAACCAAACGAAAAGAACAAAAAAAAAAGAAAATTCGTCGTCGCTCACGGCGCCGAGTCGCGACTCTTAAATTTTCAATTTAAACGTTCATGCATTTTTCCTAACAGAGTTCGCGAGCGACGAGACTCGCAGTCGAGCTCACGGTACGCCACGCGCGTTCTCGTATAAATCCGCGAGAAGAAAGAAAAAAAAATACTAAAAAGGAAACATAAAAAAGCTAAAACTTTAGTAGTCTATAACACTACTGCGCGAAATAATTGTACTTCGAGGGCTCGGCGATGAGTGCGGACCGTGATCACTCCCACGATGCATAAGTGTGTGTACATAAATACAAGCGATACATTTATGCACCTGTCCGACTCGGGCTCGCGCGAGATGCAGTAAAAATCATTCAGAGACTTTACGACTCGTGAATAATAAATTAGCCACTTCCTGACGGAGACAAGAGAATAACGAACGAACGAACTCCGAGCAAAATGCTCGCTACAACCTTCCTCTCCTGCGCGTGCAGTGGCCACCTCGTATGTACATAACACGAGCCGACAGGACGAGGAACGACACGAGATTTCTGAGTGGTCGAACGGCCATCCACGTGAGCGGGAGTTCCGCGAAAGCGTAATAATGCGTTCGGCATTCGCCGATAAAGTATCCACACTGCTTTGCCTACGTTTAGCCGGATACACACACGGCTCCGAAAGAACCTTCGAGCTAAACGCAAGCTATATTTTTTGTTGCAACATCCCGTCGATCTATAAATCATAAGAATAATTTGAGCTTTGGCGAAATGTTTCTTTTCTTAACGTTTTTTTTTTTTTTTTTTTTTTTTTTTTCTTGAGATAAAAGTCGAGGCTCGATCGCGGTGAGGCTTGAGCGTAATTTCGGGTGTTGGGCCGCCCGGATAGCGCCGGGCAGACGCGCCATGCCCGTGGTTTCCCGTTGCATCTGCCTTGGGCGTCGCCGAGCGTTATATCTCTCCTGCTACCAAACAAATTGCGTTCCCCGCGTTATCTCATAGTCACTTCCGGTTGTGCCGCTCGCAGCCCTCTTTCTCGTACTCCCTGCCGTATATACCGTGCAACGTGCATGCTCGCCAGGGCATGAGTGCATATGCGGCTCGTCGGCGTAGATTAACGCAATAAATAATAGCGCGGCGGAGAGCTGGATGCCGAGGGCCTTGTCGCTTTTCCGCGTCTCCCGAGATACAACAGTGAACTCTCTTAACGATCCTTCCTTTTACTACGCACCTCTCTGTTTATCATCGCTCCCATTCATCGCGAACTTCCTTCGTTCTCCGCGCCGGGCATGAATCACAAATTTATGCTGATGCCACTATTTTTTCTTCTTTTTTCTTTTCTTTTTTTTTTTTTGCAGTTATACTAGCGCGTTCACTCTGAATTATTGGCGGATTATTCTATTTTGTTTATTTCTTCCTCTTCTGATACTCATCTGCTGGTACGATATTGTGGGGTAGCAGGTGTGAAAATACTTTATATCTTTAAAAAATTTATGATTAAAAAGAAAATACAACCGAAGGTTAAAACGTTAGAATGGAGTAAATTCCATTCCATGAGTTGAAATTCAACGATTAGAACATTTTGCCGACAGAATGGAAAGGAACAACCTGGTAACAATAATAAATGAGAAAAATAGACAAGAGGCACGAGAGTTCTTCGCGCATGAAAAATTTCAGTAGCATTTTTCATCCCCTCCCGCAGCCCTCGGAAGGGCGCTTTCTTCGTTTTTCCTGGCTGTTACGCTCGAGCCCTCTATCTTCGTGACACAAATAATTCGGGGATGCGTAAAATCCGACGACCCATTTAGCGCGATTATCGGGGCGTGAGAGATTCGAAGGATAGAAAGAGAAAATGACTAGGTATTCATAAACACACACATACATATATCTGGGCAGTGGTGTTTGTCGGTTTAGCGCGTGTTTATCCGCCCTAAGCGACACCGCCCATTGCATTTCCTTTCGACTGTTACGCGACGATTCGGCAAACGGGGCGACACAGTCGGCCTCCCGTCGCGTCGAAACGGGGGTGAGAAATTGGGCACCTTTTTAAATGCGAAAATGACACCCGCCGAGCGATTATGTCTCCGAAGAATGCTTGTCGGGGGGGGGGGGGGGGGAGAACGAGACACGGAAACACACGGAGGGACTTTGCTTTGAGGCCCGATGCCGCGGATGCTGCCCCGCAAGAACCAGTGGCCTATCCGCATCGAACTCATTCGGCCTGCGTCGCTGAAAAGGGCATAGGCGAATCATCCACTCGCCCTTTCGTCCATTAATTCTTACCGATCTCACAATGAAGTTGATATCGATAACATCCAAACCACTAAATTAGGCAATTTTATAGCCGCCAAAAAAAAAAGTTACTCCGAGATAATCGAACATACACTGCAAAAAAATGTTGATTGAAAATTAATAAACAGTATTGGGAGCTTTTTTACATAAACTGTTTCTGAAATTTCAAATGCACGTGCGGCACAATTTTACAGTAAAATTGGAATTTTTAATGGGAATGTTTGTAAATTTCAGGCAAAAGATTTGTAATTTTAATATCTGTGTGAGAAATAGGGCACCTTTTTAAATGCGAAAATGACACCCGCCGAGCGATTATGTCTCCGAAGAATGCTTGCCGGGGGGGAGAACGAGACACGGAAACACACGGAGGGACTTTGCTTTGAGGCGCGATGCCGCGGATGCTGCCCCGCAAGAACCGGTGGCCTATCCGCATCGAACTCATTCGGCCTGCGTCGCTGAAAAGGGCATAGGCGAATCATCCACTCGCCCTTTCGTCCATTAATTCTTACCGATCTCACAATGAAGTTGATATCGATAACATCCAAACCACTAAATTAGGCAATTTTATAGCCGCCAAAAAAAAAAAGTTACTCCGAGATAATCGAACATACACTGCAAAAAAATGTTGATTGAAAATTAATAAACAGTATTGGGAGCTTTTTTACATAAACTGTTTCTGAAATTTCAAACGCACGTGCGGCTCAATTTTACAGTAAAATTTGAATTTTTGTAAATTTCAGGCAAAAGATTTGTAATTTTAATATCTCATATTTTAATTTTACAATAAAAGTACATTAATGTGCAATTAATGTAAGTAATGTAAGCAAATTTCAATTTCCAGTACATTAAATTTAAACTTTATTTTTACGGTGCACCGAGCTCGCTGGCGGTTTGCGAGTCGGGGAGCAGTTTCTTACAATAAACTCGGAGTTATCGATACCAATCGAAGTCTGCGAAGGGGAGTGCACGACCATAGTTATCCAGTCGATCATTACATATTACATACAGCCGAGATCCTAATACTCTGGAATCACGAGTGTTACAAGACGGTCCCATCATAGGCGAGTCGAACGAACCGGGGAGTGCAATAGGTTGCATTGAGAATAGCGCGCTCGGTGCACAATCGGGCTGTCTCGACGGGAGGAGAGTGCCTCGGCCGTTCCGTGGCCGGCTGTGCGATGCTGCACGGCGCGACCGCAGGTATCAGCCATTACCGCGCGCGGCGCGTTCCCCGTAGGATTATTTACGGTTACCATAACTTCCAAGGTTCTATTGCACTTAAGGCCTTAAGAGCCTCGGACCATGCATCGGCCCCTCTTGCCGGCTTGAACTATCCCCCGGTCGGTAACGCGTTGCCCACAGAACGACTCGACGCAAAACACGTGTAACGACGAACGATTTATTCGTACGAACGACTCCGTACAAGGCTTCGGCTCTGCACGATCTTACCCCACTGTCCGAGGCTCGCCGAGCTCTCTCCGCGCAGCACGGAGCACCGAGATTCTGGAGGAGGCTTGTCCGAGGTGGAGGACGTGCCCTCCGCGCAGCGATGGACGTGTGAATCGTCCGCTCGTCCCGGCCAGACATTCTCGGTCGCGAGATAATCAAAAACTGCTCGTACATCGATTTCTCGCTCTTGTCGCCCCACCGGCCGATCGTCCCCTTACGCCCTCACGAAATCCCATCGATTTTAACGATCCTGTTGCTAAATTAATAGTCTTCCTTCTTTCAGATATTTAATCAATCCATTTTTTTTATCGTGTATTCAATTTATGAAATTTTTTTTTCCGTACATCCAATTTATGAAATTCTTCTTTTCGTATATTCAATTTATGAAATTCTTCTTTTCGTATATTCAATTTATGAAATTCTTCTTTTCGTATATGCAATTTATGAAATTCTTCTTTTCGTATATTCAATTTATGAAATTCTTCTTTTCGTATATCAAATTTATGAAATTCTTCTTTTCGTATCTTTAATTTATGTAATGGTTTTTTTCATACAGGTAATTTATGAAAAATATTTTTTCGCATGTACGCTTTTTTCATGAGGGCACGTCTGAGCGGAAGGGACGGAACTACTGGCGGGCCCATCGGCGACTGATAGCGGGCGTACGCGCGCCGGCACAGAGTTCGCACGCTTGTAAGTGAACGCTCCTTGCTGAGGGACGTCTGCCCCCTGCCCCCCTCTAATATATAGCTTACACCAATGCCGTAAGATAATTCGTACCCATACATAATGCATATTGTGCCCGTAGTGAAACTCGCGAATACAAGCCCGGTACACGCGTACAGAGAGATACAATATCGTTGCGCGTTGACATGCGATTCCGGTGTCCGCCAGGCGCGAGGCCAAGAGCCTCCCTTACGCCTGTGACAAACAGGTTTCCCGCATGCATGTCTCGTTACGAACACGCCGACGTGCCGCCTTCTCCGCCACCACCTTCGCCTCCTATGTCAGTACCGTACGCGTTTTCCACCTTTCACACTCGGTACCGATAGAAAGCGAGTGGGTGCCTAATGATACCCTTGAGAGAAAAGTAAAAGGACTAAAAGTTGGACTCGATGTTATTACGTTTACATTTATCAAACACTGCGATCTCAGGCCACGGGTAATGGAAGATGAAAACATAATAATTACGTTTCGAATTTTAGACGATTGAAATTTATTCTATGCCACGAATCGCGCGTCCAGATTCATTAGATGTAAATTCAATGGAAAAAGGATGGAAATTAAATTGTCAATCTTCAACGCTCTATATGCAGAATGCAATGGTCGTTGTTTCAATTATTTCCAATATAAATAAAATTTAAAAATAAGCGTATCGATAATAAGGTGGAATCTTATTTAAAACATTGATTTAAGACATAAACACAGTCTCATAGCAAGAGGAAGAGGAAGGAAACGAATGAGTTGGAAACGAAAAAAGTTGCACTCGATGTTATTACGTTTACATTTATCGAACACCGCGATCTCAGTCCACGTGTAAAGGAAGACGAAAACATAATAATTACGTTTCGAATTTTAGGCGATTGAAATTTATTCTATGCCACGCATCACGCATCCAAATTCATTAGATGTGAATTCAATGGAAAAAGGATGGAAATTAAACTGTCAATCATCAACGCCCTATATGCAGAATGCAACGGTCGTTGTTTCAATTACTTTCAATAAAAATAAAATAATAAAATAAGCGCAAGGACAGTAAGGTGGAATTTTAAAGCATTGGTTTCAAACATAAACACAGCCTCACAATCGTCATCGCCGGAGAAGGAAACGATTGAGTTGGAGACGAAAAAAGTTGCACTCCATGTTATTACATTTACATTTATCGAACACTGCGATCTCGATCTACGTGTAATAGAAAACGAAAACATAATAATTTTGTTTTTTAAGTTTTTTAAAAGAAGGTGATTTTTTTCACGTTATGCGATTGAAATCTATTCGATGGCACGCATCGCGCCTTGTAATTAACTAATCGTGAATTCAATGTGAAAAGGTACGGAAATTAAGCTATTAATCCTCAACGCTCTATATGCAAAGTGCAACGGTCGTTGTTTCAATTATTTTCAATAAAAATAAAAATAAATAAGCGCATGAATAATAAAGATAGAATTTTATTAAAGACATTGGTTTCACACATAAACACAGTCTCACAGGCGTCATCGCCGTAGAGAGCGACCGCAAGAGGAAGGAAACGAACGAGAGGGAGGAGGTGAATACGCCCGTTGTATACGAACGCTTAATGTAATCGCTAATTACCGAGTAACAATCCTCGGTGCCTCGGCGCAAGAAAAAAAAAGAGTGAAAAAAAAAACATGCTAAGAGATCACACAAGCAGCGGGCGCAATACGCGTAAATACGAATGCGTGGTAAACGCGAGGCTCCGAGAGGACGGCTCGCGTCCGGCTATATCTCTCTCTCTCTCTGGAAACGCTTTCCAGTGCTCTACGATACTTTAACTCTTACTTGAGTAAGAGTACGTATTTGTAGCGCACTTTATACTTAGCGTACTCCATACCCGGTACTTAGCGCGAACGCGTAGACATATGGTGAAGGCACCGTACTAAAATACAACTCGAGATATCTGGAGAAGAGCGGAAAGACTCGTGGACTGCGGCATTCAGGATATTCAACGCGCGCGTAATTTTATAGCCGTTCTCGCGCCTGCGTAAGCATTTTTAAGAGACGCACATTTTTATTCGCTCTTCGCTATTTTATTTTTTATTCGCGACTCTTCGTTTAATTAATTATTTTCATTGCTTTAAATTTATCGACGTCACTTTGATGGTTCATTCAATTTTCATTTATTCTAATGTCCACAAATTGGGATCAATTTTTATTTTCTTAATCGAACGACCGGGAACATCGAATTCTCACTGTGCACGTACATCGCCGCGATAAAAATAAATAGACTTGTATTACAATGCAAATTTCCATTTATATTTATATTATTTATGAAAATCCCGAAATTTATGTCTTCCTCCGCGAGGTAATAAAGTGCAAAACTTTATTCAGCGAAACAAAGATGCTGTTATGATTATCACATCCGACCCTCCGGTAAGACATTATACCATGTTATTATCAGCTTCATTGTAAATATTCATTTCATTCATTTTTTTCTTCTGTTATTTATTTATTTTTTTTTTTCTGAATCAACAAACTTCAAACAACTTAATGATTGTAACCTTGCAGTTTGAAAGGACTAATTGAGTCGTGCGAGGAAATTTCTATGCGATCGCGAGAGTGTGATACGCGACATCGTCGCGAGGACATCGCCGGCTCGGAACCTGCTTGCTCGACTTTCACTCTCCTTTATTTGTCCCCTTCCCATCCTCTTTTTCTTTTTTTCTCTCGTACCGACTCGGCCGACAATCATCAACACGTTGCACATTAAATTTCGTCTCCTCAGCGCGGCACGCAGCGAACGGAGTTCTCTCGTTTCTTGTCGGTGGTCTCGTGTCGATACGCGTGTCACGCGAAACACACGCGACCGCAAAACGTGTCCAGCGGTAAGTCGCGTTTGGTCTCCGCGCGGGTTACATTGAAAAATCGCCTCAGATAAACCGCCGTCGGGATGCGCCGGGGCTGCGAGTCTGTCATGCGTTTCGGAGTTTTTACTCGGCAACAACACATAAAATTAAACCCCGCCGTGCGTGCGGATACGTATTAGTTTATCGTACGGGCGATAATGACGAAGAAAATGAATTGAAATTAAAACGTTTATAACAAGTAAAAGAATCACGTGCCAGACGGACGCGCATCGCTTGTAGAATGTTGCCGCGTGTTGAGTGCGCAAGCGCCACGGAAGCGTGACCGCATCAAAAGGTGGAATAGGAATAGGAGATGCGCGCTTTGCGCTGAAAGCATTTACGCCTCGTTCAATTCGACTCTATATATCTGTGTGTTTATAATGGATCTGACGTGAGGAATCTTTTGCGAAAATTGCTCTTAGTTCTCTACAGCACACTTTATTTTTTTTTCCTACGCGTCTACGATTTCACATCGACGGGATCGATGTCACCGGTTGAACCGAGGGGCGAAGCGTTTACCGTTCGGTTGCTTCGCGCGTTAGATGCGATCTCATCTCGGCTCGCGGCGGGATCGATGTATCGAATCGAGCGCGTCGGAAAAGCGGTAACGGGATTTCGATAGTTATCCATTTGGGTTAGTGAAGACGTTCCGACGCGTTGATCGGTGCGGCTAATCACTGAACATATTCTCACAATCGTCGCTTCCGCTCGGGCCAATTTAATTTATCATCGAATCGACCTAAAAATAATACGATTATTTAATTCACGAGGCGCATGTGCGCGGCCCGAGGGGAACAAATGTTGCGGAAATTGTTCGAGCGGTAATTAGCTGCGCACATCGGTCCGCATTCCGGTGATGCCAGGAAACGAGATCGTTGCCGATTCGTGGGAACTCGTGGGCGCTCCTTCTAAATATCGATGCTTCGCAGCGACGTGTCGCGGCGGAGACGAAGTCCCAGGTTCACCCCTTTCGCGAGTGGCTGGCTCGAGTGCGCATACGCGTTTGCCACGAGAAGTACCGAGAGCGGAGACTCAAGTAGATATCCGGTTGATGCCCTATTATGCGTATGGGTGCGCGGTATGGTTATAGTTTATAGAAATCCCAGGGCACTCTCGTCCCGCAGTTGCGGCAGTGTGGCACTCGTGGAAGTACTCGAGGTCCCTCCTCTTCACCCCCCCTCCCCCCCCCCCACCTCCCGAGATACAGAGAGATCTAAGATATATACCTGGCCGACTCGACACGCAGCCAACAGACACAAACACCGGGAAATGAATTCTCCGACCGATGCATCCGTCTTCTCGCCGCTTGTATGTTCAACCGGGTTCGTCCTCTGTATCGCTAGTTTTATACACCGCATACCCATTTTGCCGGAGTGTAACTGCTGCTATGGTAGCGCTGCGGCGGTCGCTCTGCGCCGCTCGCGACCGTGTTCCTATCATTAAAACGTAATCACTGCGCGCCCGAGGCGATGCTAATTTGTCGGTTAATTAATGCTCCCAGTTCTCCCATTGTTACACGCCCGGTACTTCTGTGCTCTCGATCTTGAACGCCTAACCGAACTGTATGATATATATTTGTTTCATTTTTTTTTTTCTTTTCACAGGAAGATGTGAAGAAACGGGAATGTCGAATCAATTGACGGATTTTTATGGCAGGATAACATCAATTATACAATTAAGGCGTTCTTGTCTATAATTAGGTTATTTTGTTCCGAGTCTCATGAAGACTCTAATCATCTCAAGATTTGGTGAAACATCATTTTTCTTTTCTTTTTAACTCTTCACAAAAAAAAGGTTCGATCGAGGCGAAATTTCGATGCAACGAATTTTGAGCAAAGCGGGACGATTTTTCCGATTTCATATTACTTCGGATCGTACGTTGTTTCACATTGAAAACTCGTTAATTTCCGTCAGCGAAACAGCAACGCAATCGAGCCCGAACAATTCGATTTAATCGTGCGAAAAATCTTCGAGCGGAATGAAGACGATTCGCACAAATGGAAAAAGTGGATTATCTGGAGGACGTGACGAGGCGTTCTCTCGGATCGGCGGTGCCCGGTGCATTATTCCGAGTCCATTGGAGTGTCATGTAACGACCTACGGTATTGTATGCTCCTCGAGTGTATTTCCCGTTGGGATTGTTTCGCGAATTCGCGACGGTTAAGAGAACAAAATGCAATCGCACGGGTTAATTACGATCCTCAACCGCTTCTTCAGCCGCGATATTGCACCGACACTTGGGAAGGGCACGTGTGCCATCTTGAATGGTTGTAAGCGCGATTAACGGTCGGCGAAACTTTCGAACCTCCTCAAAACCTCCAACCGCGTCACTCTCATCGGATCCCGAAACGGGATCTTCGTCGATTACCATTACCCATTAAGGATCGTCATTATCCGGCTAGTGGCAAAGAGGAACGGCCCGTTGTGTAAGTGTATCAAGACGCAAGAAACACAGGCCGAGAGGAAGGAAAGAAGAGAAGCGTGGGGTCATTGTGAGTGGGAACAAAACTGATTAGTACAGAAGTATACATCGTACCCGCGGGCCCCCCCATTGTCGTGGAGACGCCTCTTTAGAGTTCCGATAATTAAGAGCGCGTTTGACGACGCTTTCTCCTCCTCGGACGAAGAGAAAAGGGTGCGCTGCGAGAAAGACTCGGGGGCTCTGAGAGCGGCGCGAGAGAGGTCTCGTGCCAACGGGCGAAAGCTCGATGGAAAAGGAAATCCGAGGCGGCTCGAAGGTAGCCGAACTGCTCGGACTATTCTTCGTTCCTCTCCTCCTCGTAGCCGTTTGTCGCGCGCGAACGCACCACCCTCTCGAGGTTCTTGCACTCGAGGGCCACTCGAGTGCCTCGCGCGCTCGAGGGACTCGACGATCGGGAATGAGGAGACGAAAAGGGGCCAAAGGGAACCGGAGAACCGGCAGCTTCGGGAAGCTGGCCAAAGCTTTTTACCAAGGCTATTTCGGTCATGAGACAATGCGGGACAATTGCGCAGGCCCAAATGAACCGATCGACTGATCATTGTGACGCGTCTGTTCGATAATTGCTCGGTACGTACGTGGCAATACTCCTGATTCTTTGCAACCGTGAAGTCTGTGTGTTGTCGACTCAGAGATCGTTTTCTTGGTGTTGTGGTATTTAGAGGTTTATACTGAGAGAAGGAGCTCGGAAAAACTACCAAACCATATGGTAAATTTCGACCGGGCAACGTGTAATTTTTTCCGGAAGTCAAGTTGGATAAGAATTTCGTGGATAAAACTGACAATTTCGTGGATTACAATTGAGAATTTCATCGATCTAATTTTTTTATGTATGCATACATGAAAGAAATTTCATCGACACAATACGTCGGTATAACCAACAAACCTAGAACAAACGGTTCGCTATCGCGCTGCCACCGATTACGTTTTCTAGCACGAAGGACTTGTATTCAAGCCAAAATTACAGGGTAGTATCTGCGATAAGGAAAATTACCCATATTTTCTAGCAGAATGTGTTAAGTTTAATACGAATGTTTGGTAGGATCTCGCTGTTAATTCATTAAAAGTTCTCTCGGTTTTTACCAAATGTATAATAATTTATATCAGATCCTTCTTTCAGTGTACTTAATTTCTGCTAATATTCATCGGGCAACGATGGAATACTTTTGCCTACAATTTGTGTCGATAGATCGTGCGAATTGTACTCATTCTGGGCGGGTTAATAATTATTCCATTGGGGAGGGATTTTCGCCAGGTTTTTACTTCTATACCGGTGCAATGGGCGAAAAAAGGGGTCGGGACCATGATTTTTTTTCCTTTCACCCCTTTCCCCGTGATCGCACCCCAAAATGGACGGCTGAAGCGATACGCCGTTCCTCCCCGTGCATTGTCCTGCGACCAGCCAAAGAGCGATCCAGGCTCTGGTTCTGCTCGACGTCATATTGTATCGTGGATACTGTAGCACTGGTGTACTAGGTTTATAGTGGATATTCAGAGGAGAGGCGGGGTTTCACTTTGCAGCATTCTAACGAGTGGCGAACTATACGAGATACTACTATTAGCAACTATAGTGTAGGGTTGCGTAAAACTCGCATAGACGGCACGAGACGTTGGTGGAAGGGTCTGCTAGGGGGACTCCCGGGTCCGCCTCGTGGAACCCGAGGCTCGCGGGTCAGGACCGTGTTCCGATGACGTGCCGGGGCTAGATACGTGCTAATCGCGTCACTCGCCTCGCGCATTCGTTCCCTCGGCTCACCTGCGAAAACTACGGTCCGTACATCGCACACTGTTCGATGAATTCTCGACAACGGTAATTGTGTAATGCTCGGCTTGTCGCGTACACTGCCGGGAGGCCGAGAACCTAATAAGTCATTTCATGTTTCGGTACGCTGGGAAATATTAAATTTCATTTTATTTTATTTATTGAATGGGCAAGGGGCTTTTTACAGAAACAAATGTACATTAGCGGGTGAGTGTGTGGTGTAAAGAATCGTAAATAGCAATAGCTTGGCAACTTATAGTCGTGGTCGGAGCTGAGCGACTCGATAAATAGCACGAGGGACTAAATTGATATGATGTAATTGTACTGATGACGATGGACAAAATTATGCACTGATCGGAATGCTAAATTGCGTTCAAAGTCTCCAAGATTAGCGCAAAAAACTATTTACAAAAAAGAGTAGAGCGTTTCAACTTCCTCATAGTTTGGGTGAGGTAAAAGAATCGCCACAACCGGTAAATCTGCACAGTACAGAGGATTTCTGATTGCACAGCCGAAAGCAAATAAAAATGTGTTGTCGACGATCGGCTCGAAAAATAGTACGAGCGCTGATGACGATGGACGAAATAATCTATTGATCGGGATGCGAAATTGTGTTAAGAATCTCCAAGATCGGCGCCAAAAACTTAAAATAAAAAAGCAAGTCGGAAAGTCCCCACTTCAACGTGCCCAAAGTTTGCGTTCGGTAAAGCGATCGCCACAACCGGTAAATCTGCACAGTACAGAGGATTTCTGCTTGCACAGCCGGAGGCAAATAAAAATGTGTCGTCGCCGATCGGCTCGAAAAATAGTACGAGTGCTGATGACGATGCACGAAATTACCAATTGATCGGGATGCGAAATTGTGTTACAAATCTCCAAGATCGGCGCCAAAAACTTAAAATAAAGAAAGGCAGAAAGTCCCCAAAGTTTGCGTTTGGTAAAGCGATCGCCACAACCGGTAAATCTGCACAGTACAGAGGTTTTCTGCTTGCACAGCCGGAGGCAAATAAAAATGTGTCGCCGACGATCGGCGTATCATCGCCCGGGCATTAATTCGTCGCGATTCTTCGGCAGCGAAATCTTTCGGACCCGTAAGCGATCGGGGCTCGAATAATCCCTGTCCCGTCGGCGCCGATCGGCGCAGGGACAACACCGTTCCCTGTGCGACCGATACCGGTCAGCTGCCGCTAGAGCTGGCGCGTTCCGCCGGTTCTGTCCGGGCACCGCTTTGTCTCGCACGCTGACGCTGCAACTTCGACCCCCCCGAGGCAGGAGGAACGTCGAGCCGCGTTTTTTAGCGAATTTAATATTTATACCGAATGACTGATGACTGTAATAAAGAAACGGGGTCGTATTGTTCGGCACGTTTTCTGTCGTTTTGATCGATACGGTGCGATGGGTGGCTCTACCTCTCGCTCTCCCGGCAATTCTCCGGCTGATCCTGGCGCTGGGAAAAAAAGAATAAAAAAAGTTTTTCAGGTACTCCGTCACCCCGGCAAGCAGCGTGCAAGGCGCTCGTCCAGCCATGTGTCAGTTATCGCGCGGATCAGTTTTCTCTCTCTCGTTTATATTTCATTCTCTCCCGTTTCTTTTTTTTTTCAACGCGCAGCAGCCAAGATGAGATCACAGTCCGACAATATTGATTTTCCGGTTGGCGAGTAAAAAATCAGAAAATCATCCGATGGAACGAATCTGTCCTTGATTCTCTGGTTCGCGAAGAAACGCTCGCGGACACGTGTGGAAAGTTTTGTAAAAATTGCCACGTCATCCCCCGGCAAGGGCGCCACCGAGGGTCGATGTGAGAAAAATCTTGCCGCGTTTACTCTCGATTAGCTTGAAATCCCGATTGTTCCAAGTCTCGGTTTCATTTGGAGAAACGGAGAGACTTTTGGGCCTGCCGGCGGCTCGGCTTGAACCTGCGGAACTTCGCGCGGTGGAAACGAAAGATAATCTGCCACGATGTGCGGGAATTTTTTTTTTTTTTTTTGGGAATATGAAAGAAGCCCCGAAATCATTAACGGATCATTACGACGCTCGGTCGGCGATGCTCGGTGTTGAAGGGCCGGAACCCTTGAAACAAAACCATTAATGATTTCTATTTGTATTCCCGTGTTTGGCCGGTTCGACGGACGCGCGGGGGCGGAGAGACCGAAAAGAGACGACTGGCCCGGGGCCCAAGTCCGTTTCTCTCTCGCACACCGCACAAGAGACGCCTCGATGAATTATGTGAGAAGTTGGCTTATTTTCGTTATGCCGGACTCCCGCGGCGCGAACAAATCGTCCTTTCGCTTCCCTTCGTCTCTCCTCGCTCGCCGTTGCCGATCCCTTTTGTTTCTCTCACTTCGCAATCGCGCGGTTTCCATCCATTCCCCCATTCTTTTTGTTTCACGTTCCAGCCGGAAAGCGACCAGAAACCGCCGAAAGAGGCCCCGCTTTGCCGAAAGGCGAGAAGTCATTATCGAATGTATTTCTATTAAATATCTTGAAACTCTTGGGATTTAAGCGATCGCCGAAAGAAATTGTAAAACAAAGAGTGCAAAAAAATAAAAGAGTGATTCGACTCGCTGCCATACAAATTTGGTGATGTTTCATTGAGCTCTTCAGAAGACGCTTTTAAATGTAAAAAAAAACTAAAATCACAATTTCTCAAATAACCTTCGAAAACCGTGAATGAAAAATTGTTTTTAATAAACTACTGATTTTGTAAAATATCGACTATTGTTATTAATTTCCTTAGTCAACGATAGCGCGCATTACGTTTCTCTCTTACCCAGATCGACTACCAAGCACTATGAATCTATAGATCGGTATAAACATTTAATTATTTCATTTATCTGCAGATAAAAATTGCAGACATGTCGACTCAAAGTATTTCCCCGATTCGCCACGCTCTTGCCTCGAGCCGCACGTATGTAAATTTCGCTCCGTAAGTATTTCTGTTTTCTCCTGTTGTCTGAGAAAACACCGACGTATTCTTCGGTCCACATTGCGGATCTCCTCGATCAGCGTCGGCGAGTGTGGAGTTTCACGAGAGTGCGACGCAGGCGTCGTTATTTATTAGTAATTGTAAAAATGATGCGCCTAAGCCAATATCATTAGTGGCGCCGTGGCTCGGAAACACCGACGCACTTGGGCGTCCCGAGCCCGGGCAGCTACATGTGGATACAGAAGAGTCCACCATGCCTCTCGTAGTGGCCTCGCGGCTTCCCGGGGGCCCCCGAGGTGTGCGTGCTGTCATCTGTGAAAACAACGCATCTAATTGGCCCCAAAGATATTTATTATAATTTCAAACACGTGAACCCGAACGAGCCGGCGCGAGCGAGCCAAATTCCCGACCGCCCGAGCCGACGATATTAGATGGAACGGCGAGTGAGAAGTTGGATCACGGAGATATCCGGGGCACGCGGAGCCCCGTACGAGCACGAAGGAAAGACTCCGGAGGCTTCCACGGGTCTCTCACTGCCTTCTCTGTTTCTCCTGTCGAGACGGCGACTCTCGTTGGAACTTGCTTTACGACCTCGTTTTAACCGAGATTTATTCAAACCGCTCGCTCGCATCCCTCTCGACAAATATCCACGTCGGCGATGCGCCTCCTCCAAAGGGATGAGACTACACTGAGCAAAAGAAATTGTTGGATTAAGCAAATGCGTGGTGACATACCTTCAAAGCTGTCATTTGTTTGATACAAATAAAGCATTGTTTTGTTAAACGATTATTTGCTTCAATCTATTCAAAATTTGTCGACTGAAACAAATATTTTTGTTGTACCAACAAAATAGACCTTTGAACGTATGTCGCTGCGCATTTGCTTAATTCAACCTTTTCTTTTTCTCAGTGTATACCCGGCCACAGAAAAGCCTCCCGAGTACGACGAAATCGCGACTTTTATCATTCGGCTGATACAAAGCTTCGAAATTTTGAAAAATATTTTTGTCGACTTAAAAAAAAATTAATCGTTATTATTAAGGGATCGATATTATTAATTAAATTGTTTTTATTTTATTTTTGCACCAGTTCGCACCCAGAAAAATAACTTATTTGACGACCACCGTTTATTTTACTTAAACCTAATAAACGGTGGCCGTCAAATAATGTTTTTTTTCTGGGTGCGATCAGGATATATCGGTAATTGTGCTGCTAATCCCGTTTAGCATAATATTAAATCGCAGAGATATTTTAATCGAGATTTATTCAAACCGCTCGCTCGCATCCCTCCATACAAATATCCATGTCGGCTCTGCGTTTACACCAGAGCCGCTCTCGTCCAGAGAGATGACTTCGCTCGGTGACTATCAACGATCACAGAAAAGCCTGTCGAGTAACGGCGAAATCGCGACTATTATAATACCAGTGATACGAAGCTTCGAAATTTTCAAAGATGATATTTTTTATAGACTTAAAAAATAAAAAATGTAATCGACATTATTAAGCGAACGATATTTTATCAATGAAAAGATTTTTATTTTATCTCTGCGCCAGCTCGACCAGGATGTATCGGCAACAGTTGTGCTAATCCCGCTTCGCAGAGTACTAAATCGCAGGGATATTTGTTCCCACAGAATGATCACGATAACCGGAACAGATAGTCACGAGAGGTGGAGTGGACAAAAAAGAAAAATTTAAGCAGTTCGATAAGAAGCTCCGCACGCAGAGGATGATCGAGATTCGCAACTCCCGGCGGCCCTCCCTGCGCGCGGTGGTTTATACTATCTGTACTTACATGCGGATCCTTGCGCATGTATCGCGAATTTATGGCCATGGAGATTGCGACGGAGCGACGAGGTGGGTATTCATACGTGCCGGCCGAGTGTGCCGTGCGCGATTCGTTCGCGCACGACTGTTATGCATACCAGTGGAAATAATGAAAATAAAATGAAACGAAGAAAAAAAAAAAAAATCAAAAGAAAAAGATTCAAGAGTTATTCGCGGTCAAGCCCCGTTGAATCCTCGCGTTCCTCCCGCCGATGCTGTTAGACCGTCGGTGGTAATTAGAAATATTCGTATTCCGCATTTCGTATTCCAATTTAAATCAAGCGGCCGCGAAGAAGAAGACGATGAAGGAGAAGAAGAAGAAGAAGAAGCACAGCAGCGAGCGCAGCCCTCGACGTCTGCGTGCCCGTCCCGGCGAGGATAGAGCCGATGCCTCGGCACGGAACACATCGAGACGAGGAGAGGAGAGAGCTATCCGCGGTGCGGGAGATGCGCGCACGAGCATTTATACCTGGGCCGAGTGAGAGTCTCGAGTCTCTCGTAGAATCCCCGGCTAAAACAACGCGGTGCGGCAACGGGAGTAGCGGAGAGGAGTAGCGAAAGCTGAGGGCTCTGACAGTGCGAGACCCGCCCACAAAAGTAATCTCGAACTCGCCGGTCTCCGTCTCATCGGCCGAAACGGAGCGAGAGAGCCGCACACCTGATTCATCAGCGAGAAATAAATCGAAAGAACTCTCGCGTAGGGTAAAAACAAAAGGAACCGTGCGCTGCTCGTTCCCCCCTCGCGCACCGTCGTTTCTCCCAATCCGACTTGTGCCCGACCGAGTGAGCGGCGGTGTGTGTTTATAACATCCGTGGAAAGAAATTAACCAACACACCGGCCAATCGGCCGTCGCACGGAGACAACCGAGATCGAGAAACGATTGCCTCGTATGATAAATAATAATTGTTTCCGAACCTCCCTCCCAACTCCACTCCCATCGAGACAAATGATTTAATTTATTCTATCAATTATTGACGATGCATGTTTGGTTTTCATTCTTGCGCAGCGATGTAATCTGATCGCGAGACTCGGGCTAGTTCGTAAGGTTTCCTTTTTTTTTAATCCTTTTTTGTTTTTTTTAGTTCTCTTCCTCTTGGGCGCATGCTCGAGGACCGAGTCGTACGATTCCACTTTTATCTATCCTACTCTCTCGGCTCTCCCGTTTCGTTCCCCGGGTTTTCTTATGCACACGTGACAGCGCGGCGAGCTTCTTGTTCGCCCGGAGCGTGCACGGCGGCCTGGTACGATCGAGATCCACGCCGGTTCCCGAGCAAAGTACGCTCGAGCAACATACTAGCGTTTTATCCCTGATGGGACGTCGTCTCCCGAAGACCTCGCGGCGTGCCGCGGCGTTAGCAGCGACTGCTCCCTGTCGACGGCTTATTAATGAGAAACAACGGAGAGCGAGAGAGGCGTACGAGAACGAAAGGAGTCCCGAAGAGTGCGAGACGGATCGACACGGTAGCCGCGATGGGGAATGAAAGATCGACGAAATCGGACAATCGGAAACAATAAAAAGTAGCGAGGCATTCAATGGAGGGCGATCGGATAGGAGGAGAATACGAGATAGAACGATGGAGAAAGTAGCGTAGGGTATGATGAATGCATTCGGAGCGGTTTCCACGGTCATCGGAGCTGAGGTACCTGAGCGGTGTTTCAGTTGGGACCGGTTGGGGCCGCGTCGCCGATCCTCCGATGCCGCGTTCCGTCTATTCCCGTTCGGGTAGGTCAGTTGCTCGAGAGAGGCTCGAACGCTCGCCATCATTAACGGGCGGATGGCCGTTTGTCGAAATTCCACTAACGGACCGGTAACGAATCTTTCTAGGATTGGCCCGAGAGGCGCGCGCAACCCTCGCGGACCGCGGAATTTAACGAACTGCTCCGACGACGATCTCGCGCGATTGTCGCGGTCAAAGGCGGAAATGGCAAAATGAAAGGATTAGAGGGAGTGCCCGGTCTGCCTGGCGCAGCTAGGGCAGTGATGAGAACGCGTAACGTTCTTGGGGGGGGGGGGGGGAAGAGAATGAGGGAAAAAGAGATAAGACACATACACTTGAAATTCTCGAGGGCAGAGAACGAAACTAACGAACGAAATACCAGTGCCAACAAAACGGCCCCTTCGTGGTTTGTTCTCTCTGCTTTCCGCTTCTTCCTCGGCCTCGCTCTCTTTTCCGTGGCTCTTTATCACCGCGGCTTACTCGCTCGGTTTGTGTGCCACGAGGAGCCAGGCTGACCGTCCGGAACACGTTCTCATAACCGGTCAACCAGCGAGTCGCCCGCGCGTACCCGAGCGTCAAAGAAACCCGAGGGTGATCTCGCAGATAAAACCCAGAGCAAATATGTAACTCGACTCGGAAACGGTATATGCCCACCCCTCGATCCCACTACGGTACGCCCGGTTTTCTACGCTCTTCTTCCTATATGAAAGTTCGGCTCGACTGCGGTCCAGGGGACCTTCTGTCCTATCGAGTCCGATATCCGCTCACTGGAATGGGTTTAGGCGGAATTTTTCGAATGCTGTTTCTTAGTGTAACGTCGGAGTTTCACAGACATTGCTATCATAAAAATCATTTCCTAAGATAGTACGAGCAAGAACTTGGTTATTAGATACAATGCAAATTTTTTGATGTGTTACAAACAATGCGTAAAGAATCACGTCTGCAAAGATTCAAGTAAGGTCATTTACATTGAATAAATAAATCGACAGATTTAACGTGGCCGTGTGTCGGAAAAGGGTCACGATCGAGCATTTGTTCCGTTTTACTTGTAATTCGGGATTAGATGCATATAGGAAAGATAACCGTAATGCGATCTGGAGATTTTGAGGATTAAAATGATATTGGAAAATACTGGGATAATAAATTTTCAAATTTATTATCGTCCGTGAAATTGTAATGGTAAACTTTCTGTTTAAGTACATATCTTGTAGATCATGTTCACGTGTGAAATTTTTCTCACGATCAAACTATGTGAGCCGATACTGTGCGATTCACCTATGTGATTCGATCTGTCTTAATATTTGACAATTGCTATCAGAATGCTGTCAGATAGAGTCATACACATGCAAAATAATACTTCATCGTATTACAATTTTTTCAAAACTTAAATAGTGTTACTTCAGAATTATCTTAATACTGTAATTTGACTAGCTAAAGCGAAAGTACTAGCTAAGAATCGTGTCTACCAATTTCCTTGTTTCGCCAATAGTGGCTTTGACGGACCCGCGGCAATTTCATTGATTACGATGAAGGATGTATCGGACCAAGCACGGTGATTTTTAACGAGCATGATTGTGTCTCCTTCCCCTAGACTTTGGAGTGGCGCAATCACGGTACTTTACCTTCGCGATTTCCTTTTCTTTTTCGGCAGTATAACGATTAATAACCCTCTCGCTTTGGGATACTCGCGATGATGTGCAACGACGCCGCCTCCGAAGACGACGATTAGCAATCATACCGCATGGAAGAAGAATAAAAAAAAATCTGGCAACGATGACTGCTCTTGGTCTTTTTGGCGAAGTGTTGTCTCGCTTCTGCACCCCTTCAGCAACCCCGACCGACTATTACCCAGTGTACACATGCAGACCGTTCGCGTCATCGAGCGCACAGCGTCCATCTTTGGCCTCGTCCCTGCGAAACCGACCACTTTGCACTCTCGCGCGTACCCCCGCGATTAATCATCGTTCGCTACGGTTAACGGCCCAATTAAGGCCCGTTTTTGCAAGTCTGATTGTCCGTTCGTGTGGCGTTTGCGCCTTGGCTCGGGCTACCGTGCCGAGAGAGTCGGTACGAGTCGTTATGTGTACTTAGCCAGCAGCCCCTTCCGAACCGACCACCAACCACCGAAGAAATATCGCGATAGCACAGCAAAGCCGCGACTAGGTGCGGACAACCCCTTTTCCTCTTACAAACAAATGATCGGTAACGTACACGTCATCGCGGGAATAAATAACCCTATTTATTCCCGCGTTCAGCTAGTCTTCAGCGTTGTTTTATCATCACGCAGCAGCTCTGCGGATATCACCGGAAATCAAAGAATCTTGAGCATCAAATCAGCAAATAATGGATAGATCATGCGAGAATTCGGTTTTCCGGTTGGAATAAAACGGCTTCCATTCTGGCGTCCTGTTCCTCCGAAACGAACCATCACCCACTTCTTGAGTTCTCATTCTCATAGTTACGAGTCATTATGTGCACTTAGCCAGCAGTCTCTCCGAACCAACCATAGAAGAAATATCGCGATAGGTGCGAACAATCCCTTTTCCTCTTGCAAACAAGTGATCGGTAGGGTACACGTCATAGCGGGAATAAACAACCCTATGATTTCTTCAGCGTTGTTTTATCATCACGCAGCAGCTCTGCGGATAACACTGAAAATCAAAGAATCTTCAGGATAACATCAGCAAATAAGGGATAGATCATGCAGAGAACTCGGTTTTCCCGTTGGAATAATACGACTCCCCTTCAAGCGTCCTGTTCCTTCGGAACGACCAATCTCCCACTTTTTGAGCTCTCATTCTCATAGTTACAAGTCGTTATGTGCACTTATACGAAGAAATATCGCGATAGGCCAGCAAAGCCACAACTAGGTGCGGACAATCCCTTTTCCTCTTGCAAACAAGTGATCGGTAGCGTACACGTCATAGCGGGAATAAACAACCCTATGATTTCTTCAGCGTTGTTTTATCATCACGCAGCAGCTCTGCGGATAACACTGGAAATCAAAGAATCTTCAGGATAAAATCAGCAAATAAGGGATAGATCATGCAGAGAACTCGATTTTCCTGTTGGAATAAAACGACTCTCCTTCTGGCGTCCTGTTCCTCCGGAACGACCAATCTCCCACTTCTTGAGCTCTCATTCTCATAGACATAACTTACGAGAGGACGTGATAACGAGCGACGTTGATAAATAGTCGGTTGGCTCTGTTATTCTCTCTCCGCAGTAAGGGCCAGCAGCTATATACCTGTCCATAATTACATGTCCATGACTACTCTACGATTCCTCCTCGAGGTTCCCCTCCCCGACCCTACGGTAACACACGAGACACTTAATGCGTGGATTCTCGACAATTCTCATGGTTTCATCGTCCTCGTCTCGATAGGAGCTCGCGCTCCGTTATCATGCTCTTGGGATCGCAGATAAATCATCGGTAATCGACTCGGACACATGATACAGCGATAATCGAGAGATCAGTCAGATTCGCCGGTTGAATCGAACTCGGAGAGATTTTATTTGATTTTTTTGTTGCTCTTTCCAAGTGTCTCGGAATTGCGAGACCGATATAGCGAGAGATGATCGGAGCGGGAGATCGTGTAACGCTCGACGCCACTGGCTTTACCGCTGTGGTATATCTACCTCTGGATGTATCAATGTCAGGCCCTAATAACACCTCGGAGCGGCCGCGAAGGGCGCTCATTCTCGAAGAGGAGATACTCGGATACGTCGAGATCGGGGGCCCCCCCGACGCGAGATCCGTAACGGAGCGGGAGAGCAGAGCACTGTGCCGAGGAGAGGGAGCGGACGCGCCACAGCTGAGGCCGCCTGGTAATTTCAAACAATGATATAATTACATATTGTTCGCCATTATCTCGATTGCTCGAATTATACAAAGCGAGTGGAAGCGAGAGGGACCCGGGATCACAGCCGTTCTGTGTTATCCTGCGATATATACACGTACAGACCACGTGTGCGCATTTACTTGCGAAGATGCTCGCGGAGAGATGTGTATTAAAGTGGAATATGTGTAACTTCTGCTTGGTCTCCGGTCGAGAAACGAACGAGGCGCGCATTCTCATTCTCACGCATTCGTTCTGCGCTCAAGCACAGATGCACGGCGCATCGTGGCAATCTCGGGAGTGTAAGCATACACACGTTTCTTAATTAACAGGCCCGATGGTAACTCGACGAATTCCGGATAAGATCCCACGGACATCGGTCGAGATTATGTCTTCTTGAGTTATCGTCAAAAGACCAAAATTACGGTCTCTTGCCGTCTTGTTTTTACGAAATTTGATACGTTAAATTACGATATTTTCTTTTTGCGTTCCGTCAGCCGACTATCCGGCTATTCCATGGGGAAATTAGTTTTGCAGTAACACTAAAAGTAAATTGTAAATATTATGTACTGGAGCTTGAAATCTGTTTGCATTACTTACACTAATTGAACATTAATGTACTTTTTTTGTAAAGTAGAAATACCAGATATTAAAATTATAAATATGTTGCCGGAAATTTACAAAAATGTTAATCAAAAATAAAAATGTTACTGTTAAATGTTAACGCGCATGTGTTCGAAATTTCAGAAATAGTTTACGTAAAAAAGTTTTCAATACCATTCATTAATTTTCAAAACAAACGTTTTACAGTGTACACTGTGAAATCAAAATTATAAATTTAACACATCGGAATGGAAGTTTTTACGCAAAAACCGGTACATTAAAAGTAATGGAATTTTCCAGTGAAATTAAAGCAAATTATTTAGTTTACAGAACTTTTACAGGAAAATTAAAGTAAATTAATAAAAGTAAAGTATTTCTAAAGTTTTAATTATACTGTGCGTTAATTTTTCATCACAATTATAAATGGAATTTAATATACCAATTTGCGCATAAAAACTTCCAGCACCAGTACATTAAACTTCATAAGATATTTTTTTCATTGTAATCAATGTGCCCAATGCACGATAGGTTTCCAGCCGCGTAGGCCAAAAAATCCATAGGCCTCGTCGCGCCGGAACTGTCCGAAGTCCCGACAAAAGTCACGTATTTTTCTTTCCCGCCCATCGGTTCAGCATTCGGCTCGCCGTAACAGGAGGACCGTCGCGAGAGGACATTCCGCGGACCGCGAGCGGCCGATGAAATCCGCGGGTACGAGGTTTTTTTTTTTTTTTTTTTTTGCAGCTTCGAATCCTCGGCCGCGCGCGTCGTTTCGACACGGTCAGAGACCTCGATGCTCCGTTTCTCGGTGCGTGTCGGAGGGACGATCGAATCTCGGGGGGCCCCGTTTGTATTATTTACATGTTCGTTATGGTTGAAACGAGAGACAGAAAGGAAAGCTCCCGCGCGCGAGGTCTCTGCCGGTCGTTCCCTCGTCCATTCTCTCGTCGTTCGCGATTCGGTACGCGGTGAAACAACGAAGATTAAAATAAGAGAAGACGAAAGTGGACGACCACTCGAGAGGCCCGGTGCCTCCTTAGAGAATGAATCTGCGAGAAACGTTTTCGCCATCAACGCCGAGAGAGGATATCAAGAACGAGAGGGAGGGCTCTTTCGCGGCGCATATAGAGTCCGATCTCCGGACGCCTTCGGGGCCCGTCTCGGTCTCTCCTCGATGCTCTCTTATCCCAGCGATACCTCGGCACGGGGTACAGCGTCGTGCTAATGGGAGACCAATTTCGGCCAGTGATCCAAGGTCGATCGAAATTATCGAAGGCATTCGCTAGCCCGGTGAGCCTCGATCCGGCCATCCGCGAATCCGCAAGGTTCCGTAGGTATGCACGGAATTCGCTCCTCGACCGTTAAATTCGCGCCGTGTGTACATCGTGTCTAAGTCCCTAATTCTTCCAACTTCTTGGTCGCAAGGCATTAATCGACCGCGCATGCGATCGAGGGACAGCGAGAAAAAGAAATACCTCGAGGACCGCGGGACATAAATCTGGCTCAACCGTACTCATAGGAAAAAAAATAATTCTCCACGAATGAGAATATCTTCTCGGAGCGGGCGCGTATGAGAGCAATAACGTCTCGATGATGCCATGCAGCTGCCAAAAAGGATCGGGAGAAAAAGAGAAATAACAGCGCGCACAGCGAGAGAGCGAGCGGCGAGCGAGGGGCGGAAAACACTCGCCCCATTCGCCTTATCCAGAAGAACTGTAAGAAATGGAAGACGAGCGGGATATGAAGAAAGCCGAGACGAGACGAAGTGGAGGAGAAGAAAGGTGGTGGCTCGGGAGGTGGAGGAGGAGAGGACGAGGAAGAAAGAAGTGGTGGTGGCGGTGTGGCATGCGTGCATCACGCGAACGGACCGCACGCGTGTAAAGATGGCTCGAAATGCGCCAGCCCGCTCGATCGGTTTTCGCCTGTTCGCCTGACGACTTTGCCGGAGCGCCTCTGACTCCGCATCACATGTACGGGACGGATCGTGGCGGAGTGTTTGGCGCGGGCTACAATGGTACCCGATGGAACATTCGTTCTATGTGTAACGCGCACAACGTCCCTATATGTGTTACCGGTATGCGGCATGAGATATGTGTATGCGGTACGAGATATTTGCCGGTTACCCTTCGGGGTGTATCAGGCTCTATCGCAAGAGCTTGGGCACTCTGGCACGTACGTTACATAGCGGTAGCTGCCATTAACGAGTTATACTGTGCGAGATCGAGTCGAGACTCCCTCGGTCTCTCTCGACATCGAGTGCAGGGATCATTTACCGGATAGTCGACGAAGGTGAAGGCGGCAGCATGAGCCGTGCGGGAGGCCCGGAGGGGCTCGCTAGTCTTTGATTGACGCGCGACGTTCTGCCAAACTCTCCGCTGGCGCGTCCGCGAGAAACGGCACGCGAGCCAAACAAACCCGAACGGGTACGTCGTTTCGAGTATATACGACTAGCTGCCACCGACGTCGTGCACCTCGGCGCGGTGTCCGACTCTATGTGTCCGTCTCTAGCTCGCGAGGCGAGCGGTGGCGGCTCGAGGAGTTGATGGTACTAACAGTCGGCAAACAACGACTTCAACGAACCGCGATGATGACGAAGAACGTTGGGAATACGTGGCTTCTGATGGTGGAGGCATTTGCTGGAGTGTGATGGAGCGTCTGACAAAATCGGTCATGCAACAAAAGTATCGGTTCAACCTGTCGAATGTATCCTATGCTCATTTCGCCGACAATAGCAACTACACGAAACTGGCCTCAAGAGGTCTGAAAGGGGCTCGAAGATTACCAAAAAAATCGAAGTCACAAACGGGCGCATTGGGATTCCTGGAAGAGATCCTAAGATTGAGCGTGAACATTTTATAATGCCACTGTTAAAAAAAATTGTAAATTTAATGTATGGGACTGGAAATATTTACGCAATAACTGATACATTAAATTTAAAATAAATCGAAGTAATTTTATTGTACAATTAAAGTAAAGTATACATTAAATTTTCAATATATTGTAAATTAATTTTTCATCAGTATTGTGCATGAAATTTGATATACCAGTTTGGGCATAAAAACTTCCGGTACCAGTATATTAAATATCGTACTAATTTTTTTTACATCGTGGGTTACCTCGGCAATGGGAAGTTATCACTGCAAAAATAAATTGCGCATTTAATGTACCGGTACTTGAAATTTGCTTACATTAAATTACTTACATTAATTGAACATTAACGTACTTTTTCGTACAACAAGAATACCGAATATAAAAATTACAAATCGTTTTCCTCAAATTTACAAAAATTTTCTTCATAAATAAAAATGTTACTGTAAGATTGGAAAACACATGTGTTTAAAATTTCAGAAACAGTTTATATAAAAAAATCTTTCCAATACCGTTCATTAATTTTCAAACACGATTTTTTTTACAGTGATTCTTGCTATATCCATTGCGGAGAAAACCCAAGGACCAGATTGTGTTATCCGAGTTAAATTCGCTCCTACCATGAAATCAACGAGATATATTAGTACGGTGTATAGTATATTACCGGTACTTTTCGTCCGGAAGCAAATGGTTCTAACAACGGTATAAAAGCCGAAGTCGATGAGGGCAGCTCCTCGAAGCTCTCGTTATATACACATATACACATTCGCTACTGGGGGGAGGTCTCGTGCGTCGTTTAATTACCGTATGTAACGAGTTGGAGTGGTTGCTCGCTGGCTGGCGTGCGAGCACGAAAGCCAACCTATCGCGAAAGGGTTATATGCAAGCGTGGATATAGCGAGATGGCAAGAGGGAGGACAGCTAAGGTTGGCGATGTAGGAGGTAGCTAAGGTGTATGGTAAAAGGCGAACAAGTCCGAGGGCACAACGTCGTCCGCGAAACACCCAAAAATAGCTGGCTCTGTACACTTGCAAACGACAAACGTTACTTCCATTCCTACACTGAGAGAATGATCTAGTAAATGTGACTAAATTGCCTGAAAGATATTAACATAGCACATACACTGAGAAAAAGAAATGTTTGGATTAAGCAAAGGTGTATTCGGTTGGTACAACAAAAATGTTTGATTCAATCGACAAATTTTGAATAAATTGATGCAAATAATCGTTTAACAAAACTATGCTTTATTTGTAGCAAATAAATAACAGCTTTGAAAGTATGTCACCGTGCCTTTTGGTTAATCTAACCAATTTTTTTTTCTCATTGTAGTAGTGGGAAATTAGAACACCACCTATGGTTGCAAGTACCGGATTTATAAGAATTTTTCGTGGATTCATGATAAAAATTCTTCGAAAATCTGAGGCTTTCGGCCATAGGTGGCGCTCTAGTGCCCTACTACAATATGCCATTGTAATGTTTCTTAGATGATCGGTAGTTTTACTAGATCCTTCTCTCAGTGTATTCGTCGCACAAACTTATACGAGCGATTCCCAATGTACAGGAAAAAAAATGAAATTCTTCTGTGCCTCATGCACAATAAAATCGTCACCAAAGTTTCTTGTCCACAAATGTCCACAATTTTTTTCATGTTAATTTTACAAAAAAAATCTTGTCCATCTTACAATAATCTCTGTCAATTTTACCAAATATTTTTTGAGAAATTAACAACAAAACAATTGTGGAAGTTTGTGGAAAAAGAAAGGTTTGTTAAATGTACAAATATTTTTAACTGTGTGGGCACTTCACGAGAAAAAGTAGAGAAGCTACTCGTGGGAACTTCATACCGTGCTGTTTGCAGCCAGATAGGTGGTTACGAATCGCGGCGAGGGTGGAGCACAACGTCGCCGTGGGTCGCAAGAGGGTCGCGAGACCAAAAGGGGAGCAAAGAGACCAGGGCTTTTCGTATCAGCGAGAGAGGGAGCGAGAAAGCGGGAGCAGTGGCTGGAGTCAGCTGTTTTAATGTGGGTCAGCGTGTGACGAGACCCTTCGTTGAAACAATCGATTTCCGTCTTCGCCAAGACTCTGTTATTTTTAATTAAAAAATAAAAAATAAAAAATCTTAACTTTCTTGGTGCTGTTTAATAATTGCTCGGAGAGATAAACGATTGCGATTTTGGGGTCGAAGCTTTTGTTGTTTGCTGCAATAATGATGATAATCTCGAGGGCGACTGACGGAGCGACGATCGACCGGCGAATAAAAGAAATCGAATGAGAATTCGGGAGTGAGGGAGAATGGAAACGATCGAGTGGCGCGCGAGTAAAATAAAATAAATAAATGAAATAAATAAATAAAAAAAAGGTGGAAGGACGCCGGGCTGAAGGGACCGAATGAAAGAAAGGCGGAGGAACGAAGTGAGACCGAGCCTGGCAAAACGGGAGCCTGGCGCCATTGCAGTACAATGCAGAGTCCCGATGACTTGCATCCGTATCTCGAAGCGATCGAGGGGCATCTTTCGTGATTGCAGTCACGTCGGGACCCCCTTTCGATCCATTCGCGGGATCTCTCGTCAGTTCGTCATTGTTCGTGCAGTAGCGATGAGCCACGCTCCGGTGGATGCCCTGTGCGACACTTTTTGTAGTGATAAATACAAATACAAAATATGTACTCAAACAAAAAATCGCTTGAATCAACTGATTCAACCAAACAGTCTTATTGAATCAAAATTAAATGCAATTGTTTTTAGTATCATTGACGCATGATATACATATCGTTAATTGGAGAAAAATATAATATAATAAACACAATAATTAAAAAATATTAACTTAATTACGTTATTCAATTAATTCAATTTTATTTCTTTATTCAACAGTAATTTATTCAAGGGTTTTTTTTTGACAGCACGAGTGACTTTATTACCGGCTGACTGCATTGTCTCACTGAAATATCTTGTGGAATCAAAATGAGACGCAATTGTTTTCAGTTTCATTGACGCCTGATATACACATCGTTAATTGAGAGAAAAATACAATATAGTATAAATATTATAATTACAAAATATTAACTTAATTACATCATTCAATTGATTCAATTTGATTTATTTTGATTTAATTATTCAACAATAATTGATTGAGGCTTTTTTTGGATAGGATGAGTCACTTTATTACCGGCTGACTGCATTGTCTCACTGAAATATCTTGTGGAATTAAAATGAAATGCAATTGTTTTCAGTTTAATTGACGCAGGACAAGCACATCGTTAATTGAGAGAAAAATTAAATATAAATATAATAAATATGATAACTTAAAAATACTAAGTTAATTATTTGATTCAATTGATTCAATTTGATTTATTTATATGAGCTCAATTGATTGAAGAGTTTTTTTGTTAATCAGGACAAGTGACTTTACGGTATTGTTTTGCAGAATCGTTAAGCACATGCGGAAGTGTCGTGGGGTCAAAGTGACCCGGATAGGCGTGCGCGAACCGCCTTGATAACTGCCATGAGATACGACTCGCCTCGTAGCATTCAGCGACAGATTAAGAGTCTCGCCGGAGCTCTGGACGGTAATGAGAAATTTCGAATCTCGTGGCCTCAGAAAATACCGTGCAGTCGTCGTCGCACGTTACTCCGTGACAATTTTTGCGGCTGTAATCTCTGGAAGTGAGAAGAAATCGTATATACGACGCGAAGCGGTTTACGAGCTACTCTTGATACACCTCTTCGTCACGGAGGTTGCCCTCTGGGATTCGCGATAACGCTATCGAGCACTCGCATATTTTCTCCCCCCCCCCCCCCCTTCGCGCCATTTCACCCTCGCACTTTATATCCCAATTCTTTTCTTCGTTTTTTCACGCCTCCGCACTCGCCCTTTACGATTAGCGACGACACGAAGTGCTCGGTCGAGAATTCTTAACCTCGATTGTTTCTATTCGTACACAGAGAAAACAAAATTGTTGGATTAACCAAAGCGCGCTGATATTCGTTCCAAGCGTTATTTGGTTGGCACAACACACAATGTTGTTTGAAACGACTGAAGAAACGTTCATGAAAACAACGCTTTCGTTGTACCAACCAAATAATCATAATCTGACCATTGTTCGCATGCGGATCGTATCGTTAAGTCTGATACTTCCTTACACAGTAAAATAGGTACCAACGTTTCTTGTCCACAAACGTCCACAATTCTCTTCTTGTTTATTTTACAAAAAAATCTTGTCAATTTTACAAAAATGTCTGACAATTTTACGAATATTTTTTGTAAATTTAACACCAAAATAATTGTGGACGTTTGTGGACATAAAAGGTTTGTTAAATGTACAAATATTTTTTACTTATAAGATTAGTCATCTCATTATTTCAAACTTAATCTTAAATTTTAGTCCCCGTTCTTTGCGCCAATTATTTCCAATTATTTCCAATTATTATAGAAAAAGAAATGGTTGGATTAACCAAGACGCGCTGACATGCGTTCAAAGGCGTTGTTTGGTTGATAAAACAAAAAATATTGTTTGAATCCCAATATTTTGAATCGACTGCAGCGACTCGTCGTTCAATCGTAAACTTTAGTTGTACCAACCAGATAACATCTTTAAACGTATGTCGCTGTGACTCGGTTAACTCAACCATTTTCTTTTCTTAGTCCGTTTATACCATTCAGGATAATAAAAGTAAAAGTTAGCTTAAACAATTGTTCGCATACAGATCGTATCTTTAAGTCCGGTACTTTCTTAGCCATCTCATTATTCCAAAGTTAATCTTAAATTGTAGTCCCTGTTCTTTTTCAACTCCAATTATTGAAGAAAAAAAAAAGAAAAACAAGAAAAACGGTCCACAAGCCGGAGAGCAGAATGCTCGCGGAGAAGCGCCCGGCATCGGCCGGAGAGAGTTGAAATCGGACGGGCGAGGCCGGTTAATTCTTCTTGTTTGTCTTTGCATTAATTATCTAGAATTAAGAACGCGCAAGCTCCTCGCGCTCGGGGGTACTTGCCACGGCCGGCGGATTACTGGCTTTATTATTACTTGTTGCAGATTATTAATTACCGGGAATTATGGGCCGAGGAGGAGCGAGGAGACAGGGGGGAGATAGATAGGGCGCGTTCGGCCGGCGAGCGAGAGCGCGGACGACGGACCATGGAAAGAAGGAGGAGGTGAGCTCGCCGCGGATTTGTGTGTTTCAATTAATTTTCTTGAATTAAGAACGATTGTAAAGAAGCGAAGTAGCAAGAGGGACGACGTGGGAGGGGGAGGGGGAGGGGGAGGGGGGAGGAAGAAGTATTATTGCGCGTGTACACGGTCGGGCAAGGGAGTGTTGTACGTATCTTCGCGAATCCCGGCGTCTCCTCTTTCTTTATTCCCTCCTCCGTACACATACACGCATATAAACGCGAAATGATCGATAAAACTCTTTCTCCTCTTTGTCCCGGCACTGCAGACTCTCCGAGCACGGCGGTGTTTAGCGTGGGCTTCAGAATTTCTATTAGAACGTTTGAATCCCCCCCCCCCCCCCCCTCTTCGCCGATTGTCCTTAACGATTTGGCGTTCGACGAGCCGATGAGTCAGTCGTCTGTTTATAATAATTATTACGAGAAGTGGAATTAGGCGTACTCCGATCGTCGAGTGTCCCATTGTATGCCTCGTGGGGCTCTCGCATCGCCGTGGCGAATCTATCAACCTCCTTTGTTGAAATTCGGTATCGGGTATTATTACATTATATCACATTATATACATTAAAACACACGGCTCATTGTAACCGTGCGGAAAAGATCCATGGGACTTAATGCACATCCATGGCGCATTATTGTTTACAAGAAGCGCGTGTATGCGCCACAGGATGCAACTGCGCGTGCGCACAAGCGCGGTGCAAAGTGTTCTCTGTGTAGATTTGTATACACATATATATATGTATCAAAAGACGAGAAGTAGAGTTCCAACAATGAAGGGGGGGAACGCGAGCCCTTGTAATATCATGCCCAGAAGCTCTCGCGCTCCCCGCCGCGGGTCACGGCATCGAAGAGGGATGAAGAAGAAAAAATCTCGGGCAGCTGCCATAAGGCCCGCGACCGATACAATTGCAGCTCGGATGTAGCCACGGTACAAAGCTCGTACAAAAATGTATCTGCCGACCTACGCGCGTATTTATACCGACGCATTAAGTATACACGCCTTAATGCGCATGAACGTCATTATTACACGAGTTTGAGTATCGGGGTCATTCGAAGAGTGCCTCGTAAACGGGGCAATGATGCGAGGATGTCTGTATGGCGAATGGAGGAATCGAGTCGACCGCAAATCCTGTGCTACTGCATCAAAATAAAAAAATGAAAAAAAAGTGTAGTCCAGGTACGTCGATCCGGAGAACCGGAAAGGAAAACGGATTTACATACTCGATCGGAAATATTGACATCTGCTAATGCTCTTCGGGCTCTCCCCTTCGGCGAACAATCGATATTCAGTGCGCTCTCTGTGGACTCTTGGAAGAATCTTGAATAACACAAAAAATATTGGCAAAAGATTTTAAGAAAGTGTGTATCAAGTCTGACGAGAATGATGTAAATAGAAAGGATTTCGTCGCTGAATTTCATTGCAACGGGGAATCCAGGAAACTGGCAAGAGGCTCGTCGCAATGTTTACCCCAAGTTCTCATCTAATTACGATAGTCATCGTTGTTGATCCACCGCGAAATGCAAAGTTAATTAAAAAAGATAATTTAATTTCAATATTAATTTATCGCATTCAATGCCCCCGGCGTATCCGGCAAAGGCCGGTACGGAGAGTTACACAGGGTAAGAGACAAAAGATCGTAATAGATATACCGGTGTTGAGCCGCGAAGAGTAATGAGAATTGTTACAGAGGGACGATTCATTCTTTAAAAAAAAAAAAAGAAAGAAAAAAAAATTGTTCTCCATTAACGAATAACGAAGAAAAGCATATTTGGCCTATTACCGCGATAGGCTCTATTCTCTCTTTGCGAACGAATCAACGAGGATATTTCGAGCAGCCACGGTCACGGCCAATTGCGATATCTCGAATCCGCGACCGAAGAGCGTTAGCATTTCGCACGGCATTAACATATCGTACGATGTGGTTTTCAGGGCCGCGCGCGATGAGCGTTCCCCGGGTGCGCGGTGTGCTCGCTCATCATTGTCAGAGCTGTGCAACTCGAGATTTCTCGCGAGCGTTTGTGAACGTAAATGAGCCCGCGAGAGCAGACTTCTCGGTTGCGCACAAACACACATGGAGTTCATATTGTACTATGCATAATACTTAATTTAGTGTACGCGAATTGTGGAGGCCTGCACATGTAACACAGTAGCGGAGCACGCATCAAAGCGCGCACACACAGGTTGGATCGGCGGAGCTCCAGACAGCTGCGCTGGATGCAGTCATGAGCGCGGTTGAGGAGGAAGATAGCGATAGGCGCGCTGGTGGAGGCAAAAAAAAAAAAGAGAAAAAGGTAACAAAAGAAGGAAGAGATAGCGGAGTGTGCGCGAGGAGGAGCAGGGAAATAAATTATTAATAACAGCTCGGAGGAGTTCTGGGGGTATCTGTGTGTCTGCGGGCACTCTCATTGTCGGGGAGGGCCATTACCGGTCGAGCCAATTAATCTATGCACAATTTTATAATTAAACGGCTAATAACGCATAGAATTACAGTCCAGGGCCGAGCACTCCCACGTACGGAGAATGCCGGTGTATATAACGCCACAGCCCGTGCAGCACACTTTTGTAATCCGGGCTCACCGTGGCGCGCAGTCATCAGCGGAGAGACCGGAGAGTAATAGTGTTGGAGAGAATTTACCGGGGAAGCGTATGTAAGGAGGCCAAAGACGGAAAATCGCATCGTTGACTCGCCGTGTGCGAGCGTTTCTCATATTCGAATATGTACATCTATATATATATTTTTTATGTTTCCATGTTTTTTTCTTTTCTTGCCGCCTATCCTGGCCCGATCGTAGGTGCGCGCGTTGATGGTCCTGCGATCGGGGATATATAAACCGCGCTACCAATTAGAGACATACGCACGAGGTTGCATTAACGTTCGATGGATTGCAGGCCTTGTACGTGCACAATTTGCACATTGTTCGTTTAACTTGGTTAGGCAAATTAATGAATATAATTGACGCGACTCGTTAGCCCGCACGAGAAGATAGGCCGCGTATTATTATTTCCTTTAGGACACATGCATCAACCTATGTACTAAGCCTGTAGGCAGAGCCCATCTCTCCCTCACCGCGTATAGTAACTACCGGTGTACTGTTAACCTGTAGCTATGCAAAAGAAAAAACCCTAACAACTCGCGGATACCCACGTATACGGGCGCTGCGATAATAGCCAGCCGTTCATAAGTCGCAATTATTGCATGACTAGCTGATAACATCACCACCCCAACGGCAACCGTTTAACGCAATTAATAGTTATGGCGTGTCTCGTCCATCGTTTCGACGCCTGTTCTCTGTGTCCCTATTGACCGAATGCGAATGTTCGAACACTGCGGAATGTCGAGGGAGTCATTTGTAGTATTTTTTTAACTGTCGATCCACTTTGTAAGTGTTCCGTGAAAATTCTTTGGCCAATTTTAACTGGAACCGTCGAAAGCTAATCGACGAAAAACGCGAGTTGTTTGTAAATATTCCAACGAAAGTTAGGAAGTTACGACCATTAATAATAGATAATGCACTTTGGATGAAAATTTCTGGGGAGCAAAAGCCGTGCTGTAAATCCAATTAAACTTCAAGATTAAAGCTGGTAATGAAGAAACTAGAAATTTTTTTATAAAAAGTCAAATATCACAATATCACTGAGAGAAAGGATAGTATTTTCAACTGTAGCGAATAGTTCCTAGGGGAACGTCTATACAGATAGTTTCTGATCGTTAAACTACCATCGTTACAACCATGATTTTTTGTCACTTTCGTAATTATAAAATTTAGATGTTCCTCATGGGAATTATTTTTTATAGTAAAACTCAGTATTGTTGGTTTTTCAATGAAATTTTTTCTCAGTGCAGTCTTCCACAAGTTTCCGATCTACTGCGGGAAAAAAAGACCAAACAACTGTCGTTCCACAAAACAACTGTTTTTTCATTATCTCTGACATTTCGTTTCAAGCACTGCGTTTTTTTGCACGAGTAAAAAAAAAACATTAAAAAAACATTTGGCTGAAAATTTCTACGAAGGACACTAAAGCTGTACTGTAAAATAAATTAAACTTCAAGATTACCTCCGATAACGAAGAATCTACACATTTTTAATAAAATGTCGAACATCGCAAGTCTTCCACAAGTTTTCGATCTACTGCGGTGAAAAAAGACCAAATAACTGTCGTGCCACAAAACAACTGTTATTTCATGATCTCTGACGTTTCGTTTCAAGGGCTCCGTTTTTGCACGAGCAAAGATAACATTAAAAACGGATAATGCACTTTGGCTGAAAATTTCTACGAAGGACACTAAAGCTGTACTGTAAAATTAATTAAACTTCAAGATTACCGCCGATAACGAAGAATCTACACATTTTTAATAAAAAGTCGATTATCGCGAGTCTTCCACAAGCTTTCGATCTACTGCGGGCCAAAAATCCAAACTACTGTCATTCCACAAAACAACTCTTGTTTCCTGATCTCTGACGTTTAGTTTCAAGCACTGCGTTCCTGCGCGAGCAAAGAAAACCCCCGTCAATTCCACAATGGCGGGACGAGGAATGAGAAGAACTCCGACAAGCATGATCGCGTAGTAGCGACGAAAAAACATAAATGGCCTATGCCAGCGAGCCCGAGCATTCATTCCGCTCGGAGAAAAGATACGAAGCGCCTAACGGGTATAATACGCCTTCGAGGCATCGAACATTCGCCGGTACAGTTGTGAGTCGTAACGAGTGATAGATAGCATTACGCACCCGGGGAATGTTTCCGGTGCGGTGAATCGTAACTGGCAAATCGTTTCTCCCGGCGAAACGGAGGAAACAATGATTTTCTCAGTAGAAACGAAAGGATCATCGAGACTTCGGACTGCGGCGTATCGCGTTGGGTCTCGATTGGTTTTCTCGGGGCGCATAGCTCGAGGGATCCGCGAGGTGATCGGAAAGCTCTGTAATAGCGGTACGTGACGCAGTGCGCAGCCGGCGCCATAAACCGCAATGAAAAAAATTCACTGAATTATCGCTGTGGTTCCGGCTGTGCGCGCTGTTCGTTCTACACATCCCCGACGCTCCCCGGCAAACTGGCCGGTGGATCGGGAGTGGCGAGACGCACAGAAGTGAGCGCAACAACAGCTACAACGACAGCAACAACGGACGATGGAGACTCAACGAGGCGGAGGGTTACGTTGGCTCGTGACGCCGCCGGAGTGGGCGGGGGATGCGGAAAACGCCATTGCGGAGGATGCAGAACGGGCACCGACGAACCGGGGTGTATTTAGTATGTGGAGGTTGCAATACTCGTGGCCGGCTCTACAGACCTCGGCGTCGACATGTATTATCAGAGTGTAACGATGCCAAAGCCGGGAATACATGCGATCGTCGCGCGGCCGCCGGACCCCACAACGGCCTGACCCACGCCGCAGGCTCTTCATCATCCAATTTTTTTTTCTCCCCCGTGGTCCGATGTACACAGACGCTGCCATGTACGGTATCTATAGAAACCTTAACCGGCTGCCAATGCTCCTCCGACGACTCGATCGTCTTTGATTGTCATACTTCGGTTTTTGTGATTTGGCAAGTGAGAGTATTTTTTGTTTCCTTGGGATTGGAGGGAGATCGAGAAAGGCTACGATGCTGCAAGTAGATTGTAGGAATATCCAAGAAACAGACACCATAAAGGTCGCTTTTGAACATGAAAAGAGGGAATTACAGCCTTCATTATAGAGGATCATTAAAAACAACTCGTAAGATGGTACGATCGATAAATCGGATGCGCATAAAGTCGTCTTCACGATTACAAGAAACGACCTCGATTCTAGTGAATAAAAAAATGATATTTTTTCTCTCGGATCGTACAAAATGTCAACTGATAATTTCTTTGCTCATGTTGCTATTTTGCCAAAAAGGATCATGAGCCATCTCGCAAATCGCGCAAGTTTGGAATTAATCCCGAGTCTGCCAAATTGCCACTAAATCGTCAGAGAGCCTGCGACTGGAATCGTAAAACTATATGAATATGTGTCGATGGACAGAGAGCAGGAGGACGATCGACCGGACCAGTACGAAAGTCCACATGGAATGAAAAGTGATCGGAACACAGTGAGCTCGGTGTCAGAAGCGAGGAGCGGAAGAACCCGGCAGCGGACCGCGAACGAAGAGGGGACCCGCACGAGCCGACGGCTCATGGAGCTCTGTTCTGTGACTGCGACTTCGGATTATTCGGATCCCTATCCCTACGGGGCATTCTCCCTCGTAGCTCGTCGTCGTGTTCCCTCTCTCGATCTCTCACTCTATTATAGCATCTCCGTCCCTCTTTCTCTCCTCGTCGCGTTGAATCCGTTTCCGTTGCTGCGAGTGCCACTGCGAGAGGCGCTTTCTCACTGATCAAGTATTGTCGGGTCTCCGCGGCGGGACATCGGCGTTCAACGACTCCCCGAATCGCGATGAATTCACCGGGTGAAAAAAAACGCAGCTACGCATTCGCACGAAAAACAGCTTGGATTCCTCGATCGAGCGAAAAGGATCGCCACTAGTGGCGAAATAATGAGAAACAGTGGGAAGAACGTGAAATTTAATTTCACGAAACACGGGACAAAATCTTTGCGGGCGAAGAGCCGCGTCCCGCCGGCGGATCCCCTCGGTTCCGTTTACCATTCCGTTTCGTCTGCCGTCTGGCTCTCGTGGGTGGGGTAAGCTCGTACTACACAGAGGCCTCCACACCACTCCATCCGCCACGTCGACATTGGGGACGACGATTCATTCAGAGAAACTGCCGTGAAAGGGACACCTGTTGGCGCTCGAACAACCGGAGAACCACGCGTTATATATTCCCAAACACCCCGCGACAATCCTAGAAACTGAGCACGCGCCCTTTACTGCCACTCGAGCCAACGGCACTGCTGTGTACACACACCACCGGGTACCCCGTAATTGTGTTGTATGACATTTGACTCCCTCAGATGTCAATTCAGTTAATCTGTGTCGATATCGCGAATAATCTTAACGCGAACAAATCAATACTTAAAAGCAACAAACAGACACAAAAACAGGCGATCAAAGAGTAATCTCCTATTTTGTAAAATTATGTTATTTGTATCTGATAATAAATCCAGGTATAAATAATTATTGAAAGACAACTTCGGAATAGAAAAATATTTTTTGCATAATTATCGCGCATTTCTCGCATGAGAAACAATCGCAAGCTACGAATCGCCTGAAAACATTTCTGGGCCAGCTGAGTGGAAGAAATTAGGCTCAATCCTTTTGTTTTGACGCGCAGAACGAAATAAATTAATACCGATCACCACATCCGCCCAATGATTGAAAATCAGACCAATCTTTATTAGGCTATGCTCCATGTAGATTTTTCCACAGGCTCATGTGTTAGAAAACATTGAAGCACTTTCGTTCAGAAGACACTTAATTAAGATTTCCGCGAAGGTGTTCGAGGCTCGTTCGATGGCGCGATAGTGAGCGAGAACGATAAAGAGGAAGAGCGAGAACAATTAAAACGTATGTTATTTAAGGTAGCCGGCCGTGTGTGTGTGTGTGCCGGTAGCTAAACGGAGTACGCCGAGTGAGTAAGGCGAGTCTGCCCGGGCGCCGAAGATGAACCGCTGCCCAGAGGGGACACCTCGCGTTATTAATGCATGCGAGGATTTTAGCTTCCGTTCTGTGCGCGCTCGGTAGTTTATAAAAGGTGCATCGAAGGTGCTGGGCCGCGATACAGTGCGAAAGAAAAATATTATCGGTGATTCAGGAGCTCGGGCGAACGTAGAGGAAGACCCGTCTTATCGCATTGTCCCATCGAAATTCCCTGTCAGCGGCTGTACGTTATTATTTGTGTGTACAACACTACACGCTATCCCTCCCAATGGAACCTAGATTTTCAACGAGTATAGACAGTCGTCCCGTCGCATAATTTTTTTTTATGCGATATAAAGAAACCAGCTATTTTATTTCGCATGCTTCGCGCATGAGAAAAAGCAAAGTCGTGACTGAGCGCATCTCGCACAAGAAAGGATAGAAGCAGATTCGCGATTGCCACAATACAAGACCGAGACCAGATTAATTCTGCACTGTGCGTCCCTCTCGGCGATTGCGAACCGCGATCTCACGGACAGACATTCACGATATCTGAAGTTCTTATGGCCCAAGATGTGTCGGGTTAGGCGGTTCGATAAATTGGCAAATTATTCTCTAATGATCGAGCGTGATATTCTCATCGCGATAAGAATAAAAAATGTGGACGTTGTCATCTCGGAGTTGTGTTGGGATTACGGTAATTACAAAATGGCAAAACCATCGCCGGGATGGAAAGGTCTCTTTCGCCGGGTCGATGACTGTGTCTCGGAGAGGTTCCTCCATTCCGCAGTGTTAAAGTCTTGGGATTTCTTACCTGGCGGTTGTGCAGTCCCTGTACAGTACGTCGAAGTCCTTGCAGCTGAGCAACTTGCATCGATTAACACCAGGCTGTATGGCACCGAGTCCACGCAGGATTCTGACCTGTTCGACGTTGCACACGAGTGGCACGATATCGAGTCTCTTCAGTTTCGTGTAAACAGTGTGTAGACCACCGACGAGATGTTTGAGAAAGAGTTCGAAAGCCTGCGGCAGACACAGCATGGTGTCACCGGCGATAATGAACGCGGCGACTTTCTGTCCCCTGTAATCGACGAGCTTGCACTCGTTGGCGGTCGGATCGCTCGAGCTTATGGGCGGTGGGCTGTTGTACGATCTCGGTGGCAGAACACCGTGATGGGCTGCCATGAGCTCGAGAGGCGAGCCGTGATGGGCGCTCAGCATACCGCCGAGCTGACCGAGAAGTCGCAATTCCGGTGGCGGAAGGCCCGGCATTCGCGGGACCATACCGGGGATTCCCCCGTGACCTCCGGACGACAACGGCGGTGGACTCAGCGGTAGAACCTGCGGCGGTGAACCGCGGGTCGGCGATCCCGGTGTCGGAACACCACGGTGCTGTTGCTGCTGTTGCGCCTGCAATTCCCGTAGCTGATCGCGCGGATGGCTCTGCTGATGGGACAACGGCGGCTGATGCTGCGAGCTGTGGTGTTGCTGCTGCTGTTGCTGCTGGCCGTGCTGCTGCGACGCGGGACTGTGAGGATGCTTCGGACTGCCGGTTACGGGACTTGCTCGGCTGCTGTGATCGGACGAACTGTCCATCGCTCCGTGGTCCATCGAGTGTGCGAAACGCCTAAGGTCCAGCACCTCGAACCTCTCCAACAGGTCCGTGGCGTTAGTTTGACCTTTCACTTCTTCACGAGATATGTCGCGGGCTTCACCTGTCGACCGGGGGATTATCGTTTACCAATCGAGACCGGCGTTCCACCACGCGGTCTCTGACGGTCGACGAACTTTCGTAAGTCACTCCTTTATCATAGCATGCTACGACGTTCTCCTCGATCGGCGACCAACGAAAATAAAAGCCCGTCTCAAGCTTTCGCGCGCATTCAACGATCGCCGACAATCTCGGATCGTCCGTTGGCCAGAGCTGCTGGTACGACGGAGACCGGTGACGAGTCAATTGATCGGTCGATCGCTCGTCATTGGCTTCCTCAGCGACGAACGAAGATCAAACGAATAACGAAGTGTCACTGTTCACTGTTATATTCAATAAATAAACAAACTTCACTTGTTCACACGAGTTTGTCGTATCGCGGGTTTTATCGACTGTTCGCAATCGGCACCGGCGACGACTGTCATTCAGAGCAACGAACCGATCGGTTGGTCCATCGCGATTGCGCGGCGTCTTCTCCTCTCGATCGTGCGTCGCGGAGACTCTCGCGTGCAGCGATGCGCTGCGGATCGGGCAAAGCTGACCGAGCGGGTTCGTCGTGGCGGAGAAATTTTTTGTTTCAAGGAAACGCGCTCTCGACCGACCGAATCGCACAACGTATGACGACAACGACGAGTAGCCCCGTGGCGTTTCGCTTATCACACTGCCCACCGAGACCGACGAGTACGCGTCGAATCCCACGTTGTTATCACAACCGTTCGTCGACACTCGGAAACCCTCCCTCGTATACGAAAATGCCAGTCGGAAAACCACGCGGCACGCGAACGGAACACGGGAAACGTCTCGTGCGACAACACCAAACGGAGTAAAACTACAGTGAGCGCGACGTGAGAGAGGGGTTGACGGCTTGATAGTGGTGGGTAGGTCGGTCGGTTGGTTGGTTGGGTTGGTTGTGGTGGTGGACGAGAGACGTGCCGCGGCCGCGGGATAGAGTAAGTACGTAACAGAACGCAGGAACGCGGGGATCCCTCGTTCTCAAAGTGGCAAACGCTCTCGCCTCGGTCGAGTTGGGAGTATTTCCCTACCCAGTCACAGATGTAATAAATAAAAACATCAGTCGGGGCTACGCAAACGGGGATAGGGGGGCGGTGCCGATGCGCGCGTTTGTTCGCCCCATTGGCGGAGGACGGAGGGTTTGGATGGCGCTCATTGGTGAAACGGGTTGCCGGGGAAACGCCCACGGTGACTTCCTCCACGTTAGGCGGCGGGGTGGGGGCAACGGTGGAGGCACGATTCTCTCACGAGGGTCGCCCTCCTCCCCTCCCGCCGCCGGATTCGAACAGCCACAATCCTTCCACCGACGCACTCCCACACCCCCCTCCACCGGAGCCCCCGGTCGGGGACTATATACAAACGCAAAAGGCGGAGGCAGTACGACTGGCGAGCCGGCTCAGGAGTGAGCGAGGGAGCTTAGTTCTGCGCGCTCTCGTCCCGCGATACCGAGTGGGGGATTTCTTCTTTTTCCTATCCGACTTCTCTTCGCGTCTCTTAGTCCGCCGACGCCGATGCTTGGATTCTCTTCTCTCACTGTTCGCGCTCTCTCTCTCTCTCTCCCTCTCTCACTCTCTGTCTCCGAAGTATGGAACAACCCCGGAGAGCAGAAATAGTATATACGCGCCACGACGAAGAATGTCGCCGAACAACCCCCTCCCCGCCCCCCCTTTTACCTCTCACGGTGTACGAATCGATAGAACGCTCTAGCTTACTCTCTCTTTCTCTCTCTCACGGCTCCGTCTTTCCACCCCCTTTCATCCACCTCGCCGAATAGAACTCGCGAAGAACCGGGACCCCGAGAGAGATTCGCCGCGTCGTCTCCGGGCACTATGGCTCCGCACGATTCGCCATCAGCATTACACGCCCGCACTTATTTCTTCTGTAGGTAAACTCTATCTTTCTCTATCTTTCTCTCTCTCTCTCTCTCTCTCTCTCTGTCGGTCCGTGCTTCTTCTTCTTTTCTAGCTGCTGCGACCCACCCCCCCCCCCCCCACGTGACCTCCCTCCTCGACGAGTTACCCCTTTCGAGGAAAACACGCCAACTCCTCTTTCTCTCCACCAACGTCGCCGAGAACCTCCTGCCACTCACCCTCGGCTGTAACCCTTGCGGAGTCCCCAGCCACCCTGGCATGCAACGTCGTTACCATTGACGTACGAGTCGCTGCACTTTTGCCACTCGCTGGCAATGTTCTCTCTAATCTGTCTCGCCCTGCTGCCTAGCCGGATGCATTGGGTGCTGGGCGGAATCTCGTAGTTTCACGCTTTAGGAGCTTCGAGATATCGGAAGGTTTGGGACTAACGTTGATCTGGAGCGTGTTTCGTGGTTTGGATGGGCGACATCGTCAGGAAATGAAAGTGTCGTCAAAACAACTTAAAGGATGTTGAACCAGCAGTTGTGATTGCAAACCATGGAAAACATTATCCTCTCAGAATACACACAGAGTTATACCATTGAAAATAAATGTCAATGATTCAAGTAAAATTCGCGACTCGCTGGCAATGTTTTCTCTAATCTGTCTCGCCCTGCTGCCCATCCGGATTCATAGGTTGTTGGGCGCAATCTCGTTGTCTCACGCTTTAGGGGTTTCGCGATATCGGAACGTTTGGGAGTAACGTTGGTCTGGACGGTGTTTCGTGGTTTGCATGGTGAAATGGTCAGGAAATGAAAGTGTGAGGAAAGCAACTCACAGGATATTGAACCGGCACTTGTGTACGCAAACCACGGCACAAATGTCCCTGTAACAACAGGCACCGAATCATATCACAGAAAAATAAATATCAATGATTCAAGTAAAATTCGCTTGAAGAATTCCAAAGAAATTTTTTAATTTAAACTCTTATAATTCCATACGGTAATAAAATGATAACATGTCACCTTGACAGTCCTGCCGTCAATGTCTCAATATCACATGGAATGTAAGAATTAAAAGTAGAATTGAAACAACAAAACTTTCTTTGAAAGTCCTGAAGCGAATTTTTTTTTCAGTGTAGAAACAGTGTTCGAGGAGGAAATTCTATTTATCGGATATAAGTCGAACATCCAGAATGCCAAATAGAAGCGCAGGACGAAGAAACAAATACGTGGTTATTAGTACAACAAAGGTTATAAAACGTTTGCTTCAAGCCAGCCAACACGAGACGATGATAATTGCACTTGCTTCCAGTATTAACAAAAAAATAATGTTCAGTACTTCTTGAATTTCCAAAATGATGGTTCGTTATTGAAGTTCATAAAGAGATTTGGCCCGGAAGTATTGTGCGCAATATATAATCGATGATCCAACACAAGAGAGTAACGTTGGGCTAATTTTAACATCGACCCATCGACACAGGCTCTGTTCCAAAGGAAGCAGAGTTCCCTTCGCGAGTTCCTACGTATCGGAACTCAAGTCCGAACGCCACGAGCCCGTGACCGCACTGATTCTCGGAATTTCTCAGACTCTTCCAGGTAATCCTCAGGAGACTCCCACGAGAAGTTGAAACTCATAAACCCGACGGTCATAATCGAACGTCAGTGACCCCGGTCAGTTCCTGAGTGACTGCCCGGCGCCGAACATGTTGCATGCAGCTCCGCGGGCTCCGCTCGACCCTTCGGCTCGTAGTATTTTTCAACACAAGGCAACGACGCCTCCTCGGAGCTGCGCGCACCGCGCTGATGGCAGGTATACACCATCTTCCATTCTGACTGAGATGATTGAGAACTTGAAAAAGAAATTAGCTACCTCTAAGGATGCTGCATGGTAGCGGACGAGCACTGACAGTGAAAAAGAGAGTGGACTGTCTCTCTCTCGGGGGGGGGGGGGGGGGGGGTTACAGCGGAGGATCGAGAGCCGTCCCGTGCTCAATGGAAGAGCCGAGGAGGAATGGAAGCTCGCGAATACACGTTGGAGAAGAGGAGGGTCCCGCACAGCAGCCACTCGCCCCGCTACACGCCGCGATTATCCTGTCATAGACGTTTCGTCGGGACGGCGAAGGACGGACGGGCGGAGTGTTAGCCCCCGCGACTCTCGTGTGTTTCGCGTCTCCTCGCTCTTTCGGTCGGTCAACCCCTCGTCTATGCCCTCGGATCGGCCCGGTGACCCAGATCCGACCGACGCGAAGAGGGACCCTCCTCGACGGGCTCGGGCATGGGTGCTGTCCGCGCCTATGGCATTATAGTGTGCGATACACTACACGAGAGGAGGAACGCGTACCCGACGTTCGGCACACACACAGACCCAACGGGGTAACGCTCGGCCCTGCATGCTCGCACAGCTGATCCATTGACCTCGCGCGATGGTCGAACTTAAGTTTCAACGAGACCGGCGAGATCTTCGCGAAATTTTGGATGGGCTTGAGACGTAGCCCTTGCGAATAGTGTTCACTTCGCTCAAATTTCGGAGAAGTGAGAGGAAATTGCAAACGCTTCTGGATGGTATGACAATCTGAAAAAAATCAAGCATATCAAAGGTGCTGAAATTATTAATTTTGCACAGTAATAATTCCAAATTGTTATTGACAAATTGAGGAAAAATAAAATTGTTGAACAAATCTCCCGGAAACCTAACTTTTTATTTCATAAAAACGATTCCTTCACTTTTCTGAATACGTATGAATTTTTTCTGATTTTTTAATTCACTTTGAATTTTTTGTTTCTTATATGGGAAAAATGTGCACAAAGTCACAAAATTCAAGGTGAATTTAAAAATCTAAAAAGATTCATACGGGTTCAGAAAAAATGAACGAATCATTTTCATTTAAAAAAAAGTTAGATTCCCAAGAGATTTCTTGAACAACTTCATTATTCATCAATTTGTTAATAACATTTCGGAATTATCATTATGCCCAATTAATCTTTTCAACACCTTTAATATGCTTGATTTTTTTCAGATTTTCATACCATCCAGAAGTGTTTGGAATTCCCTCTCACTTCTCCGAAACTTATGCGAAGTGAACACTATTCGCAAAAACTACCTTAAGGTGAAGTGAAGCGCGTTCTCCGCCGCTCTCTCTCTCGCCCCACTCTAAGGCCGCTATCTCTCCCGTACTCCTGGCTCCGTCACGTGACTTTCACTTCACCTTAACGAGGAATTACTTTCGTCACGATAATCACCGTCTCGAGATTAAATTCTCGAGCTTCGAAGATATTGCCTTCAAGACAAAACTGGCTCTCTTCGGCAGATCGAGAGTTATCTTCGACATTTATGAAGAGCGAGGGTTCTAAACGGGTGGGGGGCGCAGGAAGCAGGAAGATTGGTTTTTCTACGGAAAGATCGAAGAGCAGTCTGCACTCTTTCAGCCGCCGCGGCCCTGAGGGCAGGCGCGAGCCGGCGAACGGCGCATCGACGCAGCACCCCTTCGCCTCTCCGCACTCTTGCAGCAACGCCGATGCATTATGGATCGCTAATTTTTACTACTTTGCAAAGAAAATAACCTTATTAATAGGAAAAAAATATTCTCTCTTAATGTATCAAATTAATACAAAAAAATAATATCCTCTATTGATAGCTGTTTTATTGAAATTAGGTTTGCAAAGATAAAAAAAAATAATAATGTAAGCTCCCATTGGCCACGAAAGCTTAAAAACAAAAATCAACTATTTTCATTCGTTTCTTTTCTCTTTTACTTCTCAGTAAAAATAATTTTGCATTTTGATTATCCTCAGTTAAAACGATCGGCAATATCGGGCATAATTCGGAGATAAATTTAACCCGCGAGTTGGCGATTCTCGGAAAGTATCGTTTTATACGGGCCGAGTGTGGAGAGACGCGAAAAGAAATTAGGGAGTTTATACACGGACGAGCCGGGAAGACGTCGGAAGGATCGACTTTCGGTCGAGGAGCACCAGACGATCAATCACGAAATCGATGCTGCTCTCACTCGTCTGCCTCTCGTAGGGTTGTAGGTATCGGACGACACACATATATATATATACATCTATGTATCTATCTATACATGCATATAAATACATATATACGTACCTATGTCGTCGAACGGTCGCAAGCTGAGCAGGCAAGTCGAGTGACAGGAAGGGACCGATGTTTGCCTCGGTCCAAACCGCCCCCAATTAGTGGAATTAATACGGGGCCGACGGGGCTTTGGAGGGGAGTTAATGCGCGCCTCTCCGTGCACGTGTATTAACGTATATACGTGCACGTCCATATACCTCGCTGGCATAACCATTGCCGCTGTTGTTGCACATATGCCCACACGTCAATGCGACTGCACCTTCCTTGTGGCTAATGAAGGACGTACGTCGCTGACGCTACTCTGTCGTCGCTGTTTTCATCGTAATAGCAGAGTAACCCGCGGTATAGTTAGTTACACGTTTGACTCCATGCTAACGACCCTCTTCGCAACATCGCGCCTCGACAATCTACCTCTCGGGCAATTATTTCCCGATGCCGAACGCAAAAAAAATAAAACAATTTCCTTCGTCCCGGTTTACCTTGATGCAAAATTCGATTATCGGCAAAAAAATTTAATTTTTTGCTTAAACTTAATCGACAATGGTCGCGCAGCTTGAGGCTATACGGACAAATTGCGCAACTTTGGGCGATCTTTCTCGGAAACAAAACTCGAGTGAAGCGAACGTTAGTTTTTTTTCAAATTCCACAATAATTTTTTTTTGTATAAAATACATTTTTTTGAAGATTTTTCTTCCAAGTTTCTTCCAATGTGGTTGGTAAAAAAGATGTTTTTAGAGCCGTTAGCCTGGAATACCCTTCTAAAGTTTAAATACAATTAACGTTTTTCCGGCATCGCGTAACACCCGCCGATCTACCTACGATCTTTTCCAAATCTCACCCTAAGACGAAATCTGAACCTGAGCTACCGTGGAAATCGACGAATCGAAATGCGTTTATCGTAAAAAAAATTAATGTTTTTAATTCAATCGACAATGCTTGCGCAGCTTGACGCTATACAGTACAGAAAAATTCCGCAACTTCGTAACCTTTCGTAAACAAAATTCTCGTGAAACGAACCCTATTTTTTTCTTAAATACCACAATATTTTTTAATCATATTCACCAAACAAAAAATAGAAATTCTTCCAAGTTTCTTCCAACGTCGTTGACAGTTCATAGATCTAAAATGTCTCAGTGTCGCAGATCTCACGCCGATGGGGCTGAGCGACCGCGGAAATCGGCAACTTTTCCTCCTGGGGTGCCGGAGCACTGGCGCTCCGGCACCCCAGCCGGGCGCGAAGGTCCTCGGACACGGCGTCCCGCTGATCTTCCCCTCGAGAGCAACACGGACGATCCGCGGCACGCTTCGACGGAGCGCTTTTTACCGGGATTTCGTGTGTCCCGTCTCGCGGGAGCGCGCGGGGCGCCCGGAGGCCGTAGAGAGCGTCATCGGCAGCACGACGGCGGCGAGAGCGAGGCCCGTACCGAAGCTCCGCTTCCGCACGGCGGGCGATACCTCGGGCAAACGGGCGCATCGATATATGTATCCCAGGAAGCGAGGACACAGGGCGCTCGGCATTTTCATGCAGGCCTCCGTGTGATACGCATTGTTCGCCCTGAACGGTTGCGGTTACCCGCGCCTCGGCGGAGCGGCCTGGGCCAGAAGCGCCGAGTGTTTGGCATCGCGAGCTGTTGGCTCGTTCGCGAACCGGAGGAGGCTGTTTGTGTGCGGCGCACGGTACGGTCCGTGCAGAACCCTCGGCATGTCGCACCATTGTTTGTCCGATGCGCTCCACACACACTCGTCGACGAGAGCCGCGCAGAGAGAAAACTACGAGATGGACGCTCCGGAGAGAGGACCGGACACATCGTACATTGTACGGTTGGGACAGTAGTATGAAAACGCGGAGCTGCGTACGCGGGCCGAGGAAGCGTCCGTTCGCGGCGAAACAAGAGCTGTGCGTGAAATTCATGCGAAAGAGTAAAAAAGAAGACAAAAAAAAGAATGGGGGAAAAAAGAATCGAGACACAGTGCCGAGGTGGGCGAGCAGGTAGCAGGAACCACCGGACACACCGGCCGGATCGGAACGGGAATACCGGAGAGGTAAACCGCATTTTTCACGTTTCCACGTCGGGCCTGGAGATCGAGCGTCAATCGCTCGGACACGTGTCAGGGGACTGGCTCCACCGGAAGGACAGCATCTCGCGATATATATATATATATATATATATACATGTGTGTGTATGTGTGTATGTTCACATCTGCACGTAATATAACGAATATGGAGGGGGTGTAGGTATGTATGCATATGGTCCGCGTGGATATAACTATGTTTGCCGAAGCTCGCGGAAGTATCGAACGTTGTTATCGACCTAGACTTTGAAGAGCCGCCAACTCTCTCGCCGATTAAACCCTCACGAAGTGTTGCCCGCGCGTTCCTTGTCCTCCTCGTCGTTCCACCTGTTCTATATTCCTGGTGTTTATTCATCGTATCGGTGTTTATATTCATACCACCCTTTTCTCACGTCCGGACTATTTTGTTCGTTTGACGCTCGATTTTTCTTTCGCTCCTCGACAACTATCGGCGATGAGCGTTTTATGGAGAAAAACAATGATAACGGTTTATCGTGTAGAAAAAATTGAAAGGAAGATGTTACGTCGGTTTCGATTACGACACAGCATTGACGCTTAAGAATAATCGGTGGGGGGTTTTCAGTACCTTCAGTGAATTACTGAATTTTTTTGTAAAAAAAAAGACAGGGAAAAAGTAATTGTTGCATTTTTAGTTTTGCACTGATACAAAAATACGGTTGAATCGACTAAAGATTCGGGCAAGGACGTTCGAATAAATATTTTGTTGTACGCACAAAATATTTTAATGCTTCTAAAATATTTTTGTGAAATCATTAAAAAAAATTGTTGAACTATCCAATCTTTTAGCTGTACGAACAAAATATTTATTTGAACGTCCCTGTCCGATTCTTCGGTTGATTCAACCGCATTTTTTTGTCAGTGTAGAATTCATTAATTTAGAAACTCAGCATTTTTTATATTCGTACCACCCTTTTCTCACGTCCGGACTATCTTGTTCGTTTGATGCTCGATTTTTCTTTCGCTCTTCGGCAACGTCGACGATCTCGTTTTATGTAAATTAATACTTAAAAATCAGCGCGGACGCCCAAAAAAATTGGCGAAGGATTTTCAGTACCCTGAGTAAATGATCTAATTCTTTTTTCGAAAGAAGATGAAAAAAAACCAATGTATTGCATTTTTAATTTTACAATTTCATAAGTTTCGAAACTCCCTTTTTTATTTCTTTTTCTTTTCTGCGATGATACAAATCAACATTTTTGGCTGATAGTTGAAAACGCGTTGCTCGAGTTCAAATTGGCTCGATTTATAGTAAGCGAAGTCACGTTCGCGATTTCCACCGGCGCAGTGTTCTCTGAACCACTCACGCTGCTCCTCTCCATCCATCGGATATACGATGCCTCGCGCTGCATGTACGCACCCCCTCGGCACTTTGAGCTCTTCGATCTGGAGCTCACCTCTCCTATCCCCGTGCATCCAGCACCCATCCGCGCGGTTCGATTCTCCGACGGAGCAATCCCCGCATCGATAAGCATTGTGCGCTCGCGACCCCACCAGGCGTACAATAGCCAAGATTTTATAGCGAAACGCGCGCGCGCGCGCGCTCTTATCCGCGAGAAGACTACTCTCGTCCTCACCCTCCAAAGTGTAATCCTCTACCTCTCGCAACCCTCCGCTCCCCGAGCTCGATCTAATCCGGCAATCTCGATATATCGCGCTCGGTCATGAACGTATGAATTTCTAATTCCCATCGGGATATAATAATACGATATCGACCGAAATATAAAAATTGTTCGTAATTAGCACCTGTTCGTGATTTTTTTTTTTAGTATTGGACTTAGTTAAGATAACTAAATAATTATTCAGGGATGTAAAAAATGCATTACCCAGCGATAGAATCACGAAATAAAACCTTTAAACTTTTTAAACGTAATCCAAGGACAGGAAAAATTAACGTTCCAAATACCAAAGAAAATCGCGGCCTGAAGAATTCGAGGCGATGGCCCTTTGTCAATGTGTATAATCATCGCTAGGTGTAAAAGTAGTATAAGATGATAGCTGTATCGGGTAAGTCGGGGTGATATGGCTAGGATTTTCTAACAATGAAAATTGGAGGTTTATTGTTTAAAGAACCTTTAAATTGTGGTCGTAACTAACCCTAGAAACATCGAATTGAAGTAATTCGCTCAAAACTTTCGATATTTTCGATGCGTGGTTTAATTGCAGCTCTATAAATAAATATTTACGATCGGCCATATCACCCAGACACTATGGGTGATACGGCCATTGTAATAATGATAGTCGATTGGGCCTAGAAAAGTATAGAGGAATCGCACAAAACATGCTTAGTATATTTTATGTTGTCTACATGAACTGCAGAAAGACCATAATTAAGTCCGTCAAACGTTTTAGATGTAAAACAAAATAGAAAACAGTATTACTGGTCATATCAACCGGAAATTGCGATATGGCCATGTAGCATATCGTACTGACCTTTGCACATACAATCTTAAAATTTTCGCCGCAATCATATCGCATCCACTTATACTAAAAACTGTGAAAATGGCAGAGCAATTCGTTTGCTACGTTAAAATATATTACGGCTGATAAAAGATATCATCACCCTGACTTATCCTAAATGTATAACATTGGCAGTAAATTTCTTTTACTACAACTACTACCAAATTCATTACCATAAACAGAAACATCACCAACCAGTGGTGCGAATAATTTAAAAAATGATTACAATAAATTTGCTAACAAATCCAGCGCTCAAAGGTGAGGCGACAATAATTGAAACACCTGTTTTTGTACTAACATCTAAAAAGAAACGTTTAGTTCTGCTGCTCCCAAAAACAAAGTGTGTTCCTTTCTATCGCGAATGGAAGTGTTAATTTTAGACGGAATATATTTAATTCTCCGTGGGAGCGTGACCCGATATTAATTCATTTATTTCTCCTCAAAGTATTTATTTTGTGGAAATATTACGTAATTATCCGGCAGAGTTTATTCCCGCCCGACGATGTATCGATATCTATTTCAAACTGGGTTGTTACACGCGGTATCCCTCCCGGGAAATTAATGCTTAATTGGATATAATCATTGACCGTACGAGTTATAGCGCACGGACAGTCCGCCCATATACCTGTATCCAACGGCTTGTTTGAATTTACATCGCGGCACCCCGAGATAGATAGTCGGGTATGATTTTTCTGCGAGTCCCCGACACCTATAGGACCCGCCGGGCACCGCCGCGTTTTGCGGCACTTCGTTGTTTTCCAGCCGTTCGCTCGGTGGCTTACGAGCAACTAATTATCCATACGGACCGGCGTGTGTTATTATAAATAGCCAATCGTTACCGGCACACCCACATTCGCGAACGAGCGAAAGCTTTCTCTCCCTCTCTCGCGCTCTATCTCGCGGACCCGCGGTGCCCATAATGGCGTGTTATCGGATAAATAAAACGGATAGCCGTTCGGGGGTTGGGTGGTGCAACTCGATTACGCGCAGACACCCCCCCCCCCCCCCCCCCCCCCCGATGTCGGACCCGTCTCTACATGTATATATCTCTGTGCTCACAACTTGCTCCACTCTTGCAAAAGAATAAATATGGAGTTTATAAAAATAACAAATAAAAAAAAGTGATTTTGTCGAGAATAGACGAAAATCGATTTTTATAATCGGTAAAAATGTATAGCGATTCGAGACAATTCCTTGCGCGTGTCAAGTTTATTAACGTGGAAGTATCGCGGACCGTGATGTAGAGTTGTGAGTTTTGTTGGATTATAAATTGAGTTAAATACCATCATTTTTTTTTTTTTTTTTTTTTTTTTTATATTAATGACAATTTCTTATTCCTCCAATATTTTATTGCAAAAACGGAAAGTGTATAAAAATGGGAATTTTTTTTCTCAACTCGCCCCACTGTTGTAAAATCATGAACACCAAATAAAAAAAAAATGTGTCGAGAATATGAACATGGATTTTACTAATTGATAAAAAAACGAGGATTAAAGAAAGCCAATTGCTTAAAGAAACCGGCTCGCACCGTAAGGGTGAATGTGCTTAACCCCTTGGCGAATAGGGCGATGTTCCCGGGGTTTTCTTAAATACACTCCCGCGGTCTAATGGAACACGCATCGGGGGAGTTTGAGAGTTTGAGTTATCTAACAAAAATTTTAAAAAAAATCTAGTCGGTAAAAATGTATAGCAATTCGAACAAATTTCTTGCGCGTGTCAAATTTATTATCGTGGAAGTATCGCGGGCAGTGATATACAGTTGCAAGTTTGATTACATTATGAATTGCGTAAATACCATAATTTGTTGGAAGTTATTGACAATTTCTTATTCCTTCATTATTTTATTACAAAACCAAAAACCGTATAAAAATTGCAATAGTTTTTAAAGATAAGTGTTCAAAGTTTTTTAAAGTCAGTCTCTTACATACCCCGCTCCACAGTCCCAAAATAATAAATAGTGAATAAAAAAAAAATTGCCTTGAGAATATGAAAAAGCGATTTTACTAATTGATAAAAAAACGAGGATTACACAAAGCCAATTGCTTAAAGAAAACGGTTCGCACCGTAAGGGTGAATGTGCTTAACCCCTTGCCGAATCGGGCGATGTTCCCGGGCTTTTCTTAAATACACTCCCGCTCCGTGGTATAATGGAACACGCATCGGGGGAGTTTGAGAGTTTGGGCTCCCGAGAAAATGTGTCTTTAACGACGCGTCGGGAAGGGATCGGCGTAGGGGGTGGTTTTTCGTCACACGCCCGGTATTCAGACTAAATACATTAGAAGGCTCATTTGAATACGGCACAATGGCGCGGCGAAGCCGGGCCCCAAAAGCGAGCGATATAACTCGGTCGTCGAAGTTTTGCTCGTGCCTGGCGCTGAGAATCCCGAGAAACGTGTCGTTGCGTTTTATTGGCATAGGAACGCCGGTACGAGTGATTCGTCATCGATTCGGATCGGCGACAATTTTTTTTAGCTGTTTCCGTTTGGTGCGAAGAGATTTTGTTTTTTCTGTTTTTTTTTTTTTTTTGGACCGCGATACGTGCCTCAAAGTATATTCCCAGGCCATTTAGACAATACTTTTGCGCCTCGTCGAGCGAGCGCCGAGGACCAACCGGAGGGACGACGACCACGACGACGGAAGACAATCACGTTGACACCGCGTGATGGATGTCCTGTTCCTCCGCCTCCCCGAAGCACCCTGTCGTCTCGCCCTCAACCCGCCCTACCTCCTTTTCGTCCCTTATGTAGTTTTGCCATCGCGCGCGCCAATAAAGCCCATTGTAAATGCGAACTATTCGAAATATTAGAGCGGTGCCACGACGCGATTACCGGCCGCTCAGTCATCGGCTTGACGCACCGTAATCCTTTCACTAGCCTCGTATTTGCATCCACGGTACGGCTTCATCTCGCCCGGCCTGGAGGCCTTATGGGACAACAACAAAATAACGGGTCCGTGTGACGCTCTTTTTTTAACGATTAGCCCACCCGGTTTTAAAATCGTAACGACGAACCCGAACCCAATATCCCTCGTCCGTAACTCCGACCGTATCTATGTATAGAATAACTGATCGGCGGAACTTTTATATATATATATATTTTTTTATTAATTTTTACGTTTAAGGATTTTCGGGCGATTTTGGCGATTTAAGTCTTAACCTCTATTCGGCGATTGCACTTCCCTTTTTTCAATCTCTTTGTTATATTACATCACCCACATATAAACATGACACGTTTTTTTGTGAGACATTTTTTATTTTTGTTTTGAACTTTAAATCTTTTTTTCTTAGGCTTGGCGTTGAACGAATAATATAATTACATTTTTTTATCGAATTACAAAAATTTGTCGTTTTCATTATTAAAAAAAAAAATTGTCACATTTTAAGGTTCCTTCGTGAGATTTTAAAGATTTAGGCTTTAAGTTCTTTTTGAACGATTGGACTTCTCTTATTTTTCAATCTCTTTATTCTATTAGAGCACCCATATATAAATAAGAGAAAAAAAATCCTTATTATTTCGTTGGGCCTTTCAAAAGATCATTCTTCGACTCGTTTTTTATTTTTTATTTTAACCGTGAACCTTGTTCCCTGAGATTTGGCCTTGACCAAGTAAAATATTCGAATATCCTAAATAAATTATTGATTTTTAATTTTTAAAAAATTGTATTCATTTCAAACAAATTACGAAACATTAATCATTTTTTTAGCGATCGTTTTACAGCTGAGATTCGCTCCGCAAATCTTTCGTCGCCGCGCCGAGATACGTTGACTCTATTTCGGAACGTAAAATTTATTGTTTGCCCAAGGCTTAATCTTCATTATAATCGCACGTGCGCGCGCGAGCCCGCCGAAAGGTGTGTGTACAGGCGGCGTGGAGGCTGAGAAGCCGAGATGCTGTCGTAGCCGCAATTTCGAACTCGGATTGTCCGGGCGAATGATGGATCGGTCTTTTGTACCGTGCCGATGATAAATCGCAGATGTATCCTACCCGACCCATTTTACCCCCCCGAAAACCACTTGCCTCGGCGATTATCGATCGAACGTATGCAACGTCAGATCCGACAATTTTTTTCAACATTATTTTCTTACGTATCCCACGTAACGTAATCGCTATGAATCGCCGATAGAGCCGTGCGACGCTCGATACAATCCCTGTATATAGGCGGCAGTATTATCAGCGTGAGAGAGCGAGCGAGTTTCGAGTGAAAAAAAAAGAAAGAAGAACAACGGATTTTCCAAAGCCACTCCGAAGAGACTCGTGTCCTACTGTGTAGCTAGCAAACACCGAGAGCCACCGGCGAGCGTATATCAATATACAGTAAAGTGCTCGTGGCGAGAGTCCTGAAACAAGTATCGAAAAAAAAACGAAAAAAAAAAATATATCCGTCGGCGAAAATAACTCGGTGACATATGTCGCCACTCGATAGATAATCCGAAGCTTTTACAGTAATCTAATCAGTATCATTAAATAACGAATACATTTAATAATCGATACGAGTCCTTGGTAACGATATGTGTGTACTATATCTATATATAGCGTGTATAAAATTTGACCGAACCCGTTGTACACGAGTGAGATAAGTGCCCGTACGAGAGTGTACAGCTAACGCCATGTTGACTCATCGGCGCCTCCGCGACGATAGCGACACCGCAACCAGAAGCTACCAAAAATTCTCTTTCCGAAAGCTCCTTCTTTTGAGGCTTCGTTTGCCGTGCGGAGTTGGCGAGAGGGCGGGGGATAGAATGGACGCTGGGAACGGTAAGACGGCAGAGCTCGAGAGTGGCTCTCACCAGCCGCTCGATACTCGGGCGCTCCCGCACGGTGAAAAGTCGCACTCGGGAAGTTAAATCGCCCAAGGAAGGAACGCGACGAAGGGGATTGAAGAGGCAGAAGGCGGAGGCTCGTTCGACTTTATAAATAATAAATTCGCGCGCCGAGAGAAAACGTGTGGCGACGGCGGCCGAGATGGCTTGTAATAAAGAGCCAAGCAGTAGGAGGCGAAGTGACGTCCTGTGTCGCGGAGTCGTAAAACTGCAGGGCATTTTTCCTATCCCCTCTCACCCCCTCTTCGCTGTCTATACGTATTCCCGTGGCAAAGATCTCGAGCTTGCACACTTATTAAACCCTCGCCTTGCACATTGACGATTATCGATCATCCTTCGTAAAGTGCCCGGCGATTTTACTGCGCGAGAAGTGAGAGCAGAGTTGAGCATTTTTTCAACACCGAAAAACGTCGCGCCAGACTCGGATGGTGTGCATCATAACCTATCGGGATCTTGCCAATAATAAAATAGGCTTTCGAGATGAAAACATTTTCTGAAAGCCAAAGGAATTTTTTTTTGTATTAAAAGCAACAATACGTAAGAAATTATTGGTCATACCGAGCGTTGCTGATGCACGAATAATGGACAAAAAAATTACTCATCAGGCAACGATGCATGTCCGCTGACAAAAAACATCGCACCGTTCGAAGGTTGGTCGGAAGCGTGTTCTCGTAGTTTTCTGCTGACGGTAAACGCGTATTTCAACATACTGTACTACAGAAATAAACCTTATCTTCTGTTGCTTATGTATGAACCGGGCATCTCGAACTTGCGCACTTATTAAACCCTCGGCTTGCACATTGAGGATTATCGATCATCCCTCGTAAGGTGCCCGGCGATTTTACTGCGCGGGAACCCAGAGCCGAGTTGAGAAATTTTTCAACACCGAAAATCGTCGGGTTAGACTCGAATGGTGTGCATGGTAACCTATCGGGATCTCGCGAATTATAAACTAAGCTTTCGAGATGATAATATTTTCTATAAGGCTGAAGAATGTTTTCTTTTTTTATTCAAAAAAATAATAAGTATGAGACTATTTGTTATATCGAGCATTGCTGATCCACGAAGAATGAACAAAGAATTCTCGTCGTGCAACAAAGATACGTTACGGACGATCCATGTTCGGTGGCAGAAAACATCGCACCGTCCGAAGGTCGGTCGGAAGCATGTTCTCATATTTTTCTGCAGTCGGTAAGGACGAGTTTCAGCGTACTGTACTGCAGAGATAAATCTTATCTTCTGTTAGTTGTGTACGCAAGGGGGAAACAAATAATCATGGTCTAAGGACATTCGACAATGTTTCAAATGGAAAATAGCAGATAAACAAACTCTTGGGGTGGGATCCCCGTCATAACCTTTACTAATGGTATGCTCACGCTACGATAACGTTACGCTAACGATAACCTTACGGCAACGCAAATCCGAAATGTCAATCCGATGTCAATGACAGACTAAAGAAATAGTACATTACTCCACGAGGGCGAAAAACGTTTTTCTAACGAGTGTGAGTTTGCAGCACGAGCCGAAGGCGAGGGCTGTAATCACACGAGTTTGAAATGTCGTACACCGTCCAAACGTACGACGGCGAACTTGTCTTCTCGCCTCTCAAATTCAAGTTCTTTTGTACCAATATTACGCCTGAAACGTGTTGTTAATATTTAATTTAATAGTTTAGTAGTTTAGTTTCGGCTTCAGTTTTGCTAAGAATAGAAACACGGGCGGGACGGAGCTCCAGATATACACATCGGCCATTCACACGTGATAATTCTGAGAGTGAGTGTACGATATGTATAGGTGTAGTCCATGGTTACATTCTCAGTGAAACATGACAAAGGTCCGAGCCAGGGAATAGAATCTGAGGTCAGCGGTATCGGCGTAGGTTTTCCGCAGTTTCCCTATGCCTGCTACGACGAATCTCTAGCCCTGCGAGGCAGAGTCCAGCATAACTAGTAAAAACGAGCAACTGGGCTCTAAGTTTATAAACCTGTGTATCATCGAACTTTTTCTTCATACAATATATATATTTTGTGAGTATCTCTTCAAAATCTCTGACTTCAACATTTATTTCTGCATGCAATCTGTGTTCGCCTGTAGTTCTCTCAGAGGCTCACTACCTCTGCACGTTTTCTCCACGGCAGTACGGCGAGGTCTCCGTCCCTGGGTAAAGGGCTAACGCCTTGACCCGAAAGAGAGACCACTCATTTATGGTTCTTTCCGAGCGAACTCAATATTCGCCGGTTTGGACGTAACACCAGTATCACAACGGCTTTAGCCCCCGCTTACTGATGCATTACACTGTTCCACGCTTATCTGTCCTAATAACCTTTGAAGACAATTTGGTTCAGTGAAATAAAAAAGTAAATCAAAATTTCCTTCTCTTTAAAATCCGGTGACATACCAGTGAATCGCGTTTCATCGGGACGGCGGGGAACGGACTCGATCGGTAACAAAAACTGTGATCCATTTTTGGATTGCATCGTACTATTTTGGGCTGGATATCCAACCTAACAGCTAACAGTTTCGTCGTCCTGGGAAGTATTTAGAATCCTTGGTGAAAAAATCGATTACAATTTTCATTACCGACCGAGGAGATTTCGAGTTTAGATGGCATGAATTTCGTCGAATGTTCATAATTTATTTTCAACGTTCGACCAAATATCTTCGGCATTCGTGTTTATTTTGCTGGACTACAAGATTTTCGTTGCTGTTGTTGTTCTACCAACTGTTGGATCATCGCTCGATCGCGGATTCGCATCGGAATCTGGTTTACATTCCAATTTAACATCCGACGGAGTGACCTCCCGCATGAGCTCGATGAATTTGTCCAGCGGGCAGAGCTTGCCGCAATTCGGTATTTCTTGATCAACGAACTCAGGAGGAATTCCTAAGTAGTGCATTACCTGTTGCACGAAAATCTCTTGTCAAGTTTGTGAAATTCTATTTGGAATTAGATCTAAATAGCGTCTAAGCAACGAGGCGGTGTACCTTTACGTAATCGACGTCATCTCGGCGAAACAGCTCAACAACAACCGCGCTAGAGTATTCGGGCACGTGGGGCTTATACAATCCGAGAGTGAACAACAATGCGGCGACGTTAATCTCGTGACCGCTAAATAAATTGATCTTTCGTGCACCTGTGGATGTACCATTCGCCGCAGACTTCATGTCATCTATCATCCGTTTCAGCAACATTCCTAAAAAAAGCATCATGAAATTCCCTGTCATTCGAAAAGTTCGAACTCTGGAGCAGTGGGAAGATGATTTCGTGTCTACCTCCGTTGAGCCTCTTCAGCAAGTTGTTCCAACTGGAGAACTTGTACGCGAGTGTGGCAGGATCGAGGAGGGTACCATTGGGAAAAAATTCTGTTGTCCACTTTGGTAATTCCAGATTCATGGATACCTGGGCCTTCAGACCATGATATAATGTCCGCATGTCGTGTACCTTTTTTATAGGCTTTCCGGTGATAGTCGTCAATCTCTCCATCATCGGCCGTAACTCCTCGATGATCTTTGCAACTTCGGGCAACGACGCGACTCGATTGAACTCATCGACGTACCTGCAAAAGAGCGTTTAATTTATTTTCGCTCCTCTTTTCAAACGTGTCGCGAGGCGGAACCGCAACGACCACTAACTTGCGGCATGAGAATAGAGCGAAAAAAAGATGGTCGAGTTCCACGGGCACATAGCTTGTCGGTATCGGCTGCCAATTTATGGCGTTGCTCCACCTTTGTATCTCTGCCGGTGGATAGAGCCCGGCGAGAACCAACTGCAGCGACATTTTTGTTCTTCCAAAGGCGGTGCTGCGCGCTTCGACGTCCTCGGGTATGTATATACCCCCGAGAAAATCATTGTACCTCTCTCGCACCATTTGCCCCAGTTTGTACATTCTTCTCTTGCCTTCCTGCAATGACATCTTACGCCCGTTAATTATTTTGAAAAGAAATATTACATAAATGAAGATAACATTTCCTAACTCTGTACTATATCCCGAGTAGAAATTTTCGTGCGTTACATCGGGCCCTGATAGGGTCCTGATAAGGCCTGACAAGGGCCCAATAAGGCCTTCTCAGGACCCTATCAGGGCATGATGTAACGCTCGAAAATTTCCACTCGCGATCGACGGCTAAGAATCAAATGTTCAAAAAAAATATTTAAAAAAATGAATATTACGGGATTCATTTTTGCGACATACGACTATCGCCTTTGTTTGTTTAATCGAATACGTTGGTTTTCCATTTTTATCGGCAAATTTTTGAGAAAACAAATGTTACACTTTATCTTGTCAAAAAAATTGTTGACAAATTTTACACGTTGGCATCATCCGGACGATCGTCTGCTCCGCGTACACTAGGGCCTCGACTTCATGCACAGCGGCGGGACCGGCTGACACGCACGAAAATCGAGGCAGCGAATGCCCCGCCCATACTAACTGTCGAGCATGGCAAACAGCTTAGGTACTGCGTCGATCGATATTCGCTCCGTGGTGAGGACTGTTGCGGAAACCGAGGCCTCACAAATCGAGGTCCTAGTGTACGTGGTTTTGTGTACTCACGTTCGTCAAGCCGCCAAGACCCACTGGATAAAAGGTGCTGTTAAAATGAAGATCCTTCGCATACACTTCGACTTCAGCGGCATCGGGAGCTCTATCCCCATGACGGAACACCTGAAAGCGCATCGACGCGTTAAACGTTTATCACGATAGTTCGTAGAAAAATAGAGTATTATTCTACATTTTTCGAAGGCATTTTTTTATTGGTAAAAATTCTATTTAATAAAAATCTAGCGTCTGTTAATGACGACTCACCACGCTGACAAAACGGATCTCGTCCCTCGAGTCGATCACCGCGACTGTCCAAATTATTAGAATCACGATCACCCGGCAAACACGAGACATTGTTGCTTTGGGTCTTCGTTAATTGATCGCAGGTTCCTTGATGTCCTCCTCGATTTACTATAAAATAACACTACCAACAATTTTCCCTATCGAATCGCCGCCATATTTACTATTCGACGCTGTTGCGCTACACTGGATGCGTTAGATCGGATCTATCGCAATGTTGTATCGATCGGGAGTCCAACTCAATAATCAATAATCACCGGCAAATAATCGTCATGTGTAGGGGTGAGAGGGGCAGAATAGTATACCGGGGCACGATGGGATCGGACATAATGGGATGAAGGCAAAATGAGATAGCAAAAAATGGAGTCCCCTGTATGATGGAATTGGGGCAAAACGGGACCGGGGCAAAATGGGATAGGCAAAAATGAAACGTCACGGGCCAAAATGGGACAAGGCAAGAATGTGTGTTTCAGCGCTATGAAAAAGGCAGTCGGTAACGAAGTAAACAGGCCACTTCATTTTCTTAAATTCACAGGATAGAATGAAAACTACGCTTTCGAAGGTTCACTATCGGGGCTTAAGTTATTAAACACCGAACCGCAAAAGTCACGGATCCGCTATATTTACGCACCATTAAAGATTACGAATTCTTTGAATTCAGCGACCTCGAACATCTTAAGAGCCACATTTTGCTTCCTCATAGTAGAAGCTTTGTTTTCGTGACTAAAAAATATTTCACGATTCACTAAATTTCACTAAAAAGTGCCGGAGTACTTAAAATAGTTCAAAACGTCGAGAAATATGATTTTTAGTTGACGTCCGGAAGTATGTGTGTGTGTGTATATGTATGTAAGTGTGTGACAGACTTGCGTCGTTTAAAACGACTATAACTCGGAAACGGTTCGAGATAGCCAGTTGAAATTTGATACACTAGTAGAGTGATCACGTCTCTTCCCTCGGTGCAATTTTCATAAAGGTTGAGGCCTGTATCGAGACTTTACGCGATTTTGAAATTTTTGAAAAAAGGTCTTGATAGCTCAAACTTACGTAAATTTTGAATGAACGTCATAAAATTATAGAACGCACACAATTATAATATGACACAAATATCTATGATCAAAGATCTTTGATATTGAATTTGGCCGAAATCTATCGCAGTAGTCAGATTTTATTGAATTTTTTTTTTTTTTAAATGACTAAAAACGGTATAATTCGAGTAAACGTGGAGGCTTTGAGCTTAAATTTGGCATGGGAATGGATTAACACTGTACAATGTTTCGTATTAATGTCGCTGTAGTCACAGTGAGGTCATTTTCGAACTGGTCAATTGATGGTCACGTAACAGCCAATTGACCAAAAAAATGACCGGTCACAAAGGCGGCGCCGATCTCTAACCACGAGTGATGCCTCCAGTCTAACAACGTCTTTTCAATGTTGTCGTAGTGGTCTCCGATTTGAAATGGAGTAAGACGTTCATCAGCAATGTGAATTGAAAAGTGGTCCGTTTACTCCGTTTCCCTCTGCCCTTTTTCATCGCACCAAGGCACACATTCTTTCCTTGTCCCAGTTTGCCCCACTTCCAGTGTGTCGCGTTTTAAATTGATTATTTCCTAAAAAATCATCTCCGAAGCAGCACTCTCAACAAAAATACTGCCTTAATGGCAAAACTTAATTTACAACCAGGTTCGTTAAAACAAATTGTACTCACTTGATTTCGGTGATTGGCACGGAACGGTCTAAAGTTTTTTTGCAGTTGTGAATTTAATTTTTTTCTCCGCAACACCTATGTATATATAGAGGCCGTGATATGCGCATAAGGGAACAGTTTTATCGCCATTCCCGTTTTCGTCGTGGCAAAGTTTTTTATTTACGACCGTAAACCGCTGATAACAGACAGACCTTAGTTCATTTTGATACACGTGTCGACTGATATAACAAGATAGTGTTGTCACAAGATGTTTTATTTCCGCTGTGCCTTCAAATAGCGAGGGACCATTCACTCCCAGGTAAGGTGCACGAATGATTTCAAACGGTGTCTGACTTCACGCGATTTCAATGATTTCACATATTTTATGATTTCGGAAATTTCAGATAATGGTTCGTGATTTCAAAAACATCATGCGATTTCCTTCTGATTTCAACATCCTTGATATCAGAAGGAAATCGCTCTTTATTGCGGAAGGTATTAATGAATAAGGTTTTTGAAAATACTTTCAATTTAAAATAAAATGTTTATTTTCTGATATATAATGTTATTAATTTTCAAACCCTTGTCTGTTACATTTACAGCAGAAATTGTTACGTGGTATTGATAAATGCTTAAATAACCATGTACGTCCATGGATACGGAAACCAAGTCCTCTGTTCCTCTGAGTGATTCGTACCAATGTCATAGTACACCAATCTCTTTAGTACAGTAGAACCTCGATTATCCGAACACCCATTATCCGAACCCTCCGTTATCCGAACTGCCGCTGGTTCGGATAAAGTTTCTATTATCCGAACAATTGCGCGAAATTCTCGTATTCTTACATTGTTGCGCGCCAATACATTGTTGCACGCTATAAACAACAAGCCAATTCAAAAACAAGAGACTCGCACAGCGGTACCGTAAATGCACGCCAGTCGTATGCACAGTATTTATGAGTTTCTCAGCCGAGCAAATACGCACGTATTCAAAATTTATTTTCGTTAATCTCATAACTGGTCTCGTAGTTTAGTTCGTTATGGATTCCGCGTCCATAGGGCCTAGATCCCCATCACATCTTTCGCTAATGATACGATAAAGTTACGCTAAAAGTAACCTTACGGCAACGCGAATGTCAATCGGATGTCACTGTTAGACTAAAGAAAATACATTTCTGAGTTGCTGAATTGAAAATACAACTCAGAAATGTATTTTCTCTAGTCTATCAGTGACATCCGATTGACATTCGGGTTGCCGTAAGGTTACCTTTAGCGTAACTTTATCGTATCATTAGCGAAACATGTGATGGGGATCTAGGCCTTGGCGTCCTTATTTCGATATGTCATAAATAATGTCACAAAATAAAAATATCGGAAGAGTAAAATATCATTGAAGGGCCAAATGTCACGAACCGATAGTTTCGACGATAGTGATGAATGAGATTTTCGTCCCCGAATAAGATTTTACCTTATAAACTCATCAGATATCGTGTTTCACTTACCTTCGTGAAGACGCTACATTCCTAACCTCGGGTGATACGCAGGGCGAACTTCTCGGATCGCCGGTTGAGCAGACGACACGTATATCGATACATTCCCTCTCAAGTCGTTTCTTCAAACACGTAACACACACAGCTGACACAGATTCTACTTTACACCACATTTCAATCAACTTCAAAATATATTCGGACAGCGAGATAAAAAAAACGCGCCTACCCGCACTGTTCAACAAAACTGTTCTGACGATCCAAACAGGAAACAACCTGCTCCTCTCGAGAATAATGTTTTGAATAAGTACGTTTGAAATAACGCCACTATTGCCAACCCTGGTCCAAGCGGCATGCGCAAGCTACCCACAATTCACTAGACGCGCACCAATACTTCGTTGCGCTCGTGTCGTCACCGTTCTAACGGTTTCCGGTAGATTATTCGGATTATTCTCGTGTTTTTCTGATGTTGACAAACGCGTATTTCAGGATTCTATACTGTAGGATAAACTTATCTTCTCTTTTATATGTGCACAAGGGAAATAAGTATTCATGATCGAAGATTTTTCGACAATGTTTCAAGAAAAAATTAGCAGATAAATAAATGATGCATCGAAAAAGAACGCCCAACGTCGACATTTCGATGTCTAAAAATTTTACTCACGAAAAAGAGTGTAGTAAAAGTAAAGCATCATTACAGGAATAAATATTCCGAGCCAAACTTCCGCCGACAATGATGAAAGATATTCACCTTATTTTCATCTCCGAATAATATTTTTCCGCGTAAACTTGCCAAATATCGTGTCTCAATTGCCTCTGTGAAGACGCTACTTTTTGCAACCTCAGGTGATGCACTGGACGAATTTCTTCGACTGCGGACCCGCCGGTCCAACAAACCGCAAACCTTTGAGTTGGATTTGGGTTGTTTTCTAATAATCTAATCTAACTCAACCAGTCGATAGGTGCGCCGGAGCGATAATTCGTACGGAGAGACAAAAACACGTCTATCCGCAACGTTCAACAAAACTGTACTGACGATCCAAACAGGAAACAACCTGCTCCTCTCGAGTATAATATTTTGAATAAGTACGTTTGAAATAACACCACTGTTGCCAACCCTGGCGCTCACGCTGCGCGCGCGAACTACCCACAATTCTCTAGGCACGCACCATTAGCGTCGACAAAGCCATGCACTAAAGGCGTTACTTCATCGTACAAATCAGCTGATTCTCCGAGAACCGAGAATAATATTATTATTTTGTGCTGACACACGTCAAAAACATAACGATAAAATTAAACGAAGAACAGATAGCTCGAGCCCGATGTGAACTCGGCAACGATCAATATTTTCGGTGAGTCTGACATTGTCGAAAACTCCGCAAACATTCTTTTTCTTTTTTGTTCGTCGAAAAAATGGATACCTCGCTGGTAGGCTAACGAAACATTTATGGTAATTTTTTCTTTTTTTTTTAACGACACACGAATATTTATGATTCATTTTACGAATTCTGTTGTTTCGTAATAATGGAAAATTGTCGGCGATCAAAAGTTCCGTACAACGATCGTGAATCCTTTGACTTAGACTGGTTTGCAAATTCATTTCTGTAGACACTGTGCCGGGAAAGCTGCGACTGAGCGATGGGTAACGCCGGCAGCAATCAACCGGTCAATCATCATCATGGAAGTACCGTAGCCAGGGAGAGTCATCGTCACAGCAGGGATCATCCTCCGCCCTCTCCGAGCAAAGACGGTCAAGCGTTTGTTTTCGCCAAGAAGCCTAGCCAAAAGCTTGTCTTTCAGTCTTCGCACGAAGAGGAAGAGCCGTATTTTGCCAAGGTCTCCACTGGTTTCTCATTCAGCTATAACTAATGAAAAATTTGCACATGGCTTCCTCATTTATTATATTTTTGGGTATCTATGAGAAAGTTTGTTGGTTGATTTTGTCTCCGGCATAGGGGAAACTACGTGCAAAATTGTAATAAATGAAGAGGCTGTGTACAAATTAATTTGCACCTTTTTTTGTAACATTTTTATATCATAAAATTGAAACTGTTCAAATTGATGGCCAAATTTATTGTAGCGAATTGCTAAATGAAATTTGTGATTTTGTACGAACATTCAAACCAAATACCGCACATTGTGCAGTGTTGATCCATTAATCTTCCAAATTTGAGCTTGATACCTTCATGTTTACTCAAACTAGACTATTTTTAGTAATTTTCTCAAAAAAATCACAATCCCATAAAATCTAACTGTTCGGATAATTTTTAATCAAATTCAACACCAAAGATCTTTGATCAAAATATTATATTGTGCACAGTTTTATGACGAAAGCTCGAAATTTATGCAAGTTTATTCACTACCAGACATTTTTCAACAAATTCAAAATCACGTAAAATTCGCCAATTGGGCCTGAATCTTCATAAAAATTGCACTGAATGAACAGGCGTGACCACACTATTAGTGTACCAAATTTCAACTGGCTATCTGAAACCCTTTCCGAGTCGTAGTCGTTTTAAACGATGCAAATCTGTCACACACGCACACTCGACTTTTTTTAAACGAAAACATGGATTCCTCTATGAGGAAGCAAAATTCATAAAGATTATAATTCTTAATACTTCGTGCAGGACGGCGACAATTTTGGAGGCCAGCGTCCGCGGTCCAATACCGTATCCGAGGGCACCAAGGTATCGGACAGCAAAGTCTTGCCGACGGTATTCAAGTGGGAGGGCGGAGGAAAGCAAGTCTACATAAGCGGAACATTCTCAGGATGGAAAACATTGCCGATGGTAAAGAGCCACGGCGACTTCGTCACTATAATAGACCTACCGGAGGGGGAGCATCAGTACAAATTTTACGTCGACGGAGAATGGAGACACGACCCTGGTCTGGTAAGCTTGGAAATTTACTTGAAGAACAAAATCATGTTGTGTCATAAATTGAAGACAAATTAATTAATATCAATTTCCAAATTGATTTCCTATTTTTTCCTATACCTGCAAAAACTTTCCGAGTTATATGAGCACGTAATTAAAATTCAGAGAGATTCGAGCAAACGATGTTTAATTAATTGCATTAAAATTAATTGTAATTAATTTAATTGCACAGAATATAGTCGACAACGGGCTCGGCGCCAAGAACAATATGGTATCGGTCAAGAAATCCGATTTCGAGGTGTTCCAAGCACTGGCAAAGGACAGCGAGGGTGTAACGAGCAGTGCCCAGACCGAATACGGACAGGAAATTCCTCCGCAGAAACCGTGGGAAAAAGTAGCCGGTCCGCCGATTTTACCGCCACACCTGTTGCAAGTTATTCTCAACAAAGACACGCCTTTATCTGTGAGTAAAAAAAAGAACATATACTCATTGTGCACATTTCTTTATCGGTACAATCGGATTGTCTTGTAATCGTATGATTTTTTTTCAAGTGCGAGCCAACGCTGCTCCCTGAACCGAACCACGTCATGTTGAATCACCTCTACGCTCTGAGTATCAAAGACAGCGTCATGGTCCTTTCGGCGACGCATCGTTACCGTAAAAAATACGTGACGACACTTCTCTACAAACCGATTTAACCGCTATTTATTTACTGAACTCGTCGCAGCTCATGTTTTATCAAATCGAGCGGTTTTATATACATATATATAAATATATTAATTGATAGGATGCGAAGATAATTATTGGCTATCGAGATGAAATCATGTTCTTTTTGTAGATGAGTCAAACTATTATAAACTAAGAATAAAAAGAGAGACGGTATGTGGATTGTAACGTAAAATGATGTAATATAATACTTGAAGAATTATTCGGTCAATCTTTACTCAATTCTGCAGAAATCGCATTGCTTTAAATTGATGAATTCTTTTTTTTATATATATATATTCGAACGCTACATTACGCAAACTTCACAAAAAAACAAGCCACGTTCGACAAAAAAAGTTTATCTCGCAGTTGATTACCGATAGCCATTACCTACTTTATTTCAGTTGATTAGGATCAAGGACGCGAGAAAAGAAGTGTTTATGCCGTTCGAAGACCTTCCAAAAATAGGCTCGAACAAGTAATCGCACATTTCAACATGCTTTGGTACGTCTGTTTTATTCGAGTTAGGCATTCCGCTCCAGCGTCTTGGGAAACAAATATAATTTTTTTTTGTACTCGTCGATGCAAACAATGTAACAATCCCAGTGACGAATTTCGCAACAAAATTTCATCCAGTCTCAACTATGCCGGCAATTCGCTTAAATCTGAACAATTCCATGAAAAATAAAGCGAATCTCGCCAGCATGTATTATTTCGCGGTTCAGGCGTTGACTAGTTTTTTTTACTAATTTACTGTAGATGTTGTGCTCTGTAAAAAATTTCCTACAACTTTCTCTATCTCTTGTGAGAAATCTTCATAATTAAACCGAATTGCTGCCGCATTTCAGCAAGCCATCGTCGTCGACTGTCCAGCCACCGGGTTCGTAGCAGCCATCTCCGTTGTTGTCCAATAAGAACGTGCCTCCCGAGGATGGCTGGTCGAAGGGTGCCTGGGATCCAGTTGTCAGATAGTACGATCCATTCGCCGACCTTGGGACGTGTTCTCCCATCAAGACGACGTCGTTTTCAGCGCATCGGCCAGAGCTGTATTTGTCCCACGTATCGCACTTGGTGGCGTTGAGTTGCGTAGCCGGGTATATGCTCTCGGTGAAATACACGTACGAACGTCCGTGGCTGCAAGCCTCTGCAAACGTTGGACGATTAATTTCCCGATGAATGAACTATCGTCGTCCAAAAATAGCATCGATGAGTAGTATTTTAAATAGTACCAACCTGTGATCTCCACCATGCAACAGCAGCCCGGTTGCACCGCAACTCCGCCGTTCGGATAGAAATCCGCGTCACCGAGGGGCTGCAGCCATCCCAATATTCCGCCGCAGGAATGAATAACGTCCACGAACTCAGCGTCCGAAGGATCGAGACGACCGGCCGTTGTTGCTAGCAAGTGAAATCCTGGCAGCGCCGGATCCAAGCCCGTTACACGTCCGAGCCTACCGGATTTCACCGACGATCCAGTGTTTCCAGCCACGTGAGCACCCAATGAGTGTCCTGCCGATTTATAGTACATAGTTCAATTTTTCTTTTTTAACCCAACGAGTGTCCTGCCGATTTATTGTATATAGATCAATTTTTTTTTCACCCGAGTGTCTTGCCGATTTGTTGTACATAGTTCAATTTCTCGCTGATATTTTTTGTTTGCCTTAAAAGCATATGAATTACCGCGTCCGGTAACAAGACTTTCGATACACGGCTTTATCAGTAGCGATTTTTTTTTTCCACGGCCGATATACTTATGGAACTTGTTGAAAATAGCTATCGTTCGCTCTGTGAACCTCGATAATTCAATACACTAAATGGATTGTTCATTTCGCACGTGGATTACGGTTTTTTAACGGAGATTAGATATTTTGTACAGATTAGATTAGATTAGAAGAAATTACATTGGATGCTGGAAATTACATTGGAATCGTTATGAAAAAATTAAAACCGTCGCGATTCTATTGATTATCTAATCGGGATCGCTGAACTCACCAATAAAGTGAACGTCCTCCGTTTTTAATCCAGTCTCTTTGACCAGATAATCGATGAACTGTCCTGTTTCCATTCCGACTCGCGCGGTGTTTTGCATAGGGCCGAGATAGAACGTGCTGGATGCCAAGGGCTCCCAGTCGACAAGAATAACGTTGTAATCCCCATTCTCCAAATACGCTGAGAAAAAAAAAATGTGTAACGTTCTCGGCGTGATCAAATTTCGAAGATTGATTTTTTTTTACCTGCTTTCATATTAGTCAGTCCCGATCCGCTCGCGCTTGATTTCCATCCGTGAGTCAGAAATTTCGTTTTACGGGAGGATTTGAAATCCGATTTTCCCAGAGAATCAGGATCGTCGATGAGGAGCATTGTACCATTCATCGGACCGGACCTGCCGGAAACATTAACAATTGCGCCGCGTTAAATGCCACATTTATTTTCCAGATTGTCTGCAGCGTCTCGTAGATAAACCCGTCGGCCGTGCATTTTGCCAAGCGCGACAACAACGTTTCGTAATTTACGACCGGCGATAGCATTACGGGCCATTAATCCCACAGGTAATCAGGCAATGTTCCCAACGAATGCTTATTTTGTTAACAGAAATTACAAATTGTTTACAAACTTAAGGGTAAAAACATATTGCTCTCACCTTGTGAACAGTAGGTAATGGATAGATTGGTCGTTCAAAATATTGCGACGATCGTTGTCGTGTCCTTTGAGTATAGCGACTTGGGGTTGACCGTTTCCATCGGGCATGAACATCCAATGTTCGCCGTATCCGTCGTATTGGTCTATCAGAGGGCTGCGCTGTTCGAAATGAACGCCCTGCGATTTCACCGAAATTACGAGAATCCCGAGAGCTATTAACGAACGTGAGATCTTCATTCTCGCTTGACTTGTAATGATCGAATTAAATTAAATGCAAACGATCAAACCCCAACGATCTATCGTGGCGCTTGAGAAATTTCTAGATCGATTGTTGAGTTTCCGAAATACCAAGCGGACCGTGCAACATCCGATCGGATAACTGAACGTCCCGGGGTGAAGAAGACCTCTTATAAATCCTCGCGGTATCAGAACAAGCTCGACTACCTATTTTAGTGGCCCACTTTTCAAAGTTTATCTCGAGCTTGTTATCGGAAATGCGGAAATACTGTAAAGCAGTGCTCAATATCTTGGACGTAATCATTCACGGAGGTGGAAGCATTATAACAAGCCTAATTAAGTCAGCGGATACCTGCTATCTTCGTATCTCTGTAGTCCACTCGTTTATTCTGCTATCCAACCGACCGCTGTTACTGTTGCATTACAGTCGTAATTTCTGGACTGTTTGCGGCGATGTGATTAAAGGCAAATCGCAGTTAGGAACAACCGAAATTACGACGCCTCTTCGATGATAAGGCAAGTACGGTCGAACAGAAGCTGCAGTGATTATTCAACTGTTCCCACAAGTCGGGTCTGATTGGACTGGATACTATATATTCCTTGATTTTCCGAATTCCTCGATCATTCAAGTTTTAACCCGTGCATGATGCGTAAAGACATAGATAGAAAAAACTTTTTTATATTTAAGTTGCTATAACACGTTACCAAAATTAGCAGAAATGAGCTTCGTTTGGAAAAAACTGAACGAAGTATCTTGTAACAATAAGCTGTGGCAAACATGTTGCAGATAAGAATGAACTTTCGTAAGACCGGTCCCGTAGTATTTTTCGTCTCGTTCTCACCATAAAACCCCTTAAACTCTTCTGGTCCGAAAGTTTACGATCACCCATATGTAAGGATCATATACACGGATGAATAGGAATGTGTTCGTCTCTCCATCGGCTCTGTAAGTAATTTTTTTTTAACCGTAATATCGAACTGGGAACAAACTAAAAATAAATAAACCGAACAATACAACGACGTGAGCTTACCGATTGTACTATCTCCGAATTCACCGTTTCCGGAGCTCCCCATCAACGAAACTTCCGGAAACAATTTTTTGAATATCGTCGATTCAACGTTCTTCTCGCTGAACATACTTTCACCCCGTTCCGTGCAAGCGAAGATGAATCCCATGGAATGCTTCTTCAGTTTTACTTGATTCTTCAGTAGCTTCAATTTGGCCTCGACTTTTTCTTGGGTATTACACTCTCCTCCCAGAACTATGCCCCAACTCCGTACGCTCGGCCCGGATATCAGAATACCGATGAAAGCCATCGATTTATTGCACACCGTTCCGTTCTCGTCCCACTTGCATATTGCCAAGTTTCCCACGTTACCGCCCCATAGCGATTCGTATCGATCCCTTGAATACCCAAATACGAACGCCGACATAAATATTAAGATAAAATATATTTATATATATATATTTTTTTTAAATTCTATTTGTAGTTTTCAACGTCTTACCGTGGTATGTTCTCCAAAGCATCGTATGCAACTGGGTCATAGCCGCAGGACAGGAGTATGATGGATTCGACCTTATCTTCGATAGTAAAAAACTTTTTTAGTCGCTTCTTGGTCCTGCTCAAGGTTTGTCGTTTGCAATGTGATGGTTCCTCGTTTTGTTCACTTGTCAGCAAGGGAATGCACATAGTTTTTACAGTGACCCCTCGCTCTTCGGGTAAAAAAATGCAGGCGACTTTTGGTCGATTCTCTATAAGGTCTGCAAATTCATATTCTGTCTGGTCACTGATAAGCCCTCTATTTCCCACTACTATGTTTGGACAGGTCGACGGCAATGACCCACAGGGACAATCTAGAAAAAAATCAAATTACATGTGAAATTTTTTTGCAAGTTCTTGGAGTAAAAAAAAAATGTATGCAATTTTCAGGCAAACAGCATGCATATTTCAGATTGTACAATGTCTTGTCTTACATATTAAATGATAATAAAAAGGATTATTTTTTTCCAGTGGATCATCGAAGTGCAAAGTTGCGCTTTAAAACGAGCGATGGATCTGAGAGACTTGGAGAACTCTCCGACATACAAATATGCCATTTTATAATGACCCTGGAGATATCTGCATGTGACCGAATTTCATCAAGTAATAACAGCTGTATTGCATTGCAAAAACTTTGCTCGGTGAAGTTCACCTGGAGAATACAATTCTACAAATGAACAATATTTTTTCTCTCTAAAGCCGTGGATTGATAGAGACTTGCCAAAGATGAAATTTGATGTCATGCAGATATCTTCAGGGTCATATTTTATATCTGTACCAGTTTTGTTCTCCTTCGCTACTACACGAGCGTCAAAGAGTTGGTTCGTGAACGTGAGGCCCAACATGGGTTTCATCCTCAACCGATCGACAAACAGTTCTCCAGGATGCAAGCTGCTCCACGAATCAGTCACTTCGCCAACCAACGTAAGTGTCGAGTCTCTCCTAACCTTCTTCTCGTTTTCAGCCGCTTCGGACCAGCATCTAAAACACGACGCCCGTAATTTCAACGAGTAAAAAGACGAATTTAAAATTTATTAAATCATGCGTAATTGCGTCGTACCTGCAAACCCTGGCTGCATTGCGGAGGTCCCTTGCATTAAGCTTTTTGAATATTATCGTTAGAATATCGTAGCTCAACTCGCATTCCGAATTCGTAGGTTTCTTGTCTTCGCTGGAATTATCCGGGGGTTTGTTGTCCGGAAAAGAATCACTGTGGAGCGCACTACGAGACATGTTCGTCGGACGTCGCGTTGAGATGATTTGTTTATACTTCTATGAAGATACTGATATAACATGTCTATGGATGGTATGCTCTACGGGGATGTATCTTATATGTCAATATTTATTTTTACTCAAAAAATTTCAAATTCCCCCTCAATTTGACATTCTTTGGGTAAAAATGCAACAAATTTTTTGTTTCATTCTCTCGTTAATGAAATCCGTTGGGAAATATGCCACTTGAAAACGATGGCGGTGGTTTTATGGTAACAATTCGAAATTTTTGTTTGTTACAATATAGAATGGATTTCGAAAAAAAAAAATCGAGATATCTCGTTAAAACTACAGTCATTGTTTTCAAATGGTATATTTCCCAACAGATTTCATTATCAAAAGAATGAAAAAAATGTTTGTTTGCATCTTTACCCTAAAGATTCCAAATTGACAAATTTGACAAAAATTTCTGTTGTCGGTAATGACGAAAGATTTGTCTCAACCTCGAAAACTGATTATCGCTAAGAAAATAAACTTCGACAAGGGCAGAAACCATGGAGGTTTTTGCAACGATAAAACGTCGGTAGATAGGCTCGAGCCTGAAGAGGCCCCGAAAGAAGTATCTACCAGACCAAAGGAAGATACCCACTCTTTACGAAAAAGCACCGCGATCTCGAAGGTGAGTTGTTTTTAAATGAGGGAGACCTCAATGCAGAGTTTGAAGAGTTGCAAGGAGCGCCAGCGGCAGTACATAAAAAAAAATAGTACACGGGAAAAATGACGGCAACGACCTGGAGAAAGTACGCAGTAGCGAAGCGCGACGAGTATTGGATGCCGGTAGCGTATGTAAATATAAATACTCGAGCGAACGATCCTTAGAAGCGAGCCCTCAGCTTAGAGTTCAGCTACGACTCCGACGAACTCTCTAGCGGCCGGGAGATTCGGCGGACTCAACGATTTCCTGGAACACGTGAAGTTACACGATCTGAAGGAAAAGGTCAAACCGGCGATTTGCAAAATATGTAACAACATTTTTCGCAAAGCAGTCACGATGATAAGGCACCTCAACTTTCACAAGAGGGACACTCTCAAGGCGATGTACACGACTCTGAAAGACACCAGGAACAAGAGACAACTGAAAAACTTCGAAAGTCCGATCAAGGATGGGAAAAATGTTGACATTTTGGATACAAAAATTCCTCACGATCTCGGTAAATGCGAAGGAAAGATGAAGAATCATCGCGACTTCGCGGCGGATAAATTGGACGTCGATTCGAAGAGCGTCGACGATTCGCCGTTTGATAGCACTCGTGCTTTCAATTGCGAGCAATGCGGTAAACGCTACTCCAGCGAAGAGCCGTTGCAGAGGACTCTCCGAGTTACGGCGAATGGACCTCCCAAAAATTGTCGGGGAGGAGGTACTGAAGCGTCACAGGGAGATTGATGGATGCGCCATTGAAAAATCGACGAAAATCTCCGGTCCATCCTTCACATGGAAGCGCAATACTTCGATAATTACCGCAAGTACAATACAACAGAAGCTACAGTAATTATTCAACTGTCCACACAAGTTAAGTCTGATTGGACTGGATACTATATATTCCTTGATTTTTCGAATTTCTCGATCATTCAAACTTTAAAATACTCGTGAATGATGCGTGAAGGCATAGATAGAAAAACAATTTTTTATGTTTGAGTCGCTATGATCTGTTAACAAAATTGGCAGAAATGAGCTTCGTTTAGATAAGACTAATAATATATATATTACATAAATATCTCAATATATTTTTTTAATAAAAAGTGTCCAATTTTGTTTTTCTTTATTCTACGTATCTTGTAACGATAAGTTCTGGTGAGCGTGTTGGAGATGCGAATGAACTTTCGCAAGGCCGGTCCCGTAGTATTTTTCGTCTTTCCGCTCTCACCATAAAATTCCTTAAATCCTTTTGCCCTGGAGGTTCACGATCATCCGTAAGTAACGATCATAAATACGGTTGAATATTGATGACTTCGTCTCTCTATCCGTTCTGTAAATAATTTTTTTCTTTACCGTTAATTTCAAACTGGGAACAAACGAAAAGTAAATAAACCGAACAATGCAACATGAGCTTACCGATTGTACCATCCCCGAATTCACCGTCTCCGGAGCTCCCGATCAACGGAACTTCCGGAAACAATTTCTTGAATATCGTCGACTCAACGTTATCCTCGCCGAACATATTTTCACCCCGTGCGTAACAGGCGAACATGAATCCCATGGAATGCTTCTTGAGTGTTACTTGATTCTTCAATAGCTTCAATTTGGCCTCGACTTTTTCTTTGGTATTGTGTCTTCTTCCCAGAACTATGCACCAACTCCGTACGCTCGGTCCAGATATTAGTATGCCAATAAAAGCCATCGGTTCAGTGCACAATTTTCCGTTCTCGTCGCATTTGCACACCGCCAAGTTTCCGACGTTACCGCCCCAAAGCGATTCGTATCGATCCCTTGAATACCCAAATAAAAACATCAACATAAATATTAAGCTAAAATATGATTTTTTTTCCTTATTGTATTTGCATTTTTGCACATCTTACCGTGGTATGTTGTCCAAACAGTTGTATCCAGCCCCATCATCGCCACTGGACAGGACTATGATGGATTCAACTTTGCTTTTGACCATGGGAAACTTTTTCAGTCGCTTCTTGGCCCTGCTCGAGATTTGTCGGTTGCCGTGAACTGGTTCCTCATTTTTTTCATTCGACGGCAAGGGAATGCATATCGTTTTCACAGTGACACCTCGCTCTTCGGGTAAAAAGATGCTGGCAACCTTTTGTCGATTCTCTTCAAATACTTCAGTCTGGTCCTTGACGACACCTCTATTCTCCACAATTATGTTGGGGCAAGTCGTTGGCAATGACCCACAGGGACAATCTATAGAAAAGAAACAAAAAAAATTACAATTCCTTTGCACAAGTTCTTGGAGTTGGAAAAAAAACGTGATTTTCATGCGCATGGCATGCATAAATTTAGATTGTACAAAGATGTATTGTATTATATATTGAAAGACAATAAAATTTATTGAATTACTGATGTATTTTTATTACTGTATGTAGTAAAGGGATTCATCCCAAAAAGTAATAAATAAATAAATAAATAAAATGATACATTTTCCAGTGGATCACCATAGTGCAAAGTTGCGCCTTAAAACCAGCAATGGATCTGAGAAACTTGGAGAACTCTCCGATATTCAAATATCCCATTTTGTATCCTTACCAGCTTTGTTTTCCTTCGCTACTGGCTGTCTGTCGTCGAAAGTGTTAGTGAACGTAAGTCCCAACATGGGTTTCACCCTTAATCGATCGACCAACGGCTCTCCGGGATGCAATTCGTTCCACGAATTGGTGACATCGCCGAACAATGTAAGTGTCGAGTCTCCTCTAACCCTCTTCTCGTTTTCGGCCGCTTCGGACCAACATCTAAAACACAACGTTCGTTAATCTCAACTTGTAAACGCACAATTTTATAAGTAATTAATTCATGAGCATTCGCGTTGTACCTGCAAACTCTGGCTGCGTTGCGTAAGTCTCTTGCGTTAAGTTTTTTGAATATTATTGTCAAAACATCGTACGTCAACTCGCATTCCGAATTCGCCGGTTTCTTGACATCGATGGAATTATCCGTGGCTTTGTTGTCCGGAGAAGAATCGCAGCGAAGTGCACGACGCGGCATCTTCGCTGGACGTCGCGTTGACATGATTGTTTATACTCGTATAAGGGCACTGATATGACGTGGTTCGCTGTAATTGAATCTTTTTTCTTTCCAGGAAAAATGCAATTCCGTAAGTTCGATAGACCGACGAATATCCCGCTGTTAGTCTGGCACTTTTATGTCTGTTTATTTGTCACAGGGACAAAGTTTATTACTTTATTTTTTTAAACCAGAACACTGGCCGCGGGCATGTGTTGAGCGTGTTGACACCGTGACCCTAATCTACCAAGCGCTCGATACAAGATTATGCTTTGTATAAAATATGCAACGATGCACCGACGATACAGCGCGATACGGAGTGATACGGAGTTTCTTCAAGGCCATTGACTCTATGCGAGCAAAAGCAAATTCACTTTCATCGCGGAACTTGCACGTAGAAAGAGAGAAAGCATCTTCCCCACAGCGAATGTTGCTGCATCTACCATTGGTTGCCTTGCGCCGAGTTCGTCTTCGCTATTGGTTTGCCGGAGAAATCTCGGAAGATCCCCGTTCGCATCTTACGTCGCGCGCATGCGGATCAACCGATGGTTGCTCTCGAGATGCGAAAAAAATTTGGTGGAATCAACCGCGATGACATCACTTTAAACATCGTTCCTTTTACGTTGAATCTTCAGTAATTATTGAGACAAACGTTCCACGAGAGGCCGGCCATCCCAGCCATGGAAACTGCGACGAAAAGCAACGGTTCGTCGGTGCACAACAATGGCCTGTGCAGAGTTTGCCTGTCGGCGAACGAGGACAACAAGTGTATTTTCACCTACAAAAATCTTGACCATGAAAATTACAGCTTCTCGAACTTGTGGCAAAAACTCCAACTGTACGGAGGCATAGAGGTTTGTCGATTCGTTATTTTTCTTTATTAATGTTCATTCCCGATTATCGTACGGCGAATTGATTTCCCCTCTGGCCAAAACGTATATATATAGCACACTTGTTATTTTACACTCACATAACACTGCACAAGTTCTCGGTCGAGTAACTATTACTGCAATTTTTTTTTTTTGCATAATTACAGCGACAAACTATAAACGATAAACAACTTTTTGAAAAGTTACGAATTATGGGAAATTATGAAAGTTATTTAGAGTAACGGAGAGGAGAGAAATGTTTTTAAACACAATATTATTTTGTCATTTTACACTCCTGTGATACTGTATAAGTTTTCGATCATATAACTATTTTTGCAATTTTTTCTGTAGAATTATACTGACAAATGATAAATGATAAACTCGGGAAAGTTAAGGATCTTATTTAGAGCAATGGTCAGGAGGGAAATCTGCTTAAACACAAAAATATTATCCTTGTACTTTTACACTCCCATATACAATTTCTCAATTGTACAACTATTTTTGCAATTTATTCTGTGTGATTGCACCGCCAAACAATAAGCAATAACCAACTCGGGAAAGTTACAAATTATGGGAAATTATGAAAATTATTTAGAGTAATAATGAGGTGCGAACAATTTTTGAAACCAAAAAATATTATTCTTGTTGTCAGGTTGCTGAGAACGATGGATTTCCATCAAAGATGTGCAGCGAATGCATATGTAAGATGCACATTGCTCATTGCTTCAGAGCTCAGTGTCAGGAGACGGATAGAATATTGCGAGCTGCGTACAAGAATAACTTGAACGTTCAATGCTGGACAACAGAGGAAGTTGCCCGTGCCAGGACAAAAATGGGAAACATCAACAGACTCCACAAACCAGAGGAGATTCCCGGGTACATATCGATAATAAGCCCTGTTAGAGAAATCACGTCTCCTCCACGTTTGCCCGAAGAATCGGAAAAAAGAAACATTTCTGTCGTCGGTAAGGTAGGTGACGACGCGTCGGTAACGATGAAAGATTTGTCCCAAACTCGAAAACTGATTATCGCTAAGAAAAGTAACTTCGAAAAGGGGCAGAAACCATGGAGGTTTTGCAACGATAAAACGGCGGAAGAGATTCTCGAGCCCAGAGAGGCCACAAAAGAAGCATCTACCAAAGTTAAGGAGGATGCGCCACTCTCGAAGAAAGAAGCGTCGCGATCTCGACGGTTAGTCGTTTTCAAGAGGGTGACATCGATGCAGAGTTTGAAGAATTGCAAGGAGCGTCAGAGGCAGTATATAAAGAAAACTGTACACGGAAAAAGCGACGGCAACGACGCGGAGACTATACAGACTGGGAAAAATAATAGCAGCGGAGCGCGACGAGTATCGGATACAGGTAGCGTATATAAATATAAATACTCGAGCAAAAGATCCTTGGAAACGGACGAGCTCAGCCACGACTGCGACGAATTCTCTTGCGACCGATGCGACGAGAGATTCGGCAGACTGAACGATTTCCTGGAACACGGGAAGCTACACGATCCGAAGGAAAAGCTCAAACCGGCGATTTGCAAAATATGTAACAAAAATTTTCGCAAAGCCGTCACGATGATAAGGCACCTCAACGTTCACAAGAGGGATAATCCCAGGGCAGTGTACACGATCCTCAAGGACATCAGGGACAGAAGAAAACTGAAAAGCTTCGAGAGTCCGATCGACGATGGAAAAAATGTTGAAATTTTGGAGAAAAAAATTTCTCCGGATTTCGGTAAATGCGAGGGTAAGCTGAAGAATCAGTGGGACTTCGAGGCGGATAAATTGGATGTCGATTCGAACAGCGACGACGATTCGCCTTCGGATAGCATCCGAGCTTTCAATTGCGAGCGATGCGGTAAACGCTGCTCCAGCGAAGAGTCTTTGCAAAGGCACTCTTCGAACCACGAAGAACGGACCTTCGTGTGCACCGTGTGCGATGCAAAAATTGTCGGACAGGAGATCCTGAAGAGTCACACGGAAATTTGTGGACACGCGATGGAAAAAACGAGGCAAAACCCGCGATTCGTCGTTCACCTGGAAGCGCAAAACCCACCGGACGACAGATCGGCGATAAAATTGATAAATATCTGGATAAAAGAGGAACTCGATTCCGACAACGAGGGCAAAGGTTTCCCGTGCGATAGTTGCAACAAATCTTACGTGACGAAGAAGTCGCTGTCGAAGCATCGCGCGAAGATGCACGAAAATGTTTTGGAAAAAAGAATAACTCATCGCTGTACGATTTGCGACGGTAAGGATTGTAACTGCGTGGACAGGATCAAGGAGAACCGGGACGATCCGCAGGAGAAATCGAAGTCGCACACGTGCGAGGAGTGCAATAAAACTTTCGAGAAGGAGTCGAAACTCGAGAAACACATGGGCATACACGCTCGCGCAAAGGAACAGCGGGATACGAATTTCAAACGTTTTCTCTGTCATATCTGCAGCAAAACGTTTCGACAGAACACCGGTCTTATGTTTCACATGCGTACGCACACGGGTTACAAACCTCACGTCTGCAAATATTGCGGTCGTGGTTTTACCTCGAATTCGAATTGTATAAATCACGAGCGCACCCACACGGGCGACAGACCTTTCGTTTGTCACTTCTGTAGCGCGGCTTTCGCGAAATCCTGCACGCTTAAAGCCCACATAACTACGCACACCGGCGAGGCTAATTATCACTGCAAGACCTGCGGTAAATCATTCAGAAGATTGAAATATCTTAAGGAGCACAGATTCACGCACACCGGCGAGAAGCCTTACGCATGCAAGATATGCGGAACCGCCTACAGTCATTCGGGTAGCTTGTTCGTTCATGAAAAAAAATGCAAAGCCCAGCAAGTAAATTATCAAACTCTGTCGGCGCCGGTAACGCAAAATTACTGTGAAAATCAACCGGTCGCGATAGGAGAATTCTCGGCAGCGATAACTCCTATAACTGGAACTCTGCCGGCTTCCCACGATGTTATCTCGATTAATAACTCGTTAAGTACACACGAGAATAAAAATTATGTCGACGATGTTACGAGGATAAGCGCTCATTGTACGAGCGAGGGTACGGGCGCACTGGTCCATCCAAGCACGGTCAATCCCGATGTACCCTCGGCCGGACGAAGTTTCACCATTATCGGCCAAATGTTTCATACGTAAATTATACACGAGTGTAGAAAAATCCAACCCCTTCTGTGATAAACGTACATTTTTCTTCGCACAAACATCACGCACATGTAAGACTTTCAGATATAATTGCAAAGTCGTGTTTTTACTTGTTACAATAGTTAACTGGTATGTATTTTACAGAATGTGACGAATGTGTTGCGCGAGAAGAATGATTCGAATGGTACTCAGTTGTAAACTGTTGTATAAGTACGGAAAAAGAATCGTCGACCATTGATGCAGCGAAATAGTCGGCGTCGATAGTCCGGCCTCCGCCAATGGGCCATCCAAATTAACGGTGTGATAAGTACCTTGACATAATCTAATGCGCTGCTATTACTGTCTTATAAAGAACGCATACCGGTGATTAAATTGCTACATTTTATCCGGATGACAAGGCATTCTGTTTGTTATTTCTCAACAAATTCCAGATATTGCAAAGTTGTACGACTTTCAGATATCATTGGAACGTTGTGCGACTTTGAGACATCATTGCAAGGTCGTACGTTTTCAGGCATCATCGCAAACTTTTACGACTTTCAGATATCATTGCGTAGTCGTGTTTTACTTGGTACAATCGTTAATGGTACGTATTTTACAGAATGCCACGGATGAGTTGCGCGAGAAGAATTAATTGATGATAACTCAGTTGTACAGTGTCGAATAAGTTTGATTGATAATTAAGAGAAAGTATGAGCAAAAGAGCTATGATTGTTCTTGCACAACGAGTTCTCATCGATCACAGAAAATTGAAAATTTCCATTCGTATACTACGGAAAAGTACTCGTCCGACGCAACGGGAACCGGACATACTTCGTTGAAATCTCATCCATCGGGAGACCGGACATCCACCTTATCGGGTAAGGCATGGATGGGGGATTCCATGACTAACAGTAGATGCAACAGTGTAGCTAATGAGGTAACACGATAGGGTGTACAGAGCCGGTACGTGAGTATACATGACGAGAAAATAATCGATGAAGTAATTCCAACTTATCTTTGCATCTAGGAGCGATTGCGAACACGCTACAGGATTCCACGCAGCCGGTAGTCGTTGTCGGGAGACCGGATGATATCACGAGTGGGTGTCCCGATCGGTGTGTCATTTGGACAACCGAGCGGGTCGGTCGAGGAAACACCGCGAGAAGAATCGTCAACCCTCGTTCGATAATACGAAGACGAGACTGGGGGATTAAAATAAACGAAATTCGTAGAATCCTGGCGTACGAAAAAAAGTAGCTTATTCGTAAGTTCGTTCGTGAACAGTGGCTCGCAGGCTAGTGAAAGTATATGAGCCCCACCCGGGGGCCCATTCGTATCGGAACTCGTGCACCTCTCGTGTGGAGTTTCGTACCTGTACGATAGGTCGTGTACAACCGTGGCGGAATCGTCCGGGGCAAATCGCTTCGGATCCCAGACGGGTCAACACACGTGCGAGTAACGACGGAGCATCGGGTGAATTTCTCGTGGGTTATATTCGAATCGCGGAAGCGGCGGAAAGAACGGCGCGTGCGATATTACCGAGCGAACTCGCCGGCGAAGAGCGTCGCGAACCAACAGGTGCTTCGACAGTACTATAATGCACGAGAATTCAAAATCGAGTCAGTTTTTTCGCGATAACATTAAAAAGTTTGTGACACCGAATTAGAATACTGGTTGAGTATCGAAATACGATAGAAGAAGAATAGAAGTGCTCGGAGTCAATGCCGGAGTTTGGAAAAAAAAAACTATAGGAAAGTAGAAGAAGAATAAAAGTGCTCGGAGTCAATGTCGGAGTTTGAAAAAAACAATTGAAAAATAGTTAATCTAATGTAACTCGATTACGTTTTGATTGGCTTTTGTAACATGTAAAACATTAAGCGGAGGCTGAAGAGTTTGCGATTTAAGTAAAAGGAAGGAACGCTGTTGAGATTCGAAATTTAACGGCGTTCGACGCTGCTGTGCCGACCGGTGTCTGATCCGTTAACCGACTGACGTCCTGCTTCCCTGGTAGCGATCGAAGATGGGAAGAGCTGTCGTTGAATTTATCATTTTCATGGTAAGGCTCCGATAGAATTTTTTAATTCCGTTTAACGTACAAGTTGTTTTGCACCGTTGTTTCTAGACATGTAATTTTTCGAATCCGAGAACATTGATAATGCGTCGCATATACAGTCAAACCGCGTCGCTAGTGAGTCATACGAATTGTACTCGCGTCGCATCCAAGCGTTAATTTAATTAACGCGCCGGGATGATGATGCAGCTATCGGTGCAAACGTACGTAACGATCGAGTTTCACTGGAATGATAATTTATGCGAAATATCTCGACGTAACGAAGATAGTCTCGAAAACGCCGGTATAGTCATGCCAAGTTGGATAATGTATGCGCGTCGCTATGCGCGCCGCAGTGAAACTTCCTGTATCACGGTTATCGATACCGACCTAGTCCTCCGCTGATGAAATCCTGATCGTCGCTCAATTTTCGTCCATGACGAGGAAGCGCCTTCAATAGTACACTCGTTCGTTATAACGGAAATAAATGGTACACCCCAAAAAAATTTTACAAACGTTCAAAACTTCGTCCAAGTGTACACACCGCAAATATCTAACACTTGGTCAATTAACGGATCAAAAACTGTCCACCGGCATTTCCCGACACCACAAAAAGTTTACGTGTTCCTATGTACCACATTTCCAAGATTACAAACATTTTGCTGTAACACTCGTCCAACGTATAACAAGTTTAAAATGTAACACGTGCAAAACTACACGCGAGCAACCTTACACCGGTGGTCAGGAAGTATGGGTTTCGGAGAGGCGTTCGATAAGCGCCACTGTTATTATACAGGTTAGATAAACCACATTATCATGTGGTTAACAATCAACAGTCGGTACGCGGTTCATATCACCTGTTAAAAAAATACCTGCTTACGCTAAAGACATAAAGCGTTGGTGAAAACGGGGGTCATTAAAAAAAAGATCTGCCCAGCAACCGAATGCACAGTTTTTCGTTAATTTGCATATTACGACATCCGGTAAATTGAAGACGTTACAGCGGCTCTGTTGTTACAGTAACTGACTACCGATGACGATGCTTTCATCCTTTAAAGCGTGTTCCGAAGCCGGGACGCTTCGGAACATTCACATACACGTTGCGCATTTCAAAAGAACGCACGCGCGTGAAAGTATATGGTAATTCCGGGAGTACACGCCGGATTCTAGTGTTTGCCGAACGAGAACGCATTTGTCCGCCGGAGCTATTCAGCGACACGATATATAGTCACTCGTAGAACGGAGATACGTACATTTGTGTACCAGGTCAAACACACCGGCCGTTTGTCAACCATAAACTTCGCTCGTTCCGTATACGACGTTGAGCAAACAATTTCGTTTGTCGCGAGTGAGAGCGCTTGAAGATCGAAGGATGGGGCGGGGGAAAACGTCTCCGAGAGCCTTCTAACGTTCCTTCTTGACGATGAGCTGCGTGGCCTCTTTAGCCACTCTCGTGTCCCTAAAGGCTCGCGGCCAATCGATATTTACACTACTCGAACTGGGGTAAACAGGAGGGCCTTTTTTTATACGAAAAAAACAATAACAGTTTTTTGCATTTCTCGATTGAGCGCACCGATAATACCGTGAGAGACCTTAGGCTCAATTTAACTCATAGAAGATACTACCTCGGAACGAATCTAGGTCGATCTTTGTGCGAGAGGTACAGGGGGGGGGGGGGGGGACTCAGAGGGCGTTCGATCCCGTTTCCGTGCCGGCGACCTCTTACGACATCGTCGATTCTCTCGTCTGTATATCGTCGCAGCAGGAGCAGGGGCACCAGAACACGAATAAATTATTTGGAAATGTTAAGCGAACGAATAAATCCGGGTTGAGTCAGAGACACTTTGGTATTGTCGGTGAGTAGGCTGGACAGTTCAATGCGAACCTGATGCGTTGTATGGCGGTCGGTCATCGCCGAGGGCAGCTTGGACGACGGTCTTTTATTCAGAGTACAGTATTATAGTAATCTAGGAAATTATTTGCAGACGATATAATCGTCCGTTGAGCCGAGCAAGACAACTCTGTCGTGGAGTGTACAATTGTTTATGCGCATAATTGATTTGATCCCCACCGATGTATACCGAGCAAAGCTCCGATCAGCGAGAGTGATTTATAACCTACAAGACGCGGCAACGATTCAATGATACACCGTTGTCGGCACGCGAGCGTATGTCATTATTATCTATTCGAGCTGGAAGCGGCGTGCATAGCAGATGATAGTTGCCTTGGCAAACTATTTGCTTATTAATGATCTTCGCGGACTCCTCAGTTAGTTGTTCATTTAAGAGAGCTTCTGCGAGATTTTTATAAGCGTATTCAGCAAAACAATCATCAGCTTTCTGGCTGGCCTCCTCACGCGAGATTTGTGTCGTCGACTCGGTCTATGGAAATTTCGTTAGTACATCGAGGTGTCGAAATCGTGCATCGTAATTGTGATTTCCGTGTACACAAAGTGTTCTGTGGGAAAAAGAAAGTAGAAAGGTTCGCGACGGATAATTGTACAATGCACGGAACGAGCGAGCGTGTTACTTTGATTATTGTATAACCCATACAATTGGTTTGTTTGGAATTGTATCCCCATGACGATATGTTCGGTGCGACTGAACGCAGAGTTGTTGGCTGAATGACTGATCGATTGAATGATTAGACTCGCGTTACCGTGGGACACGCTATGCAATTTTGTCATTAGGGATCGTAACGTGTCGTTAACGCTTTGGCATTGGATACCGAGAGCCCGAGCAAATTTGCTCGATGATTAATATCTGAAAATGTATTATTGACTTGTAAGTCGTGGAAAAAACGGCGGGGCCCGCGATTTTTTTGTAGTAAGGTAAAGCTACCAATGCTCGGACGGCTAAGAGAATCCCGAGATTATAGCAGTTATTAATTGATCAAGAACAAATATTTTTGTGAAAATAACTGAAACCAATGTCAAGCTGACCGTTTCAAGTTTCCAAAACTCATCGATAAATTACAAAAAGCTGAACATTTTTTTAATTACGAAAGAAAATATAAGAGAGTCCAAATGTACCAGTAATAGGCACGTCCCTATTCGGACACTGTATATGCCCCAATGTTTCGGACAATCATAGATTTCGAGAATACTAATGTACGAACTCAACTAGTTCATATTAACTAAAAGAATTTCGTTGTCATTTATTAATTAAATCAATGAAAACGTTATATTTACGCGTGACAATACTGAAGCTACGTAGAAAGCTGACTAACCTAACTTCTTCGAACTGTCCGATTATTAGGTCGCGTACGTAGTAACGCGTGTACCAATTTCCGAACACTATATCGTCTGTCTTTTAACGAAATGCAACAATAGAAAATAATTTAGGCTTCAACCTTTCATAACTTTTGTCTGTGCATCAAGTAATGTTTGTAGATACGATCACAAGTATCAAATTATAAATGAAATATATTAATAAATGAAATCTGCATAAGAGTGTCCGACGACTTAGACGTGTCTGAGCATTGGTACTGTTACCTTACCTCATCAATACGATTTCGCGTCCAATTTTGGAGAGAAGGGGAGGGGGCGTCATGGCCGATACAGAACTCGATGATAGTGCACAATTACTCGATCGTACACGATGCGATGACGCAGTCTTCAGCTAGAACTCCGGGAACGATAACTTTCTCCGTTTCTGAAAATTCGCCTCCCATCGATCCCATCTCTCATCCAGTCATACTGGCAGTCATAGGGCAAGAGGTGGAGGTAAGGCGTTCTCAGTAGACCTTTTGTTTTGTTCCGTCAGGTGTTCCTGTTGGCGAGTGCAGCGAGAGGCAACCGAGGCGCGCCATGCGGATCTTACGGATGTCCACACCGTCCTCGATACGAGCCCTTCGTCCCTGCTCCGCCGGGCCACACACCACCATGCGCAAAACCTGGACAAACCTTCTGCGAATCGCCGGACCATTATCCCCAGTAAGTTCGGCCATTTTCTTAAATTTGTTATATATAAATCATGTCTTATTACGACTTACTAGTGGAAGCATTTGTATCTGTACCGGCAAATACACTAACTACTTGATGTACGCATTGAAGTACCAAGTACTGAGACCGTATTCAGTACTCAGAACTTCAGTACTTAAGTTCTGTCAGTACGCAATACGTCAGTACTCAAATACTATCCAGCGCTCGGTACACCAAGTACTTGGTATTGCAAAACGTACGTCAAGTACTTGGTACTTCAACGCGTACTTCAAGTACTCGGTACTTAAATTCGTACATCACGTACTCGGTACTTAAATTCGTACATCACGTACACGGTACTTAAATTCGTACATCAAGTACTCGGTACTTCAATACGTAGGTCAAGTACTTAGTACTTCAATACGCATGTCAAGTACTTAGTACTTCAATACGTATGTCAAGTACTTGGTACTTCAATACGCAGATCAAGTACTTGGTACTTCAATAAGTATGTCAAGTACTTGGTACTTCAATACGCAGATCAAGTACTTGGTACTTCAATACGTATGTCAAGTACTTGGTACTTCAATACGCAGATCAAGTACTTGGTACTTCAATACGCAGATCAATTACTTGGTACTTCAATACGCAGATCGAGTACTTGATACGTCAATCCTTACATCATGGACTGCATACTTCAATACTTACATTGTGCACTTGGTACTTCAATCTGTACATCAAGTACTTAGTGTATTTGTCCAGCTCCGATCTATACCCGTCGAATGTCATTGCCTGGCCAATGACTCGAATATCCATCTGATAGACGAGCAGTATCTGGAAACTTATAAAGATCAAGGACTTATAATAAACAACAATAAAGCCTCCGTTGCTGGTTGGAAGATCACTGCTCCATGACCGTGGCCTTGGGATGTCCGTGCCCGTTATAGCTCCTATGCGCGCCTAGCAGTGATCCTCGCTGCGGCAAACGCCGCGGCCTCGTGCCACTTATAATATGGTATTAATAATGTTTCAAATGAAAATATTATTTCCTCTTATCTGTCCGAGTGATAGTTCGGGCTTCCGTTTTTTTTTTCTTGATAAATCATTGAAGTAACGGGGACAAGCTCTGCATACAATTACGGCCTACTTGGTCGATGAGCGCCTGGGATTTGAGTCTTCGGACGGCCCATTCGATGCCTGAGTAACGGTCACGCGAATTAGAAAATATATTTTATGCCCACATGAATTAAACATCGTCGGCCCGGAGGGGAGGGGGACGCACCATCGGGTCTTCTTCGAGACAGGCCCGGCGGCTCTCTTGTCTCTCGAGCTCGGAGAAAGTCAAAAGCCCCCGGACGCGACGGGACGATCAGTCGCGGCTCACGGAAAGATCTCACACCTACACTATCCTTGCCACATTCGAAATGACCGGCCCGCACGTTGAACTCTTACGGTTTTATCGCTTCTCCGGAGAGCTTGACCAACGTGACCCCTTCCTCCTGGGAATGCCGAGTATTTCCCCTCCTTCAAGCGATCCATCGAACCTGTTGACTCACGAGTCGGAGAATTGTACATACATCGAGAAAGCTTACGTTTTATCGTACATTATACACGTATTTTTATAAACAAATCTCCTGAGGGACCAAGCAGAAATGCGATACGGAATATCGAAAACTTCGAGCACAAGAATACCTAAGGGTAGTTTCATTCGAGCTCACCGATATCAAAAAAATTTTAATTTCTACAAATACCGATCAATTTTGTAATTTTCGAGAAATGCTCTATCGTACATGATGTATTTTTTTAAAATAAACAAATCTACCGCGGGCCTAAGTCTAAATGGGATACAGGATAGCGGTAACCCTGAGCACGAGAATACCTAAGCGCAATTTCATTCGAACCCGCCGGTATAAAAAAAAATTAATGATTTTTTTTTTCTATAAATACCGATAAATTTTAGAATTCTTTAATAATGCTCTTGCGCATATATATCTCATAATGATGTATACGCAAATGGACTGTACGTTGAACCATTCCGTTCGGCTACTCGTGCAGCTCAATGATGCTTGACGCAACTGTAGTTTGCGGTTTGCGATGATTGCATCCTATTATCTAAACGCGGCAAGTGATTCTGCAGGATATTTACGATCGACTAACGACCCGCGGTTAAGTGTGTGTGTGTGTGTGTGCACATTGGTATTAGATTTTGCGGCACATCCAGCAACAGTAACTTGTGCAGTTTAAAACGTTCCTGACACGCGTTAACAGACTTTCACGTGAGAGGAGCTTTTGAAAAACAGGTCGGCATGACTTGTGCAAATTTCGAATCACGTTTCTGTGTTCGGTCTCCTGTTTTTTCTTTTTTTTTCACTTGATTCGAGTACTTTGCTTTCCGTGCGTACGCGAAAAAAGAATTGGGCTCGAGACGTGAATGTTTGATCGATCGAAAGTCAATGCAAATATAAAATCGGCGATCGTTCCGATGATCGAAACATCCACGTGTATTGTTGTAGCACTCTCAGGGTTCGCGACTTTTATTTGTGAAAGCACATTGATCTATGGAGAACGTTCTTCGTCCGGCTATGTAATACGAGTATCGGAACGAGCGATTCAATCAGCACACGAAGGACCGAAAATCTACAGAATAATAACGAGGCTTGACACCAGGAACAATCGACACGCGCGTGGCTTTAGGTCTCTTACTCAACGTAATTGCGTGCCAACAAGTCAACCGGTCATTTACCTCTGGATATTCCAATCACATTTCTGTGTTCGGACTCTGTTTTTTCGCTACTTTCGGGTACGGTGAACGAATGCGTTTTTCGAAACCGCGTAAGTCCAATTGGGCCCCTCTTCAAGGTCCATATAATTGCTCGGTGGGGAAACAAACGACCCTTCCCTTTTGCTACTTGCGAATGAAATTCGTCGCTGCTATTAAAAAGCTTATTTTTCCTAGGAACAATATTGATACGCCAGCACTGGGGAAATTAAACTTGTACTTCTTTCGAATATCATATTGAATTTAATTGAGTTAAAATTGTGAACTGCATCTAGCCATAGGCAATAAATCGAGGAGACCGTTTCGAGGATACCGAATGCGGGATAATATGAGAAAAAGCACGAGATTGAAAAATGATTTTTTTATTAGAGTAAAAACAAATATTATTTTGTTGTCTGAAACCGGTAATCGCGTTTTACGCAAACAAATTACTTACAATAAAAATAGCATTTGTTAACTTTAGCAAATAAAAAAATCAAATAAATACAAAATGTGTAATTTGAAAGACGGGTTTTTACGAGTTTCCCGTAAACGACAGAATGCATTTTATATTCAAATTATGAATTCAGTTTCAAACTATGGCCGGAGCTCCGAAATACATGGAGTATATTTCTGCATGCTTAAATTACGGAATCAAATTACGAAAATCAACGCAGATACGCAACTTGTGATCGAACCGATGATCGGAACATCCACACGCATGGTTGTAGCACTTTCAGGGTTCGCGACTTTTGTTTGTGAAAGCATTGATTTACGGAGAACATTCTTGGTCGAGCCATGTAATACGAGCATCGGACCGAGCGATTCAATCAGCACACAATGGATCGAGAATCGATAGAATAACGAGGCTTGACACCAGGCACAATCGACACGCGCGTGGCTTTGGATCTCTTACTCAACGTAATTGCGTGCCGGCAAGTCGACCGGTCGTTTAACTCTCGAAAGAGACGGCGAAGAAAAGGCATGCGAGGCATAATTGATGCTGATATTCAGCCTAGTTGCTCAGGAGTCAGCGCGAGAAAAACGTTTCTAATTTGATTTTTTTTCTTTCCTTTGTTCATTGTATCGCAGGCAACTCATCAAGTTCCTCGTCGACAAGTGCAGCTACGATTTCGCAACAGTACTGAGAGACGAGTCCCATTATCATTTCAACTCGTACAGGTGAGTCGATGAAATCTCGTGGCTTCAGCTTACAGTGTAACTGCACTTTAAAAAAATCTTTCTAAAATCAACGATAAACTTTTGCGGGTTCTTGTAACATAAGGCGATTTATTGGAGAACATTGAGAATAAAAAAAAAGTGTTTTCGCTCATTGCGGTAAAGCTCATTCGAGTAAAATTTTTAATAATAAACAATTGATCGCATATGCTTGAATGTATAATTTAGATAAACATCGCATTTGTCTGAATCTGCTTTTTTTTTTGCCCCGAAGATCAGAGCCGGAATACCATCGCGGATACGAGTACCCGAGACAGGAAGTCACGCAGTCTTATCCGCAAGCTACGCCTCCCCTGTCGACGCCCGACCCTCAGTACTCACTCTCAGGGCAACCGGGTATCGTTTACGGACGGCCCTTCAACGATACCAATCAAGAGGGGTTAGTACCGGAAAATTATCCAACGTTTAACCACACTCCGTTGATCCTCTTCTTCCCTACTTGTCTCGATTTTTATTTCAACGAGTGCTTTACCTTTACTTTTCTCACGTGTAAATAGAATTATTATAGTATGTTTTCTCAAAGAGCCGTGTAATTTCTCGTTACAGGTACAGTTACACGCCGCCAGCGCGTTCCCAGCGTAATCCTTTTCTACCCGACGAACCGTCATCATCATCGTCAGCATCAGCAACAGCATCAGCAACAGCATCAGCATCAACATCGTTGCAAAATTCTCAGGCCAATTTTCGGAGCGAGCCAGACCCAACTGTCTATAGAAACCCCCAATTCGATGCTTCGATTCAGGGACAGATATGGTGGACTAATACGTAAGAGGAATTTTCGTTTAAAATACAGTTTGTACATGTTTAAAAAAATTCGTCATAAAATAATTTTTATATTCAGGAATTGAACATTGATATTCATATTGATTGATCGAAATAGTTGAGTGTCATCCACTCGTATGGAGCCAATGACTTTGGACAAAAAAATCTACGGGCAAATCTATTTTCGTAGACATGTTGTGTATTAACAATAAATTATTGATCCAGGTATTCGAGACGCAGCGGTCCAGCGATAGCGCCACCCCGTTCCCGACGCGAAAATCCCCTCCTGGAATTCGCGAGTGAAAATCGAATCCGGAACAAGAGACAAGACCGTCCCGACGCAATTTCACTCTGCCCAACGAGTTCGGATTACATAACGCCCCGGGCGGCCTTGAACAATCAAGGAAACTGGATGTACGTTGTTAATCTTCCGGAGACTCGTGAGAAGTACTCGCAATTGGTGCGAAGCGAGACTTGCTCGTAAGTTCCGATATCTCTGCTCGATGACAAAAAATAGCCGGAGAGCGTAGTTTTTTCCCGTGACTTATATAAAGCTCCGATTGTTCTTTACTATAGCGAAATAAATTTATATTATTTACAGATCCAACGCGTGTAGCGGACTGTGTTCGCTACCGGACGGCTACTCGAGCAGATGCGAGCAGCAATACGTGCAGAAAAGACTGATAGCTCTGGAAGGAAGCGGCAATCGACTCTACACCGATGTCTTTTGGTTTCCTCACGGCTGCGTGTGTAAAATATCGTTGGATTCTTGAGATAAGCGGCCAAGTATTTTTATCGACTAGCTCTCAAAGTTACATGCTAGCTACGTATCTCGTTTCTGTGATCGTAGCAAAGGCCATAACTGCAGGCGCGTTGCTGTCCAATTTCACATCACAATTTGCGCCTAACTTTGCCGCTCCGCCTGAGCCACGCAGCTCGCATGCATCCGAAGTATTTGTGTCTCGAGGCATAATTTATTATCGATTTACGTGATACTATAGAGAAGAATGGTGTTATAGTTTGTATCCTAAATAATATCCACAAGGAATAATCGCATTCTTCGTGAGAAAAAAAAAACCCACTTGGTTATTTTTGTTTTAATTAAGAAAATAGAGAAAATAAGAAAGTCCTTAGGACTATTTCATGATAACGGATTCGTAAGACAGCAAGGCCTCTGATGGCACAAGACCTTCAGTCGTGAGGAAACTACCGTCGGTAACGGAAACGCTGGACGATGGTAATTGCGTCGATGCGTGGCGACCGGAGCCGTACCGCAGGCCCAAGCACGGCGCCTGGCCGACTGTCGCGCGCACGCACGTGCGTAAGCCCTGGAAAAAACAAGAGGCGTCAGAGTCTCAAAGTCGAACAGTAGATGGAGCCATGGTATTTCAGTTCTCGGTACACTCCGTTTCAACCCCTCAAAAAATATCTTACAAACGCTGTCTTTCTCAATTCCTTAAAATCTAAGATAGATAAAATAATATATTATTTCGATCAATACGAAGTTTGTGGGGTGCTGATCGAATTAAATTAATATTAAATTATTTAATTTTTAAACGACGTTAAATATTGGTCGATTCTGCAGTTCTTTTTTGCTGTTACGTGTCCTCGGTGATTCGGCGAATCATGCGTGATTCACGAGTCGTGGAAGTTGACTTTTTAGGGCGTCGGATAGGAATCGGTCAGAGGGCATTTGGAGCACGCAAAAATTGTCGGGCAGCGATGAAAATAAAGTGAGGCGATGAATCCAGTATAAGCGGAGAAGAGGTCACGCACGGGGAGAGAGTGAAAAAAAGAGTCGTTCTACATGGAATAGATAGTAGGAGAGCGGTATACGAGGTTCGCGTGTGACAACACACCGCTCAACGAACCCCGTCTTTTACGCGTCGGTCAACTTTCCACTGGCTGGCGCCCTGGCGACCCTCGTTTCCACTGCGTACCCATCGAGAGAGAAAAAGGAGCGAGAGCTTCATTGCACCCGCCCGCCGTGTCTCTTCCTGCGTGTGTGTATTTTTTTTTATCCCCAAAGCCAAACGATCGTCGAGATACACCGAGGAGCGAGGGAGAGGAAAAGTCGGGTAGCAGAGAGAAGCGAGAGGCATTGCATGAGCGATTCGCTTTGCGGGAAGGGTGAAAAGGAAAAAGAAAAAAAAAAAATTGAAAATTCGAACACGCGCGTCGCGAAGCCTCCGAGCGAAGAGGGACGAAGATGGGGACAGGAATAACTGCGTCGATGACCCATAAAATTTGAAATCCGGATAGTGAGGAAATGATTTTTAAAAATGTTAAAACGGTGACGCAGCGATTTAAAAAAATCGACGACAATTACTGAAAAAACGTGCTCGAAAAAAACTCCCTACGAGATAATTCGGCTGGGATGTTAGTAAAAAATCTAAATAGTTTATTTCGAGAGGAACACGCGCTACCGTTTAGCAAAAAAAAGTTTTTTTTTATCGAAAGAAAAACAAGAAATCTCTTGTCAGCCTCGCGCAGAGGCAAATAATTAAAGTGACAAGCGTCGCGAGTCAACGAATCCGTCACGTACTACCCATACTACCCCATGTACCCCACCGGTGCAAAGTATATTTTACCTATGTACCTACAACCCTCTACACCTATACGGATGCGTAAGTTATATACCGCGCTGCTCGAGATTATAGTATATCGTATACTCAAATATATATATATATATATATATAAAACATACACATATATGTGCTTATATATATGCATCGTACGGCAGTCAGCAACAGCGAGAGTAGCAGGAGCAGCATAGCCAGGTAGCGAGGCACTGGGTACAGTACACCCCGTTCGGGCGATACGTGCACTTGTACGTACGTGTCGTATTCACTCGAGGCATACCGCCCCCACCTGCCTTCTCTCGCTGCACCGAGAGAAGTAAAAGGGGGTAGAAGTCTAGGCACGTACGCGCGCATGCACTCGTCTACGTTCACAAAAGCACAAGCGCACACAAGGATATCTCCCCTTCCCTTCCCCGGTGCGTAATCCAAGAGTACAGTTTCGTATACCGTGTACAACATGCTGTAGGGAGCACGCATGTACGTACACGGCGGAGAAATACGCGTGCAAGGTCGACGTACCGCCGGTAAGAACGCAATACATGGAAACGGGCGCAGGAGCCGGGGCTATTTGAAGGGTTTCCATTATATGCGTGCACGCACCCCATGAGCTCGACTCGACTCCACGACGGCGACGGCGACGACGACGACGAGGAGTCCTGGGATATTTTGCGCTCGAACCTCGCTCTCGCGGCTAATAGGACCGTCAAGAACCGGTAGCAAGTAACACGGCGGTCTACGATACCTGCAGCGCCCTCCCGCCCCTCCCGCCGCGCTCTTGTGGCTCGCTGGCAATTATAATCCTGCAAGTGCCGCCGTTCCAATGTACTCCGCGAACGAAGATGCTTGAACGTATTTTTTTATTTGTGTTTGATATTTTTTTTATCGCAACGTGCACGGGTGTAGTCCAATTACACGCAGACGAGCGGAGACAAACGACCAAAACAATCGTAACGGGGTTAGATTGTCGGTTTACGTGAGCAGGAGACAAAAACCGCCTAACGGGAGGTTAGCTCGAAGCGAGCGTAAACCAAATCGTACTCGTGTCGCTGCGATGTTGAAATAATGTTTACCGAATGTGAAGATTCTGGGTTATGGTTACAGTTTCGATATTCCGAAGATTCGGATGACTCTTGTTTCTGTAAGGTTTCATTTATTACCGGAGGGACGGTCGCGATGTTTTATCCTAAAAAAATTCGATGTAAACAGTAGATATATACAGCGACCGTCGCTGACGCGAGTTTTCAACGAAGAACGAGCTGCGCGATGTCCCGCGGCGAAAAGCGGAACTATAATAACGGTTTGAATAAAGTACGTTAGTGGTGAAAACGGGATGGCGCGGCATCGCGTCGGATAGTTCGGACTGCTTCTGCGCTTGACGGGTTCAGGTAAATTATTAACGGAAAAAAAACTGGAACACTGTGACGAATATGAAGGATGGGTGATATTAACGATGATAAGTGTATACGGGGGCGCCGGCAAACGCATTGCCACTGAATAATCCTGAATTTTTCGAGCAGATCCAAGTTTTATTACATCGTGCGAGCATGGCGGATGATAGATAGATATATAGAAATGTATTGGGATCTGGGATAGATTCTCTAAGCACCAGGGCGTACCGAGGCAATGCACAACAACTTAAACCTAATTAAAGATAGTCATGAAATGAAAGAGAAACAGAAAGGCGATGCAAGAAGCAATATCATAATGAGCCTAGGGGGGGGGGGGGGGGGTCAAAAAGTAAATATCAGTTAAAACCCGTTTTCTTTGTCAATTACATCGCGTCGGTGTATTAATTCAGTTTTCAATCAGTTCGAGTAATTAAGACAGTTTTGATATTCCGATCGCAAAAATAATATGTAAAATAATATAGCGTTCGGCGGAAGCGAGTTTTTTTTTACCGAAGGACGAGCGGCGCGATCCCCCGCGGCGAAAAGCGGAACTATAATAACAGTTTGAATAAAGTACGTTGGTAGTCAAAACAAGACGGCACGGCATCGCGTTGGAGGACATTTCGGACTGCTCCGGCACTTCACGAGCTCGGGTGAATTATTAACGAAGAAAAAGGGGAACACTGTTACGAATATGAACGATGGTTTACATTAACGATGAAACGTGTATACGGGGGTGCGCCAGTAGGCGTTGCGACAGAACAATCCCGAATATTCATAGCAGATCGAAGTTTAACAACGTCGCGCGAAATTTATCAACAACGATGCGCGGCCGAAAGCTCCTTTTCTTAAATCAATTATATCGCGTCGATGGTGAATCAATTCGACAAGTAGTTCGATCGGTTTTTTCGGTTTCGTGAGTAATCGTGAGTGCAGTGTAGGAATATCATCTTGTGCAGCTGGCCTAACTTTCCATCGAGACAATAACAACGTGGTAAGTAACCATACTCGAATTTTTATTTGTTTACGACAAGTGCACCGTTAAAATTTTTACTCAACAACGCTATACACGTCGCATGTCACGCTATTCTCTTAGGCGAATGTGATTCTTACGGTATTCGAACACTCTTGTACCTAATATCTCTGAAAATAATAATAATAAGGCAATAAATATTTTTAAATATATTTTTATGTGTTTGCGACAAGCGTTCCGTTACAATCTTTATTCAACGTTGCTGTACGCGTCGCATGTCTATTCACTAGGCCGATGTCATTCTTACGGTATTCGTACTCTCGTACGAATAATCTCTCTGAAAATAATAATAATAGTAGGGCAATCAATATTTATAAATATTTTTATTAGAAAAGCGTCGTACGAAAAAGGACCTAAGGTCACGAAACATAGGTTTTTTCGAGTGTGAAGAGAGAGTTTCGATCGAAACGCACGCTACGCAGCCGAGGGCGCGCGGCAACAGCGCGATTATCGATTTTCGCTCGCCAACCGGAACGGGCGCAGTGCGTCTCAAGACGAAAATAAAAAGAGGAACACGGAATATTTCATTTTCTCGGGCGTGTTAACGCGCAGAGAGATGTCTTCGAGAACCTCTCTCGTCATAGAGTTATCGACACGATGTTTGTCTCTCGCGAATTGACCGAAATACCTCGGCGGAGGAGGTAAACAGGTGAAGCACATCGAGTGGTTCGTATTTATGGCTGCAAAGAGTTTTTTATACACTACGGCAGAGTCGGGGCTGCAGCAGGACAGCTAGCGGACATTTTTTCCCCGCTCACGGTCAAACTACGCGTACTCGGATAATAGAGATACTGGCAGGTAAAGTAACAGTACCGATGCTGTGTTAGGTACCTTTACCTAACACAGTAAACAATAATTTCATGAAATCGGAATACGAAGTTTCGTAAAAGTAATTTTGTTAAATAAGTGTCAAACTCGTTTTCTCGGGTGTGAATATACAAACCTCTCCTTTTATTTGCCGTGTCGTTAACAACTTTATTTTGTACTTTTGTTCGTAAAACTAGAGTCAGATGGTGCGATCGGAAAATTAACAAGTAAAAAAAAGTGGAATTCGTGGACAATAAGTTGTAAAAAGTACAAACTTTTTGTTTTACTATGCATAGTTTGTCTGTGGGCTCTCGCTTTATAGTCTTGATTTCTTCTTGCCTAGCTCATTGTTTTTCTTTCTCATTCCTGCCGGTTTGAAATGCGCTATTCGGGCAAACGAGATTTCGCGAAGTTTTTGGAAGATTGAAAAGTTAATGGCGTACCTTGGCGCGCTTTTGGCTATGAGGGCAGCATTTTTTTTATTTACTTTTTTTTTGTTCTGTACACCGCAAGTGCGAGTGGTCTGCGCTCGATAGTGCAAGCCGAAGCTACCGCGCTCGGGGGATAAAGTCACGAGAGCAGTAATTATGAACGATAGTAGGGGAGAGAGAGGATATATAATTGTGATTGATGGGGGGACGGAAGAGGGAGAGGCGCGGCGGGGAGGACAGGGAGATGACTTCCTTTTAATCTCGAAGCTTAACCCTTTCCCTCGTCCATTGCCGCGTCCCTGCTGGAGGCTGCCTGGGACGTTGACGCTCTATTCCACTACGGGCTGCGCGATCGAGATTTTCGTCCGGGTTCGGCGTTGAAAAAAATAAAACAAAAAAATTCATGATTCACATTTTTCAAATTAAGAATCACGACGATTATTGCCGCAAAAAAAACAACTTTTGTTTTCTCTTTGTGCATAATAAAAAAAAAAAATCATTTAATTTAGTTTAATTTTGCATTTATAACAAAATATTGTTGAAAGATGAATTTTCCCGTGGAACATTTTAAGGCTGGAAGGGGTAGGAAAATTCGACCCAGATAAAGCCCAGCTGGACGCTGGTTCCATGCCCGGAGCGTTCACAGGTGGAACGACATGGCAGCGTATACAGTGTAGTTGTCGAGCACGTGGTCCAGCGGGTCAAGTTTACGTGACGCGCCCCGTTTTCCGTAAACCCCTTTGGGCTTAGCGCGCATCCCTCCAGGTCTTGTGTTTCGCCCCGGTTATACAGAGACTCCGGAATCCCTCTGCCACCGCTCCATCTATCTCCCTTTTCCGTGCGATATCGTACGCAGCCTCCCGCTCCCCGTTTCTCGCTCACCGACGCCCTTGGCGTGACTGAGCGACTCTCCGACGCTTTTCCCACCCGCTGTGTACCATTAGCTTTCGCGGAGCTGTGCGTGAAAAGCGGCTACTGACCTTCCGCCGAATTGCAACTCTACATTCGTCCTCTAACTTTTCGCCGATAGAACAAAATAAAACATTGAAAAATAATTTTTTTCTTATCGCAAGGTTTCTTTACCCTGGATCGAACTTTCCGAACGAACTTTTCAAACGAACTTTCCTTCCGTCGAATTGCAACTCTACATTACTCATATAACTTTTTCGCGGATTAAAAAAAAAATGTATATCGAATTTTTTTTTATCCCTAGTTTTTTTTTTTTTTTTTACAGTAGATTGAACTTTCGAGGCGAGCTTTCCTTCCTCCGAATTGCAACTCTAAACTAAAAAAATGTATATAGGAATTTCTTTTATCCCTAGTTTTTTTTTACAGCAGATCCAACTTCCCTTTCGCCGAATTGCAATTCTACATTGGTCCGCTAACTTTTTCGCGGATAAACAGATTAAACAAAAAAAATTGATAAACGACTTTTGTTTATCCCAACTCTTTTTTACCCAACTGCTCGGATGGACCCTTCGGACCGAACATTTTTTTAATTACATAAAAAGATATAAAAAGTAAAGAAATAAAATAAAAAATGTCATTACTCTGTCGAAAGTCATTCCGTGAAATTTATCGTCCGGCGCTTCGAGAGGATCAGGCAATTTTCGAGGAGAAATTCAATAAAAAAAAAAAAAAAACGTAAACGTGAAATTCTTTGCTCGGTTCCTCGTGCGTATAAGTCACCGCTGTAGGGAGGAAGTTGTACGGGGCAGAAGCATGGGTGAAATTTATAGACGTAAAATCGTAGAACGTGGTCGCGCGCGGGTTCGGAGGTTCGCTGCACGCGACACACTGTAAAATCGATAGTGCGTGTGCTTGGCTGTCGGCCGTGTCGAGCGGCAGCGGAGCTCAGAGCTACGCGCCAGCTACTACACAACTGGGATATCGGGGCGTTTTCACGGGAAGCGGCTGCGGCGGCTCGGGGGAGCCTGTCGACTTCTCGTACCTCGTCTCGGGCTGTTACGCGCCGAAATCCTCGCGTTTACAGCGTTGTTCGTTAAAAACAAAAAAAAAAATAATCAACAGCAAATGTGTTACAGGAAAAGATATAAAAATGGCGGAGTTACAAATCTTGGACATTTTCGAACATGGTTAGCATAAAAAAGGAAACATAAAAAAAAAGTTATTATCAATTTAAAAATAAAAGGCACGTAACAGGGTAAAAGTGGCGAATGATCCGGCCTATTGATAATTTATTTACGTGCAAAATCGACTAGTCCATATTTACCCGGTTCACCCTATATAAAAAAGAGAACTTTTTTAGTTTTTTCCAACTTTCTTTTCGCATGTTTGGAATTACAAAGTTGTCGCATGCGTGATTAATGATAAATTATTCTTGGGGTTAATAACGACAGATATATATATATATAGATATATACCAAGACTCTTGCTATATATACCAAGTCTCCGAGATTTACGTGGCTTCTGCTGCCAGTACGGTGAGAAGCATCGTGATCTGGTAATGTTTAGTGTACGACGAAACACATGTTTTCTAGCTGCGCCGGGTCTGACTCGGGCTTCTTCGACAACCAGAATTCAGGAATCTCTGCGTGAAAATATAATCCCTTGAATATTTTCACAGAGTTAATTATTGTGACATTCCCATCTTCGATTTATCATCGAATCGATGCAACATTTAATTTTTTTAAATTGTCTAAATGTGGCGACGCGTAAACGCGAAAGAGCGCCAGAAGGAAGGGATGAGCTTGAATAAAAAGTGAGAACAATAACGGAGCGTGGAAAAGGAAAAAAAAAGGAAACATCGTCTTGATGAGACGTTTGAGCGCGACGGGAGAGTGTCTCCTTCCTTTTTTCCATTTCCACCCTCGCTGAACCGAGCAATAGAACGCGGAAAAGGATTCTCCTTCCATTCTCCCGCCCTTATCACTGCCGCTGAAAGCACTGCAAACCGTTGCCGCGTATTCCCCGAGACTGTCATTCACGGCTTAACCCAAATACTTTGTCGGTTAAACGGCCAAAAGTTGCCACTCCGCTTCTACTTTATACCCCCGCAGTACCAACCTTGCGACACAGACCGCCGAAGCGGGGTAGAGTTCCGCTTATCCGAAACACTCTAATAACGTACCAATCGAATTTGTACGAAAAAAATCAAAATTTCATTGCTTATCAAAAACTTGCATTTTTTCCGAAGAAATGTCGTATCGTAAAAGAAAGTAATCGCTGCTGCGATGGAGAACTTGGTAATTGAAATAACAAACAATTATCTAAGATGAATTCGGTAAATGTAAAAAAAAGTATCCTCGTCAGTGGTTTGATATTAGATTCTATTTTATTGGTAAACAGCTCCTTTTTTTAAACTTGAACAATAAAATATCGTTGAACAAAATGGCTCGAAAAGTGCTGAATCGGATGGGACAGTAGAACTTCGATGTATCCGTTCAAAATTTAACGTTATCTCTTATTGCTCGTACGTGAAAAAGTTTTAGGGTCAAAATATCGCCTACATTGCTTGCTTGGCCACAGATTCTGATATTTTTGCGTGTATTATAATGAAATAACTAATTTTGCAACCGGAGGCACTGAAAATAGGTTCTGCTGCCTAAAAACGTGACTATCAGTCGAAATGACGATTTTTCATGCCAACAGTCGGTTTTCAACGATGCCCACTCATTCTCGATTCAGAAGTAAAAACTCTGTTCCAAAAAAACAAACAAAATCGTAAAATTTAACAACGCTTTTAATTTCTTTTTATATCCTTCCGAACCATCCCCGTATACGCCGTCGGTATAAAAACAAGGATATACCGCAGGCGCGCAGTCCCGGCCCGAAGGACACGACTCACGGTACGCACTACGCCGCGGTCGCCACGTGCTCTCCCTTCATCGTACGTGGAAATTTGCGGGGCATCGATCGTTGCCTGGGTTTCTCGTCGTTGCCGCGCGTTCGTTCTCAACCCACGCGCGCCGTGTCGTCGCTCGTTCGCGGGGGTTCGCTCGATTCCCGCGACGCACGAGTTTCACCCCTGCGCTCCGGAGTCGTTTAAATTCTCGGCTATAAACGTATTGAGAAGCAGTGCCAGGAGGCCTCGAGCGATTCCACGGAAAGTCGTCGATTTTTCTTGGCCCCTCCCAAGGACAATCCAAACCCTTTAAATCCCCACAAAAAAAAAAAAACAAAAACAAAAATAACAACATCTCACCTGCTTTCTTAAAAAAAAAATACAAAAAATATAATAATCCCTCCCTCGAAACAATCCCGATGCAATGCAATGCCACAAATCGCATCCTCCCCGAAACAGCTTTATTTTTCATCGGCGAAACTCGTAAAGTCTCCGGGCTCCGTATTTCCCTTTCCCACCGTTTCGGTGAGTTTGGTAGGCGTTCACGCGGGAGCTGCGTCGACGGCGGCTCGGCACGTGGAAATTCGCGGGTCATCGATCGTTTTCCTCCCCCATACCGGCCCGCTGGTCGAGGAAGGCATCCCACGCGCGCGTATTCAGCCGCGTAGCCAGGAGTGTGCTATGTAGTACGTAGGTACAAAGTTACGAACTTCTCGGTAGCCGGGCCTCCTTTTCACCGGGGCGGAGGGGGGAGGGGGGTGGGGGGTGGGGGGTTCGAGGCCTTGGGGTGGGGTTGGGGGTTGGGCGAGACGAAGAGAGAGTCTCGCTGCGGCGAGAGTGCGTACGGCATTTTCTATCCCGTAGCGTAGGAGAAGGAGCGTACGGAAGAGAGACGAGATTGACCGTGCGCGCGTGCACGGAGCCGGCTCACGCACAGGGAGATCCCGTAACGCTCGCTGCCGCTGCCGCTGCCGCTACTCGCTTCTCCGTCCTCATCTCGCTCTCTGTGTGCCGATGGGCGCACGACGGTGCGTTGCGCGCACCGGTTGCCATAGCGACCATGCCAGTGGCACGCATTGATCGCAGACTCCCGGTGCGTTGCGAGTCGAGTTAGCCAGGAGCTGGGCCGAGAGAACTACGGAGACGCGTAGAGCGATACGCGCACAACCTCACGCACCCGCCCGGCCTCGGCCGACCTCCGTGTAGGCACGCACCCACCAACACGCACACACACGGCGACGCATCTCCAGGTTACGCACCGCGAGATTGCCGTCCGTGCATAAATGCGTTCGCACGCACACACGACTCGCCCGCCCGGGTCCTCGCACACGTTACACGCATGTACGCGAGCAGTTTCGGACGAAAACTCCGATCGTCCGTCATACGTAAATTTTTTTTTTGAGGGATGTAGTTGCATTGAGAGAAAGAGAGTGAGAGAAAGTAAACTCCCTGGGAGCACCGTGCCGCATCAAATATACAACATACAAAACATACAAAACATACACATCAAAATACAAAATGAGAAATGAAAAATAGCGAACCATGAAATAAAGAGGCATAAATAAAGGATTAATAATACCTTAACGCTACCTAATGTTACCTATAAGAAGCACAGGAAAATAAAGCAGAAGCAAGACACCGAAAAAGTACCGAAATAGAGCAATAATCAAAGATAATAAGTAAACCTAGCAGAGATATTGTGGAAAAGGTGCGGAAAAATTGAGAAGCTTCGGAATGGAAAAAGAAAAAAATTGCATCGCACCAAAATTGGCTCGAGTAATGCTCCATTACACGAGCCGATTTTGGTCCAAGCTTCGATACCATTATTTTTCATCTTTCATACCGAAGCTTCCTATTTTTTGATTTCGCACATTTCTTTTTTCTTCGGTTGGGTTTCTAGATATACCGCGGGAATCGGGGAAAAACCGAATGCGTCACAGATGTACGAAAAAAAATGTATAAGCTTCATTAAAATAAGCTCGTAAAAGCTTCGGAGGATTTTGGCAAAAAAGTAACAAACAGCGCGTCCGACGATCCAAATTCCATGTCTCTTTTTTGCACCAACGATTATTCGGGGTAAAAAAAACAGTGCGCATGTTTTTTCTGATTTCAAGATTTTGCGCCTGGTAAATCTTCAATAATGTGACATTTTTTTTACATAGAATTGTCGATAAGATATTGCAAACCATTTTTCGAAATATCGTGAAAAAAAAATGGGAAGTTTGCAACGATTCGCTAGATGGGAGATGCTGCGCTCTAAACGCTCAACGTATACACACACACACACGTACAGTCATAGCTTGCTCGTGGTAACTTTCACCCTCTGCGAAGCTATAGCGTGCCGGCGGAGCTCACCCCTCCCCCGGAAACCGGGAGAGATACGCGCGCGCTCGCGAGCGTTACGTAGGCACCGGTGCGTAGGTGCGTATTGCGCCGCGCGCTGGTGAAAAAAAAAATCATTATCGCTGACTTGGAGCGGCAGGTTGATCCGAGGCGCCGCGAGAGAGAGAGATTGGATCGGAGCGAAAGAACTTTCATAAAAATGTTGATATCGAAAATTTTTCTTCGCGAAATTCTTTTAACAAGCTATTTTATAAATATCGTTGAGTTCGAACATTGTATTATATTCGCGAATGCAAACGGGAGAGGTCAAATTAGGCATCCCGCGTATTCGGCACCGGTGCGTAGGCGCGAAGTGCGTTGCGCGCTGGTAAAAAAAATCATTATTGCTGACGGAGAGGCCGGTTAATCCGGGGCGCCGAGGGAGGGAAATTGGATCGGAGCCAAAGAATTTTCATAAAAATGTTGATATCGTAGGCCTCTTCCATTATTCGAAGAGATATAAAATAGCCGCAAAATTTTTATAAAAGTTGTTAACTTCGAACATTATATTATATTCGTGAATGTCAAATTAAACATCCCGCGTATTCGGCACCGATGCGTATTGCACCACGCGCTGGTAAAAAAAAAAAAATCATTACCGCTGACTTAGAACGGCCGGTCGAGTCGGTGCGGAGAGGGAGTGAGATTGGATCGGAGCAGAAGAATGGTAATAAAAATGTTGATATCGTAGGACTCCTCGATTATTCGAAGATTGCTAAGAGTAATAATATACCCGCGAAGATTTTACAGACTTTTTTTTAACACGAACATTATATTATATTTGCATACAAACATTATATTATATTTGCATACAAACATTATATTATATTTGCATACAAACATTATATTATATTTGCATACAAACATTATATTATATTTGCACACAAACATTATATTATATTTGCATACAAACATTATATTGTATTCGCCACCGGTGCGTATTGCACCGCGCCCTGGTAAAAAAATCATTATCGCTGACTTGGCTAGGCCGCTTAATCTGGGGCGCCGAGGGGGAGAGATTGGACCGGAGCAAAAGAATTTTCATAAAAATGTCGATATCGTAGGTCTCCTCGATTAATCAAAGGTTGGTAAGAGAAATAAAATACCCGCGAAAATGTTACAAAAATGGTTAACTTAGAACATTAGATTATATTCGTGAATGAAAACGGGAAAGGTCAAATTAGGTATCCCGCGTATTCGGCGCTACGGGCCTTGGGTCGATACGCCGTCATCCGTTCGATCGATCACAGGGGGCAGCCTTACACACTGCTGGGCAATTTCTTTTGATGCGACACGCAGGAGCGTCATCGTAAATCGTAAAGCCCGTCGCCGGTTCCCGGCGCGACGCGTAACGCGCGTAGTCCTTTCAGCGTCAGCGGGAGAATCCGGTCTTGGGAACGGCTCGGACTCTCCCGCTCACTACAATACGCCCGACAAGCAGGCTCTCAGACGCGCATAGACTGTGTCTCGCTCGCTGCAGGACACGGCGCGACGAGCTCGACAAAAGCCCTTCGAGCTTTGCACTTTCACGAGCCAGTTTCGAGGGTGAAAGAAGGAGAGAGTGAGCGAACGAGACTCCTATAGGAATACCACTAGTTCCACATTGTATGTACACTTTGGATGTACTGCTGCAACACCAGCTAAGTACAATTGCCGATTGTGTGTATCCTCGAGCGAGACGCGAGTGCGACTCTACTTGGGAAAAATGGCATTGTTAAGTTGGCCCGAGATTTACAGCTTCGCAGCCAACCACGATCATTCCGCCTGCACTTATCGGAACATGGCAGCATCGATTGGTAATCCGGTAGAAATTTTGGAGCTTCGAATCAGAACCCGCGAGATAAGAACCCCGTTAAAAAATGCATCGGTTGGGAAGACTTTTTGCTAAAAACAAATAATAATGGATTGTAGAAATTATTAATGCGTTGGGCCAACTAAGTGTCTGGTTTCGTTGTTTTATAGGAATGCTATAGGAATGCTAATTCCACATTGTATGTACACTTTGGATGCACGGCTGCAAGATTAGCTGAGTGCGAATCTACTTGGGAAAATGGCATTGTTAAGTTGGATCCAGATTTACAGCTTCGTAGGTAACCACGATCATTCCGCCGGCACTTATCGAACTTTCGAAAAATAATAGCACCAACTCGTTATCGTTCCGGTAGAAATTTTGGAGTTTTAAATGAAGCCCAGCGTGAGAAGATCCTCCTTAAAAAAATCATCAGTTGGGAGGATTAATAGTCGACATTTGCCAGCGAATTTTCTTCAGAGAACAATAATGGATTGTCCGAATTATTGATAAGTAAGACCAACGTAAGTGTCCCGTTATGTTGTTCTCCGGTCAAGAACCGTCGCGTATCCCTGCAGATTTGCACGCCTTAGTTTCGAAGGTCCCCGCGTCCTGGATAACGGCGCGCATCTTTGATCATCCTGTCCGGAACGGTCAAAACAAGAGGAAAAGAAGCGGAACGGAAGAGGCGAAGAGCGGAAGAAATCCCGATGAAGATCGACGGGCGAATGGCAGAGGAGCAGCGTGCGATGGAAGCTGCAAAAAAGAAGAAGAAAAAAAACGAAGATCCGGAGGAAAGTGCGCGGCTGGCGCAGCATCCGCGGCGGTTTCGAACCTCATTGAGCCGCGCTCCGCCTCGCGCGGCTCTCTCCAGTGGAACGTCGATTTCTTACGCGGTCAGTTACCGGAAGGCGCGTGCCCAACCCCCGGCTTCAGCCAATCGCAGCCACCCGCGGCAAGAGCTCGTCAGGGAGGAGCGTGAGACGGAGCGAGGGGGGAAAAAAGGTGGTAGTACGCGGGATGACGAAGACCGGGAAGAAGCGGGGAAGAGGAAGAAGAAAAACACGTCCGTACACACGCCGGGCTCTTCCTTCCCTCTCGTTCCTCCTCTCGCGTGTCTTTCTCGCTTCTGGACCCCTCGTCCTATTTCACTCCTTGAAATTTAGGGCAGCTGCGAGGCGCGCCTCTCGTTCGAAGCATCACACACAGATATACTTGTTCGTTTTGGCCTACCGTGGAAAGGAAATGCGTGAAAAACCACGTCGGTGTCGGGCCGACGGGAAAAATACCCACGGTAGCACGTAAGACGCAATCGCACGAGGGAGATTTTCCAACTTTGGGATAATTCCTTAAACCGGATCCGCCGCTCGTGCCTGACGATCCCTCTCCCGGGACCGCCGCCTGGGTAACACTCGTCTCTCGTTTGCTTTTTCTGTCCTACACAGCCTTACCGATTCTGGAGACACGCGGCTTTACTTTTCTGGCCACAAATTTCACGCGTGAATGAAAAATTTGATTTAGACTTAAGGGCTTACGCCACACAAAAATTTCGATTTTTTTTTTTGTAATGTCAAGAATATTCTGTTATATTCTTATGTCAAAATTCAACGAATTACGAAAGTTAGAGAGCGTTTTGTGGAAAGTGGCGGAGCGCGCGAGCAGCTCCGTTTCAAATAATGAAAAGTGATTCAAAGTGTTGAAAAATGGGTAAAAACCGACTTTTTTCAAATCGCCGCCATTTTGCCAATTTTTTGTTTCCCCTCGTCAACAACCGCGTTATTTATCATTTATTACGAAACAATAAAAAAAAATTGTTTGTGATGAACTGATAAGTTGAAATCAGGACCACGGTAAAGAAACTTAAACAAAATTGTTTAATTGTTTTAAAAACAATACATAATAACAATAAAATGGAATGACAAAATTCCTAAATGTTCTTTAATATATCTTCCTTTGATAAAAAAAAATGGATCAAGCGTATATTTACCGTGAAAAAATCACGCAATATATATATGCGTTTTTACCCACTTACTGTTGCGTAAGCCCTTAAGCGACTCGATAGATAGCATGCTATAATATATTGATGATTTTTGTAAAAACAAAAAATATTTAGGTTTTTCGGAGCAGGATTTATCTTGACTTGTTCGTTTTTTTTTTACGATGGCCTTTGAGCCTGCTAACGTAGCGTCGAGATTAAGGAATCCCGGAGGAAATCTGGGGGTAATGAAAAAAATCGGTGACAAACGAGATGTGAGGGAAACTCGCGATAAGTGAGAGACGGAGAGACCGAAATCGGGTCGGCCGCCAGGAGAACACCAGTAAATCCCATTGCATCCCCAGTGTCCGTGTTACAGAGCGATCATCCCCCATTACCGTCGGGCATTCCCTCTCTCGCCTTAACACCCCCCGAATGAATGGTGGATGGTCCCTGCAGCGTGGCCGTGCTGCGTTATCCTTTAACTGCTGGTCGCCCACCGGCAATAGCGGCGATGGTCATTCGACCGGGAATTTCACAACTTTTGATATTTCCACCTAAACTACCTTCTGTTTTCTAAATTTCGAGAGAGCTACCCAATTTTTTTATCTTTTTTTAATAGCAATGTGCAAGAGCAATTTAATTGCCTCGAATCCAGAACATTTTTAATTCTCGTTACACCTAAAAGAAATTTGCAGTAATTGAAAAAAATGTTTAACTTAACATTTGTGAATTTAAACCCGAAGCTGGCTGAAGCTCAACTTTAGCCGTGTTCTAAAGGACAATTTCTTTCAACGACTTCATATGGCGATTATCAACGTACGACTTGACTTTAGGCCCGAACTGATATCGAGTTTGTTTTCAGCGCGCCAAAAATACGTTGAGTTATCTGGTCCAGAAAAACTTCATAACTTTTGACATTTCTACCTATATACTACCTTTTACTTTCTACATTTGGAGGGGGTTAGCCAATATTTTTTTATGACAATTTTCAACAGTAATTCGATTACCTCGAAACTGGAAAATTAAAAAATCTCGCCCCACCTAAAAGAAATCTACATTAATAAAAAAATGTTACAACCTGAAACTGCTTGAAGTTGAACTTTTGCCGTGCCGCAAAGGAACATTTCTTTTTACGATTCCATACAACGAATACCAAATTTAAATAACATTGTGCAGCAGCAATTTTGTCGCCTCGAAACCGGAAAATTTAATATTCTCATCCCAACGAGTAAATGAAATCTACATTAAGAAAAAAATGTTAAAACCTGCCGGTCGCTGAAGCTAAATTTTAGCCTCAAAGACCCATTTTTGTTAAATGATTCCATACAAAGATTACGAACGGCCGACTTTAAGCGCGAGCTGATATCGAATTCCTGTCAACGCGCCAGAAACACATCGACTCATCTGGTCCAGAAAAACAGCACTGCGATAGACTTAAGGACACTTTCATCAGACGTTTCTGTCCTCCCTTTCGATGCGCTATTTTGCATGAGCAAAATTTACAAATTTATTCCTTCTCGCGGCTCGAGGCTTACAAAAATCCCGAAAGACATTAGAGACAGAGAGGCCTCCGGAGGATGTATAATTTGAGGATTTTCTTTGGTCCGCCATACAAGCGGTCCGCGCAGCATCCGGTCCAGGTGTTTCCACTCTCGCGCGTTGCGGCGCGACACGGGACCCGTGCAGGCCGAGCCGCGGGACTCTGGCTTCTCGTCGAGAGAGGCTCGGCTCGGTTGGGCCGTGGAAGTCGTACAAAAAAAATGAACAACTCGGTACGTTCGGCGATAAGATAATGCGGTTCGGGTGTCGACGCGCGAGATCTGGCGGGTTCCTCTCATAAAGCGTAAATGCGCCGGTCGGGCCGGCGTGCAGGGAAGTTTTTCACACTTAGCTGAGGGACGGCGTGCGAGCGGGCTCGTAGGCGAGAGATAGGGACGGAGTTCGAGGGATGGGAGAGAGGGGCGAGTTATCCGAGCGGTCGATCAGTTTCGACGAGGAAAGGAGTGACAGTCGGTCGGCAGACAATGCAGGACGACGGACGGAAGAGCCGCTGCTGCCGACTGTGTATGGTTTTCTCTTTTCCACTCTCGGAACATCGTACGCGCGGCTGGGTAGAGAGAGCCACGCGCCAGTCACCGACGATTCTACCCTAGAGACCCCGGCAGATGTTCCGAACGGGCCGGCACGGAGAGAGAACGGAAAGTATCGATCACGATAAGCGCGAGATCCTTTTGAATCGCCTGCAGAGATCGAAACATACGAGACGAGAGTTTTATGCACGGTGTATACAAAACAAATGAACATCGAACTAGGTACATGCGAGTTATGCGCGAAAGATAAAATCTTAAGGTTTCGTACGATTGGAAATTATTTATAGAACGATCAATTATGCAATAAATGACACCTAGCTGCAACTACTGTGTTGATTGCAAATCCAAAAGTTTTCCATTTGTTACCTAGCGTATCGAAGAATTTTCTCCAATTTTGATGTTGTTTTTGTTGGAACATTCAGCATGAATACTTGCTAGCGGATTCTCGGACAAGATCACGATAAGCGTGAGGTTCTTTTGAATCGATAAACAGAGACCGAAATATACGCGAGTTATGCGCGAAGGATAACATTTTAAGGTTTCTTACAATTGGAAATTATTCACTTCATAAATTACACTAAGTTGCACCAATTGTGCTTATTTGAAATCGAAAAGTTTTCCATCCATTACGAAACGTATTGAAAGATTTTCTCGAATGTTTGTATGGTTCTGTCCGAACATTCAGCATAAATATCTGCTGGTCGCGGATTCTGGCTGCGAGGTTCCAAAACTCAAGAAACAAAAATAACCCCATCGTCGAGTTCAATAAATTATAACTGCCTCATCACGCACTTCGTGCGTCAACAGCACATCAACAATATGCGACATTGGCGCTTCGGTGTCTCACTCACCGTAAAATATATTAAAAGTTGAAGATCCATAAAAAAAAAAGAAGAAAAAAAATCCCATCAGAAATTCATCGAGGTACGTCATCATGTTTAAAATTTCCATCCCCGGAAGAATGTAAAAAGTTGGAGGTAGGCGGAAGATTAGTATTCGGAGGGAAGGAGCGAAAGGGTGAAACACGACGGTGTATACACCTTGCCCCGGCACGGGGGAACCGAGCGAATTACGTGGAAGGAAAGGGAGGGTGAGCGGTCGGGTTCTCCCGAAAGTCACGGGAATCCTGGCAAAGGACCCCCGGGCGAGGGTGCTCGCTCCTGTTGCCCGGATTGCACTAGGTGTTGCGGCACCGAATCGGGGTTCGAGAGACGCGCGCCTGCCACCACCGCTGTTGGCCCCGACGTCGTCGCATCGCGCGGCCCCGGCACTTTTTCAGCGCGCGTGCCCTCTTCAATGGAGAGAGCGGGACCCCGCGCCCGCGTCTCGTCCTGAATGGAACCTATGGGTTATAGAATATATATACACTCTATCGCCGAGGGGTTAAATGCTCTTTTTTTCTTTTTTTTTTATTATTTCTCCCTCCGTTCCTTCTCCTTTGGGCCGGGTCTCGCGTTGACCACCCACGGGAGCAAAGGTTGAAACCCCATAGGGGTCTCTTAGGTAATGGATACGGACATTTCCCTACATCGAATGAGACCAAAACATTTAAGTCACTTGCGACCTATGGGGTGTCGAGTGACTCGGCAATGTACGTACCCGGATCGAGCAAGGGATCGGCCGTAGTAAGAAAATAGAATAAAGTTCTCTGTGTTGATAAGGTTTTATGGAAATATCGAAACTACGAGATGGATCTTTTTTCGTCATTTTGTATCGGGAGTTCGGTCGATCGTTTGAAAATTAGTTTTGCATCAGGAATTCACGTTTTGAAAGGCACGCTTAGGGACGGAGCAGTTTATGTTGGGTGTGAGTTTTGGGGCCTGAGAAACCCCAAAATTTTGGTACATCGCATGTTCTCCGAAGAATCATTAATCGCAATAAGTTGATCGAAATTATTGTCGAAAAAAGAAAATGACTCCGAAAGAAACCCCAAAATGTTGGTACATGCATGTCCTCCGAAGAATCATTAATCTCAAGAAGTTGATCGAAATTCTCGTCGAAAAAATAAAATTACTCCGAAAGAAACTTTCTCTTCAACACTTAACAGAGCGCGTTGGAGAAATTTCTCTTTTTCGCGACTATAACGCGATTACGGATGTTCCGAGCGAAACGGAGTATCCGAAGCTTTCCCGATTGTCAAAGCGACTTTATAGCGGCTGCACTGAGAAAATAAAAATAGTTCGATTAACCAAAAGTCGCGGTGACGTGAGTTGAAAGCTGATATTAGTTTGGTAATAATAAATCATTGCTTTATTAAATGATTATTTGCCTCAGTCGATTCAAAATTTCTCGATTCCAACAAACATTTTTGTTGTACCAACTAAATAACACCTTTGATCGTAACTCATCGCGTCTTGGTAAATTTAACCATTTCTGTTTCCTAGTGAGCGAAGAATAAGTAAAAGTGAAGGAAGAAGCGTGAAACTCGAGGTCGTGGAGGATCGATTATCAACCGAAAGCTTGATACCGTTGCAGCCATGGTTCGACCGCGTTCACAAAGCACAGAGGACTCAGCCGGCTCGCTTGTCAAAGGTTGACGCGTACTTCCCTCCGTCCTCTTCTCACGCCGTTCGGTAATCCTTGGATAATGTTCTTTTCGGGCTGGACCCGAAGTCTCTAGGACCGGCTTTTCGAAATCCACGACCCTGACGATATCTGCCCGTAACTAAAGTTCACCAAGTTCTTACACACTGTGTATTGCATTGCACACACAACTTCGATCGGGGAAGTTCACATGGAGAACTAAATTCTACAAGTGGACAATTTACATTCATACTAAAGCAATGCATGGAACAGAGACTTTCCAAAGATGAAATTTGATGTCATGGAGACATCTTCAAGGTTGTCGAAATATGACCCTGAAGATATCTGCCCGAAACTAAAGTTCAAGTTCTTACACACTGCGCATTGCATTACACAAACTTCCATCGGGGAAGTTCATATGAAGAATTAAATTCCACAAGTGAACAATTTACATTCATCTTAAAGCAATGCATGGGACAGAAACTTTCCAAAGATTAAATTTGATGTCATGCAGACATCTTCAAGGTTGTCGAAGTATGACCCTGAAGATATCTGCACAAGACTTAATCTAATCAAGTTACAACGGTTGGGTATTGCGTCGCACAAACTTCCATTGGGGAAGTTCATATGAAGAATTAAATTCCACAAGTGAACAATTTACATTCATCCTAAAGCAATGCATGGGACAGAAACTTTCCAAAGATTAAATTTGATGTCATGCAGACATCTTCAAGGTTGTCGAAATATGACCCTGAAGATATCTGCACGAGACTCAATCTCATCAAGTTATAACGTTTGGGTATTGCGTCGCACAAACTTCCATCGGGGAAGTTCACATGAAGAATTAAATTCTACAAGGGAACAATTTACATTCATCTTAAAGCAATGCATTGGACGGAGACTCACCAAAGATTAAATTTGATGTCATGCAGACATCTTCAAGGTTGTCGAAATATGACCCTGAAGATATCTGCACAAGACTCAATCTCATCAAGTTACAACGGTTGGGTATTGCGTCGCGCAAACTTCCATCGGGAAAGTTCACATGAAGAATTAAATTCCACAAGTGAACAATTTACATTCATCCTAAAGCAATGCATGGGACAGAAACTTTCCAAAGATTAAATTTGATGTCATGCAGACATCTTCAAGGTCGTCGAAATCCCGATGGGCTTTCGCCGGTTCCCGGCCAGGTGAGCGTCCCGCTGTGGATCGATTATGGACGAGCCAAAAGCTCGATACAGTTGCAGGTACGGTTTAACGATGCTCATAGAGCACCGAGGACTCAGCCGGCTCGCCCAGCAAATGCCGACGCGTACTTCCCTCCGTCCTCTTCTCACGCCACTCGGTGATCCTTGGATACTATTTTTTTTTGGTCCGAACCGGCAGTCTGTAGGGCTGGCTTTTCGAAATCCCGATGTCGGGCTTTCGGCGTTCCCCGCCCAGGTGAACGGCCCGGTGAGAATCGTTCCTCCTCGTCGGCGACGAAGGTTCTCGGTCTCGAGCCCGGAGTCGCCGATGATTTTTCATTTTTCGACGCCACACCAAAACCTCCGACAATGGACGCGTGTCACGAGGCTCGCGGCAGCTGCTCGCCACTGTTTGTCGCGCACACATGGCCAAACGGCGCGACCGCGACGGGCTTTGCCGCAGCGAGAGCTCGTCGGTCCTGCTGGCCGCTTCGGCTCTCGCTCGCCGAACGAACGAACGGGAACGACCAGAGATCTCGTCGCGAGATCAAAGCTCTCCTCTTACTCTTTCGCCGCGGCTTTCCCGCTGATACACTCCCCGGCTTCCCGGCTACGTTTCAACGTTTAACGCACGTTACTCGTGTCGTACGCGCGCGGTGCAAGACGAAAAGTTTTCGTACGGTGGAGAGAACGAAGGAGGGAAACAGAGCGACCGCATGCGGCGCGTTCTCTTTGTATATTCGCTCGCGTCCTCGGCGAAGGTAGCAGTACCGGACGAAACGATCGAAACAGGTGACCGCATAACCGCGAACGGGCCCTCTCCCAGTCGCTCGTTTCTTCGCGAGGAATAATTACGACACTAATCTTTAATTGCAATCACGTATGCCGCGCTGTATCCGGGAGATAGGTGTACGTTTTTCTTTTCTTTTTTTTTACGTCTTTTTTTTGGTACTTTTTTTTCGTAATTCAACGGTTAAGGGGCAATTTACCGCGGGGTTTTATTTTGTCGGAGTGGACATGAAACTTGCCCGGTTATCGGGTTATCGCCGAGCGGTGAGTCGTGCACTGTTGAATTGCTTCACCGGCCCGAACGACGGAGTCGCACGCGGGTGATAAAGGCTTACCATTTTATTGTTGCTCATTTTACCATTTTTTTAAAATTAAAAATATAGTTTGGGGGAAAAACAATTGTAAGATTTGCTGGAAATTGTAGTTACGTCCGAAAAGAAATCTAATGAAAGTGACTCGGAAAATAAAAGAAAACTGACTCCGGTATTCTGTTAAATTGCATTATCGGTTCGACCCACGGAGTCGCACTCGGCTGATAAACTCACAATTTTATTGTAGTTAATTTTATCATTTTTTTCAAATAAAAATTATGGTTTGTTGGAGAAAATAATTGTAAAATTAGCAAGAAACTGAAATTTTCCTTGCATGCAGAAAGAAAACGAATGAAACCGACTCGGAAAATAAAAGAAAACTGACTCCAGTATTCCGTTAAATTACATTATCGGTCCGACCCACGGAGTAGCGCTCTCTTGAAAAAAGGCTCACAATTTTATTGTTGCTAACTTTACAATTAAGAAAATAAATATTATGGTTTGTTAGAAAAAAAATGGTCAAGTTAGCGAGAAAAAGAAATTTATTCATACATTTACAAAAAGAAAATGGAAGAAACCGACTCGGAAAAAAAAAAACTGATTCCGGTATTCCGTTAAATCGTGAAATTTTATTTCAACTTTGCACTGTTACGCGTCGCGAGTTTGGGGTCCTTTGAAAAAACTATGCTCCAGAATCGTGAAATCGAAAGAGAGCCGCGGGGATATTCGCGGGACTCGTTAATCCTCATAGGATGCAGGCACATCGATAAATTAGAATTAGTTTTTTTTTATTATTCTTTTTTCTCCGTTTGGGGGAAGGGCCATGAGCGGCAGCTGCATTCGTGATCTCTTCTCTCTCGCGTTTATGCGGCATTATACATATAGCGTGAGATCGATATTCGAAAGGATCTGAAGGACAGATAAAAATCTCTTTGCCTCTGGTCGGTCTCTCGAACGCGTTCTCTCTCTCCCTCACTCTCTGTGCCACTGGCCTTTCTTTTCCCGAAAAAGGACCGATTCTCTCTCGCTCTGTCTCCCGGCCGAAGCCAAAACGTCAGGTATAGAGAGAGGACAACGCTCGTCGCGAGACACGGAGCACGAGTGTCTCCGAAAGGGCCACCGAGATCTCTCCTACAGGGTTTCTCAGATTTTTTTCGCATTTCGCGTTTCGCAAAAATGTTCATTTTTATAAGAAAAAAATGAATCAATAAAAAAAATATCTCAAACCAACGTATAACACTTTTATGAATTTATATCGCGCAAAGAGACGTTGCATCGTTCAACATTTGCGTAATTGATCTTTCATAATATCGAAAAAAAATAAAAATTGCCGATGTTGATAATCGGGTTTGCTTCCACATTGATCTTACGCTTTTTCATTTCGACGACAATCTTGTTATCCTACAGGGTTTCTCAGATTTTTTCGCATTTCGCGTTTCGCAAAAATGTCATTTTTATTAAAAAAATAAAATAAATCAATAAAAAAAATATCTCAAACCAACTTATAACACTTTTATGAATTTATATGGCGCAAAGAGACGTTGTATGGTCCAACATTTGCGTGATTGATCTTTACATAATATCGAAAAAAAAAAAAAATTGCCGATGTTGATAATCGGGTTTCCTTCCACATTAATCTTACGCTTTTTCATTTCGACGACAATCTTGTTATCATCCGCATATTATAATTTCCGGACCGCCGAGAGTATTCCAGTTACGCAGCGGAGAGCAGAATCTCCCACTGTTAGCGGACCTCGGCGAAGATTTATCGATCGCGTATGTCCTGCTTACCCGGAGGGTAACAGCCAGTTTTCGATTCAGCCTGCAGAAATAATCGCTGTTTTTTTTTTTGTTATACTCGCCAAGCCGACCGAGGGGGTGAAAAGTTTTCTTGAACCCGAAACTCGCGCGCGCGCGGAGGCTTTTCGGCCAATAATTCAATTGCTTCTCCACCCCTCTCGCTCATTTTTTCCTGGGCCTCGTCCGTCGTAACTCTAAAACAGAGAGCGGGGGAGAGGCAGAGCGAGAGAGCGAGAGGAAAGAATTGAACGAAGATGGAGCTTCGCCGAAAACGAAAGGGGGAGAAATACAGGAAGGAGGAAGTGGAAGATAAGGAGGAAATGCGAAACGAAAAGCCTCCAAAATAGGCCTCGCTCTATAAATAAATAAAAAAATTCCTCCTGGATTTCTGAGTGCGTATTTTTTTTGTAAAAAATTACATATTCATCTCTTCCCCCTGCATTATTTTCCATAATTTTTCCTCGACACGTTTCTCCATTTCTATCCCTCTGCAAGACAATCACCCTTTTCTTCTCGCCCGCGTGCAGGAAGCCGGGGTATTCGGTTGGCCCGAATTGGGAACCTCTGGTCGCGCACGCGCAATACAATGCCGTCTCGGGACCAGCGCTCCGCTCGCACAGGCTCCAGCGTAGCCCCGTCTCTGTACGTATCTCCATTTCGCTCGCTCCTCCTGCGACTACCTGGTCTCGATAAACTGATTTATTTCGGCATCATTGTACCCAGCGTCGCGCATCTGTCCGGATTCTGTAGCCGACCAGACCGCGCTCTGCGAGGACGCGGCACGGTCTTCTGTTCCGAGAGCTCCGACGGCACGGAGTCTCTGACGCATATGCGCCGCCTATTCGACAGTTTCCGCACCGAACCTACGAGGAAGGAAAACAATCTCTGCGGAACAAATATTGTCGGCTCGACAATATTTATTTTATTTTTATGTTTTTTCAATACTTTAGGCGAGCGTTTTCCTGCAGTTTTAATAAATCATGGCTTGTTGAGAAAAAAAAAGAAATTATATGCTCCATTCTCGTGAGTCATCATCTGGCTCGGTGGCGAAAGTTCCTCGCAGCGTTCCGCACGGTGATTCTTCTTTATCTTTTTTTTCTTTTTTTTTTTTTGCATAGAAACTCACGCGTCGAGAGCGCAACCCTTATTCGAGCATAGTCATTTAGGGCTCGCTCGGGACATAAGGAATTCAGTACGCTCGTTGCCCTTCCCAGTCGCCAGCGCCCCTGGTTTGCGTACAGCTTCGAACCTCGCCGTATCCTTGGGCGAGAAAGACCCGCGAACGACGAAAGCTCAGACTGCCGAAACGATTATGAAGTATGAAGCCGCGAATCCTCGATAAGGATCGTAAATCTGGGTGGGAATTTATTTATTGTAGAATATCGGGTGGAATTTAGGGCAGGGAGCGGTCCAGTTATATCACTGACCGAGGAGTTATGAGAGAACCATTCCAGTGGTTTTCTCAGCACACCAACGCTAACCTCCGCTCTTATCTCGCTCACTCGCGAAGATTATTCTTATAATAAAAAATGCAGGTCACCCCCGAACCGTGCTGGCCAAACTGATAAGCTCCCTTCGATACATTTTTACGTGCGCATTTCCTTGCACGGAACCGTTGAATGTGCTAAGATATCTCCGATGTTGGAAAAATTGCCCAAAGTATCGGTTTTAGTAGTTTATTTTCCGAATTTTTGTTCGCTTCCTCGTAGAGGAAGCTTTGTGTCTGTGTATTCTTTTTTCTCGATATTTTCGTGTAAACGTCTTCAGAATGTTCCAAAACGTTGAAAAATCATATTTGGAAAAATGGCTGGATGCATGTGTGTCAGGCCTGTAAAATTAAACCGTCTGTAACTCAAAAACGGCTTTATGAAACGGGTTGAAATTTGGCACGCAAGTAGAGCAGTTAGATTCCTCGTTTTGTTACAATTTAGGCAATAATTTAGACACTCTTTTGGATTTTATGAGACCTTGCATTTTTCGATAAAGTGTGTTCGCACTCTAGCTTTCGTAAATTTTGAGTTATCGGGCTGAAACTTACTACAGAAGTGGACTAAAATCAAACAATTCCCGCTATCGAATTCGGTAAGAGTCGGTCGAGCGGTCTCGGTTTTGTGACATTTGAAATTTTTCTAAAAATATCATATGCACTTTTTGAGATATTTGTCTAAAAAATTCGACATAAATAAATTATTATGGAGTATTTCCGGGTGAATCTTAAATCGATCAAGCATTTTTTTCATTTTCATTACACTTCGAGCGATCAGTTCTGAACTTCGTGCAAGGCTCCGCCGCGGGAATTTGATTTGTTAAGGCGGAAATTGAAATGGAAAGAATTCGTGCATGTTTCGTCGATCTGAAGAAAAGTGTGCATGTATCTTAATTCAGGTAGATTGCAATCTAAGTTTTGCTAACGTGTTCGTCCAACGGAACGTGGGAACTGCTGCAGGAAGAGAGAGACTAGCTCATGTAGAGCAAACCGGACTGATTTAATTACTATAGTGTTGCCGCACTGTAAAAGCGTGTGTGGATCTGTTAGGTGCGACTAGGTAGGTCTGCGCGTCGGATGTAAGGGAGAGGAGCATAAGGAAGGTTAGCAGGATCAAGGCCAAGTGCGCACGTAACGCTTCCTTTACAATTATTACATACATCGTTACATCTGTTTCGTTAGGCGACCGTGGCAATATAGAGCAGTTTTTGATATCACTTAAATTGAATCTTAAATTTCTAACTTATGCCCCATCGATTAATAGCCGTCGGAAAAAATCATACAATCGTTAAAAGGATTTGAAAAATATTTTTCGATCGATCGAAAAACAATTTCTTGCCTATCATAAAATCGAAATGATAAGGGCAGATTATAGATCTATAATTTTTTATAATTTCGATAAATCTTGTACATTTTTCGAATCGTTCACAAATCCCCAACTTTTGAAAGGATTAAAGGATTTGAAAAAATATATCGCTCCAAAAAAAAAAAAAGAAAAAAATTTGTTCTATCATAAACCGGATAAAAAACGGCACCTTATCGATCTATAATTTTTTATAATTTCAATAAATCTTGTAAATTTTTTTCCTGTCGTTCCACATTCCCCTGTAGCGTTGTAAAGCATCTATAACGAACCCGGCTTTTTAATCCGCCGTCGAAAACCGCTATTTTAATCACCAACGCATTCAGCACAACCGCACGATGATCAAGCGTTTGATCATCGTGAATACTTGTCTAGGAGGAGCACGCTTCGATGTGTCGCAAACCAGAACAGCGTGAAAAAAAAATGTTGGGCAGTAACGGGTGAGCATTGGGGTGAGTTTTTTTTTTATGCCCCGCTTGCCCATGTACATGCACTGGGTGACGGTGAAGAGGACGATATAAACGTTCGGTGGATGAAGGACGATGCCGCGCATTGTACCGGTGTATGCAATACACAAGCTCGTGCGGTACCGCTGCCAGTGATGCATCTCGCTTGTCAGTCCGACGGCGGAGAGATAAAGACAGAGTTTACCGGCGACCGAGAGCCGCGCTGTTGCGCGAACGTCAACCCCCGGGATAGAAGAATACGCATTAATTTATATCTGCATACGTCGGGTATTGTTATGTTAATGACCGTGAGCCGCGGCGTCCGACATAGCCGACGTCGTCGTCGTCGTCGTGCTCCCCGGAGTAGCCGTCGTGTCGCACTCCGGTATACATCTTGCGGACCAGATATTCTGGTAAGAGAGTTTAGCGTCTCGAAACGAGAAACGAGACGACAGTGCTGTCCAAAGACTGCCATTTGCCATTTATCTTCTACCGCGCTGTTATGTAGAGTCCGATACTGCGGGCATTACATTAATGCTCCTATGGTACCATGCACGGTGGTAACATTTTACAAATTTAAAATAGTATTATCTGAATATTGGAAAATTATTAAATTGGAATTTTTTGCATGAGTAGTAGGGGAGAGCGGGGCAAAATGGGACGGTGAGGGCAAAACTCAATTTTCCAATAATTTTTGGATGCTCCGTTTTGTCCCAACTATACATCCGGATTTTCAAGCCCGTTTTGCCCCACGGACAAAACGCTACTTTCCAAAAGTTATTGGAAAATTGCGTTTTGTCTCATTATCCCGTTTTGCCCCAATGTGCCATTTTGCCCTGCTCTCTCCTAGTAGTAGTGGATTTATTGGCAATATGCCGGATGGTACAATTTTTTGAACATAGCATGACACAACGTAGATTGACGTGAGAACACATAGAGTAAAAGTGGTGAATATGGCCCAATCCGATTAACACCTAAATCAATGATATATGGACTGGTCCGTATTCCCCCTTTTTACCCTGTATAGATTGCCAATTGATCGACAGCGGTGGATGCGCGGTTGGCGCACGGCTCCAGTGGTTCCCCAAGTCAAGCGTAATCGTTCGCGGTCAGTAGTTGGATGGGTGACCGCTTAGCCGTGCGCTAGCTGGCGCTTCTACCGTTGAGCGGGAGGCGCTTTCTTCGGAAACTTTGGTGTTTCTGCACTTTACTGATGTGCAAAAAATACCGGAGAATCGGTAGAATATGGCCGTCTATACCGGCACGGGTTTTCCGTAGTTTGCCCATGTCACCGGCAAAAGTCGGCTGCGAACACACTGGAAGTTAGGTGGCTTAGCTGAGTGCGGGTAGGGAGTGCTAGGGGGGGGGGGGATCGGCATGGGGTTCCCTAAAAACCCGGAAGGTTGTACGGTGAAAATAGAACGACAAATAAAGTAATTAAATGTGCGTCGATTCGTTTTTAGATATAAACTAATAAACTCTTAATATCTTATAATTTAGTTGATAAAAACTCGCACTGGGGAGGTTCAATTGGAGGACCCAAGGAATGAAACAAATTTGCGGTTTCAGTGTAATGGATTTCGTGGTATTTCACGCAAAACTATATGAGTTTTTTTTTAATAAGTTCACTCACGTGTTTATCTTTCAGCAGAGGTGACTGTCAGAGCCGTGCGCCAACCGCGCATCCACCGCTGTCCAACGCACATTTAATTAATTACAATTTATAAAATTCTCCTAAAATTATCAAATAGAGCCCTGGCAACCACAGACTCAGGCCGCACCAGGTGTGGCTTTCGACAATTATTGTTATAGGACTTCCATCGTAAAAGAAAGCTAGTCTCAAATGTTAATTTACGAAACCCTGCAAGGGGTACAATTTGCGCTACGACCACGTCATCGTCGTGGTCGTCCTCCCCGGAGCAGCCGTCGTGTCGCACTCCGGTGCAGATCCGCGGACCAGATATTCTGGTAAGAGAGTTTAACGTCTCGAAACGAGAAACGGGACGACAGATCTATCCGGCGACTTCCATTGACCATTTATCTTCTACCCCGCTATTACGTAGAGTCCGGTACTGTGGACATTAAATTAATGCTCGTATAGTAACATTTCACAAATTTTCAATAGTATTGAAAACTTCGATTACTTTTTTTTAATGAAACACGGTTTAACTGCATTTTTTTACATAGATTCAAAAATGTTACTTTATGAAACACTGCAAAGGAGTAAAATTTGCATCGCGACGACGTCGTCGTTGGTGTCGTGCTCCCCGGAGCAGCCGTCGTGTCGCACTCCGGTGTACATCTCAGCGAACCAGATATTCTGGTAAGAGAAGTTAGCGTCTCGAAACGAGAAACGGGACGGCAGAGCTGTCCAAAGACTTCCATTTACCATTTATCTTCTACCGCGGTATCATGCACGGTCCGATACTGTGGGCATTAAATTAATGCTCGTATGGAATAATCATGCACGGGGGTTGAATTTTTCCAAATTTATAATAGTACTGAAAACGTCGATGATTTGAAAATTGAATAACCATTTGTTTGAAATTTTATACATACATTAAAAAATGTATAAACATGTTGATTTACGAAACGCGGCAAAGGGGTAAAATTTACCAGTTAAAAAGTATAATAAAAAATTGCAATCAACTGAAAATTAAATATACACTGAGAGAAGGATCTAGTCAATATGACTATATCACTTGAGAGCACATAGTACATAGTAATAGGGAACTAGGGCGCCACCTACGGTACGCAGTACCGGATTTATAAGAATTTTTCGTAGATATTATGGTAAAAATTATTGGAAAATCAGAGACTTTTTACCATAGGTGGCGCCCTGGTCCCCTACTACTATGTGCTATGGTAATTTTTTTAGATAATCGGTAGTTTTTACTAGATCCTTTTCTCAGTGCAATTTAATTGAAATTTGTACGTAAATTCTCAAATTTTTAAAAATGTTGATTTTTGTAAGCATTAAAAATTATCGATTGAATATTTCGGAATTATGGTTCAGAGTCCCAAAATGAAAATCGGAACGACACAGCTCCAAAAGACTTTAATTTATCAGTAATCTTCTTCAGCACCATTATGTACAATGTAACGCTACAGACGTTAAATTAATTCCCGTGCACGAGGGTCTCCGCAGTGACCGCGTGTGCGTGACCGCGGTGGCGCTCGGTTAAATGTATGCAGCCGGGAAAATGTACCTGGGAAAATCGGGATCATACTTTCCGTACTTATGCCGCGAATGAGAAAAAGGAACGACCGCGACGCCGCGTAGAACGAAGCGACCCGTACAACACTTGCCCGCGCGTCTTTTCGCAGCGCGCAGCGCGTAGCGATGCACGCATGCACGCACGACGCCGGACGCATATCGTCCGCTCGCCACCAGAATAGAATCTAATTTACTTCGTACACTCGTATTATTCATTTGTACATAGCAGCTTTATGCATTCCGACGATAATTGGGGCTCGGTGAAAAAAAAAAAAGAAATAAAAAAAAGAAGTGGCAGGTACCCATTAGGCGGATATACGAGAATAATGAGATAATAGTAGTGTGTTTATAAGAAAAATTGTATATTTGTAAGATAAGTATTGTGATAAAAATTTCTCTTCAAAACCATTCTTTGCGGATGTTCGACTCTAACAGACAAGACACAGGAGGCTCTTAATGACCCTTGAAAAATGGTACTGTCACTCTCGGGAGTATTTACATACAGTCTCTGAAAATTAAATGAGCAAGCTGATTATTTACATTTTTTTGCAGATTTTCTGAAAAACTAAAAGTGAATAACCACATATTATATTCCCGATAGTGCGAAAAATGGGTATTGAAAATTCGACGTAACCAGAGCATAGCAGGGATTTAGGGAAAGTTGAAAGGGAATGCGTGCCCATATGTTGCTTTTTCCTAAAAGTCTGAATGGGCCAGTACGCTCGCGAGTATCTATATACAGTTTTTGAAAGACAAAATAAGCAAGTCGTTTGGATTTCTTTTTTCTTTTGCAAATTTTTTGAAAAACTAAAATTAAAAAACCAAATATTATGTTCCCGATAGTGCAAGATGTAGGTAGTGAAAATTGGACGTAACCAGAGCATGGCAGGGATTTAGGGAAAGTTGAAGGGGAGTGCGGGCGCATATGCTGCTTTTTCCGAAAAGTCTGAATGGCCCAGTACGCTCGCGAGTATCTACATACAGTTTTTGAAAAACAACATGAGCGAGATGATAGGTTTCTTTTGCAGATCTTTTGAAAAAATAAAATTGAATAACCAAATATTATGTTCCCGATAGTGCGCGATGTGGGTAGTGAATATTGGACGTAACCAGAGTATGGCAGGGATTTGGGGAAAATTGAAATGGAATGCGTGCACATATGTTGCTTTTTCCAAAAAGTCTGAATGGGCCCGTACCTTCGGTAGATCATGGGTACAAAAATATTCTGAACGTTATGGGGGTTATTTACCTCGAGGAAAAACTTCGTTTCTCTCTCGAAGTCCGCGTGGCTCGTCGACACCTGAGATAAGGATCTACTATATTGTACGAGCCTCCGGCAACGCGTAATACTTTCACTGCGGGTCCGTGTAGCCCGAGCGTGTGGGTTTTAGGGTGTTCGTCGGGCATTGTCAATGTTTGGTGAGTGTGAAATCTTCTTACGTCCAGCACCCGGGAAGGTGAGGGCAACGTGTTATCTCGTCGAATCTCCGAACGACGGAGACCGTCGTGATTCCACTTCGCTGCTGTAACCGCCACTGTCGTTACCGAAGAAAGGACGTCGATCGTTCGAACCCGGCGCTTCTCCCTGGCGGTTCCGTCGCGGTAATTGGAATCGCGCTCAAATTTGGGCAAAGCGAAATTTCGGTACTGCGATTTCTTCTTCCGGAAGACAATCGATATCTTTATGAAAAAAAAAATAGTAAAAGTTATCGACGTTCCTGATAGTGATGCGCCTTGGAAAAAAAAAATGCGTTTTCATGGTGATGGAAATGCTTATTTACACCGTCGAAAATTCTGCGAAGTAATTTTTATCATGATATACGCAGCCGTTATCACGTCGAATCTTCGAAAGATGGATATTGTAACCGCCACTGTCAGTATTGAAGAAATGGCGTCGATCGTTCGAACCCGGCGCGGCTTCCTGGCGGTTCCGTCGAGGTAATTGGAATCGCGCTCAAATTTGGGCGAAGCGAAACTTGCGTACTGCGATTTCTTCTTCCGGTAGACAATCGATATCTTTATGAACAAAGATAGTAAACGTTATCGACGTTCCTGATAGTGATGCGCCTTTGAAAAAAAAGAATACTTTTTTGTGGTTATGGAAATGGAAATGACGATTTACGGATTCGAAAATTCTGAAAAATAATTTTTGACGAATAACCGTGTCCCGAATGAAAACAAATTTTCACTCATACGACAAGTGATTTCTATAACTATATATACAGTATTTTTACATACTTTTCGTTGTTGAAATAGTTTTCCTTTTTTTTAGCGTTCTCATTTACTGTAGAAATACAAAAATGAAACCGCCGTTTTCGATATCACGGTTGTTCAATATCACACTCTCGGCCATTCGTCGAATTCTTGTTGTTGCCGTAGTACTACACGCCTCCGTGATATCACTCTTTCTTTAAAGCTGTTTACTCGCAAGTATCCGGCGAACCGCTCTCCAATGTTATCGTTACGTTCATGGTAGCGGGATAGTAGTGCGATAAGTCCCGGTCGATGCCTTTCCATCCAAAGGCAAATCGTCACGTCTCATCCACTCTCAAAAAAATATTCTCTCGAAGTTGATCCATCCCCAATACCTAATCGACATTTATACCCAAATACCAAAAACCCACGCATTATCATCAGCCAACAATTACGACAAATATTCACCGTCACTCCTCCTCCTCGTCAAAAAAAAAAAAAAAAAAAAAAAAACCAAAGCATTCTAGCGAAACCGGCAAAGGGGTAAAAATGTTGAAAATATGAGTTACAGGAAAGTCCATGTGCGCCGAGCCCGGTTGTCGCTGCCTTCCGCGCAGCATCATTCTCGCCGCGCAGCATCCCCCGAGAAGCCACCGATATCTCAGGAGCGAGAAAGACACCGAACGACGATGACGACGACGACGAGGGGGTTGCAACAAGATGGCGCGATGATGCCATTGCGCGCGCAACCCCGTTTGCTCTCTCGCCCTCCCACCACACACCACGGCCAGCGGGTTGTTATACGGTGCACGCACGAAGTTGTGTATTCCCTACCCGTTGCTCCAGGGCTTTCCCTTTCCCCCGTCGCGATCCTGGGTGTCCTGGCTTCCCGCCACGGTGGCGGGATGACACCCGAGCAGAGCCGAGCACCGGCGAGCGGGCACGATCTCACGAAACGCGGGCAGCTGCGACTCGTCGGACAAAGAATACTCTTGGAGCATACAGTCACTGCGCGGCGAGCACACTCAGCACGGGGCAGCCCGCAACCAAAGGTACACTACGGTAGTGACCGGTGGCTTTAAAGCACGCAAAAACATCACACGTACGGATCGTATAGTACAACAACAAAAATAATAACATTCATCGACGAAGCTTCGTTCAATCGACGAGAAAAAGTTTAATTTTTTTTTTACGTGTGTTTATTTTTTGTTTGTTTGTTTTCTTTTTTGTTTTGAGTTGGTTCTGTTTTGTTTCTCGGTCGTATCGTGCGGGAAAAAGTAAGAGAGAGGGAGGAGGTAAAAAAAAAAACATTCGTCGACGCGAAAATACGTAAAAACCCGTGGGTCGCGCGTGCGTTTCACTTTCAGTATTCGTCGGGGCATACGCGCGAACGGACGCTGCCGGGCCGCTCCGCGAAATATCACAAACGACGTGTTTTTTTTGTTGTTTTGTTTCATCCGAAGATAATTCACGTGACGAGAGGATCTTAACGATCGGAAGTTCGAGGAAAAGAGAATAAGGAAACGAAACGGCGACGTGTTAATCACATTTTTTTTTTCGAGATGGCGTAGACACGAGGAAAAAAAATAGAAAAAAAAACATACACGAAAAAAGAAAATGTTCGGTCCAGAAGACGCCGAGCGGTGCCGCGGGTTTTGTGAGACATACGCGTGACATAAATTCCGAGGGATCGAGGGAGATAGAATCGGTGAGACGGAGACTAAATTTAACACGAAAAGTAAAAAAAAAAATTTAATACACATTTATACATATATAATAATAAAAAAAAAACAAGTACGAAGTTCTCTGACGATACGGAGTAAAACAGTGAAAGACGAAGAGATTCGTTTTACGAAAAAAAAGAGCCGGTCGATCTGTGTTTGTGTGCGTGCGTGTGTTAACTGTTGTTTACGTACAAACGCGATTGTCGTTGTTGTTGTTGATGTTGTCCTTGAAGTATTTTTCTTGAAAAAATTCTATCTACGGTATTATTGCGTAGTTTTGTGATACGCTCGCTGTGCTGTTCAATCTCGACGTTTCGTCTCTTCGACATTCGTCTTTGTTTTTTTTTATACATAAAAATAAAAACAATTTTTGTTTTTTCATCGTATCGTAGAGAGCGCTACGAGTTGTGTTTCCGCTTGTTAAAATTCTGGCAAACCTCGTGCCCACGGCTCTCGTGGATTTTCGTACGGTCTCCTCCACCTACGCTCCGCCGTGGCGACTGCCGTGGAGTCGCTGCTTTCCGGCTGCGCCTGTATTGCACGCCGCGAATACACGCGAGCGAGCGAGACGGTGTGGACCGCCCGAGAGACGAGAGAAACGAGCGCGCGAGTTTGTGTGTGTGTGTGCGTGTGTCTGTGCTCGTGCGGCCACTCTCGCTTTCGTTCGTTCCGAACGCAGCGAGCGAACGACGATGAAGACCGTCTATAGGCCCTCTTTCTCGACGCGCCGTTTAACGCCGTGTCTCCGTCCTCGTTCGTTCGCGTCGTCGCAGCGGCAACAAAACCAGGATGAAATTTCTCTCGGCATTCGCGCGTGTTTTTCGTTTGTTGCCTGAGAAAACGAGGCGAGGCAGTGGCCACGGGTGCACGCGAGTTTTTATTTTTATTTTTCTTCAAATATTGTTCGTACGGACGATTAAGCGCGGGTGAAGTGCAAACCGAAGCGTCGAGGCTGTGGAGTTAATCCGAACGCTGGTATTTTCCCGTTTCCGATGCTACGTTGGTAAACACTTTTTTTATGAAAATTGAAGACGGAAGGAGAGGTCGGAGACGCCTCGAAGTTTCATCGAGAATCGATAGGATGCTCGGTTGATAGTGGAGAGTGGAAAACTATCCGGGAAATGCTGTCCGAAGTTTGTTTAAAACTGGAAAGAAACCTTAGGGCGACTTCGAGGTTGCTCGTAAAACGGAGTGAAATTCGAGGATGGTCTGGAATAAAATGGAGCGTGCTGAGTCGATATACGCAACATTTTTCCCGTTTCGCGATCCTAAATTGGTAGAAAAATATTCATGGAAATAAAAGATACAAGGAGAGGTCATCGAGAATCAATGGGATGCTCGGTTGATAGTCGAGAGTGGAAAACTATCCGGGAAATGCTGTCCGAAGTTTGTTTAAAACTGGAAAGAAACCTCAGGGCGGCTTCAAGGTTGCTCGTAAAACGGAGTGAAATTCGAGGATGGTCTGGAACGGAAGAATAAAATGGAGCGTTCCGAGTCGATTTACGCGACATTTTTCCCGTTTCGCGATCCTAAATTGGGAAAAAAATATTCATGAAAATAAAAGATACAAGAAGAAGTCATCGAGAATCGATGGGATGCTCGCATGATGGTCGAGAGTGGAAAACTATCCGGGAAATGCTAAGCCGAAGTTTGTTTAAAACTGGAAAGAAACCTTGGGGCTGCTTCAAAGATCCTCGTGAAAGGGAGTGAAATTGGAGAATGGTCTGAAAGGGAAAAATAAAATGGAGCGTGCCGAGTCGACATACGCGACATTTTCCCTTTCGCGATCCTAAATTGGTGAAACAAAAAAAAAAAATGAAAGTAAAAGATACAAGGAGAGCTCGAAGACGTTTCAAAGTTTCATCGAGAATCGACGGGACGCTCGGATGTTAGTCGAAAGTGAACAACTATTCGGGGACTGCAGTCCGCAGTTTATTTAAAACCGAAAAGAAACTTAAGGCCGCTCAAAAATCGCTCGTGAAAGGGAGCGAAATCGAAGGATGGTCCGAAACGGAAAACTAAAATGGAACATGCCTAGTCGATATCCGGATGGAACGAGATCCAAGGCGAGCTCGGAGACGCTCCGAAGTTTCATCGAGAATCGATGGGAGGCTCGGATGATAGTCGAAAGTGGACAACTATCCGAGGACTGTCCGAAGTTTGTTTAAAACTGGAAAGAGACCTTAGGGCTTTTTCAAAGTCGCTCGCGAAACGGAGTGAAATCCGAGGATGCTCCGAAACGGTAAAATAAAATGGAGCGTGCCGAGTCAATATCCGGTTGGAACGAGATCCAAGAAATATTCCGGAAACGCGAAGTTGGGGTCGGAAACGCGAAGTTGGGATTCGAAGTGGATTCTTCGAATTTCAGCTACGCGAATAGTTTGCGATCCGCTTGCGATCTCGAGGATACCGCGAAAATCGATGGATGCGATATTGGCGAAGTTTTCGCAGCTGCGGTTGTCAGCTTGGAAGCTTCTCCTCGCGAGGCGTCCCGCAGCCGAGACTTCCGGTCGGGGCTCGAAGGACGCGGTGAAGTTTCCAGCGTACGAGAAGCACGCCGCTCGTCCTACGCGGAAGTTCGCCGCGGTCTGCGCTGTCCCCCCCTCCCGTTTCCGTCATACTCACTCTCTCGAGGAAGTTACCGAGCGTTCGCCACGCTCTGCTCGCCCTCAACCGTAATCGAGAGAACGAACGATTCGCAGGTGCTTCGGGTTAATTCGGCGATGTTATGGCATTGTTTCGTTTTATCCGCTGTAAAATCGATCCCGTTAAAGTAGCTCTGGGTAAAAATATACACACTGAGAAAAAGTATCGTTGGATTAACCAAAAGTCGCGTTGACATACGTTGAAAGCTGTTATTTGTTCGGTACAAATAAAGCGTTGATTCGTTACACGATTGTTTGCTTCAATCGAATGAAAATTTGTCGATTCGAACAGACTTTTTTGTTGCACCAACCAAATAACATCTTTGAACGTAAATTCGACCATTTAGTTTTCTCAGTATGTATGCATACACCCAGAAAAAAAAATTATTTGACGGCCACCGTTTATTAAGATTAAGTAAAATATTTATTTGATGTAAATAAATATTTATTTCATTTAAGTAACTATTTACTTAATTTAAATAAATAGTTATTTAAATCAAATAAATATTTTACTTAATCTTAATAAACGATGGCCGTCAAAAAAATTTTTTTCTGGGTGTATATATGTTTCATTAGTAGTGTCGTCCTAAAAAGTAAATAATTTCCCACCGAAAATGAATCCTTTGCACGGTATCGCATTAGATTACCGTATTTATTTACTGTTTGTATTTTGAAAGAGGCGTTACAAAATGTCTATAAAATCTTTGGAGGGTTCAGTTACGAACCCTCAAACACGAAAAAAAATCTATGACCGTGCCTGCAGGTACGGTCATATATTTTCATCGGATTTTCTTCAACTTTTCCTCCAAGCTAATATCCTCGTCGTTGCCTCGAAGACATCTTCCTAATACTACAGTATATCATGCTTCAAAGGCTTAAATTAGTTCCTTACTCCAGACCGCCGAACCAAACATCACTTTCTCGTATCAATTTCACCATCTCTAAAACTTAAACAAAACGAGCAAAAATGGACGAGCCCCGTTGCAATAATGTCTTATTCTAGACATCTCAAATTTTTTACCCGCCACTCCTGGCCAGCCTTTAGGTATCCAGAGTTAAATTTTCATATTTTTTTATCCGACTCGCCCCCCTTAAAATTCGCTTCCAAAAAAAAAAAAAAAAAACCCCAAGATTTCTCGGTTCCCCGCTCCGCTGCCGCGCGTCCGTTCGACGTATCCTAGACCAGCGTTAAAACATGGCCCTGCGATATCCGCGTGTGGTTCGGGATTCGGCTCGGACCGATCGTCGAAGCCGAGGGCACCGCGGGTTCTTTCGGTACCGGGCTCGATCGTTCTCTCTTCCTCCGGCAGCGAGCGCAGGAGGCGAACGCAGCCAGGACGAGAGGGGGTGGACGAGGCGGTGGTGGAGCGGGCGAGTGAGCGAGAGGGCACCGTCGAAGCCGCGAGAACAAAACGGGAGAGAGGAAGAGAGATTTACGGGCGCGCACCGGTCCCTCGGGTACCCTTTCTTATTTTTTATTGCAGTTATCGCCCGTCGCCCCGGAATCGGCACGCGGGGGCCCCCGTCTGCAGCGAGCGGCAGCTCTCCTTTCCTCCTCGCTCTTCCGCTCTCTCTTTCGTTTGGCAAGCACAGAACCGAGAGGAACACGAGAGAGCCCGCCAGTTTCGCGAAATCCCGTGAGAGAGTCTGCACAGTCCCGACGGCTAAGTTACCGCGGCCTCTCGCGCTCGTCGTTCCGCCGATCGGAAAACCGCGTCGTCGTCGATCCTCGCCATCGGCGCATCTCTCGCCCTTGATATCCTCTTCTCTCGCCGAGCGAGTTGCACGGCAACCGCTTCGACGTATACCATAAAAACCCCGCGGAAAACCGGATCAGTGTTCGTAAAGCGTCGAATTAAGAGCGAGAGATCGAAATCCGTGTTCCGGTAGGTCGCGCCGCTGGCCGACTCTTGTGCCGCGTTAATAGTTGCGGTGATTTTGTTTATCGAACGGGTTAAGCCGATTTCCCTCGGATTCCCGCACGCCAGTGTTCCCGCCGCTTCGCCGGGGCGATTTGTACTCCGAAGTAATTATCGCCCGCTCGGAAGGCGTCGCCTCGTCCTCGGACCGGTTGGGCTCTCGGTGAAGTCGTTCTTGACCCTGTGCAACGCCGGGCTTCGTTACCGGTCGGAGGAAGTGGAACGGATGCTTCGCGTGCCTGGATACCGTATCGGGAGATGATGGACGATTTTGGGTGATTCTTGGAGTGCTTGGGATTTTTTTTCATTCGCCGCAAGGAGTTCCCTGTGGATTATCACGGTGACCGATTTTCCGTTTCGGAGCAGCAAGTGTCTTTCGGTGCTTATGCTGGTCGATCTTTTCTTCGTTTTTTTTTTTTTGGTTACTTTTTTTTTAATCTTATTTTTTTGGGAATTTTGCGTGAAGGAACAGACGAGCGGTGTCCGCGCGCGGAGAAAGAAAGAGCGGATGTGTGTTTCGGCGTAACGAGATAACGAGCGTCGATCAACGGTGTGTGCATGGCCGAGAGCGAGAGTAAAACATGCGACGCTTAGATCTCGTCAGTGTGCACGCACACTGGGCGTCTTCTCGAGTGTCCCATCGATTTCCGTTTCATTAATCAGCCTCTGTTTTGCGCGTCGAAATTCTCATTGCCGAGTCGCATCGCGCGGCCTTCGGATCGTCGAAACTAAATTCGCGTACCCATCGGTCATACCCGACCATTCCGAGGTCATTTTCGCGTCGAAGTTCTTTTTGAAAATCACTGAAGAAAAATTCTTCACGATTACAAATCCCGGCTCTATCAATGTTAATGCCATCGGGTAAAAGAAAGAAATTTTATACATTTCTTAACATTTTTATTATAAAACTATATATTTTGTAATAACATTTCTTAAAATTGTTATTATAAAACTATATATTTTATACCAACAATAAAACAAAGAAGCCTAAGTTGACGGTAAAAAAAAAATCATCCTTCTAAAATGACGTCTCTCGCAGCGCCCGAAATGTTTTGTATTTTTCAAACCGAATATCCCCTCCGCGAAGGGATTTCGCGCGAAGGCTGCTGCCGTCCGGTAAAACACGAGAGGCCCGAGCAGAGAGAATCCGAGCCCCGTTCGCCTCCACGGCCTCTCGGTCTGCTCGGCATTAATCTGTGGTTTAGCGAACCAATTTAAATATCAGCGCGGCGCAGTGGACGCAATTTTATATCATTTCCGATATCTCAAAGGTGTATGAGTGCGCGGGAGTCGAGGCTCCCATGGACACACGCTGTTCTTCGTCGCTGTGCCGGTCTCCGCGGACAGTCGACGCTCCGGCCGCGCGCATGGAATAAACGAGACAGGAGTTGTATGTGGAGTATGCGTGTCTCGCATGTGTGCCCGGCGAGAGGCGCACCCCCTCCCCCCTCCTTCACACACACACACGCGCACACTCGCACGTTTCGCGTCGAAATATCCTCGGCCGTGTGCGTTCTCCGTAAGCACGAGAATCGATGTACGTGCGTTATGTACGTGAAACGACGTCGCGATAGATCGTAGCTCGTACAATACGCGGGTGCGCGCGCACACTCGCGCACGGTCGTGCGCATGCGCACCGCCGCTCGGTGTTTCGTACGAGCGTCGCTAGTTTCGAGCACACGCGCTTGCGTCCGAGCTTCTCGTGTGCGTTTTCTGCGTGTCGCACAGCCTTGCGCGACTCCAAACGAGAGAATCCAAACACGACAACTCTCGTGCTGTTGCTGCTACTGGGCTGACTAATACAGAAGGCACGGGGTGGCTACGCTACTGCCGATGCTGCCGCGAGCGTACGTAGTAGTCGCGAATTCGGGAGTAAAAGCGACGCATACTTCGCAACGCCACCGCCGCTGTTATCCCCGCACGGCCGCTCCGTTCGGAGGTCAGCTGGCACAGTAAAAATTAAATAATACGATTTCGCGGTAGGGAGTTACTCGGGAATTAATTTCGAAAGAAAAGTTAAAGCGAATGGGGACTAAATTGTTGTTCCCATTTCTTTTTTATTTTTCTATCAATGACATTGCATGAAGTAAAAATTTAAAAATTAGAGCGGTTTCACAGAATCAATCAGTTTCAAGCTGTACATATTAAAAAATGTAATAATACGATTTCGCACTAGGGACTCGTGAATTAATTTGAAACAAACAGTAAAAGCGAATGGCGACTACAAATTGTTATTCCGAATTATTTTGGATTTTTCTATCAATGACCTTACACGAAGTAAAAATAAAAAAATTTTAGCGGTTTCAAATAATCAATCAGTTTCAAGCAGAACATATGTTTTAAATTAAATAATACAATTTCGCGTTGGGAACTCGTGAATTAATTTGAAAAAAAGTAAAAGCGAATGGAGACTATAAATTATTTTGGATTTTTTTATCAATGATATTACATAAAGAGAAAACAAAACAAAAAATTACAGCGGTTCCAAATAATCAATAATTTTCAAGCTGTACATATTTTTTCCCATCTTTCCGATAACATTGAGTAGTTCTCAAAAAGTCCAGATCTCAAAAAAATGGTTGTCTCCATATCTCCATAAATGTAAAAAAAAATCGACGTCGCGCGAAATATAATTTCCTCCTCGCATCGGCTTAATTTTCGTCACCCGAGGCATTTCCGATTGGGGGGGGGGGGGGGGGGGGGGGTAACGAGTAGCGCGTTCAACTCGCGCATTCTCTCATCTCTCGCTACCAATTTAAATATCGGGGAATTACGCATTCCCGATGAAAAATTCAACGACGCATTTCCGTCGTGCGGCTCGGTCGCATTTGCAATCGTCGGTATCTCCGGGTATCGGGCCGCTTCCCGTAGCCTCCGATATTCCACGGAGACACACAAATCCGGGGCCGTATAAATATTCCTGTTGCTCCCGAGAGCGGCAATAACTCCGTTGTTTCAGATGCACGCGAAATGCAACGAATGCATCGGGGCACGCATACAGAGGAGAGACCGTGAGGCGTGCGAAGGAAACGGCGCAAGCGCACGAGCCTTCGGCTGATTCACACAGTCGCGCGGCGAGAGAGGCCGCCTCTCTCGTTCTCTCTCCCTTCGACCCGGGGCCCGTGAGCGGGGCCGAACGAGAACGCGTTACCGAACCTCGGCGTGTGTGCGTGGGACCTTGAATCAAGCAGCCTTTGTCGCGCGAGACTCCACCGCGAGCGAGGCTCGCGCGGCAACGGCGGCACACCACGAGGTCGGCGAAAGTGTACCCGAGAGCTTTTTTGCTCGGTGAGACCCGAGCGCGGTGGTGGCTCTTTTTACTTTTTAGCACAGCGCGCCTCTCGGGCTCGCGCCGCCGCCGCGCGAGTTCGCGCTCTCCCTCGACAGCGCGGGGCACACACACCGTTTCTTCCTCTTTATCCGTCCACCGGCCGAGCCAGCCTCGACTCTTTCCTCCTTCCTCCGGTCTACGCTCCGGCTCCTCCGCTATACTGTAATATCATCTTTCTCCGTTACCGCTCCGGCCATTTTTGCCACGGCAAGGCCGGAATTAGCGCCACGCCAGTGGATGAGACCGCGACCGCTCGAGTATTTCGCCGTTTACGCTGTGACGATCGTTCGTACCTATGTACGACTCGGATACTCCTGTCGCCGACGAGACGCGAGGGGCTCCGGTTGCGTTATCGAGAATTTACGCGCGCTCCCTGTGCGTATGCATGCGTACGACCGCTCGCGACCAACGCGCCCGGGGGGTTGAACGCACCAAATTATCGGCCGGCTGCGGCGCGAACTACCGGAAGAAGCGAGGGAGGAAGAGGAAAGGGATACGACGAGAGGCCAAATAAAGTTAAATAAAAATTTACGGACCGGGAGCCTCTGGACTCCCGAAACGCGCTTTTCGCAGCCGTGGATCGCGACCCTGCACGGCAAATAGTGTACCTCAAACGAATGAGACATTTGCACACAAGGACACACTATTTTTGGGCATTTGCTAATAGAGAATTCATTTAAATTGAAAAAATATAAATGGTCGTATAATTTTAATTGATGTCAGAGAAAATCGAGTCACATTTATTGGTCCGCAATGGAGTCGAGCTGATGTGAGGCATTTTTTTCGATTTCCTGTTTTCCCGGCGTCTCCTGGTCGAGTGCGTATTGAAACATTTTGAGAGCCTTTTGAGAATTCGTTTCATGGTCGTGGCGGAAACGTGTACTTCAAAGGAATTATATGTTTGCACACAAGGATAACATTTTTTGGGTATTACTTGCGAATACAGAATTCATTTAAATTGAATAATATAATATTCATTGGATTGTATAATTTTTGTTAATATAAAACAAAATCGAGGCACATTTTTTTGTTTCGCAATGGAGAGCGAGCTAATACAAGACATTTTAAAAATTATTTCATATTCAATCCCTTGCTTTGACGTTGTCTTCCGTTCGAGACTGCACATTGGAACATTTTAAGAGTCCTTTGACATTTCATTTCATGGTCGGAATTCAATGTTTGCACTCAAGGACAAACACTTTGGGCGTTATTCGCGAATACAGAATTAATTTGAATTGAAAAAAAGTTACGGTTCGTATAATTTGTATTAACATAAAACAAAATCGAGTCCCATTTTTTCGTTCCGCAATGGCGATCGAGCTAACGCGAGGTATTTTTTAAACGATTTTATTTTCAATCCCTTGCTTTCCCGTTGTCTTCCGTCCGAGAGTGCACATTGGAACATTTTAAGAGTCGTTTGAGAATTCGTTTCATGGTCGTGACAAGACACGCGATCGTTTCAGGGTCTCTTTGTGCATCGCGTACGCGAGAAACCCGGCGTTGCCAGCAGAAACCTCGAGTTTTCTGTGGAAGCTGGGCCACGCGCTTCCGAGAAGCTCGCATATTCTCAACGTTTCAGTAGATTCCCGCTGCCGGCGAAGCACACAGATGAACCGGGCCGTTGTTGCTCTTCGTCTCTTAGTCGGAGAAAAGAAGAGCGAAAGAATATATATGTATATATATATATATATATACATACATATATATTTTTTTTCTGCGGCATATCGTTTCGTCGCACTGGGTATATAGCGCGACGAAGCGTGCAGTATGGGCCGAAGCGCTCAACTCGGGCGCGCACGGGTCTCGAAACTCGCGCGCGCCAGAGAGGCGGTATTGAATTTTTGTGCGTTCGCTACGGTCGATTCAGCGAAAGTGCAAGCGCGCTATGGCCCTGTGCCGAGGGAACAGATAGTCAGCCGACGAGCGAACGAACGAGCCAGCTGCTTCGCTCCGAATTCACTGAGGCACCTCCGTTTTCATGACCCGCCGATACTTTTAACACGTAAAAATGAAAAGAAAAATATATATATATATATAGAACCATTTTTTTGCTTATTTCGCTCGCAAATAATCGAAGCTGCTTATTGCCTTTCGTAACACTTGGGTCTTTGAATAACAGTTTTGCCCCGTATTGATTAAACCCTCGGGCATGAAAAGTCCGAGACGAAAAGTGCAAAACAAGTTGTTCCAACACTCCACCTTTACCACTTAACGTTTATTGAAATTTTGCTTGGAGGTAAAAAATAAAAATCCGTGGTCTAACGTTTTCAATAGAGATAGGGGCGATTTGTACATTGGTCCACAATTTTTATGACGAATAGATGCGTTTTTATTGCCGCAACGTGCAGCTTGTCAGTGCGACTGGCGTTTAATCGATATTTTATTTTCATCTCCTTTTTTGTAATCATCGAGATAGAACAATGAACATCGTTCGGTATTGTTTTTCAATATTTCGCTGAATCTCGGGAGGGACAAGAATATCAACTGGCGAGCAAGAAAAGAAGGGAGGGGAGGGGGATGTCGGGCGCACGTGTCCTCTACATAGGTACGAGATTCCGCGAGCACACGGAAGCGTTTCTGGGTCTGGGTCGGATCGTCCTCGGCGGCAGTAAAATTTTACTGGCGGCAGGACGACTCCCCGACGCCTCGATGGGTTCCCCTCATCCTCCGGACACTCGTGCCGGACTTTTTCCCTCCTCGCTCTGTCCCTCGTAGGAATTCCGCTTCTTATACAGCTGGGCGATCAAACCGTGCGTCACTGAGCGCTTTAGCCCGACGGTTCCTTTTTTTAATTTTTTTTTTTTCCTCTCTTTTGACGTAGTAATACTACGAGACAGCGGCGGGCGAGGTGGCGCGCCGGAGGAGGTGCCGAAGATAGCGAGCGAGGCAACATAGCGTAATCGCGTGGCCCGTGACTATCTGAGAGCCTCGACCGTCACGCGGTATCGCCGAGCCACCACTGCCTCCACCGCAACCGTCGCCGCCGATGCCGCCGGCGGAGTTTCGCGACCTTTAAAGACTAAAGTTCGCGATATTCAGTCCAGACGATTTATGAACGTCAGGAAAGTTCAATTGCCTTCTGTTAGTCTGCCGTGTGAACGAACGCATTAAACGTATGTCGACACACCGGAACAGGCGTCAGGTATCCGGGACTGCGGCGAGAGGCCCATTCCGATGGCAACCGGGGCGAGCCTAATGGTCCAGTTAATTTATTAAAAGTGTACAGAAATTTTTAGATATTTCTGTTAGTATTTTTTTTTTTTTTTTTTTTTTTTTTTCTGAGTAAAGTCGTGCAGCAGATTTGTACATAGATTGTGAGAACTAGCGAATAGCTAGTGGATAGTAAGAAAGTTCTAAATTGAAAGAGACACGCTAAAGGTAATGTTTAATTTCGACATATTCGACTCGTTGGTCTAACGATTCGCGGGATGCGATGAGGTAACGATTTCTAGTAAACAAAATTTATCGTATGCAGTCCGCGCTCTCGCAGTTATTTTTACAAGAGATAGGAAGAAAAATTTTACAAGTGAAATCGTGCCGCAAATTATTACAGAGATAATTAGAACCAGCGAATGGCTAGAAGAAAGGAAAAAAATTTTAAAGGTAGCAAAAGACACCAAAGATAAAGTTTAATTTCGATATATTCGACTCGTCGATTTCTATTAAACAAAATTTATCGTATGCAGTCCACGCTCTCGTAGATATTTTTACAAGAAACAAGAAGTAACAGTTTGCAAGTAAAATTGTGCCGCAAATTTTTACGGAGTTCATTGAAACCAGCGAATGCCTGGAGGAAACTAAAAAGATTAAAAATTAAAAGAGACACGCTAAAGATAAAGTCTAACGATCCACAGGACGTGTCGAGGTAACAATTTCTGTTGAACAAAATTTATCGTATGCAATCCACGCTGTCGCAGTTATTTTTACAAGAAATTCCTTCGGATAGTGTGCCCGGAGTCTCGGAGTCCTCGTAAATATCGCCGAGAGTCATAACTCCCCCTCGGGGCCTTATCACAACGCACTTTCTCGGCCTACGAGCAGAACGCAGCAACGCAAACCACCGCTATCGTGTAATAATAGCCGTGAAAAGTTGGGCTTTGCTATGTTCTCTTGGGCGATCTTCCTCTCGAGCGGAACGATGCCCCAATAACCTTTTACCCGTAAAATTATTTTTTTATACTGGCAGTTTCTCAATAACAACATTTGTTGTCATCAATTATGAGACTTCGGTAAAATGTTGTCTTCGGGTCAAAAACCACCGTATCAACAATAGCTATATATATTATAGGGGGGGGGGGGGGGGGAGGCGTTGTATGTTGTTGTATTGTACGTTGTCTTCCGCGATCTTCCTCTCGAACTGACAATTTACTATCCGGAACGATGCTGCAATAACCCTTTAGGGTAAACCAGCCAATGAATGGACAGGGCCAATGAATGGACACTTTCCATAAGAGCACATGCCTAAAAAAGTCTATTCATTGGTTAATTCGTCTGCTTAACTGTCCATTCATTGGCCAGTTTACCTTACCCATAAAATTCTATTTTTCAAACTGACATTTTCTCAATAACAATATTTGGTGCCATCAATAATGAAACTTCGGTAAAATGTTGTCTTCGGGCCAAAAACCACCGTGCCAGCAACAGCTTTTCCACGGCCACGAGGGGCGGGTTGGGGGCGGGCGAAGAGGAGACGTTGAAAGCTCCGCGAGGGAAAGTGGTTCGACAAACGACGGCGCGAGTTTACCAGCGATAGCGAAAGCCCGCGAGGGATGCTTGGCGCGCATCAGCTGTAAACCTATTACTACATCGTTCGAAAGGGAACGGAATGGGGCAGAGAGAAAGTGTCGGGGGATACTGAGAGAGGGCACAACGGTGGACGACGATTGGGCTCGAATTTGCGAGGTTTACACCGGGTGCAAGGACTCCGGGCTGGTTCGCGGTACAATGTACCGGGGAGTGTAAACGCTCCCGCAGCAACTAGCACCCGCATATTGTAGACACATCCATGTGTAAATCCGTGTTTAAGCGTCGTTGGCCGTGCACACTCTGTGTGCGCTCGCTTATACCTGCTCCGTACGTTAACGGCCTACGCGCATGCGCATGCGCGTGCGCGCGCACTCTGCACGCTGAAAATGCATGCAGACAGAAGCGCGTACGAGCCACCCCGTCGAGTTTGCCGCCTGCCGGCTGCCTCGCTCTCTCTCTCACCGTGCCGGAAACGCACACGGGGGGTAGTCGAGCTTGCACACAGCGCACACAGAGAGCCAAAGACCGCTCGATATTTCATCGCGAGCCACCGGCGAGCCACGCAAGTTTCGTAGCGACAGATACCGACTCATCGCGAAAAACAAGTCGCTGGAGAGGGGCCTTCGTATGTGGAATCGGTCGGTCGGATAATTTAATTAATTTTGCTCAAAGGACGCCCGGAAAGAATTGCACTTAGTATCGCTCGTTGAATTGCAAAGCTTTTTCTTTTGCAACAGGGAGAGTGCGCGCATGAGAAAATTTAAAGCGCAAGATGATTTTTTTTTTTTATATTTGTGGCTAATGTTTGTTCGCGTTAAAAATAGGTACATTGAAGGAGGAATCGAATTTGAAAAATCTATTTAAATAACTGAGCGAATGAAAAAAATATATTCAAAGCCCAAGTTATATCGGTTCGATAAGGTGCTAAAAAATTGATAACATTTTGACCGATTTTATGTATTTGTTGCTAATGTTTGTTCGCGTTAAAAAGAGGTACACTTAAGGAGGAAGCAAATTTGAAAAATTTGTTTAAATGACCGAGAGAATTAAAAAAAAAAATTCAAAGCATTTATATCGGTTCCATAAGATGCTAAGAAATGTATAAAATTTTGACCGATTTTATGTAATCTCAAGTGCATTAAAAAAATAAAGATGACATTTTTTAAAAATAACAAAAATTGTCATCTGTTTGACAGACGTAATGAATAATTAGCTTCCTAGAGCAACATAATTTTTTATTTTGTTTCATGACGATATACGTTATTTTTGTTTTTCTTACTCGAAGCGATACATGATTATACGTCTTTGCCAGCGTCGCCGATATTTGTGAAGCCCGTTGTGAATTTCCTGTGGCGCGATCGATGTGAATATTCATGCGCCTGATGAATGGATGGGACGCGGAGGTATATTTAGTCTCGTAGCCATCGCTACTCCGACGAGTTTGCGGGTCGTATTGTGAATGACCAGCGGTCGCTGGCTCAGCCGGCAGCATCATTTACGAATGTCAAAGCGTGGGAATAGGTGTTCGCGGGGGCGGCCGCTCGCCCGAGCGAGCCACCGAGCCGAGCACTCTCTCGTAATAGTAACCTTGGTTTCTGTGTCCCGCGTGGTCAACGCTCGAGACCTATGACACGTGGTTCTGAGTTGCGTGATACGTTCGCGTTACCGCGCGGTATGACGCTCCGATGCGCGTTAAACATACGGGGCGACATGTGCCGCATAGTCGACACGATATGGTCAAAATATATTGAAACAATCTTTTTTTTATTTTGGTACCATTCCAGTTCAAATTCAACGAATAAAAAAAAAAATTGAATATCGATTGTATGAATAATATCGATTATATCAAGGATTAATAGTACACTGTAAAAATAAATTGTTAATTCAATGTACTGGAACTTGAAATTTGCTCACATAACATTAATGGAAGATTCGCGTACTTTGTTTGTAAAATAAAAATAACATAAAATTACAAAGCATTTGCCTGAAGCTTATAAGAATTTTCGTTTAAAATAAAATTTTACTGTAGAACTGCAACGCACATGTGTTTGAAATTTCAGAATCAGATTACGTAAAAAAGCTTCGAACATCGTTCATTAATTAATTAATTTTTTTACGGTGTAAAAAAACAATGCACGCATAGTCTTTTAAATTTTGCGCCTGGCATGGCACTAACGGTCGTTAATTTTTTTTCTGTTACAGATCGTACAAATCAACCGCCTTCTAACAAGCCACATTAACCTCAAGTGATTTATATTTTCTTACGAAGCGCGAAAGAAGTAATTAGTGTGTTTATATCGTCGTAATATCCCAAGAGCTTAGGTTCGGAAGAAGAAGAAGAAGAAGAAGAAGAAGAAGAAGAAGAAGAAGAGGAAGAGGAAGAAGACGGAGAAGACAGAGGAATACGAATTCGAAGGAGACAAAAAGAAAGAGCTATAGTATCTATCTAGTGTACAAAGATATATCTGAAACAAAACAAACAAAAAAGTCCGCCAGTGCCAAATCGAAAAAAAGGGAGAGAGAGAGGATTAAACAAAAATAAATAATTATTATAAAGGGGTAGCGACAGAGCGAGATCGAGAGAACGAGAGATTGAAGGAAGAGAGTGTGAGATAAAGTGAGCTAAACCGTAAACCAAAGAATCTACCATTTTCTACTAATCATTCAACGAGATACTCTTTAAAAAAAAAAAACGAGCACAGAGCAACATATACGCAATCGCGAATTAACAAGAGTGACTAATAACCGAAAGAAATTTAAAAAAAGAAAGAAACGCCAAGCCCAGAAGACAGAGTCTAAAAATAAAGAACAACACAATCTAAATCACACGACAAAAAAGCAAACGAGACACAAATCATAGAAACAAGAAAATTTATAAATAACCTTGTAAGTATTTTACACTTTTAATCGTGAGAGCGGGAACAGATGGACACAAATTTTTATCGAATTTCGAATCTCGTGGAGGAAAATATTTAAAGAAAACCGAAGTAATAATTAATGAAGAAAAAATAATAATAAAAAAAAAAAAAAAAATATCGCTCATTGTGTGATTCTGGAGAAAGTACGGAGCAACCGGTATCTACTTCAGTTCGTAGCCTAAACCTGTCGAGTACAAACGAGGGAGGGGGTAGAAGGGAGATAGGGAGCGCAGTAAAGTGTGTGAAAAATCGCGATAAAAAAGAAAAACGAAGAAGAAACAAAACAAAACAAAGTATAAAATTTCCAGCCATTCGTCGAGGGCATCAGATGTCGTCATTCGTGGCCTACGCCGGTGTACGTCGATCGACGCGGAGTTAATGCAGGAACAAAATAAAAGAAAATACTAAACAAAATTTAAAAAAAATAATAATAAAAATCAATAATCACATCAGGCGACAAATCTGCGGTCGGTCCAAGCGAGCCGCGGGTAAATATCTTCGTCGATCGTGTGCGATTGGGAGACGACACGATAGAACAAGCTTACAAAAAGGGACAAAAAAAAAAACGACGGTGATGGATCATAGGATGCGTCGGAGAAGATGAGCGCCGAGGTCACGAAGGAGGTCGTCGCCCCCGAGAGGGTGAGCCCTCCGGCGGCGGTTGCGACCTCGCCGGGCTCGGTTGGCCCTGGCGACCCGAGTCGTCATCTGCCGCCCTTCAGCAGCTTCACCGGCGACGGTACAATGGATACCGGTACGACCTTGACAACGCTTCACAGTCACGACGTCAGCCTCGGCCTCCCGTCGTCCTGGGACTATTACGAGGGTCTTACCGGTCGTCTCATAGATTCGCGGGGCGAGGTTGTTCTCGCGAGCCAGTACAGGCCCTGGGAGTCGAAGCACGGCGGTCCGGGTGGCGAGGTACTGCCCAGTTTCGCTAGTCAGTTCGCACCGCCGAGCGATTCGGAGCCACAGTTGACCGCCCTGACGCCACTCTCGCCAGCCTCGATGCCGCATTCGCCACCGGCAGGCTTGCCGAGCTTTCACACCCTGGGTACCCCGTTGCCGGCGCCCCATCCGCATCGCGCGCCGGTCGGCTATCCCCTGGTACCGGCACCGGTGCAAGCGCGCGAGGTACCGGCCCTCCAGCAACAGCTCATCGACGAGAGGCACATACAGCTTCTGAGCTCGAGTCCCGTTCAGGCGTTCCCACCGCCACCGGGTCACCCCCATCACACGGTGCTTACCGTCGTCAAGCAAGAGTATCCGCAGCTTCATCACACCAACTTCCAGAATCCAATGTCGACGGTTCTCGACTCGTCGCCGACGTCCCGGGCGATCGGCATCGACGGCAGGAAAAAGGAGCGCAGAAAAATTCGGGCAGGCTCGATGGAGTCCGAGGACGGTAGCGGTAATGTTGAGAGCTCTGGTCAAGTCGCGGCTGTCTCGTCGACCGCGAATCGCGGACCCCACGGGCACATGGGCGGCGGCATGGGTGACCCCGACGGTGACGGCGGTCTCGGCGACAAACCCGCCAAGAAGAAGCGCAAACGGTGCGGCGAGTGCATCGGCTGCCAGCGTAAGGACAATTGCGGCGACTGCGCGCCGTGTCGCAACGACAAGAGCCATCAGATATGCAAGATGAGACGGTGCGAGAAACTCACGGAGAAGAAGGTAAGTGGACGACGAACTTTTCACTTATTTTTTTTTTTTTTTTATCGGCGATTTTACAGATTCGTGACGACGTTTTCGATTAAATGTAGGGTTGGATGAAAGTGGGCGAATATGGCCCAGCTCAATTAAGACGCGAGTCAACGGTACATGGATCGGGCCATATTCACCTGTTTCTTTCCATCGTGCTTGGAACTTCTTTCGAGTCCAATGCGGCAAATAATTTGGCAAGAAAATTGATTCCGAGTCTAAGAAGCTGTAAATCCTCTTCGACTCCGTATAATGAATAATGGCGCGAATAATTTATTAATAATTCGATAAAGTTGAAATATCATGACCTATTTTTGTCACTGTTTGCCCTACCAGGTGTAGTCTAGCAGACCAACTATTTGTCTTCAATTCGCAATGCAAAACGGATTACCGATTTGAACATTCTTTTAGCCTCTCGAGGTTCTTCGACCCTAAAAGACATGAAAATATTTTTCGTACAAAAACCGTAGAATTATAAAATCTTTAATTCTCAAAAGAAATTGGAATCTTTGAATCGAGAAAATATGTAGATTTTTGAAAATTCGTGACAGGAAGACCTATGCAGTTTCGGTATATTCGATGTTCGGAGTACCGGCTATAAAACGGGGAATCCCCTGTGCGAGGTTGCGTCAGCGTTAGCGGGTTCGCCCGGTGCCAGAGAGCAGACACAGGCTTGCCGTTTCTGTCGGCGCTGGTGCGTACCCTACAGCACACGTTGCTGTCGACGGGAACGACAGACAGGGCCACGAGGGCGGCCGGAGAGATAGTAACACGGGCGTTATACGAGCGCGTAGGGTGGTGTGTAAACGGGAACGAGAGCGCGCTCGGTCCGGGCGGTAGGTAGGTAGCGTGGGCTGTAGGAATGTATATATAGCCTGAACTTGGCCTCGATGTTGCCGAGCACGAGAGAAAGTGAGGGGTATAGGAGAACGAGCGAGAATACGAGAGGATCGAGAAAGGGTGAAAGGGAATGGAACAGCCGGCCCGGAGGAGGAAAATCCAGAGGGAAATACAGAAATACAGATAGCCGAGAGGTGGTTTATTATTGCAGTGACATCGAGCACGGGGTTGGTGGGTTGAGCTCGCGCACGGGCTTCCACGAGCCATATAGCTAATACAGTTCGCTCGAAATCCGCCCGGTACAGCGACGATTCGAACGGATTTTTGTACAGACACGAAATATCGTATTTCAAACAAATTTTCATCTCCCGATTAATATCTCTTTTATATAATAATAATAATAATTTACTAGTATTATTATTATTATTATTATTATTATCCGAGTTCGGGATTCGAGTGGATTTTTTATCAGACTCGAAACACATCATATTTCAAGCAAATTTTCATCTGCCTGTGAATATTTATTTTATATAATAATAATAATAATAATAATAAAATATATATTATAATAATTTATTTATATTTAAATGAATTTATATAATAATAATAATAATTATTATATAAATCATTGTTGAGTGGCATATTTAATCGTCCGCATACCTCGTCGACTGATGACCTTTTTTCTTCGGTATTTTGTTCCATTCGAAGAAAACATCGACGCGGTTGGTTCGCGAGGAAAAAAAAAATGGTTTCTTATCGAAACTCGATAACGTGACGTTTTATATAGGCGGCGAGAGCGCGGTCTCTCCCGTCTCGTGTAAGCAAACGCTCTCCCGACTCGTTGTCGTTCTTATCGTAGAACAAGTTCAAGGCTCGACCCGGGTCATAATAATCGCACGTATCGAACTCTTCGGCCGGGCACCGTCGCGCGCTCCTCTCATCGGCTCTCGGAAACAAACGTGTTGTTTTGTCGATATACGCGCTCGCGCCGGTCAGTCTCTCTCGCTCGCTCGTACGCGAGACGTTCTTTTTTTCTTTTTCGTCACGCGTTTTAACATCGAGGCCCGATAAAATAACGAGCGATTGTTTATTTACTCTGCGAACGTCTTGCTTTCCGACGATTCGGCGCCAAGAAAACCGTTTAATTTTATTTTTCGCGACGGAACGCGAACAGCGCGAACTCGCGCAAGCGTAAAAAATAAACAGTAACATCAATTTTATGGTTTACCACTTGCAAAAAAAACCTTGGCTAGCGAAGCCTTAAAAATTACGTGTAATGCATTCGTAAAAATATAAAAGAAACATTACGGCAATGGAAAAAATAAAATAAGAAGCTGCCAGTAAGAATTTATTTAAAAAATAAATACGAAATGAATATAATATAAAATAACCGATAAAATAACGAGCGATTATTTTTTTTTGCTCGACAAACGTCCGATATGGAATATGTTTTCCGGCGATTCGGCGGCGAGAAAATTGTTTAATATTATTTTTCGCGTCGAAACGAGAACGGCGCGAGCTCGACGACGGCTTGTATCGACCCGCTCGCACGAGGATGCAACGTGAGAGTTTATTTCGATCGACGCGAGATTTTCGCGGGCAAACAAATCAATTATTATCCTCGACGTCGGGGCGCGCGGAGCCGCGCGGTCCGGCGCGCTTTGACCCGTGAGTCACGACGCGCATAGCGAGGCCTACGAACTCTCGGACGTTGCGCGTTCCTCTCGCCAATACAACGACGCTGTTACGCTCGACGGGAAAGTACGCGAAGGGAAGGACGATCGAGCGACCAGCGTACCGCAAATTTCTACCCAAAGTTGCGATTAAAAAAAAAAAAAAAAAAATTGTCGCAACGTCCGATGTGAAATTAAATTGCGCCGACCCGAGGAAAATTCCAACACGTGACGTGATGAAAATTCGGCTCGATAATAGTAATAATAATAATAAACTCAATAATCAGCACTGAGAAAACAAAAAAAAAAACATGAAAAGGAAAATGTATAATTTTTTGTGAGTTTAAAATTCCAAAAGTTTTATTGGCATCTGTCGGATAATTGAGAGGGTGGAATATAGTTTAGATTTTCGAATGGGGTGGGGGGATTTCACGGTCCGAGCGTTGTGGGAATCGACAGACAGCCGGAAAGTTTCGTACAGCCGGGCGAACTTGGTCTCGCTCCGGTGTCGAAGGGTGACTCGGTTCGATTCCGCTCGTCGCTACGGAGAGAAAGCGATAAAGGAGCCGAAGACGGAGACTGGAAGCGGTGAATGGCGGAAGAGTGAAAGAGCCGGGAGACGTCATCTCGCATCGCCGATAATCAATAGCACAGCGGTAGCTCACCACTTTCCGACCGGGAACGAAGAAAACGAGAAGTATAAGGGGTGATCCGAGAATCACGGAGCACGCGAAACATTCGTCGCTCCCGCGTAAAAACCAAATCTATTTTATGCTTTACCACAGGCAAAATACCCTCGCGAACGAAAGGTTAAAAATGCGGTGTAATGCATTAGTAAAAATATTTAAGAAGTACTACAGCAATGGAAAAAAATAAAATAAATAAAAAGCACCTAGTAAGAATATAAAAAAAAAAAATAAACAACAGCTAGTAGGAATGTTTTAAAAAATGAAAAGCAGTTGGTAACTCTATTTTTCAAAAACAAACGACAGCTAGTAGGAATGTTTTTCAAAAATTAAACGCAGCTAGTAATAATGTTTTCAAAAATAAGCAGCAGCTCGTACGAATGTTTTTCAAAATTAAAAAGCAGATAGTAAGAATGTTTTCAAACCTAAAAAGCAGCAAGCAAGAATGTTTTTTAAAACTAAAAAGCAGCAAGCAAGAATGTTTTTCAAACCTATAAAGCATCTAGTAAGAATGCTTCTGAAGAAAAAAATATCGGTAACGTCATTTTACTTTTCAATAATCGAGCTTAATCGACGAATAAGGGTAAAAAAGATCGAAGACACGTGTCCGACGATGACATCTCGATCATTCGGTTTTTCCGCGGTCCCCGGGAGGTGAAATTAAATGCTCCACTTGACGGAGCCTCCACGTGTCCCGGCCGCTTCGATGGCGGAAAAACACGACAAAAGATCCGCTGTTGTAAAGGCGGCATTAAAGCAGAGGCAGGCGAAGAAAGAAGCGAGGAAGGGCGCAGCGCGGATGATAGATGGACGCGAGTCGAAGAACGATGTATACAGGCTCGCCGTCACAACAACTCACCCCACCGGGTGCCTTAACACCGTCCTTATCCCGAGGGAAAAAGCTCACGCTCGGTTGTTTCCGCACCCTCGCCCGATGTGTCTCTTCCTTTTTCACCGGGTATATATAGCGTCACAGTAAGCCCTACGCGAAGGAGGTCCGAGATTCGTCCGGAGCCGCGGATACGGGCACCTGGCGAGTACGAGAAATCCGGCATACTACGGCCACGAGGACTCCTGGGGTGGGACAGATTCTTATCGCCCACGCGCTGTTTTTATTCCCTTATAACGTGAACTTGCACGAGGAAAGCTCGTTGACCTGCTTCCAACAACAACAAAAATCTATCCCTCGTATACGCTCGTATACAATCAGGGACTCCTCAATTCTTTTCATTCTTTCTCATTCGCTTTCCGTAATTGCAATTAAAAAAATATATATATTGCTACCTTCGTAAATAGACAAAGATTATTTTTATTAAGTTCAGAGGGAGAAATTGAAACGTTGGCTGAACGTACATCGTTATATATGGGCCATTCTCTACCATTTCGACCTGGGTCGAAATGCATTTTTTGTGTGACTGAACTAACTCTCAAAAGCACTCAGATTTTTTTAGTAGATTTTTAAAAATTGTTTATGATTTTTTATTATTACAAAATAGTACATTACTCCACGAGGGCGAAAAACGTTTTTCTAACGATTGTGAGTTTGCAGCACGAGCCGAAGGCGAGGGCTGTAATCACACGAGTTAGAAAAAGTGTTTCGCACGAGGGATGTACGAAATTTTTCATCACAAGGTGCGAAAATGGCGGTTTTACGCACGCGAAGCGGGCGGAAAAGGGGCCATTTCCGCACCGAGTGATGAAAATGAACTTATTGATCGCCACAATTTTTAAATCTGAACAAAATTCTAAAAACCTTGTGTCATGTATGAAAAATGTTGAGATTTGAGTCAGAGTGGGCCTATTATTTTTGTCTGATTGTTTTCTAAAAAAAATAAAACAGTGAAAAACAATAGAAGAAAAAATCAGTAAGATTATCGCTTCAGCATTTTTATATGCATTTTTGAGAACTTTTTCAGATTAGGTCGAAATGGTACGGAATGCTCATATACGATTAATAATATTCCCGATTGCATCTACTGGCAGCAATGTATGATATACATTCCTGTCAACAGTACACTTTATTAACTCTCTATTACATTATCTCCGGTCATTTTATATCCATCGATAACCGAAATTTCGACTACCCCGAAGGATAATCAATCAGCGAAATTGAAATTTAATGACCAATCGGTAAAGTATTACCGCGGGGTCTCCTTAAACTTTTCAGAGTACATTCAAATTGCGTAGAGGGGTGTGCGTACGGAGCCTCGAGATATTTCACTCGACGAACCACTACAGTCCCGCCGGGTGTATATAGGTCTTCGAGTGCTCGATTATTCGGATTCCGAGCGCGATTGTAATCGTCCGGACGGGAGCGGGCGTTCGATATCGAATCGGCGTTTCACGATGGGGTGGAGGCGGTCTGATATTCCTCCTTCCGTATCCGTACGCAGCTCGAGAGCCTTTTCGAGAGTGTACCGGCGGTGCGATAAGGGAAATATCGGTAATCCACTTACAGGCACCGCTGAGAGAGCCAGATAGATATAGTCTGAGGTGAAACGTTTATCTGCTAGCAGTGACTCTCTTACGCGCCTCTCCTCGCTCCTCAATCTCTCGCGCGTTCTTGGCTCCGACGCCAGCTAGGGCAGCGAATTCAAGGGCGGCCGGGAGTTCGCCACGCACCCGCGATGAGTTTCGCGCTTCTCGTTCGGTGCCGAAAACGGCAACGGCTGAAGATAGAATTTTAAAGCATGGCCCAGTAATTTTCACCCCAATTTCACAAAATTTCTCAATTGCCGCACCGACGTTCCCTTATAATTTGCCGAGGGCCATGGACACTCCGAGCACTCCCGGGATGAGAATCTCGCCCTCTTCGCCTCCGTTACTGGCCGCCCAGAGGTGAAAAGGTCCGGGCGAGTATCGCTAAATTGCCATCTACGTTTCGAGCTTTCAGACCCTGGAAGCTCTCATTCTTGTCGAGTCGACATCCCCTCCGTGTGCACGATTCTCTCGCAGGTTCGCTCGCTCGCAATCCCAAAACCGAGAGAGAGACAGGGGGAAGGAGAGAGATACGAGGCGTCCCCCTCGTGCAAGACCCCCTGCACGCACACGGTGCAAATGCGTGTGGTGCGTGAATTGGGACCGTCCATTTCGCTGCTTAGGGTAGGTTAGTTTTCGGCCATCCATCGCTCGACCAGGATCGCGAATATGTTATTCGAGGGATAACTGATCAACGAATTTTTTTAATATTGCGAAATTTTTTAAGTCTTGGAGTCCGCGAAGCCGAAGTCAAGGAAAGAGGATTAGTGTATTTTTTTTTTTTTTACTGTTCTGTTGTACGTAGCGATAAGAGAGACTTCGGTATTTCAGCTGGAAGAGCCACATCGTTACTCCAATATCGTGTAGAGTCCACCTCGATTGCGCGCAGGGAGTTAAATGTTTGCCTTTTTATTTTTCCGACACTCGTGACCGACGATTCGTCGTGGCTCGTTGTCGCGGGTTTGTTGGCCTGAGAGAGACGATAACCCTGAGGAACTCCGGCAATGCGAGAGCTTATCATTATCACACGGTTATCGTCGGTCGTTCTGGTCGGCGAGTGTACAACATTGCGTTAACAATTTCGAAGTATCGGCCGGAGAAAGAGCCGCGTTTCTGTCCAAATAGTCGTAAGTGGATGTACACAAGTCGTTATAGCGAACGCATGATTAATTTGACGACAATGTTGCACCTTCACAATTGTAATCGTAGTAACTCGACTGATCCCGATTTGATCGTCGATGCGGCATAATTGAATTCTGCTCTCGGCTAGCACGTGCCGATCGAGCCTCATTAACATTGGATCGAGCTGCGAAATTGAGCTCTCCTGCTAATACTAATTTACTAACGAAACTAATCGATTACTACTAACGAAGATTACTAACGAAACTAATCGATTACTACTAACGAAGATTACTAACGAAACTAATCGATTACTACTAACGAAGATTACTAACGAAACTAATCGATTACTACTAACGAAGATTACTAACGAAACTAATCGATTACTACTAACGAAGATTACTAACGAAACTAATACATGAATACTAACGAAGATTACTTACGAAACTAATACATGACTACTAACGAAGATTACTAACGAATAATCTTAATCACTAATTTGCTAACGGAACTAATAAGCGATCACTAACAAAGATTACTAACAAATAATCGTAAGTCGGATTGTATACCTAATACTAATTTGCTAACGGAACTAATAAGCGACTACTAACGAAGATTACTAAAAAATAATCGTAAGTCGAATGGAATGCTCACCCTTGCGCGGGTTAACACTAATGTGACTAACGACTAACATAAGAAGTAATTGAATGAACTGCGAGTGACGTTTAGCCCTGAGCGAAGCATCGCGTAGATACCTTGTCGAGTCTTTACCGAGTACGACGACGCGACGGACGTTGCTTTTTTTATTGTCTGTAGTTAGTTAAAAAAAAAAACATGCACTCTTATGAATTACTAATCCCTAGATTTAAGATCACTAACCGTATCGTTGTTATCAAAAATACAATATGAGTTACTGATGCAACTAATAGTCCTAATAACATTAACGAATACTAACGAATTAATGTCAAAGTTTTATTGACTTCACTGGCTCGGTCTAACATTTTACTGATTTACCGTACACTGAGAAAAAAAATTGTATTGAGTCAACAAAATAAACGTTTACAGGTGGTGAAACAAATTTTCGGTTTATCGAACGAAATAATTGTCGTAGTCAGTAAAGAAACATTCGATTCAATGGCCTGTTAGTTTAATCAACAAGGTTTTTTTTTCAATCAACAAAAAATTTGCCACCCGTAAGCGCACATTTTGTTGAATCAATTGATTTTTTTTCTCTGTGTAAATTTAATTTTGTAAACAAAAAACAAAAACTGGAGAATTATTAATAATGTAATAATTTTTCCACACGGTCATTACAGTCGGGCATTTATCCGCAGCTTTATGATAATAAAACGTGTTGAAAATTGAATACGGTCGCAATATGTGCAAGGCACGCTCCCGTCGATAGGACGTCGTCCTCAAAGGCGAGAGCCTCTCTTGGTAACCGAACACCCGGGTTTCCGTCTCTCTCGGCCGGGCTGCGTATATGCACTCGGCTCCCTCATCTCACCGGCGAGCACGCACCCCCGACGCTCGGCGTATCCTCTTTCTCGTTTTATACTTTCATGGGCTTCCCCGTTTCGATTTATCGAGGAAACCGGAACCGTGCCTGCCCTGCTCGTCCCGCCGTTGCGTCGATACAGTACAATTTCCAAAGGCCTAGCAGAGAGAATCGCCTTCCTTTCTCATGTGAAACCGTTGCACCGTCGGAGTGAAGCATCACGAGAACGGCTATACGGGGGTGAAATTCTCTCCCGTCTGTGCCCCATCGTCTCCGACTAAATTCGCTGACGATTTTTGTCCCCCGTCGAAGGGGATGTAATTGCAGTTTTGCGGACTCCACTAACGATATTGCACGATAATGAAAAATAAATTGTGCCAATAAATTGGCAGCGATAGATAATCGTGGGAAAATTGTCGTGCGAGAGTTGCGAAAACAGCGGGGCAAAACGGACTGTCCTTGCCAATTTTTAGCGATCAAAAATGTAGGAAAAAAACAATACTTGCAGTATGGCAAAAAATTAATATCTTCTTTTCAACTCCACTTGTAATTTTTACAATTTTACAGTTTAACGGACCATTGCAAATGTTTACCAATAAAAAATGTTTACTCTTTTACTCCTACTCTATAACACAGGAAAAAAAAAACATTTGCGGGCTGTCAAAAAATAAATATCTTTATGTCAATTCCACTTATGATTTGAACAATTGTATTTGAGATTATTAAAATTCGAGAATTGTTGAAATAAAAATATATTTGTTCGGCAGCTCGCCAGTAAATTTTTCTCGAGTCATTGACATTTCTTTTAGTGTACCAAACGGCCATTATACAAATGGTTAAGGGCCAAGCCCTGGGCACATATAGGTATACAGCCGGAATATATGTTTCGACTCTCGATCGTACGCGCGAAGTCGTACCTACGTATTTCAGGATTAGCTCACCCCTTACGGGTGTAACCAGAAGCGAGCGGCTTTAAAAGCGGCCGAAGCCCGAGATCGATAGGGATTTATATTGTATCCGTAAATAAAGTATGTTTTTTCTGTTTGTCAACGACGTCGTTCGCGGCCGTGTGTGCTCCGAGAAAACTGGTGGAGCGTGTTCAATGCGGAACTCGGTCTCGGTCCTTCGCTTATAATTCGCCAACGTTCGCCAGATGGGGAATTACCATACGTATAATGTAACGGCATTAAACGGCATTAGAATCGGAGAGGGCCACTGAGGAGACAGATCTCGTGACTGATTGTTAATCCCGGTGCGAAGAGCGCATGGAAATTGGAGCGCACATCGTGCATTAGCATTCTTGCCGGGTGGGCGGAGAAAATTCGATTCGGAATTAAATCGGCCAAGAGGATTTGGGCTTCATTTTGCAAACAAAAAAATACTTATATGCAGCTAGTGAAATTAAATTCGTGTCTACTCCAATAAACATTTCGAGCATCAAATATATTTTTGTTTTTCGTAAATCACAAATTTCGTTGTGCAATCTGCATAACGTTATCTTTCGACGATACATAGTTTGCATTTTTCCCTTCCGGTTGATATATTTTTCGTATGTTTATTAACGACTCTGCGTACAGAAATACCCGATGATATGAATATTTTACAATAAAAACGTACATCGAACGAAAATGTTTAATTAATAATTTTTTTTTTATAGACGGTCGACAATATTGTCTGTTATTAATATTTGTCTGCAATCGAAACGGATTATAGCGTAGATTATGCGTGGAAAATCGTGTCGCAAATTTTCATCCAGACGAGTTAACCGACAGGGCGATATTCCGGGCACGATTATTGGCATGAATTATTAGCCGGTCCGTGTTCCCCTCCGGCGCGTTATCGGCGACTCGCGCCTACAGCGCGAATAGATCGAGTAACGCGTACGGCGTTCGTATGTACATTGATAGATGTTGCTACAATGCACGGGCTCTACGCTCGGACCGGGTCGGTTAATGTCGCGGAGTCCCGTTCATTGATATCGCACTGCCGGCGTGATGGAAAGATAGTAAACACCTTCATTGATAGTGCGACGAGCGAAGGCACGCGCATCGCTTCGCAGCTATACAAATGCGTGCATGAGTCGGCGGGTTTCTGTCCGGAAAGCATCGCACATACTCCTATCGTACTACACAACTCGCCTCGCGTCGAGCCACGTGTAAACAAACGTTATTTATTTACACACCGCGTTCATTCATCGGATCATTTTACCACGTTGTTACCGCTGAGGTGTCGCTTTTCCATTCATAATTTGCGGACCGACTCCGAAAGACGAAGATGCGTGGTCCAAGTCGTTGCTATTCATTTTTTTTGTTTATATTTGATACGCTATTTTTTTATTTAACAAAAATTTATTTATAAAGGAAATGCCAAAAAATGGAAAATTATGTTTCCTTTAAAAGAGTATACTAGAGTTGGGTCCATTAAAATATCGGCAAAGACTTTTGGTAACATTTTTTAAAAAATTCATATTATAAAATTTGAAATTAAGTCCCAGACACTGAGTGAAATTTCATGTCGACAGCTCAATTCTTTTTCCTTTTTTAGAGATTCAATTTTCGCAAGCCCAGCGAGATTCGCTCAGACCATCCGTAGATCCGGAAATGAGTTTCCGAAACGCGATTACCCGACGCTTCCGACAATCACAAACCCGCTCCGAAAGAAAAATCTCCGTGAATACATTTTTTTTCTCATTTACAAAGCTCTCTACCCGAGAAATCTTGACTCCCGAAGTCCGAAAATTCTCCGAACGCTCGACAAATCGAAGATAAAATGGCGAACGATACGGAAGCGCTAAAATTTCGATCGCCAAAGCCTTTTCGTTTTCCTTCCCGACTTATTTCGCGCAGCCCGATTTTTGGAGAGGAAAGAGTGCTAAGCAGATTCTCCGGCAGCGTAGACAGTAAAAAAAAGGCGCCAACCTTTCTTGTCCAAAAAGGCCCAAAATTATTTTCTTGGTAATTTTCAACAAAAATATAAGTAAAATTTAACAAAAAATTTCTGTTAATTTTGCAAATATTTTTTGCCGTGCAGTCAGCTCGCTGGAAGAGCCGTAGCTGGCGCAGCGGAGCGTTTCCTCGAGTCGATATATCGATCCTCGCCGGCCCCGTCCCCCCAACTCGTCGCTTCCTGCCGCGGGAACAGGACTCTCTCTCCCACAGGATGAGTCACAGCCTCCCCGCGCTGCGTCGCAGTCGATCCCAGCCCGTGCGGAACGTTTATTCTCTCCGTCGCTCGCCGGCTCGTTTCTCCTCCCCACCGGGAGTTTCGAGCTCTCTCTCCGGCGCCATCTCCCTCGCTCCTTGGCCAGTACGCACAGGCCCTCACGCAGCCGACGGGACGCACGCAGGAATATGCGTGTGCACGCATTCGATCGACCCATCCCCGCCGAGCCGAGTGTAGGTGCGAGTCGCACTCTCCCCCCTCGCTCGCCCCGCCTCGCCGCCGCGCACCCACACTCTTCTCTACCCCTATTCCTCCATTATATTTTTCTCTCTTTCGCGCGACCATGGGAGCCTCCGTGTATTTGTCAAGACGCGGGAGAAAATTGTAAAGCCGTTTTTCTACATTATTCAGCGCGTGCCGCGACGATTCGCGCGTTGCCGAGAGTTCCCGAGGAACCGCGGAAGCGGTAGCATTCGGCACATTAGCCTCATGCATGCTGATGTGGGACCGACGTCAGGCTAAGTTGACGCTCGGATGATCGAGAGCGTCCCCAGCTTCGTGAGGTTGTTAATCGGTCAAGGACAGGTTTTTCTTTTTTTTTAGACTCAATACAACGTCGGGCTTGGAGGTTCCAAGTTCGAAAAAGACATCGATTGATGTGGATCTTTGGTGTTCTCCTGCGGCACTTTTGACGCAGTTGCTCCCAAGAGACTCGCGACTGTGTACGGTCACACCTCGTCAGATTCGTGAGGTTGCTAGTCGGTTCAGGACAGATGTTCTTTTTGCTACTTAAAACAACGTCGAGCTTGGAGGTTCCAAGTTTCAAAAAGGCATCAATTGATGTGCATCTTAGGTGTTCCCATGTGAAACTTCTTTTGGGGCATAAATCGGCCAAGCTGCTTGCAAGAAACTGGCGACAGTGTACAGTCACACCTCACCAGACGCGTAAAGTTGCTAGTTGGTCCAGGAAAGATTTTTTTTTTGCGATTTAAAACAACGTTGAGCTTAGAACTTCCAAGTTTAAAAAAGGCATCAATTAATGTTCATCTTAGGTGTTCTCATGTGAAACTTCTTTTGGGGCATAAATCGGCCACGTTGCTCGCAAGAAACTCGCGACTGTGTACAGTCGCACGTCACCAGATTCGTGAGGTTGCCAGTTGGTCAACAGACTTTTTTGCGCCTTAAAACAACGTTGAGGCTTTGAGCTTCCAAGTTTCAAAAAGGCATCAATTGATGTGCATCTTAGGTGTTCTCATGTGAAACTTCTTTTGGGGCATAAATCGATCACGTTGGTCTCAAGAAACTCGCGACTGTGTACAGTCAGACCTCACCAGATTCGTGAGGTTGCTAGTCGGTCGACAGACTTTTCATTTTAAGCCTAAAACAACGTCGAGCTTAGAGATTTCAAGTTTCGGAAAAGCGTCGATTGATGTGCATTTTAGGTGTTCTTATGTGAAACTTCTTTTGGGGCATAAATCGGCCACGTTGGTCTCAAGAAACTCGCGACTGTGTACAGTCACATCTCACCAGATTCGTGAGGTTGCTAGTCGGTCGACAGACTTTTCTTTTTAAGCCTAAAACAACGTCGAGCTTAGAGATTCCAAGTTTCGGAAAGGCGTCTATTGCTGTGTATCTTAGGTGTTCTCCTGTGGAACTTTTTTTAGGGTATAAATCGACCAAGCTCGCACGAAACCCGCGACTGTGTACAGTCACACATTTCTCGCAGGATCGTGTGAGAGTCAACAGGATTATCGCGCAAAGTCGCGAGGTGATAATGATAAGGAGATACGTCTACCTGGCGTCTCACGAGATTCGAAACCGAGGAGGAAACCGTCTCGGCAGGCTTGCGATACGAGATTATTCTTGTGGTTATTCGCTCTTACCTGGAATTCGGCGTCTCGAGTTTTTGGCTCCTTTTTGATGAAAAGAAAAATTCAAGATTAATATCACGCGAGAAATTAATAAAAATCATTGACTTGTATGTCGCCATGAGCGCCCAACTTTCACATTAGAAAGGGCGTAACTCGTTTCCACTATTTCTTTAATTAAACTTCTTGATATCTATGGAGTTAGCTCGGCCCTTCGATACTTCAAGAAAAACCACTTTACTCATATCGTCCCTATGCCGCCATAGATTTATCCAACCCTTCCAAGGGGTTTGTTCTAGCCTGGCTGGCTGCTCGCTTCGCAGAATCGAGGGCAAGTAAGACTTTCCGCCCAAGCGTACGCGGGAACGAAAGCTTGAAACTTTTCTCATTTTTTCTTTTTTCTCTTTTCCAACATCGTTTGCTCGCACGACCCTGCGTATGAGTAAGAAAAAAACTGTACAGTCGATGCACGTGCGTATTTGCTCACGTGCGCTTAATGACAAGGTGCGGTCGCGACCCGTTGCAACGTGCAATTATCGGTGAAAAATGCAAAATGCACCCTGAACGGACCGAGAGCCGCGACTCGCGAGCGACAGAACGAGCAGCAAAGTTGCATAAAGTGGCAGTAGCAGTTGCAGCGGCGTAGCAGGACAGGCGTCCCAGGGGGAGGTGACGAGAAGCAGGGGGTGAAATATACTCGTACGGCAATGAAACATTTTCAATTTGCGTATCGTATGGCTGAGCGTGTAATACCTACCTATCTCGCGCAACTGCTGTTCCGAAACTTCGCCAATATCTCCCGCTGCATCAATGTCACGTACGGTGTACAGTCGAACAGCGCGTAGGGTATCGAACGTCCCGATAAGTTCGATACCGGCTCAGTTAATCCTGATTTACGATATTAAAAAAAAAATAATTTCAATAAAACAGAGTGGAAGTTTTTGTGCAAGAACTGCAACATCAAATTTAACGTCGAATTGTGATGGACATTTAGAGTGAAATTGAAGTAAATCATTGGAATTGAAGTACTTTTATACTAAAGTTGAGATAAATTAAAAGTAAAGCATTTCTGCAGTTTTTAAATGACATTTAAAAACTTCAGAAAATCTTTACTATTTATTTATTTATTTATTTAATAAATATACTGTACGTTAATTTTTCCTTACAATTGTACATGAAATTTAATATACCAATTTATGCACAAAAACTTCCAGTGTCAGTCCATTAAATTTCATACGCAGTCTTTTTAGAGTATGCATCTTACGCACGACAAAAATCAAACGTTCAGGCCCAATTTCGTAATTTGATCTGTTCCAAAAAAAAGTCCCCTGCGATTTATCACTCTCCCTAAATTCGCTTGCATTCCGGCAAATCGCCAGTAAAAAAAAGGGAAGAATTCAAGCTACGAAACCTTCCACTGTAGTGAACGTGTTATATATATTATGCTCTCTGGACAACAAACCCGGACCGTATCTCCGTCGCGCATTGGCCTCACGTCGAATGATTAATTTGATCGGCATAAGCGGGAGGCCATTATTAAAAATTCTCCACGCAGTCGTTGCAGCTAGGGGCATTGTAAATTGTCACCGGGTGCGAACGAACCATCGCAGCTGTCTATTATTATCATCTTTTTCTTATTACATACGGCATTGCGTTTTGTCCGTGTATGTCGGAAACTGGACGACGGAGGAACGACGGAGCGAGGACAGAGCTCAATCGTCGGTTAAACGCGAAATCGATCCCGATGAGACGTGTATACTAAATATCGACGGGAATGGCCGGGAGGCACGTTGGAGGACCGTTCTAAACTGCCGTCGTGGTTTACCAGGGGGGATTACTAGCATCGCGGGGAAGCCCCGTAAGGATATAATCCGGCTAGATTCGCCCTATCGATTTTCGAGGTGCAGCACAAACGCTCTCTCGTGCGTTAGTGTATGTGCGTACTTATATATATATAATGTATACTATATATTATATAGTATATATATATATATAGAATATGTGTGTATATACGTGGGTGCGTATGTGCGTGCCGTTCGAGATATATCGTTCGGCGCGCTCGAGGCTGACTCACTCGGTACGGCTCGTGGCTCTCTACATGTGCACGCAGGAGCGCATTATGCGAAAGCTCTTTCCTATACGCACTTCTACGCCCCGCGCTTACACAAGTTACATTCTCCCACGGTAACACTCTCACGATTTATATTCCCGTGCAAACAGCCTCGAAAGCTCATTTGCAGAAAATATAATTGTGTTCCGTCCAAAGCGAATTTAACCGTTGGCTTGATTTAAGGCGATTATTATGCAAATATGAATAATAATTTTGTACCTGCGTCGGTGGGGGCGATATGCACGGCAGAACGGGCTGAATCTATATTAATGATCGGGGTAAAATTGGATCGATGGAAATTGCGAGGAAATAAAAGCGATGAGCGGATCTTGGTTTTTTTTATTTTTTGAGTCACGGAAATCCTTTTGTGGGTTTTTTTTTGCCGAGGAAAGGAGGCACGTGGACGCGTGAGTCGTTTACCAGCGAAAATTTCAAGAAAGAGGATTTTGGAGCTATATACGGTGTATATAGCTGGAGGGGTGTAGAGGGAGGGGGGAGGGTGAAGAAGACGAGTTTTCGTGTTGATGAGGAAGCTTCTATCGGTGCTGCCTGAGAGAACGACTTTCGAGGAGCGGTTTTCCGGTGGCGGGGGTCAAGGGCGGAGAAAGAAGGGGGCGATATGGACCGAGTCGGAATAGCTTGGCTTTTCACTCTTCCTAGTTCCGTCATTCTCGCTCTCGCTGGGGTCGAGGAATTAGAGGAAATTTCGCTTTTCTTGCACTGAAACTAGGGGAGACGCGCCGCCCTATCCTTGCCGAGGAGCGAAAAACTTCCATCTTCTCTAAAATCGTCGGGACCTCGAAGTATCGTAAAAAAAAAAAAAAAAAAAAATAGGTCCAAAAAAGTACGACAGGATTTTGGCCAAGGAGCAAATGTGCGCTCTCGTTAGTTTATGGTTTTTAATGGATTTGAAAATTAAAAAAAAATCGTTCGCTCGAAATTTGGATAAAATCGTCTTCTGACTCCCAAAATAGCCGCTTTCCGCCGACCGGCTTGCCGAAACAGAAAAAAAAATGTACGACAGGGTCTTGGGAAACGAAGAAATTCGTGCTTTTGCGACTTTATCATTTTTAATGGATTCGAAAATTGAAAAAAATCGTTCGGTCGAAATTTGAATAAAATCGACTCCACTGACTCCCAAAATAGCTGCTGTCCTCCGACTGTCGCTCAAAACTCGACGATGCCTCCAGCTCGCGTCGAAAGCTGCGAAAGGTGGCGAATAAATGTCCCCGAATATTCAGCTCATTCATTATGAGCGACACGAACTGTAATTATCGCACATCACTTAAACCGGACAGTCCTTAATTTCGCTATGAGTCCTAATTATTTCGATCATTCCCGTAACGATCGTGACCAGAACGCCGGAATCATCGAGTGGGATCGCGAGCGTTCGTTGCGCACTTGTCGTACATTAACGACCGTATATTTGAGCGCGCACGCGAGGGGGAAAAAAATAAAAGGTGAAGGGGCGGTTGGCGCAGTTGCACAGTCAGAAGAAGAGGAGAAGGCGATGGAGAGATGGTTGTTTCTTGCAGACAGAGCACACGTGCTGCTTTATCGGCGCGTACAGAGCACGTCTTGCAAGTGCACCTTACGTGCGTGCGATGGACATACGTGCGGAAGAGCGGGGCAAAACGGGCCATCGTAAACAAAAATCTCTTGAAATAAAGGTTTGGTCTTATAAAAAATTTCTCATCTCATAAAAAAAAAATATATATAACAAAAAAAAATATTCGTTTCCCCAAGTCGATGTCTCGCCTTTTCTCAAACCACGGACTCCTCTCTTAAAAAAGGTCCCAAATATTGCAGATAGTTCCAAAAGTTTCTTCACAATTAAACAATTTTTTATTGTAGTCCATTTTGCCCCCTCCCGGCTCGCCGTCAGCCACGGCCTCTCGACGGTACGTAGTACTACGTTCACTCACAAGTTCAGACAGTGTCAGTGGGCGCCGGTCGAGCTCTGCCGTCCGACCGTTCGTCTGCGTGTTCTCCTTGCGTTCTTTTTCTGTTATTTTTTTTTCTGTCCCTCGCTCTCGCTCGCCGGCACTGCGAGCGATTCCCATTCGTTTCCGTCGCTCCGCTGAACGTTAGCTCACCTCTTCCGTGTCTCTTTCGTTTCTCTATCTCGCTCAGTCATCTCCACCGTCTATTTATCTCATTCTACTGCCGTTTCACGAATTCTCGGTTATCGCCCTCTCGCTCGCACTCCCCGCTCGGCTCGCGCGCGCGTTCGTACCCGATGCACTCGGCGCTGGACGATCGTGTGCTGCACGGTGGACGGGGCAGGTAAAAAGTCCCTTACAGCTGTCGGACAGCTGCTCCCCTCTGTCCTACATACATGCGTGATGAAGCGGCTCTCGCTATCGTACACAAGCCGCACGCACTTACTTAATGCGTACGTGTACGCGCTTATAAATTCTCCGCGAATGTCGGTGTATGCGCCCGGACGATACGGAGCGATGTATTACTTCTGAGCCCATAGACACTCGTGTGGAAAATGCATTTTATCATGTCTGCACGTGCGCTCGCTCGTACTCGGCACATACGCATTGCGCGCATCCGCCCCGCTCTCTCGTGTGCACGAGAAAAGCTCGATGGATGGGCGACGCGGAATTCGCCCCGAATCTCGAGAGCCCTTCAACGCTCGCCCATTGGCCGAGGTCCTTTACAATATACCTACGCACGAAGTGACACGCGTTAAATGCGATGAGCGAGAAGAGCCGGACTGACTGACTACCGTTGCGAAATTATTTGGCGGGTCGTTTCAACGCTCCCTTTCTTCTTCGCGTTTCGTGGGGCTTTTCAACCCCTTGCATTCCTCACGGTCGAGGGTCAGCGCGGTTATATCCGTTGTTTATTGGGTTTTCTGCACGGAGAGTATCAGTCGCGTTCGTCAATGAGACTGACTAACCGTGAAGACTCGAGTGCTCGCCATTGTACAGCTAATTTTATTCGATTCGACTGTACACCTTTGGGGCAGATCGGAATGCTCTGCGCGTCGCGTTGATGGATTTCATTAATCATCTTTTTTTTTTTTCGTAGGGGGTTTTCGACCCTTTGCCGGGCTCAAGCTTCGGGCGTGGGGAAAAATGTTGTTGGCAGGGTTTTGTCGGCTAAGAATTTTTTTTTTATCGATACTTTGCTGCGCGGATGAGGTAAGGTTCGGGCGCGGGGAAAATTATTATTGGCACGGTTTTGTCGGCTGAAGATTTTTTTTTAATCGATACTTTGCTGCGCGGATGAGGTCAGGTTCGGCCGCGGGGAAAAATTATTATTGGCACGGTTTTGTCGGCTAAAGATTTTTTTTTACCGATACTTTGTTGCGTGGCTGAGGTGAAGTTCTCTTACATCCAGAAAAATAATTTGTTTGACGGCCACCGTTTATTTGGTTTAAGTAAAATATTTATTTAAATTAAGTAAATAGTTACTTAAATGAAATAAATATTTATTTGAATCAAATAAATATTTTAAACCAAATAAACGGTGGACGTCGAATTAATAATTTTTCTGGGTGTATTCGAACGGTGTTAGTCCACTCGAGACTTGTGATTAAAAAATAGCGTCTAAGTAGTTCCTGGCACAAATTTCCCCCCAAACATAATTTTTTGTACATATTAATTAGTATAATGCATCGCATATATATATATTTTAATTCGGAGCATCGCAATAATTATAGTTGTGCGATTCGTTCAGCGACCGAGCGATGATCGAAGATCTGAAGGACTTTGTTCGGAGTCCCGCCCTCCCTCGAGGCTTAGTTGGTATCTCGAGTGAGCTAGGTAGGCACAGAGAGAGACGGAGACATCTCGCGGGTTGAAAGGAATTGGCGTCTGTATTGCCCGCATTGTACAGTCAATTTTATTCGCTTCGACTGTAGTGCACACCTTTGGGCCAGATCAAACGTTCTGCGCAGACCAGAATGTTACCCCGATGCATTTGATTAATAATTTATTTTCCCTGACGGTTTCCGACCCTGTGCGGGCCTGAAAAGCTTCGGGCGCGGGAAATATTGTTATTGGCACGATTTTGTCGGCTAAGGATTTTTTCAAAATTTTTCTAATTTTTTTTCTAAATTTCTGACTTCAAGGTTCTCTTAGGCGAAGGGCTATCACCCTCTCGAGACTTCTGATTAAAAAATAAAGTCCAAATAGTTCCTCGCACAAATTTCTCCCTGAATATAATTTTTTGTACATATTAATTAATATAATGCATTGGATATATATTTTTTAATCCGGAGCATCGCAATAATTATAGTTGTGCGATTCGTTCAGCGACCGAGCGATGATCGAAGATCTGAAGGACTTTGTTCGGAGTTCCACCCTCTTCCGAGGCTTAGCTGTTATCCCGAGTGAGCTAGGTAGGCAGAGAGAGAAAGAGGGATCTCGCGGGTTGAAAGGAATTGGCGTACGTATTTGCCATGCCGGGCGGTTCTGGCACAATAACCGCAGAGCGCAGAGAAGCGGCCGCTACCGGCTGGGATCGAGTGAGACAACGGCACGGGAATTATGTCGACAATGCTCCTGATTGCCGGTTCATTATGACGTCATAAAAGCGAATCTGGTTGGCGCGGAGAATGCTCGTGATATACACGCATGTATAACGGCGTATCCTACCTATAGTTTTGCGACATACGCGTGTATGCGTCACAGCGGCACGCTGACGTTGGAGGATAATCGCAACCGAGACTCTCGTGTAGCTTGACTCGAGGCTCTTGTGTAGACACAGGGCTCGTCAAGCGGACGATACGGTGAACGATAAATAATACCAATGGATTTTAGATCCAGTATCAGAAACACGACTTCGATCCGATATGTAAAAATGAAAACAATATCGAGTCTTCAGTTTTGCACATAGAATTTTTTTTTATTGAATCTACAAAATGTGCGCTTGCGGGTGGCGAAACAAATGTTCGGTTGATCGAAAGGAATACCTCGTCGATCAAACTTAACAGGCCGTCGAATCGAATCATTTTAACATTACTACAAGTATTTCGTCCGATTATTCAAAAATTTGTCACCCGTAAGCGCTCATTTTGTTGACTCGGTCGATCTTTTTTCTCAGATATTTATATATTTTTTGAATATAATTATGCATTAAATATTTAATTATCCATTAAAATGTGCCCATGGGTGTTTATACATTTTTCGATCGTCAATTTTGCGGTACGATGTTTGCAAAAAAAAATTAATATCCTTCGAAGCTTCGCCGAGATTCTAACTGGATCACCGGAGGTTAAAAAAAAGGGATCACCGAGCGAATTTGTGCGACGGGAGAAAGGCGAGATTAAGCTCGGCAGGCGATCAGGACGGCGCGAGCTAATGTGACCGGACACGTTGGGCGCAGGGCTGTTGGATATAACGTCCACGGGCATGTGTGCACGTTCGCGTACATAATGGTTAATTCTAATTCTAATGGTCGGGAGAGGCAGTGCCACGACACCCTGGCAACCCTCCCCTCGGTGTCCCCGTGCTAATCCCAATTACGGATGGCCATTAGTTTTATTCCGAAGGAAAATCGACCCGTGTCCCCGGGCGGACTTCTCTCCCGACGAGCCGTGCACAGAGTCTCGTTCCGATCCGTCTCTCTGTATCTCTCTCCGTGGCTCCTTCCGCGATCCCCTCGTCGTCGTCGCGAATGCCTGCTCCTCCGTCCCTCTTGCCCTTCGCCCCGCACCCTTGTTTCCAAAGTCCCTCTCCCCGCCCCGCTCCTTCTCAATCCCCTTTCTGATCGATCGCAGCACCGCTGCTACCTTGATTTATGTTGCACGCTAATTACGCTCATTTACATGAAGATAGATCAAGCCTCTCGGACCAATTAAACTCGAGAGAACGACGAGGGATGTGGAAGAAGCCGAGGACGGCCGATGATACTCCTCTCGTTCTCCGGGCGATCCTCCGCAACCTCTTCGACGACATTTTCAATGTTATTTCGCGAGCTTGTCGCCGGACGCTCTACTGTATTTTCGAGCGTAATAAAACATTACTCAAGGGGATTGACTCGAGCGAACAAGTCATCAAATTGATTTTTTTTATTGAAATACCGGAAACCAGTTATGCCTTGAAAACTATGTTTTCGCATCGTTCGAAGTCTCGCATTGCTCCTATAAATAAAAAATAAAATGGTCATCAAATTTTATTTTATTTTATTTTATTTTATATTATATTATTTTATATTATATTATATTATTTTATTTTATTTTATTTTATTTTATTTTATTTTATTTTATTTTATTTTATTTTTGTAGAAGGGCAAGGCCCTTTTTACAGAGAAAAATGTACAGTAGTGAGTGCAAGTGTTGTATTCCAATTACAAATACGGTAGCTTAATCCAGAAGGCGGTATCCAATTTTTGTAAGGGAGTACTTGCGGACAGCCTGAGCCCACGTGAGTTCAGAGAGAATTGAGAGAGAATTGAGAGAGGAACTTCTCGATGAGATAAAAGTCTGAAATATGCTTGATTTTTTTCAGATATTTATCCCATCGAGAAGTGTTCGCAATTCTCTCTAATTCTCTCTGAACTCACGTGGGCTCAGGCTGTCTGCTAGTACTACCTTAATACACTTCGATGTATAATAACACGGTCATAGTCGTGGTCTGAGCAAAGAAGCTCAGCTCAGGAATATTTTCAAGTTGGTTTGTCAATCGGTTCACATCGGTTTGTCACAGTTCGTGCCTTATGTCGGTAGACAGAAGAGCTCTCTATTCGGCGTGTATCCGGAGTAGACGAAATTGCGAAATGATAAGATCATTTTACAACCAACGGACCGGCTGGGAAAACAAGGAAGCGAGGGAAGTGAAATAGTACGGTTTAAAAGTTTCGTGAGAAATCTCATCCGTGTTCACCTAGCGCGGATTCCGGCCCCGAAAAGCCGACCGCTTTGCGCGCGTGTCTCCCAAACTTCCTGTCCGCTTGTAACGCGAGAGTAGGAAGAAAAGATGGATAGCGCCTAAAAGTGTACAATCCATCCGGAGAGAGTCGGTCAATCCCCGGGCTCGTTCGTTCCTCTCAGACCCGAGACGGAGACGGCGAGCGTGCATCTCTCGCGCACTCACCGATCTCGGATATCTCACAGGCTCGCGCTCCTCCTTGGGCATATACAGCCTGTATAACTTTGCTTCACCGACGTTGTGTGTATTATATATACAAGGCCTAGAGAAACTAGATCCCCGCAGCTGCTGACCCGAAACCGGAAGCTGTCAGCCATCTTGTTTGCACAGTTGCCATGGTTACCATGGGAGATCCTTTCTGTAAGGATGTATGGCGGTCCGACCGTGCGCTCTCGCACGTGTATAATATACAGTATATATTCTATTGTACATACATATATACATATATATACCGAGTTACCGTATATACAGTGCAGAGAGCATAATCAGTCAGATACTGTACGGAATACTGCAGAACACATATATAGACGAAGAGCATTCCCATATATATATATATATATATATACATCTGTACGTATAGGTGTGTATACAATAAATCGGCAGTCTGAGCCCGATGGGGGTTCCCGTGGCTAATGCGTCTCATTGTGCGAAACCGCTCGGTCTCTCTCCCTCTATCTATGTTTTCCCTTTCTCTTTGTCCCTTGAGCGAAACGAGCGCGATTCTTCATGGGCGCCGATTTTAGATTTCTGAAAATTTATGACTCTGGAACCGCTCGTTTCCTCTCCCAGTCGATCCTTCCGATGATGTTGCTCATGCCGTTTGGAATATAAAGCCGGGTAGCAGCAGGAGCTAACCAGGGATCGCGATATTTCCACCGCAGCACCGCTGGCAGATGGCAGTTTTTGATTGCGATTAATCCGATTACCTTCTCCCCTCCAACCCCCCCCCCCCCCCTCTCCGCCGCGTGCCCTTCGCATTGCCGGCGAGAGTTCGCATTGCCGGCTCCTCGTAAGGACTGCACCGTAGGTCGCTTTACCCGGTAAGCGCATATCGCCGCGAAAACATCGTCGTGGCTTGAATCTTTATTGGATCCAAGGTAATTGCTTGCCATAAGCCGTTAGTCCGCTTCGATCGGTCGGCGGCGTTTCGGATCGAAATTTCGTCTTGGCATCGAAATTTTTCACTTACAGTGAGGCGATCGAGGGCTTTATCGATCGCTCGATGTTGCAATCTTCGTTGGGTAGCGACAGCCAGATGTAGGATCGAGAAAAAAAATTAATGAATCGGTACGAAGCCTCGTAAAATACATTTTTGTACAATCCTCGTCCGATCCCTCGGAGCGTCATGCATCCTCACGGATGCAGTGAAACGACTCCGGATCTTCGACTCGGACAGATGTTCGGCTCGACGAGCCTCTCTCCGAATCCCGGTCTCCACCAAACGAGGACCATGTGTGGAGGAAATCCATTTCCTTTTATGGGTGACCGTGAAAGATGGCGAGAAATAGAACCAAAAAAAAAAAAAAAAAAAAAAAAACTAGAGGAAGATATAACGAGTCGGAAATCAAAAGAGCTTGCGCACGTAGCGACAGCTGCTGCGGAGTCTCTCGCACCCTCGAGGCCGATATCGAGAAGCTGCTCTCATCATTTTTTCCTATCCGTCATTGCTCCTATCGAACACCCGAGCCAACCCAAAGCCGACTTCACTTAGTCTCCGCTCTTTCCGTGCCGAGCGATTCCCTCCACATTCAATCTCCGCGCGCCAAAAGTCTCGAAGCTTAACTCACTTGGAAACTTGATTCAGAATCCGTGACGTCAACTCGGAACAATCGGGTGAGAAAAAAGACAATGGGAATTGAGGAGGTTGAAGCGAAAAAAAGGGAAAGGGTAAGGATGGAGTGAAACGGCATTTCATGGCTCGACGCTCACCGTCAGTCTCGAGAGGGATGATCTATTAAAGAAAAAAAAATAATTATCCAAATGCAGAAGGCAAGAGACGACGGGATCCTCCGTGAACGGGACCGGTGTCAGAGGTCGTTCGATTTAGTACGGGTGTTGGAAGAGCCGAGCGAGGCTCCTGGTGTTCCTTCGGGCTCCGCCGCAGCTGTCCGCAATTATTATCTTTCTGACCTGGCTACGGTTGCAGACGTCAGTCGATCTTGTTTTTCTCTCCCGGGGCGCGTCGTACACACCGACGGATATGGCGCGCGGTATACCTGAACGTTTTTTTTTTTGTCAGTCCCACGGGGACGATTTTTGCTCCTCTCCTCGGGAATCGATGACGCGCGACGGCCTCGGGCACCTTTTGTGATGTTAAACGCATTAAACGCGTCCTCCTCTTTGCTGGGCTCTTCAGCCCTAGGATAGGTACTTCGCCCGTATTGTCGGGCGGTAAACCTTCGCCGCGACCATTCGTACTCCCAATGACACTCCGGTTTCACCGTTGGTTAAATAAACTGATTCTTTGAACCGGTAAAACAAAGTTTGCGGATGATTCAACGTGAAATCCGCGGAGAACACATCTGCTCTTCTTATTCTGGACCAGAAGGATTCCTCCTGTCAAGGGAACTGAATTCTTCGAGGCAAGAATTTGAAGTTTGGATGAAACCGATCAAGAATCGAGAATCCTCGAATCAGCGCCACATTTCACCGGCTTTATTGTTCACGCTTCATGAATGAAAAAAACCAATGACAGCGACGACCCTCGAAGCTGTCACGAGCCGCTTCGCATTTTTGCCACAATGGCAAATATTTTTATAGCATACGCACAATGACACTCCGGTTTCGCCGTTGGTTAAATAAACTGATTCGTTGAACCGGTAAAATAAAGTTTGCGGATGATTCAACATGAAATCCGCGGAGAACACATCTGCTCTTCTTATTCTGGACCAGAAGGATTCCTCCTGCCAAGGGAACTGAATTCTTCGAGGCAAGAATTTGAAGTTTGCATGAAACCGATCAAGAATCGAGAATCCTCGAATCAGTGCCACATTTCACCGGCTTTATTGTTCACGCTTCATGAATGAAAAAAACCAATGACAGCGATGATCCTCGAAGCTGTCACGAGCCGCTTCGCATTTTTGCCACAATGGCAAATATTTTTATAGCGTACGCGCAATGACACTCCGGTTTCGCAAGTGGCTAAATAAATTGATTCGTTGAAGTGGTAGAACAGAGTTTGCGCATGATTCAACGTGAATCCCGCGGATGACACATCTGCTCATCTTATTCTGGACCAGAACAACTTTTCCTGCCAGGGCAACCAAAATATCCGAGACACAAATGTAAAGTGTGGATGAAACCGATCAAGAATCAATAATAGTACAATTAGCGCTACACTTCACCTGTTTTACCGATAATGCTTCATGAATTAAAAATAAATAAAAAAAACCCATGACGCGACAATCCTCAAAAACTGTCACGATTCGAAACCGTTGGGACGACGTTCCGCTTCGCATTTTTGCCACAACGGCAGATATTTTTATAGCGATTAGCGACGCCAGCTACGCCAACATGAGCAGTTCCGGTTTTTCTGACCGGAGAGTGTTCACCGCGTACTTCTTGCGTCACAGCCCCGAACATCTGCCGTCCCTTCGCGCATCTCGGTGCGGTATTCTGTTCTTCGTGCATTCGGCTCACCGGCATCGGTAAGACATGACAATTTAATGGAGCAAACTGTCACGCGAAGATTCGAGGCGTTCATGATCATTGTCTTCTGAGCGCTTCCGCGACGTAACGACCCGATGTCCAGGGTCGAGCGATGAGAGCGGAGCGCGACGCGATTAAACATAATTTCGTCGCGCTCGCATGTACGCCGCGTAAAGCACACACGTCTCCGTCATATCTGGTGCAATCACCGCGTTTCTCATAATAACACACGCTACAGCGAGCCGCTTTTACTATTATCCACGTAGATATAGTCATAGCGCATCCCAACGAACGCGCAGTCGAGTACTCACGGCTCGCACGAAAGAGCTAATCAATCAATTCTCCGCCGTACAATTCTCGCAATGAGATCTGAGTGAATTGCATTAACCTACAGACATACATTACTCGGTCTATGCATGAGCTCGACGTGCTCCTGCCGTTGCCTGATGGCCTCTCTGTCGTCGCCGTCCCATACAATCGACGTAGATGCGCGACGGTGGTCAACTCGTCAATGGACCGACGGCGCACGCAGACGAACGTCTCATTCACAAGTTCCTTAAATCCGCGCACGCCGGACAAATCCATCACACAACTGTGGACGGAAAAATAAATAGCCGAAAAATGATTTTCCAAAAAAAGACATTGTTTTTCAGAATTAAACATATTTTTTTTTTAAAGAATATGATTTTTTTTCTCAAAAAAATCATTAACGAAGAAGAGCATTTTTTGTTAACCGCTCGGACATCTTGCTTCGTAAATTCTTCGCACTAATGTTGCGATCGCAACATCATCTTCCTTGCACGATAGGTGGAATGAATAATAAATTTTTTTAATTATAAATAATTGCCGTGTCGCGGTGATTTTTCTGAATTTAATTTCACGTTCGACTTCCGGTCGGCTCCTCGCGCCGGCCCGACGCTTAGACACAGGCTGCGTATCCTCGACATTCAAGCAATACACATGATTCACGTATGCGCCGTTCTATGGCTAATGCGAAGCCGAGACTCGGCCGTCGCGTCGCCGAGACTGTCCCGTAACGAACGCACGACCGTGTTCCAAGTTGACAACCGTGCGTGCTCCCAGGACACTCGGCGTATCAGCGGCGTGAATTATGCATCGGCACGTCTATTTCCCGCGTCACGCATACGCCAGGCAGATCACGCGGAATTCAAATCTCTCCGCGGGCAGTGAACGATCCCTTCGACGGCTTCGGATAAAGTTTTCACCGACCTCGCGTCCCCGCCGATAATCTCGCCTGCTGCGATAGCGCTGCACGCTGACACCCTTCAGTTCGGCTGGAGCGAAGAGATTGAATCTTTATTTATTTTTATATTTTTTTCGAACGCAAAATTGGGAAACCGATCTCGATGGTTGAGACGGGAGGACGCGGCATCCAGACGAGGGAAAACGAGTTTTCCGGTCCGGAAAGCTATTTAATCAGCGTACATGCGGGCGCGTCTGAACGCATGATCGTGGGATCCGGTGAATTGAAAGTCTCGCCTACGGGCAAAGGAGAACCTCCACTCTACCCTTATATCCGTCTTGAGACTTTCAAGCGTGAGGCAACGGCGCGGTTGTCGGAACGAGAGGAAGCTCCGACGGGCGAGACACGCGGGATTTATTCAGCGATAGAGAGATTCGAGATTACACTCTCGTCTTATCCGCGTCTCGTTAGGCGCTTTTATCTCCGGCGAGGATATTTCGTCTCGGACTCGAAAGGGCGATAGGATCGATAGCGGCGAGCGTTACAGAAAACTTTTCGACGGTCGAGAGAATCCTTGGGCAAATTCTTCACGAGCGAGTGTCTCGGGTTATGCTCGGTTGAGAGTGAAACTTCGACGGGTGAGACTCGAAAAACGATGGTTCCGCGTATTTCTCGCGGATAACACGGACCATACTTATAACTCCGCTGCGCCGGTTTGCGAGGGCGGTAGGTTGCGCGAATTTAATTAAAATCGTCGGGATTCTCGGGAATGATGCGCACTCCGCACCTCAAGAATTTCTTCATAAACCGAATGCGAATGACGAGCTTTCACGGTTAATGCCCGGTGTACCTCGGAAATTCGTACCCGGACGGTGTACCGTGCAAAGTATGCTCGTTATGCGTAATTGGGCTCGATGGGCTTCGAGCAATTTTAAGTTCCTCAAAACTTTTCGAAATTCTTCGCGAATAAGCGGGACGGAACGGCGAGAGACGGGCGCGCGTTGCGCAACCCGTGGAAGAAAAACGACGCGCAAGAATGAATGATCGCTGGGCGTGGAGCGGCGTTCGCTTTCGAAACAACTTGCTCCGAAGTATTCGGCGGTATTGTTCGATGCATGACCGCCAGGCACCGTTTTGGGCAAGATTTTGGGACGAAAAGTCGACGAAGAGAGGATTAATTTTCATATTTCCAATCCGAAAAATAGTCGTGAACCTCATTTTACTCCCAGCTCAATATCCTGAAGATATCTGCATGTGCCCAAATTTCATCAAGTTCTAATGGTTGTATTTTGCATTGTACAAACTTTGCTTGAGGAAGTTCACTTAGGGATTAAAATGCTATAAGTGAACAATTTGTTATTCTTCCTAAAGCCGTCCACTGATAGAGACTTGCCAAAGATGAAATTTGATGTCATGCAGATATCTTCAGGGTCATGTTGCGAGCCTCAGATTATTCTTCCGCATGCAAAGCTCGCAGCCGTTGCCAATCGAAGCCTAGGGAGGAAAATCCACATTCCCTGCCGTTCCTCCGAAGGTGTAATATCTCTATAAAGTTACAAACGCCTATCGGGTTCTAAGGGTCAGAATTGCACAGCTGGCGTTGGTCTGCATCGACGAGAAGACATCGTCGATGCAGAGAGGAATAATTTTCATATATTGAATCCGAAAAATAATCGTGAACCTCATTTTACTCCCAACTCAATATCACATTACCGTTTCCAACCTCGTTGCCAGCCTCAGATTATTCTTCCGCACGCAACGCTCGCTGCCGCTGCCAACCGAAGCCTGGGGAGGAAAAGCCACATTCCCTGCCGCTCCTCCGAAGGTGCAATATCTTTATAAAGTTACAAACGCCGATCGGGTTCTAAGGGTCATCGACGAGAAGACATCGTCGATGCAGAGAGGAATAATTTTCATATTTCGAATCCGAAAAATAATCGCAAACCTCATTTCACTCCCAGCTTAATATCGGATTACCGTTTCCAACCTCGTTGCTAGCCTCAGATTATTCTTCCGCACGCAAAGCTCGCTGCCAACCGAAGCCTAGGGAGGAAAATCCACATTCCCTGCCGTTCCGCCGAAGGTGCAATATCTCTATAAAGTTACAAACGCCGATCGGGTTCTAAGGGTCAGACTGGCACAGCTGGTGTTGGCCTGCATCGACGAGAAGATATCGTCGGCGCGTATAGGACGACGGCGGTGGAGGAGGAGGCGAAGGAGGATGAGGATAGCAGCACGCGGGGACACCCTGCGCGCATATAATCAGTGGTTAACAGGTTTTATGAACCTGTAACGTGGACGACGGAAGCCGCACTCAAGCTACATGGTCGGCGGGGCATCGTGCAAGCTTGCAGAGGATAGACGTATAGGCATAATATAGGCAAGCCATGTCATGCATGCTCGTTCGTTCGTTGGGCGACCCGGCCAATTTGCCTGTCCTCTCTCTCTCTCTCCATCGAGAGGAAAAAAAATCCACTCGGGAGAGAGGGAGACGGAGAGCGCGTACAAGCCGTGTGCCCGCAACGACGATAAATTGATTAGTTGGTGTACTCCTCTGGTACGCGTACGTACCAGAGGAGTGTGTGCTGGTGGACTCGAACCGGCGAACGGGACGTACAGTGGGTAGCTCGGCTCGGCTCGGTCCGCGGATAGAAAAATCCTGGGAACGGAGACCCCCGGTACCAAGAGAGGCGTACCGAGAGCTCGCATCATCCAATGAAAATAAAAAAGGATGTCAGATTGCCGCGAGCGGCGTCGGAAGTTACGGATTAAGTTAGGAAGTAGACAGTTAGCGTTCGAAGCCCGGAGAGCGAGAGACGCGACCGAGAGAGGCTGATAAACCGTTCAGCGTCGCCTAAACTGTTTCCATTGGAGATACACGATGTTTATCACGACGCATAGACCCTTTTTTCTCTACATCTGCCTTCGCCCGTTCGAAGATCGAGCGGCGAGCCGCCCCGGGACGTTAATCAGGGACTGAGGCAGGTGAAATTCCGAAGTCCGGCGTTTCTCCGCGCCGCGGCTGTTCTCGGGGCAACGTATTTATGTAATATACTTCTAGAAGAGGCATTTTACTAAATTGTTTTTGAGCCTAAATTAAATTGTAGAAACGACGAGCGGGCATACCTAAACAAAAATTAATAATTATTAAAAAATGCATGCCCGTTTGTGATAAATTCGTAACTACCGAAGTGATTGCTACTCAATTTTTCTTCTGCTCCCAGCATTTTTTTTTTATACGCAAAATCTCAAGCTCGGAAAAATCAGCGAGTCCGTAGGGCTAAGTTGGGTCGGCCTAAAAATTATGATATTATCGTTATAATGCCTGTAACAGAGAGCAACAGTTGGTTGCACCGAATTTTGTACAGATATAGAGTGAAACAAGTGGGCAAAACGTGGTCGATTGTATGTCAGGAGTACAAAGGTTGCTATTTATACGGGGACCCGCGAACATATTGCATGGCCATTTCTCGGGTTGCCCGTGGTCATCGCACGGAGCGGAGAGAAATAGAGACGGAGGGATTGAGCGAGTGAGATACGGGAATCGGTCTTCTGTACTTATACCGCCTATTCCACGGCGGTGTATACATGTATATCGCGATACGATAGAAACCTCCAGCCGCTGGGTCGTCTCCGGAGGGGGTTGACGTGGGTGGTGGATGAGACGGCGGTCGTACCAGCTCGAGGGTAGAACCTTGACCCCGGGAGGGCTCCGCGACGGGGTTTGTTTGGGTTCGTTTCACTCACATCGAAGCACCACGCGGTTCTCATGCCCCGCCGACCATCGCGTGCTGTCTCGCCGGACTCGACTTCGTACATAGCTATAGATCTCCGGCTACATTTCCGTCAACCTCCGTGGAAAAATAAAGAAAAACAAAGCGAGAAGCACAAAATAACAACAGAATCAATCCGTAAACAGTTAGGGTAAAAGTGGTGAATATGGCCCACCTCGATTAACACGTAAATCAATGATATATGGACCGGGCCATATTCCCCACTTTTACCCTATGTACGAGAAAACAAATACTTACTCATATTTGTAACGAGGTGGATGGTCGTTACGGTCGAGCGTATTATCGATGCTTTCCCGAATTTGATTACTATAATTAACGAGCAATTACGTTGGGTTCCGGCGTCGGGAATGAACCTTTCACCGTGAAGATTGATGCGCGGGTGTTTATGGTGCATCGGGTGCAGACCCTCTGTATTGGTTGGGCCGCGGCTGCAAGATGCTGTTCCTTTTGGGTGGAGGATATTTCTCTCTCTCTCGCCGTTTCTTTCCCGTCGCGGCCATCTGTCTCCAATTTTTCTTTACCGTATAATAAGCCCTACGTGCTTCTTGCCCTTGCATTCTTCTCGATCGGTTACATTTTAGTGACGGGCCTCACGAAGTAGTCGAAGTGGAAGGGGAAGTTGGTACGAGGAACCCACTTACAGAAATAAATGAGTTTCTAGGGCTTCGGAGGGACCGCGGAGACGGACGGATGTGCGTACAATCAAACGGCTCACCGAAGTGTGTGGATTTCATGGCTCAGTCCATATTAGGCAACATATCGTGTGTTTCCCGGTTGAAAAGGGCCGGTGAAATCCTATAGACAGAATTTTGATAGGCTGTCAAGGTTCGGTCCGTAGATTTTTTTTTAGAACGCGAATGTAGAATTTCTTCACCCAAGTCCACGAACCTACACTGATAAAAAAGCACAGTTGAATCACCTAAGATTCGGGCAGGGACGTTCAAATAAATATTTAGTTGAACGAACAAAATATTTTAATGACTCAAAAATATTTTGGTGAAATCACCCAACAGATTGTTGAACTAACCAATTTTTTAGCTGTAACCAATAAAATATTTAGTTGAACGCCCCTGCCCGAATCTTAGTTGATTCAACCGTATTTTTTTATCCGTGTACGACGCCCTGAGAACCAACGACGCTTTCAGCCGGTACAAAAGGACAAGGGAAAGCGGCGCAAGCTGAAGGCACGAGGTGCAAGGTCGTTGAAATCGTGACCGACTGGGTGTGTTACTCGGGTCAGGAACATTCCGAATGTGCATCGAGGATATCACATTAATCGGGGGTAATCCGCGGTTCTGTGTTATCAACCGCGCCGCGTTTTCGTCAACACCATCCGATGATAATGTGCGAGGTGCTTGAATGCCACCTGTTCGCTTCGTTCGTGACCTAAACGCGTCTCACCTACATCGGCAAGTCGACATTCCAATCCTTCCTTTCGAATCCCGGCGGCCACCTTTGAATCCCCATTCCCGTCCGTCTACCAGAAATACACGAAGGGGCGACGAGCTCCCGTGCCGTTTGATCAAAGCCGTCCCGAACGAGGAGAGGACATAATCGGGCGTTAAACAGGGACGAGCCCAGAGGTACATATCTGGCGTGCGTGCGTTAACCGGTAATTCGAGCGTAGTCGGGAGACGCGGGAAAGAATTTTTATAAAAAAAAAACAAAAATAATAATATTTTATTTCGCACAGCTGCGAAAAGGAGCCCCGAGGGTTTGGGCGTGTGGCACGCCGGGAAGGGTTGGGTCTTTTGGGCGGGGTGGGGTCGCTATACTATACTTAAATAAATCGAGGAGAGAAGATCGAGAAAGACTGGGTGCGCGATGGGGCCCTGAGGTGTATAGGTGGTGAGAAACGAAAGACGAAAACGAGGAAAGTGGGAAGAGACGAGGTGCCGACAGGCGCCCTGTTCTCGCTGCTCACTCGGGGCTCGATCTCGACATCGTCGTGGCTCGTGCCACCGAAGAATCGGAGGGGGGCCCCTCTTCACCGTCTCGCTTTCTCTCCCTTTCGTGGGGGAGTATTATATGGCGTATAGCAGTGTTCGTGCGAGAAGAGGGGTTCTCCGTGACTTCGAGGGGTTCCTCCGGACTGAGCCGGAGGGACGAAAATAAAAAAAAAAAAGAAAGAAGCATAAGCGAGGAACGCTACGCCGAGAATCACCGAAGGACCCCTGCCTAATTATCTGGAAGCGTGCCACACCCTCGCAACGAAGCAAGGACCCCTAGACTCGACACCTGGTGGTCTAGACGTCTTCTCGAAACCGCGCAGGCTGCACCCGCCGAATATCCCTCTTCCGCGGCCCCCTTTGCTCTCGATTTGTGCCGATACCCTTCTCCCTCGCTTGCCTTACACATTTCGCGAGCCTTCGGGAACCCTGGAGACATCGATCCTACACTTTTGACGGTTATATACTTTACCTAATCGTTCGCATCCGGGTTTTTGGTGCTGACGCGGTATTGTCGTGGCGGAAACCGTACAGGCGTCAACCACCTTAGGGTGGATTTAGTATTTTTAGCTACTGGAGTTGCCAACAATCGGAATCGACCAAATCTGATGAACGTTGATAAGGTCATTCGCGACGGGACAAAACGCAACCATCATTTGGCCTCCAGGTTTTAGGTGCTGACGCGGTATTGTCGTAGCGGAAACCGTACAGGCGTCAACCACTTTAGGGTGGATTTAGTATTTTTATCGGAATCGTCCAAAACTGATGAATGTTGATAAGGTCATCCGCGACGGAACAAAACTTAACCGTAATTTTGCGATTGGGTCGCCAGCTTCGACGATTCTCCGATTTCTGGGGTCTTTCCTATTACCAAGAGCCAAGCATCGTTGGCCAGTGACTTACAACAGTCGATGGGATCGCCAAGAGAAGATCCGAGGTCCTTTCGTTGTGGCGTTTTTCGTTATTGTAACGTGAGTGTGTGCATGTGCATTAATTCTTACGAAATAAAAACGACCGTGCACATCCGCAGTCATGTTGCAATACCAAAACAAACGCCAAATCGTAGGCCCCTCTGATATCCGTCAGGGAATAAGTTCCACGAGAAACAGCGAGGAAAGTAAAGAAACTATATAAATACATAATGTCCGTGTCGGGAAGGTGATGAAAACTGACCTGCCGCATTACCCGAGCGAGCTATAGTCGTTTTCTGTTGTAACCGGGCGTTAAGTAAAATGCGTGGGCGTATCTTCCACCCCTATCGTATTAAGATATCAAATGGCCAAATCCCCGAGTCCCCTTCGAGACGTCGTGTGCCAGAGCGACTGGGGCTTCTGGTGATTCTTGGTGCTCGGCGGTACAGGCGCCCCGGCAACATCGGGGACCGCATACCCTTTTCTCCCGCTGCTCCCGGTGGTGGTAATGTATCGCTTGCCCTCGCCCGAGGATTCGGCGATATAGTGAGAGACGAGAGAGAGAAAATCCCGGAGGAGGGGGGGGGGGGGGGGGTGCGCGGGCGAGTTCGGGGGGTCATGAATGAAATCCCTCCTGGAGGGTCGGCTCTGGGATGTCGGACCCTCCTTATATCTATCCCTCCTCGCCCACTGTGCCACCCTGGCACTCGGGCGAACGCCCTTATACTCAAAACAATAACATCACCTCCACGTGGACATTCCACGTGTCGTTCCTCCCGAATCTCCGACACCGGTTGCTCTTCGATGACCGCCGTCGATAGGAACAACATTTTTCGCCACCGTCAGATCCTCTCACCATCATCTCTGCCGTCGGTCTTCAAGTTTCCCGGCGGGGTTGAGAGCATCGACGCTGCTCTGGTAATTTTCACCGTCGCCAGCGGGGACTCGTATTTCTAAATGGTCGAAAAGGGTGAAGAGCCGGTCTCGAGAACCGGGCAATTGCGTAACCACGGTGAAGGGCCATGTGCTTTTGGGTGGGTTCTGTTCATCGTCTTGTCGAATGACTCTGTCAGTGCAGTTGTCAACGACCACCCTTCTGGCTCGAGTGTGAAGAAGACGCAAAGACGGGGGTGAGAGAAATCGACCGGGTCTATATATATACGACGCACATTTCCGAGGCATCTATTTTCGGTGCTGAGCCGACTCGGAAGGAAACGAGAGTCCGCGGGGGGTTGCGCTGGATCGGGCGACGATACGAGGGCAAAGTCGTTGTCTGTGCTCGTGACGGGGTTGCGTCGGGACGGGAATAAAGTCTCACACTGGCGATCGAGCCGGCGAGAAGCCCGATCGAGACTGGGGAATAAGAACCGCGGGGCTGCACGGAGTCCCAAGGCATTTGAGCACACACTGTCCCTGGTAGAACTTTTATAGCGCTGCATCGAGCCTCGACAAGATCTGGAAAAATCTTGATGAGGCCCTAACAAGACCCAATCTAATGATCCAAAGTTCCAGGCCTTAGATTGCCGCGCTGGTTCAACAGACCTTGTCGATAGAAATCCTACCATTGTAGGGAAGAGCGGGGCAAAATGGGGCAACGGGGCAAAACGGGGTTTTTGGGCAAAACTAAATTTTCCAATCATTTTTGGATCTGACAAGGTGGCAAAACGGGACAGAAAAGCCTGATGCATCGATGGGGCGAATTCGGGCATCCAAAAATTATTGGAAAATAACGTTTTGCCCCGCTGCCCCATTTTACCCCGCTCTACCCTACTTCTCTGAATCGCGATAAGATAATCGCTCTACCCTACTATCTGAATCGCAGAAGCTGATAAGTAAAAAAATGCTTCTGCGATGCAACTGAAGCAAATACGAGGCTCGACAGGACCCAAAAACATTGGCTTCTGGCCTAGAAACAAAGTGTCGTTTTTGCTGACAAAATTTCTCGTACTTTGATAATTTTAGCCAGAACCCTTGACTACAGCAATGAAGGCCGACCCTTCGGCGGCGCGACCTAAAATCGTTAGGCTCGTTCGCACGAGGAATTCGCGGAAATTTTCAGCGGTCGTAAATGAAGTCCGGGCACGGAATGTGCGTAGACGGACGTGGGGCGTCGGGGAGGAAGAAGGAGGTGGTGTCGGTGTCGGCGTCAAGGGTTACTCCACGGGCGCCTGCTGTTCCCGCGACGGCGTGTACTGCACACGAGTACGAAAGGCCCCAGAAAACTAGGCGGAAGGTTCCTGGCAACGGGCAACACGGCACAGACACGTCGGCATAAACACCGGGGTATCTCCATCTCGTTCCCTCCCCATCGCCCGGTCTCACTCTCGCGGCGTGGCAGTTTGACGGGAAAAAGGCGTGCATCCTGCGTGCCCTAAGGGCGTAGCCGAGGCTCACGACTCCGGCCGCGGAACTCTCGCGCGGCTCGTTCGCATGCAGGAGCCCATAGTGTGCGCGCCGCACGGCCCTATGGGCTACGGCGAACCCTGGTCTTCTCGTCGAGTCGCGTACGAGCGACGGCAGACCCGGAGGGCCAGCTGCGAGGCGCCCGACCGAGACCGTTCAAGACCGCGTGAGCGCGAGCGCACTCTCCTATACTCGGAAACGTTGTAAAAATAATTATTAAAGCCGTTACCGCAGTCGTTTTACTCGCTTTTGCGTTTTCCCCCTCTCTCCCTCGCTCACTTTGCCTTGTTTCTCCCGCGAGCCTCTGTCGGCCACGAAACCAGCAAAAGGCATCAGCCCTGCGCTGTATAACTTTCGAGCTCCCGGACGCGTACGGCGTGGAGTTCGTGCGATCCGAAGTAGGTGTCCCTCCTTCGCTTTATCTCCGGTCTTTCTCGGCCACTTTTCCCTCTTCTTCGTCTTCTCGTCGAGTAATTATATCTAGCGATACCAATAATGGCGCATACCAATAATTATGCGGTTAATTGGCCGTAGCGCGGCGGGGCTAAAATGTACGCGGCCGGACAGGCGGTATATTACTCATTTTTCGTACTGTTCGGACAAAACGTATCGCAACTAATGTCGCGGAACGATTTATAGGCCTGTGCTATACCGATAGAGTATTGATCGTCGATCTCTTCTACTATGTAGCGGGATTTATAATTACGGTGCTTGTCTATTTTTTTATTTTTTTATTTTTTTTATTTTTTTTTAGTGCAGCTGAAGGGTAGCTTGGCAGCAGAGTCTATGTTACCTTTTTTTTTTCAGAATTTATGATATTCAAGGATTCTATAAAATCGGGTGCACTGAAGGGATCTAATTTTTCAAAGAGCCGAACTATCGAGCTCGGCGGCGATGTACAATGAAATAAAATACGTATAGTGTGACGAATCGAATCGGCGAAGAGGTATTGAGTTTCGTCCGACGGGGACCCGTAATTCATCCTCGCGCACCGCGGTGTGCGCGCGGAGCTCGCACAAGCCCATTGCGAAATCGAAGCCGCTTGCACGGGAATCGTAACGGCGAGGCAAAATGATTTCGGGCACGGCTCGCACACGATGTGCAGTGTGGTGAATGGACCCGAAGTCATCAATTCTGCCCGACGATGCGGGCATAATTCGAAATTATTATGCTTTTTTCTTCCATCTCTCTCACTCTCTCTGCCGGCTCGTATAGACGGAAATGAATCGATTCGACACGATACGTCGCTGCGATTATTACGTCTGTTGGGAATTTTACTGACGACTCATCGTCACAGGACTTTCTTCGATCGTCAATAATTTTTTTTTTTTCATTCTGGCATTTCGAACGATAGAGGGAAAACTTGAATTTGATTATCTATAGTAAAAATGATCGTCAGTTAACTGTTATTAAATATTGAAAAAAGTGTCGCGTGTAATACACTGCAAAAAAAATTGTAAATTTAATGTACCGAACCGGAAGTTCTTACGCAAAAACTGGTACGTTAAATTGAATGTACAATGGTGATGAAAAATGAATATAATTTTTCATTGAAATTAAAGGAAATTATAAAAATTAAAGTACTTTCATAGTAAAATTAAGGAAAATTATTAAAAATAAAGTATTTCCAATGTTTTTAATACACTGAACATTAATTTTTCATCACAATAGTACATATAATTTGATATACCAGTCTTTGCATAAAAACTTCCAGTCCGGTACATTAAATTTCATACGATTTTTTGTACAGTGTACCATTTTTTTATTTTTTTTAATATGGTCAAAAACGATTTACGTTTGTGACATTTGGTAATCTGGATCTCGCCGGCATGATTTAGAATCAAATAAAAAAAATACTCCTGCCCCTGCCGGCCTTGTCCGGTCAGTCACAGCCGAGCATCGTAGCAGTACGGAGCGGACGTGGCCGCGCCAACCTGTTCTAACCGCCCGGGACTTCTAATGGGGAAGCAACGGCTCTTTCGGGTCGGCCAACGCCGGCCATCTGTCGTGTGGAATGAAATGGTTCTTCGCTCGAAATTAAAGTCAGCTGAGAGGCACACACAGCACGCCGGTCGTGTCCGGCCGCGCCTTTACTTTCGCGAGGCTCCAGATCGGCAGAAACGATTCCAGCTGCCGTATAGCGGTGGTCCGTTCAATGCGCCCTTCTACCGAAGACCCGATGGAAAAATCACTCGTTTCGGCCTTACCCGACGCACACCCCGTTGTTGCATTCGACCATTTTTCCACGTCTCATTCTGGCACCGAAAACATTTTCGTTTCTCTCGACCCATTCAATCCGTGACATTTTTTTATCTCGCACCTCCATTGTCTCTTCGTTACGTCCACGGCGCAGTCGAGCGGCGTATCGAAAACGCGCGAAAGGCGAAAGTTGATGGAATGAAAGGCGGAGAACCAAAAAAAAAAAAAAAAAAATACAAGTAGAATGGAATCGCTTTTGCTAGACATCGCGGACAAGTTTGAAACCGAACGTCACATCGGTGTGTTCAGGAAAATCAGGGGTTCCTTTTTTTTCAGTTTCTGTCCCTCGATTTTCGTTTACTCGTCGGCTCGCGTTCTCTTATTATTTTCATCCCTCGGCAGGCTTTACGTACGGGCCGTACCTACTTTGTAAACGAAATCGTAGCATTGCATTATGCGCGCCTGCGGGTCGGCGGTGCGTAGAACCCGGACAGCTGTGATACACGAGCGCGACGAATTTCGAATTCTCGGCTCTATTTTACCCCGACCCGGCCAGGCATCGGGTTTTGAAAAACGATTTCGTAATAAAAGCCCCCGAGCGAAGGTGGGCGGTATTACTCGGGACTTGATCGATAGGTGAATTATGAAAGCTGGTTTTATGGCTCATATTCCTTCGCAGTTGTGTGGCGAATGCGGACTTCCCTCGTCTGCCGCATAAACTGTTGTAGACAACGGACGAGACCGCGAGATGACTGCGGCTTACGCTTCGTCGGTGTATAACAGTAAGGATCCGAATTTTTAAAAATAATTAAAAAATCGGAAAATATTGGGAGTAACGTAAGGAAGGAAGCAATACGAATTTTTGGAATTTCATTCATATGTCCAAAATGTCACAAGATAATTTATAAGTAAATAGAAAGCCAAATTCTTTAAAAAAAAGGAATATGTGTTTCTAAAAAATTGCAGAGAGTTAATATTTTGGTTAATTAATTTCTGTTACTATTTTTCAAATTAATGACATGTGCTGTACTACAATCATTTTTCGGAAAATATTGAAAGTACTGTAAGGAAAAAATCTATGCGCATTTTGGAGTTTCATTCGTACGTCCAGAATGGCACAAAATGATTCATGAGTAAAGAATACGGCATGTTCTTCGAAAAAAAACCGAAGGAAAATCTGCCTTTCCAAAAAATTTCACAAACCGGTTAATATTTCTGTAAATTCATTTCCGTAACAATTTTTCAAATGAAGGTACTCAAACTCATGATCGACTGTAGTTTGTTGATAAACAAAGCTTTGCACAAACGTAGATTCATAAAAACTAACTAGCCCACATATCCGATCTGTCGAATCTCGAAGAGTCTCGAGTGAGGTTTGTTTTTAATACAACAATATTTCACGCAACGTCTCCAGGCCAAATGTTCGGTGTCATCGGACGAAAACAAACCCGAAAAAAGAAGTCTCGGTCTGCCGAGACGCACTTAAAAATCCGTTTACATTTTCGATTCCGAGGGCGAGTGGGAAACGGAAAAGCAGGGTTCTGGTATATCGCCTGGTCCCGCGTTTATGTCACTGCCGTGGCCCTTGGCGCTGAGCGCCGAGTTCGTTTATACGCCCGAAAAGCCATATTGCTCACCATTCCCTTCGTGAGAACAACGGTCCCGCATTTGTGCCATCGCCGGCGAACGAGCGAGGCCGAACAATGTCATCAAAAGAGTTTTCAATTGAAGCCGCAACCATTTATCGGTGCGCACTTGGCTCCTCGCCGCGGCAACGACGAAAATTCGTGTCAATGCACAGACAAAAAAAGAAGTAAAACGGAAAGGAAGGATCGAGGGCGTTACTCGCGACGATCGCGCAGTTGGCTTATCTATTCCGAGGCATCTGATGCTGTCCGGCCTGAAAAGCCCCGGGCAAACGGGTTCTCCGAGAGATGTCGGCGAAGTATTTACGAAATATTTTAATTAGCTTATCGCACACGAATCGTTGACAGCTGCCTCGTGCCCTGCGTGTGTCTAATTGGCCGTCTTTTTCTATCTTTTACTCACGCCCGAGAAGCGCGTGTCCCGTACGCGTCACGCGCAAGGAACTTCGCGCAGGGTAAGGCCGGGTGATGTGGCCGTGGTTCCTCTTCTCCTTCAACAACGGTACATCCGTCAGGAACACATCGAATATCGGTTGATGATAAATCGTTCGAACGTTACGCGTCAGTATTTGCCGCAGAAATTTCGCGAGACTCGACGGATCGATTAGGTACTCTGAGAGAAGGAACTGATTGAAACTACCATAAATATGGTAAAAACCGACAGAACTTTCAGGCTTTTATCTATAGCAACATCTCGGCAAGTATTCGTATTAAACTTAACAAATTCTGCTACAAAAATATGGCGGTTTTCGCTAAGGCAGATATTACCCGAATATCCCTTAATTTTTGCTCGAATATAAGTATTTCATACTAAAAATATAGTGATATAAATTTTGTTGGTTGTACCGGCATATTATATCGAACAAATCTTTTTTTTTTATTCATTAAAAAAATGTATCGATGAAATTATCAGTTGATGTCCACGAAATTATGAATTTTATCCACGAAATCTGTAGTCAGATACCCAACAATTTGCCAACCAGCCTCGGGGAAAAAATAACCATATGGATTGGGTAAAAATTGCTATGGTTCTGGGCAAATTTCAGACATCACCCGTGGTGGTGCTGGTGTACCATGTTGCCTGGTCAAAATTTATGATGTGACTTGGTAGTTTTTCCGCACTCCTTTTCTCAGTGTATGAGTAACAGACGAAACCTCCCATCCTCCCCTTCTGCGAGAAGGTAATTCCGGATACCATCCGGAATCACCCCGGCAGATAATAATCGACGAACGACAATTTTCCTCCGTCGGGCACGCTTTTTTCCCAAGAAAAAAACCATCCGCACCCCTTCACAAAGGATCTTCGAAGTAACGCTCGGACGGACATTTTCCTCCTTTCCCGTTAATTATTCGTTTCATCTAATAATACATCATCTCAAGCGAATCTCTTCTTCTTCTTCCACGGAGACATCTTCCGCCTCTTTAGCAGCGGGCACTCGGCGCTTTTAAGTATATATAAAACGGGACTCGCGCGCGGTTCTCGCGCGTTATTCGCAAGGGTACGCCAGGGGGGTTTCCCCGCGTAGCGGCCCGCAGCATCGTAAAATCCCGCGCTCATGTGCGTACCCGGGCGTGCGTTCTTTATATTTCCATATGAGAGGAGAGCCGCGAAGAGGGTCGGACCCCGCGGAGGGAAACTGGGCAAAGCGTCGTTATAACCCTCTCTTCCGAGCAGAGAGACCTCTCGCACTCGTATACACACATATCCTCGAGCGAAAGCTCTCCGGGAGAAAGCGAGAGCAGAATTTCTTTGCTTCCTCGCGATTAATAACGCCCTCATTCGCGCCCCCCCTCGACCAAGTGCGCGGCCGGGTTCCCTTTCAGCGATGCATCGTCGATATTGACATTTGCCTTGCGCCTGTTACTCTCCTCCTCGCTTGGTATCGCAGCCTTCCCGAGGAGGAACACGTCTCTATCGTGACGCGAGCCAAGAGGCGGGCTCCCGTGCGAATGCTCTCCCGGTAGGATCATGAGAGGGCCTGGAGCTTTTCCCGCAGTCGAGGGTCTCCCCGCTGGTGCAGAACCCTGAGGGTCGTCGCCGATGCAGGGACCGGGTACGGAGGAAAAACGGGGTTGGAAAGCGCCCGGGCGATGCTAGCACGCAATACCACGACCCCTGTCTCTGGAGCGTGCGCTCATTTACCTACCACCACAACAACAACCGCGCGAATACGGGGTTGCTTTTCTCTTCTTTTTTCCCTAGGTGGATTTAACCCCGAAGAACGTCGGAGGAGAAAAGTGAGCGCGCAGGTAGGCAGATAGGTAGGTAGGTAGGTAGGTAGGTAGGTAGGTAGGTTGGTAGGTAGGTAGGTAGGTAGGTAGGTAGGTAGGTACATGGATGGGTGGTGTACATCGCTGTACTGTAGGTTGGTAGGTAGGTAGGTGGAAACGGTACGGTATATAGGTTGGGGAGAGTGTATACGAGATTGCCGGTGTGCGAGGAGAGTTTACAAGGGAATTAGACCATAATCGTTCACGCGTGCATTACGGAGGGGATATGCGTGCTCGGACCTCGATGTGCACTCAGCTCGTGTCGCCGGTGCAGGACGAGAGGGTCGGCCGGCCGATCGGCCGGTACATGGATGAACTTACATTTCCGATCGGCAAGGCGATCGGAAAATTATGTCACCGGTGTAATGCTCACTGTCTTGAGAATGTAAGCTAGTGTAACGGCTGTTGCGTGAACCGTGACGTGCTGTCGGGTTAATCCCTGGTTATATTACCGCTTTTTATTATGAGGGGAAAACGGGAGATTCGGCCTTAAAAAAAATTATTGGGTGATCGATTATTGAGGAATTGGTGATGGCGATACTATAAATTATTATCGATTGGCGATATCATCCGCCGATCAGCCGGTACGTGGATGAACTTACGTTTCCGACCGACAAGGCGATCGGAAAATTATGTCATCAATGTAACGCCCACTGTCTTGAGAGTGCAAGCTAGTGTAACGCTGTTGCGTGGACCGTGGCGAACTATCGAGTTAATCTCTGGTTATGTTACCACTTTTTATTATGAGGGGAAAACGGGAGATTCGGCCTTAAAAAAAATTATTGAGTGATCGATTATTGGAGAATTGGTGATGGCGATGTTATAAATTATTATCGGTTGACGTTATCACTCGAACACCGCGGGCGATATGGCCAATCGACAATGTCCTCCTTGTAATTAATAACATCCGTCCCAAAACAGCAGATACGCGTTCTTCCATTCAGCCATATTCGACGGTTCGATATAGCGTATCATGCGAAACGGAGTCATCAGATAAAAGCGCTTCATCCGTAGTGCGGTTCCGTTGCAGAGATTTTCGTTGGGCGGATTGTCGAGTGTTCGCCTGCTAATTAAAAGTCTGACTGCAAGTGCATACCGCAGCGGGCTCGAGTGAAAAGTCGAACGTGCCGCTTCAGCATAGTCTCCTTGAGAGAGTTTACAAAATTTTTAATCATTTTTTACCTTAATTTTAGATAATAAACAAGAAATTAGCAGGTGCGCGGTAAAGCCGCTCACAGGATGAAACGTTAATTTCGAAAAAGTTTGCTTCGAATTTGATAGTCGTCGCCGGATAACATTCGACGTCGGTGAGAGACCTATATAGATGTTTCCGGGAGCTGCAACGACTCTAGTCCCCTAGCTGTTTCGAAGCAAATTTTCCTCGGGACGTAATTCAATTTGGCGAGCGGTAGGCGCGCAAAAAAAAATCAATTTTCTTTCGTTGCGCGCACGCTTGCGCAAGCCGGCGGCAAGAAACTGCCGCAGCTGAAACTGTCTGTTTATCCCGCAGTCGATAAAAGCCGCAGTCTACCGACTGCTTTTCCCTCGGCAATCGCACTGCCACGGGTTTCTCCGGCGACGGTCGGTAAGACTGCGTTCGTCGGCCGATCAGAGGAAAAAACTGGCGATGGTAATGCAGGAACCTGCAGAAAAAAATGTGCATTTTAATTCAAAGACAAATATAAACAAGGTCTAATATTTCCAATCATTAGCGTATTCCGATATCTAAATTATAACATTAAAACATGTTGTTCCTCTTCTTTTTTTTTTTTTAATCATCGCAAACATAGGAAACGATGCTATCGGCGCGTGGTACGCAGCTGGTACAGTAGTTTCCTGTTCGCCGAGAGATCGAGCAGGGATCTTCTCCCGTCTCTGCACAGAACGATCGTTCCTGCGCTCCGAATGATTGAGGCCTTCGGATGTATCCGAGTTTCGCATGACGCCTCGAACGAAATGTAACGCGTTGGATCGAGTGATCCGCACATTTGCAGCAACCACTTTATTGAACCAAACGAGGACAAATGGAGCGATATGATTGGCTCGGTTTTACTTAATAATGTTCTCAGCCGTTGCACAACCGCGTGCACGCATATGTAATTTCCGCTCTTCGCCGAAGACTCCTATCAATATTAATGCGCTGCGAATCTATATTGAGCCTTGAATTTCTGGTTGTTTCAGCACCTGTACCACCTGCAGACCGGCGAGGGTTTGCTGAGGGAAAGAGGAAGAGGCCGAGGAAAAGGTGGAACCAGGGTGAGTCCTTAAAAAAAATATTCTCTTTCTCATTACATTCGCGCGACTGTCGCGCGACTCGTTGATTAAAATCGGGCAATTATTACGGCAACGTTTCACTTTAATCTCACACGAGATCCGTGCGGTCTCCATCGATCCGACAGAGATGCAACGCCGTGTACGGCTCTCGAATAACAACGACGGACGTAAATCCGAATAACATTTTCCGTACGGAGTGTGAGCATCGGCCGTCGTATAACTCGAGCAATGCCCACTCGAACGGCGTCGTAAAATCCGGAAGCTGGGCGCACCAGTACTGGACGCAGGGAGAGAAAGGTACTCGGCGGAGAGTACGGTCTTTACGATCACCACTCGCCGTTTCTCTATTTTCTCTCGCTCTCCGTGCTCTCGAAGCTTCCGGTCTGGAAGTGTGCGAATCGCATCTCTCGTGGAAACTTTTATAAAATTTCTCTTCACGAAACATCTCTCCGCCACTTCCGTTCTCCAAATCAATGCGATTCGTGACGTGCCATGGAAACAATTTTATTGATATTAACAAAAAAGAATGAACTTTTATCTACATTCTTTCCACCGGTGTAATATAAAAATTTCGGTCGAAGAATGCAAGTCAAGCGCGGAAAGAAATAGCTTGCGGAGATTAGTTTTCCCTCCGACCCCCGCTGGTCCCGTTGTTGAAGCTGGCCGTACAGTAGTTTGAGAACTGATATTAAACAAGGCGCTATTGATCGATGCGTGCAGCGCCGGCTGGTGGATGTGCGGCACCGCCATGTTTAAAATTTTCTCCCTTACCGCTGGTCCGCCTGGTGGTTGAAGACCCAACTACTATACAACCCCCCTCCCCCCCCCCCGCCCATCCGAGCCTCGTACAACGCTCGTTGAATTTTCTCCATCGACGGCCCGGCCGTTGTCGCTGCTCCCTTTCACCCTGCACGGCTACGTGTGTGCACTTGATATCGCGCCCTCTCCGCGAATGCCTTCCTTTTTCTTCCTTTTTTTACATTTTTTTTTTTTTTTTCCAAGCTCGGCACACACACTTTGCTTCACACCTCCCGCTCATTCTTTCTGCTCGCTGGTCCGCGACGCAGGCTCGAGAGCCAAGTCGCTTGGTCGCGACGGCGTGCTGTTGTTTCAGTTCAGGGCAAAAAAAAACACAGGCTTTGCTTGCCCGCCGCTGACAATGGGGTTGGAAAAATTTTAGCCTAGCGCACATCAAAGTATGCCGCCTCTCACTCGCAAACATGCGAGATTAATGACACTCGAGTTCGAGCTGTATGACGAAAATTTAACCGCCTTTCGCCAGTGCAATTTTTTGAGGTTGGAGTAAAAAGAAGCGAAACAAAAAAACGTTTAAATTATTGACAAAAAAAATGTGCGGCGTTTTGCAACTGCAGTAATCTTCCTGAGGGGCGAGTTCGTTAAAGGACCTCTTCCTAAATTTGATAAGCATCGCTCGTATGTTGCTGGACTGGAAATTAAATTGTGGTGAAAAAGATTTTGCGGGAGCTATCGAGAGGTGGAAAATTCAATTTGCTTAAATCCATCAAAAAGACTAGTCCGTAAATGCCGCCCTGCATTGATGGCTGGTCTGTTTCTCTGTAGCAACCCTATTTAGTTTGATTATGTTAATACCTTCATTTATTAAAATAAATCCGGGCTGGACAAATATCCTAAGTACTTGAAATACGTATTGACTTCGCAAGTATTTGAAGTACTGAGCGCTGGATAGTTCTTGAGTACTAACGCATTGAGTGCTGGCAAAACTGAATTGCTGAAGTTTAGCGTACTGGGCACCGATTCAGTACTCGAGTCTTCAATACGTACTTCAAGCACTCAGTTTATTTGCCAAGCTCTGATATAAATAGTACATATGGCGTTAGATGTAAGCATTTTTTCTGTATCTATCAAAAGAACCAATCCATAAACGCTGCCCTGCATTAATGTCTGGTCAGTTTCCTTATAGCAATCCTATTCAGTTCGTTCAGGTGAATGTCATAATTTATTGAACAGAACATGTCACCCAACATGTCATCTTCTTACACACTAATACTTAATCCTAAACATAAAATCTCTTTTATTCCAAACAAGAAAGAAGAACAATGCCTTCTCTTTATACCTTAGGCTTTATCTTGGTACTGCTATGACGGCTACTCGTGCCATAATTTATTGATATAAATGGTACACGTGGCGTCAGCTCGTAGAATGTTTTCTGTATCTATGAAAAGGACCAGTCCATAAACGCTGCCCTGCGTTAACCCCTTCGCTGTCAGGACCCAACGTATAGCGAAATGCGTTTCTCTGACAGTGAACGGGTTAATGGCCGGTCTGTTTCCCTGTAGCAGCCCTACTCAGTTCGTTCAGACTAATGCCTTAATTCATTAATAATAAATGGTCACTGTGGCGTTAGATGGAAGACATGTAAGTGGATGCGATCGACCGTCTGAATTACAGGCTGTCTTGGACGCCATAACGTGTCGCTAAGTATAATCGGAAAAGCTGCCATCGCGATGTCGAGCGTGTGGCATTCGTATTTTCCCCTACTGGAGTAGAAAAAAAGAGCAAAAAAAATGACGAGTTGTGACTGTAGAAAAAAAAGTGGAACCCCTCGCCCGGGTTAATAAGATCCAACAGCGTCTGACGTTCCCAATTGCATTCGCCCTCTCGTCGCCGTCAGGACTTGTAAGTCTCGACCGACGTATTTTACTCGCATAAAAAGACATTCGTACAGGAAGAGACACACTGACGATCCATGGTTGGCGCCATAGAGCCGAGCTATTTACGGACTCCGTGAAAGCCTTCGGCTTCGTGCGTGTTTGCAACCTGTCTCTCCACCCCGCCGAGGGCGCTCGAGCCCGGGGCTGTTCCGCGTGACGGGGTGTCATTTCACTGCTTGATTCACCTGCAACTGCCACACGGTTAACTGCAGATCGTTTAATCAAATAGCTGCAATTTACTCATTCAAATTTTATCTTTATCTTCTGTTACGTTACAACATGATTTATCGATAATTTATCAATAAATCGAGGGCGATGATCTGTTATAAAAAAAAAATTCACCGCTTGATTGACCTGCGACTGTGACACGTTTAAGTGGAGATCGTTTAATCAAACAGCTGCAATATACTCATTCAAATTTAATCTTTATCTTCTGTTACCTTAGATCATGATTTATCGACCATTTATCGATAAATGAAGGGTGACGTCGTGTAAAAAAATGTATTGCTTGTTTAACCTGCAACTGCCACACGTGTACCTGGAGATCGTTTAATCAAATAGCTGCAATTTACGCATTCAAATTTAATCTTTATCTTCTGTTACCTTAGATCATATCATGATTTATCGACCATTTATCGATAAATGAAGGGTGACATCGTGTAAAAAAATGTATTGCTTGTTTAACCTGCAACTGCCACACGTGTACCTGGAGATCGTTTAATCAAATAGCTGCAATTTACGCATTCAAATTTTATCTTTATCTTCTATTACGTTAGATCATGATTTATCGATCATTTATCGATAAATCGAGGGTGATGTCTTGTAAAAAAAATGTATCGCTTGATTCATCTGCGACTGCCACATATTTAACTGGAGATTGTTTAATTAAATAGCTGCGATTTACTCATTCAAATTTAATCTCTATCGTTTATTACGTTAGATCATGATTTATCGATAATTTATCGATAAAAGACTGAGGGCGATGATCTCTCGTAAAAAGAAGAGATCTTGCTGATAACGATTGCTGACGATGATGCACATCGTCCTTCGCGTCCGAGCCTCCATAGATCTCCGCTTGATGAGAAATCCCGTCCAATCATCGGAGAACCCTTTGATCCCCCTTCCCGCAGAGAAAATCTCCCGATGATCGACGATAGTGATTCATCATTTCTCACTACGGTACATATCGTCTACACGCCAGGCTATAATTCTCGAACTCGCCGAGCGCACACATCGCTGTAGACACTATTAAATACACGCGACGGTATTTATAGCCGCGAGCCTATCTAATCTAATCTCCCCAAATTCAAGATAAGATGATTTAGTGTTCTCGTTCACGGGCTGTTCTCGCTTCGCGCTCCGGCTGTAACTGCCGTGGGTACTCGGAGCGAGATAAAGATAGCCCATTAGTCACGTAGACGGAAAAGGTTTCTTACCTAATAATAGCTAATACCGCTGACCCTTGGGTCTCCGCTCGGCTGCAAATTACCCTGCGAATGGACGATAAGCCTCAGTGCCAATTTGCATTTTTTAAAATCATTTTTACTTTACTTTAATTAAAAATTTGTTTTCCTCCTTTTTTCAATATCAATTCGCGATTATGCAGAGACATAGCTCCGCTTTCGTAAAACGTCGGGGAGCGCGATACGTGCCGGCGAGAGTTGAGTCAGCTCTCGCGGAGGCACGGTTGGTGCGTATATGCGTCATATCGATGCAACGTCGTCGAGGAAGGGTTAAACTATATACGTGTACAGTACACGGGCTCCGAGAAGGAGGCCGTGTCCGCGTATCGACGTGGAGTCCACTATCCTCCCGGGCATCTCCGACGCGAGGTAAAACGTGAACGACCGCGGCTTCATTTTCCTTCCATTTTAGCGAGGGTAATGAGAAGGGAAAGAAAAAAAAGAAAAAATACACCGGCTAATTCGGTGATACAATTTTGCCAGAAACGTATGGAAAGAGCTGCGGGCCAAATTTCGATTCAAATAATCATCGATCACGAATTATTCCGTATCCGAGAAAGACGACACATGAACCAGCCCAATAATTGTACTTCCTGAATTTTTTCGCTACCCCAATCTCGCGACTTTGCATTTTTATTGCCCCGATGAAACTTTCGGCGAGGATTTGATTAATCCGGGACCGGCGAGTCGAATTTCCGGTCTCGCCTCCCTGAGGAAATAAGAAAACTTGTTTTAAATTCGTCGTGAGAATCGAACTGTGCGAAAGTAACTTGGCGAATCCTGCGGGACCAGCGGCGGGAGGCGGAGGTGTCGGCGGTGGCGATGGTTTTACGTCTGGAGACGCTTCCACCGGTAATCTCGGTGATAATGGGGGCGAACCGAGTCACGGAGGAGGGTCTGGTGTAAGAGCGGTGTCACGTCGCCGTTGTAGTCGGTGATCCCGCAATGGTAGGAGGCTAACCGCCGTCGGGTAGCTCGGTTTCCTCCGAGAGGGATGACGGGAGGCCCCCGGAGTGAAGTGGCTTTGAGTAGGGCGAGCGGCGCTCTCCCGAGGTGTTCCCGAGTGAGAGCGAGACGAGCCCGGCTAACACAGAGCCACCTCCGAGGGAGCGAGGGAGCCCGTAGCCAGACCGTGAGGGAGAGCGAGAGGAAGCGTAGTCAAAGGGGTGTGTTATTTCTCACCACTCCAAGGCCAACAGCCGCAAACCTCTCTGCAACTTGTTGCAGCGACGTTAATAAACGAATGACTCGAGGATTCGCCGCTTCCCCACCGGTTCGATAATCGAGTGGCTCTTCCTCGCTATTTCCCCCTCGCCTGCCCTTGAACATACCCCGTCGAGTTGCCGAATCCCGCTGACGCGTCCCTCGCAACAGAAAAAAAAAATCACGTGCGCCGGATGCGTTCGCCCCCCTGGCGACGGGACCGGCGAGCATTCCTCGAGGGCTTCTCACTCGAGTGGCGCTACAGCCCGACGATTATAATTACCGAAAGGACTCCATACCGATAACGGCGTCACGAGGGAAACCGCTCGTAGGGGATGACGAAACGAGGGACGTAGCGAGTCATGTGTCAGAAGGCCCACGATACCGAGGGTGAAAAGTATCGTCATGGCTACCGTGCAGGCGCAGGTTCGACATTGTCGTTCCGGCGAGGGGGTGTCCATGGGTTGCCGAGGCCTTTCGGCTCGGGAGGCGGAGGGGGGTGGGGGGGTGGGTGGTGGTCGGGAGGCTCGATGCCAGCGGGGGGCCGAGGGTGGCCGGAAGCCGAAGGCGACGTCGGAGTCCCGTGGTAACGAGAGGAGCCGGAGGGTCTTCGCGGGGCTGAGGAAAGAGCATAGCCGGAGGAGCGCCGAGTTTGCGAGGGAAAAGAGGCAACGTCGCCTACGCGGGAGGCCGCGGGGGTCGGCGGAGGCGGGGAGGGAGAGAGAGACGGATGAAAATGTTTATGTATCGAAAGAAACGGAAAGCGGGAGACGGCGGAGAACGAGCCGGAGGAACGGTAGATGAAGCGGGCAGAGCCGAGCCGTGTAACCGGGGGCCTTATGCATCGACGACGACAACGACGAAGATAGACAGCGGCGATGAACGGGGGCAGAGGGTGTCCCACACGACTGTCCCCGCGTATCCCCCACCCCCCCCACCCCCCTCCTGCCCCCCGTCGGGACGGAAATGCACGAACATAACCGAGTGGTTTAGCTGGAGAACGCTAACCCTGCGATCCTACATGTACTTCGTTGCTATACAACGGCTGCTGATGATGCTGCCTCCGACGCCGCTGCTGCTGCCGCCGGTGGTAACTCGGGACTCTCTAGCTCCTGGCTGCAGCTGACGAAGACGCGAAGAGAACGAGAGAACGCTGTGGCGCGCAATTGACGCCGACGCGGCGACCACGACGCCGACGCTATACGAACCGAAGAGACTTCGGGGAGCGGGAGAACCAGCCGACCAACCAACAACGATGGAACAGGCTCGCTTCGCCAGACAGAGAAAGACAGATGAACCGAAAGAGATGTGGAGGGGCGAGGAGGGGCGTGGGTGAGGGTACGAGAGAGAGGAACGGCTCGTACAACCGTCGGGCCGGGGGCGCGGGGGGGATTATCGGGAGGGTGGAAAAGAGACAGGAGGAGCGAGGAGGCCGTCTATCGGCAAAGTTCGCGGGACAAAGATGGACGCTCCGATGAAGGTGTGCTGTATACGTGTACGTGAATGTGTACATTGTATATATATACATACATGCATCGGCGGGAAAGAGAGAAGCGCGGAGAGGAGGAAAATACGCCGAGTGAAACAGCGCATAGAGACCCCCAGCGCGTATATACTCTATATACAGCGGCGTTCACACGGCACGCGGACGATAGATAGTCGCGCTTCCTCTCGCTCACGTAGCAGACGCACGAGAGTCGAGGCGAGTACACCGTATATTTATCGTTCGTGCAATTTAAATACACCGTGTCTATGGAATTAAATTCAATTAAAAAGTATATGTATATGTTGAACACTGAATCGCATGAAAAATGAGAAATTGAGTTGAAAGACGAGGAGACTGATTGATCGATCGAGGGACATTCGAAAGATTTAGTCACGTTGATTCGGGCGCGTATTTTTTTTCGAACTCGGTCGAAGCCCTTCGCGTTTAACGTACGCCAGGGTAAAGAGAAGGCGGTTCAAAGTGTGTGTGCGCGTGCCACGAGGAGATAATTCCAAACGACACTCGCTCGTACATACAATCCGACGAGACTGCGTCACAAAAAATTAATGATAGTAATAAAGATAATTTTTTAAATATTTTTTATCGCTGGGTGTGGTTTGAGAGCGCGAGAGAGTCCGATAGATCGGACGTTAGAGAGGCCCCGCGCGGTTGAACGTACATGTGCTCGGTGTGTCATTAAACTCTGATAACGTTAATCGTTCGAAATAGAAAATTAAAGGAGACGGTTCATCGGCGGGGAATCCGGAGAGAGAGGGTGGGGGGAGAGAGAGAGACTAAATTGAGCGAGTATTAGAGAGAATCGTGTTATGCACGCGAAGGCGGTGACCAGTGATAAGGGCATGGGTACCGGACTATGCCGGAATTCGTGATAGGAGTGCGATAACGCGTCGAACGAGAGTGACGAAGAGGTTTACATTGGGATAGGAGAAGGTTGGCGAAGGAAATAAGAGAGGAGGAGAGAAGCGAAGGAGAGGAGAGACGGATAGCGCGAGGGAGAACGAGGCTGAGAGAAGGAACGAGAGCGAAGAGGGACGAGGAGGAAGGACGAGACTCGGCACACGAGGGGCCATCGAACGTGGAGAGCAGAGACTCGCCGTGGCCGTGGAACGGTGAGGGACTTTGCGAACGTTTTGTAGAAAAAATAATTTAAAAAATCATTCGGGAACGGATTTTGCGGAATTAAATTAATTTTTGCCGCCATACATTTGGCATATATTTGTATACATATATGTGTGTATTTATAGTAGGAATAAAAGTATTCTCTCGGACAAAAACCTGTGCAACGTACTTCGAAGGTGATTGGACGAAACGACAAAAAATTGATTTTCGCGTAAAGTTGAAAGAAGGAGAAAAAAACAAAATTCGGTACGATACACGTAAGAGGGACACGCAGGGATAATATAACCGCCCGGTGCTGTCTGGAAACTCGGAGTGCCGTATAGCCGAGTCCGCGCCGAGAGCCAGAAATCGATTTTCCCGCGACGGCGGTGTCGAGCACGACGTCGACGTCGACGACGATAAGAAAAGGTGAGCAGCCACCGGGATAGCGGGAGAGGGAGAGAGAGAGGGAGAGGGAGGATGAACGAACGATGCCGATGCTTTTATGTGCTCCAAGAATGTCCCTTCTTTTTTTTACTAGAAAGCGTTTTTAAACATTTTTTTAAAATTAGACACTTAGTTACTTGATCGAGGTTCGAGTCGCCGAAGGCGCGGGAAAACAAATTGGAGCGTTTATTGTGTTTATGCAATTTTTATTCCGTACGCCGGTGCTTTGAGAAATTGATCGATGAAAGTTAATAAATTAATTCGTAATTTAATACGTTTTATCGGGGTCGTGACTGAAGTTTCGGAGCGGTTCGGTAATTTTTCGATCGCTCACCCGGTATTGTTTTTATGCAATCTTTTTTTACCTACGTCGGTACTTTGGCAAATTGATTGATGGAAGTTAATTAATTAATTCGGCGTTTATTGCGTTTTATCAGGGTCGTGACTGAGGTTTCGGAGCGGTTCGCTAACTTTTCGGCCGCTCACCCGGTATTGTTTTTATGCAATCTTTTTTTACGCACGTCGGTGCTTTGGGAAATTTATTGATGAAAGTTAATAAATTCGGCCGTTATTGCGTTTTATCGGGGTCGTGAATGAGATTTTTGAGCGATTCGGTAATTTTTAGATCGCTGATCCGGTATTGTTTTTATGCATTTTTTTCGTACGTCGTTGCTTTGAGAAATTTATTGATGAAAATTAATAAATTAATTCGGCGTTTATTGCTTTGTATCAGAGTCATGATTGAGATTTCGGAGCGGTTCGGTAATTTTTCGATCGGTCACCCGGTATTGTTTTTATGCAATTTTATTTTTTCGTAAGTCGGTGCTTTGAGAAATTCATTGATAAAAATTAATAAATTCGGCCTTTGTTGCGTTTTATCGGGGTCGTGACTGAGTTTTCGGAGCGGTTCGGTAATTTTTCGATCGGTCACCCGGTATAACTTCTTAGTCGATGCACAACGGGTGTACCAAGATTTTTCGAGAGCTCCGCGCGGGGCGAGGGGGGATTAGGGGGGAGGGAGTGGGTTTTACAGACCGGTGTGCGAGTCGCGAGCGCGCGGTGACTCTCTCGGCTCGCTGTCTCGAGGTCTCTCCCCTTCGTCTTCGTTCTTGTCGTATCGTCGCGTATCTCGTAGCCAACGAGAACGAGAGAGCAGACGAACCACAGACGGAAAAACATTAAAGTCAAAGTCCGAACGGTGTTTGTACCTACATTTGTACTCTGCTTGTATTTTCTTCGGAGCTGCGTGCTGTCGCACGTGGCACGCACAGCCACACTCGGAGCGAGCATGCGGAGAGGAAATTTTTTTTTTTTCTTTTTTTTCCCTGTTTAATCGCTCGTTGCGAGCGCACGTAGAGTGAAAAAAACTCTGCGAGTCACTGGCTAATTGCCTAACTAATTATATAAAAATAAATTTAAAAAATTGCGCATGGCGGGGAGTCCCGTGTAATCGGAGATTATACATTCTCCATAAAACGAGCTGATGCTCCAGTCATTTTTATTATTATTATTATTTTTTGCTGGGTAACAACGAAGTAGTTTTTTTTCGTCACTATAATTGCACAAATCTCAAAGGACAAAATATGAAGTTTTATCAAATCCAACGAAAATGTATATAAAAATACCGATCCGCTATATCATTTAATACTCCGATGGTTCAGAGCCCGACGGGCATCGCATAATAAATGTAGCAAATTTATTTCGGTAGTATAAATTCCTTCGCCGCATGTGAGAATTTATTGGAACGAAATGTTCATTCCGGGAAGCGTGCTGCGGAATACATTAAATTAAAAGTTAACTAACGGCGCGATCGGTGAATGACCCGGGTATATTTTGATTGATATAATGTGTACCGTATATAGAACAAAATGTAGGTCTCATCGTTTCAATTGTCTCCTCGTTATTGGAATAAAAATAGCAGTGGTATACGAAATTTATTGCCAATGCTATACATTTATACAGTTATCATCGTACGCTAGTTTTATAACTAATGACAATTATACACACTGATGATAAAGAGCCGTTTAGCCCTTTGAATAAAAATATAATATCCTTATTCGAATAAAAATTCTGTGCGAGGCTGTGGTTGACCAAATCTATTTTTTTTTTAACAAACCAAAAATTTTAAAGCGGAATTTATGTATACACAGATATATTCGGCGTATTAACCACAACGAGTATCGGTTGAGCGCGTGACGTTCGCTCCTCCCTCCGTTGCCCGCGGGGCTACCGTCTCGTTATCGGACGTCACGCTCCAATTTTTTTTTCGTACCGCAGCCGGCACATCAGAGTGAGAAGCACGGGAATGCATCGAGCGTTACCACATCGCGTACCGTAGTAACGAGAGTAAAAACTTTGCCAAAATATCTCATACTATTGCTCGTCGAGCGAATGAACGGATTCATCCGGCTAAAATTTGTTATCACCGCGAACGAACGAGGAAGTTCGTTGTTTGTCGCGAAAGATAAAAATCTACGTAAGCCAGTTCTTGCCTCCGTGCCGATTTAATTTAAAAAATAAAAAATAAATAAAAGAAGAGCACGAGATCGCATCGAGTGTAATATACAGCGTATTAACGAAAGTAAAATTCATCCAACGAAAATTTGTTATCACACGAAGAAAAATATATTGTTGGGACAGCAAGAATTTTGTTAGCATAACTCATCTACCTGCTTAACATAGGGACTACAAAATATTTTGCTGTGGCAGCAAATATTTTGCTGTCACAGCAAATATTTTGCTGTCACAGCAAATATTTTGCTGTAGCCGCCAAATATTTTTACTGCCACAACGATAAATGATTAACGATCTACATTTAGTTAGAAAAACAGAACTATTTTTCGCCGTGCACTGCGAACGAACAAGGAAGTTCGCCGTTTGTCGCAAGAGATAAAAATTTACGAAAGCCATTTTTTGCCGCCGTGACGATTTAATTTAAAAAAATAAAAAATACCCTCGTCAAAACAAATCTTGACATTGCATATAGCTCGTTCCAAATCGCGTGCTCCGGTGTGAATATTGACGATGTTTCATAAAAATTACATAAGCACCGCACTGTGCCGCGGCGTTCGTGTCGGTGCTTTATCAGCGATACGGAGTCGCGGCCCTTTTCCCCTCACCAAGGATCTATATGTCCATCTATATGTCCAACCGGCGTACGAAATGTGCAACGCTGCAACGGCACCGCCGACCAACCGTCGCTCGAACATCGTGTCAGCGTTGCGCAATCCTTCGACTCTATCGAAGAGGTATTTGGGTCATGCGTTGTCATATGCTATTACCGTCACGCCATAAAATTCAGCGCATTCGATGAACCGCCTTTTGTTTTTTCTCTCATCATAAATAAGCAGCAAAAAAAATTGCATCATTCAAATTTGTTTTATTTTTTTCTAATTTTTTTCCGTTTATGCCAATTTTATTTATTTCCCCTCCGAACACGCATCGAGGACCACGTGCTCGCGTCCACGTGGCGGCTATAAGTGCAGGTCTGGCTCGTTGGCCTCCTTAGCAGGGTAGGTGTAAAGACACGATGAGAATAAGCATAGGCGCAGCGAGGGAGTTAAAATAACTCGAGCTATATTCCCCCGTAACTTCGTCCGAAGTCCGCAGGAAATAATAACGCAGAATCCGTTGCAAATCGTTCGGTGCGTTCATTCGGTTAAAATACCGTGGCGGGACGTTGGGCCCCATCAACGGTTAATCCTGCCAGGCTGCTTCTTCCGGGCGCGTGCACACCCGGTCGCGCATCCGAAAGTTCGCCGGCGGCTGTAATAACATATTTTCTCAAAAAAAAAAAAAGAAAAGAGAAGATGATTGACAGGCCTAAAGATCCCGGCCCTCAATCATCTCTTTATGACGGGAGGAAGAATATTTTCCCCCGGCTTCATTGTTACCTCGGATATCTCGATTACACGCTCCTCTTCGTTTCGATTCCTCAAAGGAATATTCGAACGGGAAGAACAATAGAAATAAAACTCAGTTATAGGCTCCGAAAGGAACTATAAAAAAAAAATAGAAATAAAAATTTCATCGCATCCATTCAGGCATCCCTCAAGCTTAATCTTTACGAAAAGTACTTGGCAATTTAAAAAAATTAAATTTTTGTCCGTTTCAATTATTCATCCGACAAAAATAAAATAAAAATAAAACAATTAGTGCTCCACATTAATTTCGTGTATCTCGCATCGAAGTTTTTCTTTCACGACGGTAACACAAAACGCGCGACGAGCGCGTCCTCGGGGGAACAAACGGGCTGCAAGCGTCGCGGCATTTATTGCCGAGGTCGATTATAAATTGGAGCGAATAATAACGCGGAGTGTGCCGGATGAAGATTAAACGAGTGGAATATGTTTTATGAGTGTAACGAGAAGCGCTTTTAATAATATATAACTCCGCTCGATGACTAAATTAGTGGTGAACGAGCGTCGGTGTCAACTACCCTCGACCGGCCGCTTCCAATAACGATGTCTAATTATGCAACACGTGACGTTTATAATTCACACTCGCGACAGAGTTTCATGTACGGTTAAACATTAAAACCACTCGTAAACAGGAGTTTATTGGACGGAAGTGTGCAACATGATTTTTCACGACAAAAATTGCAATTTTATGGCAGGTGGTTAGAGCGCCTGTGTCCCTCTTTCACTCCGAGCCTGTCTCTCCGCGCTCGTGGATACGCCTCAAGGACTCTCCCCCATCGCTTTTTATTCGACGACGAGTGCTCGAGTTAATGAATTTCCAACGGGGCATAAAGCCTGCAGAAGTGGAAGTCGTTTAGCCACGTTGCCGTCGTCGGTCGTTAAGGGACGTACTCTCTTACTTTGCGCGCGATTAAAAAAAAAAAAGGCAAAGTAAAAAAAGGTTATATACCCTGAAGCGCATGGCGACGACGAGCCGAACCGAACGACAAGCCTCTACCTCCGAGTCGCTTATTTCTACGGCCTCGCCGACCGGCCCGCGGTGCGCCCGTTCGGCCTGCAACGGCGTCGACAAAGAATCTCTCTCTGCCCACAGCGGATTTGTTCCCGACGCGGAGATCGCCTGAAAAAGGGAGCTGCTTTACGATTCTGACCCTCCACCCCTTTTTACGCCATTATAATTCGACGTTTCCGCCAATTTTCCGGGGTTCATGGACATCCACGATGATCCGAGCAAAAACTTCGTGTGCGAGAGAAAAACGAGAAAAGAACTCCACACTCGGAATAAAAACCATCTGACCGAAAATAATCCTTATGCAGCTGGTGGATTTTATTTTTAGTTTTTTCTTTGTAGATTTTACATTTATGTCCGAAACGTTTTAATTTTTTTCTTAAACGTAAGCTTCGTTGACAAAAAAAAATGTTAAATTGGCAGGAAAAAAGTGGACCTTTGCGGAAAAGTAACGATTTTGTAATCCGTCAGCTTTTTTGTTACTGTGCAGAATTTTTTTTCTCGTGGAAGAATCCGGCCGACGTTGTTGAGAATCCGTCAATGTCTTTTATGAAAATGCTACCCTTATTCGTTGCAACTTCGAGTACGGAGTGTACCGTACAGCATCGTCGATAATCGCCGGTTGGCCTCCCGAAGGGTCCTTCGCACACTCGTCATCGACATTAAAGTCATGCGCGCGCGCCTCGAGACGTCCCTGAGCCTCGTTCGAGAGGTATTGTGTTCGGTACCGCGAGTCTCGTGGGTTTTACGACTCCTCCGGGCCCCTCCGGGCTGTGCGGATTCTCCGATGGTTCTTCGCTCTGCACAACTGCGGTTCGTACATCGCGCGCTATCGTTCGTTCTATGCCGACGATCGATTGAGACACCGCGCAACACCGAATTGTAGTTCGTTACTCCCGCGAATTGATCCCTCCGCTAACCCACGCGTGGTATCGGCAGCATGATCTAACGGAAGTCTTGCAGACCCAAAAAAAAAGAAAAAAAAAATTGCAAAGCTCTCGAGATCGAGCGCTCGAGGCGCCGCAGAGTGCAGAGGTAATCGAATTCCTATCGCGAGGGACGGAAGGGGCGATCGGTGACTTCCGGTTTGGGCGTCGTGCCAAGAAAAAAACACATTTTACGTAGATATACAACTTACAGTCCGCTCAACGACCGTTTACCGATGCAAAAACCTTTGAACTATGGTTGGGTACAAAAAGAATTATTTTTCCTTTTTTTGTTTTCCTTCTTTTAACCGAATTATCTTCAGCGTTGGCGGGGATTCTTATACAATGCGACGCACGTGTATTTACCCCGCCGGAAACATCTGCCAATTATCGGACTTAACATTTTTGGACAGGAAGCAACCGACGGCGCGGCAACGTGTACGATGTGCCGAATGGGATTTAAACCCGTGACGTTTTTAATTAATGCTATAAACGGAGCGGTCGGTTCTTTTTTGTCTGGCACACGGACGCGCGGACATCGTTCGATCGGACGAATTAATATAATATCTCCGCGGGAGTGTATCGTTCCGGCACCGTTCGGTAACGGCAGAAGTAACCGGCGGCTCTCCCGGTTAGCTTAGCGTGGGCCCGAGACCTTGCCTATTTATAAATCTAATACGCATACATAACCGAGCCGAGCCACACGGCGTATGTCGCACACGCGAGTGTGTATAACTAAACCGCCAGAGGTTGTTTCGCGATGCTATATTATTCTTGCCCCGAGATATACATACAGTATATCCACCGCCGTCGACTGCTGCGCCTGCAATCAGCCTACGGACCGAAAGAGTATCGGACGAACCGCACATGGTGGTCGGTCTTCTTTTTTTTTTTCAATAACGTTTACGTCAATGCTTTCGCTACCGCAGTTTCACTCCTCGCGATTACTCTGTTTGTAGGCGCACTTCCGCGAAATTTTAGTTCCTGCTAAAGTTGGGTGATACATTGCTGTGCTAAAGCCCTTGAAACGAATCGGTATTTCCATTTCCTCGCTAGAAGACTGTGTCTGCTAAGCGATGCGATTAACTACATTAATTTATTTATTTTTTAAAGTTTTTTTAATTGACTGAATCTTTAGTTTCTCCGAAAGGTTAATTAACCCTTTCCGCTCGCAGAAAATCTATAAATCATTTTCGGATGAAAATAAACCTTTTCTGTTGCCTGAAGGTCTTCTATGAACGGAGAATCTATAAAGCATTTTTAGTAGTTCGAGAATACTTTCGGATGAGAATAAACGATCGGCATTAACCGTTGCCGCTTTTGGCGATTAGTTTTGACCACACAAAAATTACCGGTGCATAATAATTTCGTCCTCGCATCGGCGAACAAAGAAGTCAACGACTCGTGATTTCTTCGGGCTAGCTGGGTCTCTTATCGATCATACAAAATTTCTAAGATCAAGCCGATTGCGAGGCGGCTGAGTAATTGGCGAGTTTCGAATACATAGTCACGCTCGCGATTATGATCGTCACGACTCCGGGTTGAGCTACACGCCGAGGTAAAAGATTCTTTCCGTATTTCTATTAGTCGCGCGGATATCTCGAGAAATTTCCGTACTTCGGCGCCGAGGCGAAAGCGACAAGACGCTCGGTTACCCAGGCTATAAATCGGTAAAGTTTACCAAAGGAACGAACGTGCGACGGACAACGTTAGTCTCCGTAGTCGTCATGTAGTTGGTGTACGTACACACATATATATATATGTGCTAGCGAAGCACGTTGAACTATGGAAACGATTTCAACGAGCGCATACACAGCACCACGTTCTACTTAAGGCCACGTTGATATTTTTAGCATTAGGGTCACAACTGCCTCGGCTTTGGTTCTCTCGGGCTCACTTCAACGGCGTGAGATACACATAGAAAGAGCAATGCACGTCTTCGTCGAGTCACTAATTGAAATTGTCGAGAAGGAGAACGAAGATGAAAACGTTTAGCTTCGTTAAGACGGAAGGATATTCCATAAGCGCCGATGCAAGCATACCTACCCATCCGTCACCGACGAACTTGCGACAAATCGATTGGAAAACCGTCTCATTAAATTAACGTCCCTCGTCGAGCACGAATCGTCTCTTGATCAGCGGAGAATCAAATGAAAATAATTTTTTTTAATGGGAAATAATTTTTTCTTTTTAGTAGCAGTGAGTCTGTATTTATTAATAATACATACACTGAGAGAAGGTTCTAGTAAATATTACCGATCATCTATGAAAAATTACCATAGACCATAGTACTGGGGAACTAGGACGCCACCTATGGAGGAAATGCTCAGATTTTCAAAGAATTTTTACCATAATATCTACGAAAAATTCTTATAAATCCGGTACTTCATACCATAGGTGGCGCCCTAGTTCCCTACTCATATGTGCTATGGTGTGACCTCTCAAGCGATATAGTAATACTTACTAGATCATTACAGTTTTTTTTTACATTTATACATTTATAGAATTATAATTGCATCCGCATATTGTCAACGGGCCATCGACCGAAGTCCTTCAGCCCTTTTCTGTTTATTTTATTTAATTTATTTAATTTTGTTATTTTCAGAGTTACCGCAAAATCGCGAGACAAGTTAGTACGCCGGACAGTGCGCCAACGGGTCTCGGCAGTCCCCAAGCAGGTATCGGTGGCATCCAGCATCAGCAACAGCAGCAACAGCAGCAACAGCAACAACAGCAGCAGCAGCAGCAACAACAGTCCCAACAATCACTACACGCAGATCCCATGCAGCAAGCAAAGGACAATCTGAATCCGGTGGCGAGTCAGCAAACGGGCGTGCTCAGAAACGGAAATCCACCGCCCCCTGTCGTCTCAATGGTGAGCTATTAATACCCATCAATTATTTTTCTTCTTTTTTCGAAAAAAATTAATTTTTTCGTCAGAAAAAAAAGAATCTACGCATCAGAGTTTGCATATCGTTCGATACGTGCAGCAAACATTTATGTTAATTTCATTACATTTACGAATCCTATTTGTTCACCTTTTTGAAAAAATTATATTTTTTCGCCGTAAACATTTTTTTTCGTGTACACTGAGAAAATGAAATTATTGAATTAAACAAGGCGCGTTGACATGCGTTCAAAGGTGTTATTTGATTAGTACAAGCAAAATGTTGCTTTATTTGTACCAAACAAACGACAGCTTTGAAAATATGTCACGGCGACTTTTGGTTAATCCGACCATTTATTTTTATCAGTGTTGAGCAATTCATAGAAATCATAGCGAGAATTATCAAAACCTTCGTGCGTTGAACCTGCCATTTAAAAATGCAAGTCGAGCTCCGTACAATACCCCTTAACACGTACACTCTCAGGCTTATCCTGCTCGACACACAGGCCATTGAAGGAGTCTCTTATCAGCCGTCACTGTGCACATTCGCGCACAAAGGTGTGCTCGACTGCTCGATCTAGTTCCACCTAGTAATAGTATGCGCGTTCGTTACCTCCCACTCGGGATTGTTATTACACGACGGTTCGACGTCTCTGCACCGTTGCGTTGTATTTTGAGAGCAAAAGCGCATGGAGCTACGGGAGAGTCTGGGCTAAGAACGATTGTCGGCGATGAGCTTTAATTTATCTCATTACTTTCATACACAGTAAAAAGAGTTTTTACTTTTCACAACAACTTATTGTCCACAAGCGTCCACAATTTTTTATTTGTTAATTTTCCGATCCTACAATCCAGCTCTAGTTTTACAAACAAAAGTACAAGCTAAAATTGTGAATTACACGGGAAACAAAAGGATAGCTTTGTATATTCAAACCAAAAGAAACGAGTTCGTCGCTTATTCAACAAGATTATTTTTACGAAACTTCGTAGACCGATTTTACGAAATTATCGCAAAAAAATGTGTAAAAATAGTCCATTCTGTCCCGGGGCTTACATTTCGCCCCGCTCACCCCTGTGTTCACGACCAATGACATCAGCATGCCGTCCATGCACGGAGCTCCGATTTTCCATCGACGAGATGAATAATGGCCCGTGATCGATAAGTCGATAGGAATTCAAATTAAATTCATTAGTGGTCTGTCGGAAGTGATAAATTCTCGTGAGAATCATCGTGAATACCCGTATATGCTCTGGTTCTTCCACCCGCGCTTAAAACGCCCATCCCGTTGGTTGTCCTCGTTCTCTGGACGGCTCACTCGCGCTCGTTTCCTTAAACTCAAAATGCATTGTATTTTGAGAGCAAAACCACATGGGGCTACGGGAAAGCCTGGGCTAATAAGGATTGTCTACTCCCAGTGGGCAATCTGAGTCGATAATGAGCTTTTATTTAACTTATTCCGTAAAAACTGAAAAATTGGTAAAAATAATCCATTCTGCCTCGGGTCTTTCATTTCGCCCCGCTCGGCCCTATGTTCAACGAATGACATGCGCATGCACTAGCCACATGTACACGGTAAAAAAAGTTTGTATTTTTTACAACAACTTATTGTCCCCAAACGTAAAAAAAAATGTATTTGTTAATTTTCCGATCGCTTCATCCGCTTCTAGTTTTACACACAAAAGTACAAACTAAAATTGTTAATGACATGGGGAATAAAGGGACAGGTTTGTATATTGAAACCTGAACAAACGAGTTTGTCACTTATTCAACAAAATCATTTTTACAAAACTTGATTGATAAGGAAAAAAAATGGTTGGATTGACCAAGAGACGCGGTGACATACGTTCAAAGTTGTTAGTTTTTTTACAAATAAAGCTTTGTTCCGTCAAACGATTAATCGCTTCAATCGATACAAGAACCAAACAATTGTTGTACCAACCAGATAACACCTTCGGACGAGTGTCACCGCGCCTTCAACCGACCGTTTATTTTTCTCAGCGCGTACGGAGCGCCGATTCCATCGATGAGGTGGATGACGGCTCGAGATCGATAAGTCGATAGGAATTCAAATTAAATTCATTAATAGTTTGTCGGAAGTAATAAATTCCCGTGAGAGTCATCGCGAACGCCGTATATACCAGTGTTCTTCAACGCCGCGCTTAAAACGCCCATCCCGTCGGTTCTCCTCGTTCTCTGGACGGCATACTCCCGCTCGTTTCACTTTGTCGGTGCTCTCTTCGTTCGGCGCTCGGTGTGCTTCCTGTTCCTGCGGGTATTGATTCGCGTTGGCGGTCGGTCGCCGCCCCCCACGGCCGGCGTCTACCGCCAGTCTACCCCCCGGCTCCGGCTCTCATGTTAGGGCTCCGTGTGCAGGAGCTGCGGGCGTGTATGTGTACCTGCTGCTCCGTTCGGGCCATTTCGCACTGGTCCGAACCCTCGACGGACCATTCATGTCCTTTACGATCGTCGACCCCCTTGCATGTGTCCCTCGAGACACCCCTCGCCAGAAACCAAAACCACTCTTCTCTATATAATCAGGGTCAAGATGCTGCTCGAAGACGACCAAAGCTGTTGCTGCGCGACACTTCGTTGTATAGTCGATGAAAACAATTTTTTTTTATGCAGCCGGCGGTCAATGTGAAAAACTTAAAATGGACAAAAAACAAGCCGTTGGCACTTGAAAATGATAATATTGGCACTCAATGCCCGCAGTGTGTCCGACTAGAAACTTGATATAGAAACACCATTTCTGTTTTGTTATCGTGAAAAAAAAAATTCGAGATGTTAATGAAAACGTGTTCAGAATGTTCCAAAACATTGAATAATCACATTGTAACAAAATGTCCCTATGTATGTGTGTGTATGTGTGACTCAACCGCGAAAAGTTCAAACCGCTGTAACGCGAGAATGCCTCGACCGTTCAAGTTGTTTTACAATTACTTACAAGTTACTGCTTAATAAAACACATGGTTTTTATCTAGAGAGTAGAGAATACGGTTGACACACATTCCAGACACCGTCGTTCGGTGGACGATAAAAATGGCAATATTTCCATGCAGTCGGAATGAGATTCACCGCAGCCAACGGTGAAACGTTGGCAATTGATGTTGCACAGAGACATCCGAATCGCAAACGTGCGGTAAAGTGCGGCAACGATAATTGGCAATATCGAGGCGATAAAGGAATCGGTGTTCCGAGCATCCATCGAAACGCGCAATTATGCAGCAAACCGTAACCGCGGAATTCCGGTACTCGTTGGTTGCCGATCCGTTGTTTCCCTCCTTCATACCCAGGATACATGGATACGCGGGCGTTATGTATGGGCAGCAACAACGAGAGAATTTCGACCGGACCGCAGTGAACTCGCGGTTATCACATCGATGTGCGCGATACACGATAACGCGGATAGCCGGGTCGGGAGGCCACGTTCGCAAACATACAGTACGAAACCTTCGATATGTGTGCATCTGCCAAAATGAATCGAGGAAACAGGGCACGGCATAGGAAAACAATATAATTCCGTTCATACCGGGAATATCAGAGTCGCGTGTGCGTTGCGCCCGTCACTGTGAAACGAGAAAATCCAATTTTCACGAGCTCTTTCAATTTCTGCCTGGACGCAAGCTGAAGCTGTTCAAAATTTGTTTTTTTGTGTTTCTCTTCGAAACAAACTTTTTGGAAACTATAGGTGTGATCGTGTACACACGATCATACAATTTATTTTTACAGTGCAGCAACACAGATATGTCTGTGTTGCTGCACTGTGGAAATAAATTTTAAATTTAATGTACTGGACCTTCAAAGTTGCTTACATTACTTACATTGATTGACCATTCATGTACTTTTTGTTATAAAATGAAAATAACAGATATTCAAACTGCACATCTTTTGCCTGAAGTTTACAAAAATTGTAATTAGAAACAAAAATCTGACTGTAAAACTGCAACGCACATGTGTGTGAAATTTCAAACACATTCTGTGTCAAAAAAAGCTTCTAATACCGTTCATTAATTTTCAAAAAACATTTTTTTAGTGTGTAACGTAGACCGTAACTGTTCGGTAAATCCGGCAAAACAACCGGGATTTCAAAATTGTCGTTATTTTTCTCAATCTCTATACTTTATATACATATACATAAATATATCTTTATTTATATTTCTACGTGTTTCGCTCTGTTTTTCTCGTTTCGATGAATAAACGTCACGATTACAGAGGGTACGTTCGAGAAGCTCGAGGAGAAAGAGCAGCTGTACGGATAGATGGAGAGCGTGGTAGAAGGGATGCTTTACTGCCCCGGGACGATCCCGTTTTATGGCCCTTCGCGCAGTTTCGCGGCCACTTGGCTCCGCCGGTAAAAGCGATGGATTGACGTAGGTGCCGGTCGGCGATACACCGAGGGATCGCTCAATCCCCGTAGCACGGTTAGCCCCGCGATAGGCGATAAATGAATTTCTGTGCCGGAATCGTTGCGCACGGAGAAGCCTCCCTCGACGTTTTAATTAAATAATAGTTAATTCGGCGTCAAATTCGTGACCGCGTGTCGGCCACGCAGTTGCCGTAAAACTCAAACAACACCGGTTGCAGAGTGGAGGAAAAGCGTCAAGAGGCTCTCCGGCGATTCAATTGGGAGCTCATCCGCTATTCGGATATCATGCTGAATCTGCATATGTACTCCGCCCTCTCCCGCTCTTCGGAAGCTGCGGGCAACTCGTTGAAATTGAAACCGCGAATTGGCTGGTAGCATCGACAGGATAGCGCGCGGTCATATACGCCCGCGGCCGGCGGGCACGGTGTTAGCCCCACGGGCACTCGATTACCCTGAAAGCTCGAAATAAAACTCCGAGCCAGCGGAGCGTTCCATCGTCCTCGCCCTTTCGTGTTCGAAACGTTTCTCTCACTCTTTTATTTTTTTTTAATCCTACGCTTTTTTCCCCACTCGCGCACCGAGGCGAGTGAATGGTCGCTTTGTAAAGTGGCACGAACCGTGGCGCGCGTCGAACCGCGAAATAGTTGCTGATATTCTATTTTACTTTTTTTTTGTTTATTTTATTTTCATTTTTTAATCCTTTCCGTATCGGAAGAGATTTTATTTTTATTGAGATAACAGCGCTCGCTCGGCCGATGCCACTTTGTCGATTAAATTCGATCCGTACGATGTGCCAATTTAATTGACACGATATTCGCGCTGGAAACAACACACGGAGTGGCGAAAAATTTGTTGCCGTCGTAGCGAAGGATTTTTTTTTTTTATTTTATTTTTCCAATTTCTCCGTTTTTCGCCGGCAAAATGTTTGCCCCGATAGTTGTCGAACTACAATTCAATTGACCGTGGCATCGCGTCGCGTCGATTGAAATTTCATCTCGTCGGACGCTCGCCGATTCCCCCGTAAGCCCGAGCCGGTTTGGATTTCAATCGAGCCACGGATTCGGGTACCAGCCGCTCGGGAGTGTTCGCCGAGCGATCTCCCGAGAATCCGGAAAGTTATCGGGTTGAGCCCGGTGCGGAGAAATAAAGTAGGATAGGTCGAGGTCGAGTCGGCGAGGGCTTTGGATCGCGATATAAGTATACAACACCGTGGCACGATACCGTACAGGATAATACTCCGTTGTAAGTGGAACGAAGAGAGGGTGGCGTGGCGTGTCTCGGGTTCCCCGGGGCTTATGTTTGGCCCGTTGTAGCGAGCGGGCCGGGACACACCGTTTTATCACACCCGGAGGCGGCGCAAGTTCACTGGTCCCGTTTCTCACGCCTGTCGTCGTTGTCCTCGGGTTGTCGTAGGTCACGCCGTGCCAGAATCGTCGGGCGAAAGAGCGGCGAGGCGAGAGGGCGAGGATCGAGGATTCGCCATCGTTTTCCACCCTCGGCGCTTATGCCGTACTTCTCGCCGAACGAGTGCGTTTGCCAAGGGGGTTGCCCGACGCTTCCGTGCCCGCGTCCCGATGAGGGTCGTCCGGTAACCGTCTTCATTTCTCCCACTCGACCGGGGACGTGTCGCCACCCTCGTCCTCGGCCCTCGTCTTCCATGCTATCAACCTTGGCCGCAAACACGCCGATTGCAGGACGGGCGGCTTCCCATTCGGGTGTTCTCTCGTGCAACCCTCCCTCGACCTCCTGACTCCGATCCAAAATCTTCGCACTCACGGGACCCGGGGGCGACCTTGGGGGGCCATTGAGGCGGAGACGGAAGCGCAGGAAACGATCGGGACGCGCTTAGCACTTCCGCCCACCCTGCTCGACGAGCTCACTCGACGGCACGAGGGTTCATTCGTTCCTTTTATGGTGAGACCATCGAGAGGATTTTTTTCTTTTTTTTTTTTTTTTTTGCTTCCCCCTGAGACCCACCGCGCACTCACGAGAATATCGGCGTGCACGATAGCGGCATCGTGACGACGCTCGGTTACGTGCCGACAAAATATACGAGACTCGTTCCGTATGGACCACCTCTCCATGGGATCGCTCGCGGATTAAACGCGACTCTCCGCAACAACAACGTGATTGTGCAACGAGAAATCGATTCCATCGAGACAAACCGCAACGGCGGAGAAAACTTTCTCTCCGCACTGTGCGCGGCTCTCGATCGGGGTCTCCGGCAGCGATTCTCGTCGCCCGCCATTATACTACATCGGTACACCCGCGGGTCACTCCCATGGTGAAAATAAGTACGTGTGGCATATATCGAAAAATAACCATGGGATTTATGAAATATATTTTAAGCCAGAAATTTTATTTTTTGGATGCATTTTTTTAACACTTTTTTGCATTACACTGCATCGGTACACTCGAAGGTTACCCCCATGGTGAAGAAAAGTATGTGTGGCATATATCGAAAAATATACATGTCATGTATAAAATATATTTTACGCCAAAAATTTTATGTTTCGGATATATTTTTTAACACATTTTTGCATTATACTCTCGACGGTCACACCCATGGTGAAGAAAAGTATGTGTGGCATATTTCGAAAAATATACATGTGATACATGAAATATATTTTGATATTTCACATAGGGTAAAAGTGGTGAATATGGCCCACCTCGATTAACACGTAAATCAATGAAATATGGACCGGACCATATTCCCCACTTTTACCCTATCAATATTTTTTGGACACATTTTTTGCAAATGTGTCTTCGGATATATAGCAATTTATGTTTAATCTGTTAATGTCAATCAATTTAAGACAAAGCCCAAACACTTATGGAATTTAGTCATCGATATATTTCGAATTTTTTTCAATTTTTTTGTGCATTTATTCGATTTTCGTGGTATTGCGCGCGTATTCAACAAGTCGATGTACGTATAGCGTACATCGTAGTGCGTAGTGCGTTCCCTTCGAGCAGAAAGGTTCGATCGATGTGCGACGCGTACACGCCCGGGTGTAAAAAAACGGACGATGAAAAAAAAGCGGTAAAAATACTCTGCAAACCTCGGCCGGTGCCGAGTTCACCCTCGGACGCGCTAATGAAGCGCCACGTCGACAAACAAACTCGCTAATTACTAATTAAATCTACGCGAGTACTGTAGTCGCACAACGACCGTGCTCGACCGACGAGCTCTCTTCTGGCCCGAACTGAATTAAACTACTCCGTGTACCGCTCAAAGCTGGTAATACATTAGTTACCTACACCGTTATATATCAAGGACTCTCTCATTGCGCGTGATGTAAAAAAAAATTACAAACTTCGTGCTTGTTTATTTTATTTTAATTAATTTTTGTTCCGCGATACACATTTATTTTACCCGAGATTCTGCAATATAATATTTTCTCAAACCCTTAACGAAATTATTTAACTTTTTGTTGTTGACTTCAAGTAGATCGGTGTAAAATATTTCAATTCCTAATAAATTGAATTCCACTATTAGATGCACGATTTTACGGTGATTCGTTCCGCTTAAGAGGAGATACGTCCTTTCGTTTCTCAGCAGTTAATACGATTAGCTCTCGAAAGCCTCGAGGAACAAGCCGCCGAAATTTTGCTTCGACTATTGCGTGCAGGCCACTCGACCTTATCGGAATCGTCATCCGTTCGAGGATCGCGAACCCTCGACGTGAGACTTATCAGGATTACCTTCGTAATTCAATACCGGCTAATTGGGCCGTCGACTCGTAACGAGGATAATAAGCGGCGGCAAAACGGCCCGGAGATCCGACTGCGTCCTCCAAGGAGAGACCGTAGTCTGGAGCTTCGAATTAATTGTTCGGAGCGATACAACCCCTGCGATTCTGGACGCTTGCCCGAGAGCCACAAAGGAGCGGTTTAAGGGGTCTCCGAGGGGCCGCCAGGAGTGGATTCATCTATTGTTAAAATTCCTCCTCCCGTACAGGAGGCATTTAATTTCAAGCCGTTGCCCGTCGTGCCAATTTTTTTCCAGAAAATTGGAGAAAAATCGAGAGTGCACCAACCGGGCGAAAAACACTTGCGTGCAAAAATGGCCCAGCGTCCCGCGCCATTGCTGCGACGCAGCGTCCAGATCTGAGAGCCCCACCTGGGGCGCCTTCGGATGATTCAGCGTGCCCGCGATCGTTGACCGTTCGTTTTCGAGGTCGAGGCCGGAAGTTGACCCTCCGTCCAGAATCCGATCTCGGATTCTGACGGACCCTCCGCTGTCCGACTCACCGGGCTCTCGAAGGTCGAACAACCCCGGTGTCTCTCCGACTCCTCGACGATAAATTATTCGAAGACGATCTAATTGGCTTGCATCCTCACCCGCCGAAGATTGAATCGGTATCGGGACAGCTCAATGTTTTTCACTTTTTTCGAATTATTTACTAAACAAAAATAAGACAAAAAAATAATGAAAATGTTATAGCAAAAAGTGGTCGAATCGACGACTAATAGGAGAAAGGAATTCCCCGCTCGGGAATCGACAGCAGAGAAGAGAAGAAAGAAGAAGAATCGGAAAATTATATTGACAGAGAGGAGTCGGTTAGTGTATTCGCGATAGCTTCGGCGATTCCCGCGAGAACCGAGGAACGCGACGTGAGGCCGCTGGAGGGAGGGGGGGGGGGGGGAGACCCTCGGCGACTAAAACTTCTCGTCGTTCGCTTTTTGTACTTAAGTTTTACAGGCAGTTTGCGAGGTTGCCGAGTCTCGGATCTGGCCGATCCTCGGCGTGCTGCCGAAGTCCTCCGTCCTCGGTTCGCCGTGGCTTCTCCCCGGCTCCCTCCGCGGTCCCTGGCGTGTCGCGACTTCTGTTTTACCCGCGGATTAATTCCCAACAAACACGCCGCCCGGTAATGACGGTCGACGATAAAACCCGCCGGTACAGATGTAAATGAGACGTGACACAAAAGGGACAAAGATTTTCCGCGGAGCGCTGGCGCGACCCGAAAAAATCCTCGCGGCTTTCTCCCGCGGATCCGTCTCTTTCACTCGGGGAATTCATTGTGTCAGCGGTACTACGTAACCGGCTATTGTAACGCTGAAACGTGAATTGCCAGAGTCGCCGAGCTTTCCGAGAACGCGGCGTAGCCGGGCGACGTCCATGTACGTCTGCCTCGGCACACAGAGAAGCTGCGCGGAGGTGTGGGAGGACAAGGAGACGAAGGAGGAGGACTCCCGTGGTTATTCCAGCCGGCGTATCGCGTACCCACAAAGCTCCTCCGGCCCTTTTCACCGTCGCGATGCCGCGCCGGTGGTTGCACCGACGGCTATAAATTTTCCCGGCGCTTTTCACAGTTTTTCCACCCCGCACCGCCGCAACCCACCCCGAGCCCTATCCGGCGTTGTTGCCAGCGAGATACTGTGAAATAGAGAGGAAAAGGAATGATGAGGAAAGGGGACGAGAGAGCGATAAAAAAAATTAATAATAAAAAAATGCGCGGGGCATCAAACCGGCGAGCACCGAGTTTTAACGGGATAAGCCAACACCGTTCGGTCGCGTTTTCCTCTCTTCTCGCCCTCTCGGGTTTTTTCTTTTTTACATACGTACATACACGCCCTGTCTCGCAGCCACCCGGTTTGCCCGAATGAAACGAGGAGAGAGAACATGTACCGCTGTGAAGGAGCGCGGGTGAGGCTTTTGAAGGGCTCTCGGGACGCGGATGCCTTGGCTCACCGGCGCTCCTGGTGGAGGCTTTCCCGTTGAGTTTTTTGCCCGCTCGCTGAGATAGCCCCGAGTCAACGGTGAAAAAAAAAGCTCTCGACCCTCTTGTCTCCTTTGTTTCCTCGAGTATATCAAATTCTAATCAGTGCTCCGGAACGTTTTTCCGAGTGCACTTTCCACGGGAGATCTACTTGGATCGTTCAATGAGCTACCGCGTAGACCAATGTTTCGTGTATAAGGAAAGTTATTATTACACTGAGAAACAGAATGGTATTTCCTACGACAACGAATAGTTTCCAGAGGGAACGTCTATGGAGATAGTTTCTGATCGTATATCTTCAATTGGTCAAACTAGAATTGTGGTTTTAACTATGATTTTTCATCATTTTCGTTACTATAAAATGTAGACGATCTCCTTGGCAACTATTTTTTATGGTAAAAAGGAAGTATTGTTGCTTTTTCTATGTAATTTTTTCTCAGTGGAATCCCTGGTAGACATTTTTGAGCGTTACATCAGGCGCTGGTAAGACCCAGACCAGGTCCCGGTGTAACGATCTCAAATTATTCCTAAGGAGTAATTAATTTTTTTGGAGCTTTTAGCAGTATAGCAATTGTTCTTGTAATTTTTTTATCGTTATTGTACTAGTAGTAAAAGTATTTATTGACATTAATTTTTACACTTGTGATGGTATGACATTTTCGAACGATACAAATTACATATAATATAATGTCAATGGGCCATCGACCGGGGTCCTTCAGCCCATTATTGTACTATTTTCGTTTAAAAAAATCGATACTTTAATGTCAGAGTACTTAAAATAGTCTAAAACATCAAGAAATGTGAATTTTAGCTGGCGTCCAGATGTATGTGTATCTGTGGGTGTGTGATATACTTGAAACGGCTTGTATACACGAAATAAGGTGCAAAGTAATTTGCGCATTTCCCCATTTATTACAACTTTCCGCACAGCTTCCTCCACGAGGAAGCCAAAAATCGAACTTTCTCATATAGAAAACTATGCGCAAAATTGTAATAAATGAGTACACTACGTACAAATCATTATTTTTTTTTGTTCTTACATGGATTTGTGCTAAGACGGCAATTTGTAATTTGTTTCAGTCGCCCGGTGTAATGCCGTTTTACGGTGACGCGGGTGCTGGCTTCCGGCCGGCGGCCGGTTTCGGCAATTCCGTCTGGCACCAGGGTGTCGGTCCCGTCGGTGCTGTCACCGTCGAGACGGCGCCCGCCGCCTGGCCACCCCAGCAGTTCATCCAGCAGATTCCCGCGCCAAATCAGTTGGACGAGCTGAGGTATCATACCCAGTACAGCGCCGCGACGCCTTACCATCCCCAACCAGGTTAGTAACGGTTCCATCATCGATCAGTCCATTAGATTAGCGATAAGACAGTGGAAGTAGAGTTCGACAATTTACCGATTTATTTGCGCCGATATTGCAGTCGCCTATCAGCAGCAAGCTTTCCTAGCGACGGACCAGTCGGCCTTCCAACGGGCCGGTGCACCGGGACAATACGCAATCACGGGACAGCCCTCGCCGTTGGCCCCCGTGGCAGCGCAGAGCGGCGCCTCGACACCCCAAAGGCCCCTGAACGGCCAATTTATGGACCCCGCGGCGACGCCCGGCCAACAGGTCGGCTACGAGCGCCAGGAGTACGTAAACGGCTATCAGCAGCAGGTAAGAGTACCATGAAAAAAAAAACAAAACAAAACATACCTCTTGCTCCTCTTGTTGTTCTTCTTCTTCTTGTAAAAATAAAAAAGACACAAAACGTAGTCAATTTTTTTCGTCAGTACAGTGTGCGATGAGTAGACGGAGAAAAATGAAAACAAAAAGAAAAGACAAAAAAAAAACAGAAATCTTTGTAGGCGTTTTACAGCGAGAAGACACGCGGCGAGACTCAAAGCGATCGATCGGTTTTAAGTTACAGATCGAATGATCCTCTTTTCAGGACGTGACGATGGCACCGCCGCCCTCGACCACGCCGACGAGTCGTAGCAGCTCGGTCCACATGGACACACAACAACAACAGCAACAACAACAAACTTCCCAGCAGTCCCAACAGCCACCACCGACGGACAGTCAGGTGAAGGGTTTCGCGACCATCGCCGCAAACAACGTGTCGGGAAACGAGATGCCTGGGTATCCACTTCAACCGGGCCCACAGAGTTTACACAACTCTAACGGATATCCAGGCTACGTGGAAATGGGTCAACAGCAAGCGCATAATCAATGGCAGACGCAAGTTGCCGCACAGCAACAGGCGCAGCAAGTGGCGCAACAGCAGAGGGAATCCCAGATGCCGAGGCAACCAGCTGTCTCGGACGCGAGTCAGCGACACATATGGTCGGACTCTAACACGACTGCGAAAATTGGCAATGTCAACAACGGGATGAGCTGGTCGGACGCCAGTTTGCAAGATCAAACGCGGCCGGCGAGTCATATGAGCTGGGACAACAGCAGTGCGAAAGAGCCTCGCACACCGCAGTCGTGGACCGACAATAACGGTGATGCCCAGCAGCAACAGATGCAGCAGCGTGCGCAGCAGCAAAGGGAACAACAACAACAGCAGCAGCAACAACAGCAATCGTCGCAGGGGAACTGGTCGCAGCAGAATCAAAAGATGCGCGACAGCCAAAACCCAAGATTGACGCCGTCCGCTCAGCAGCAGCAACAAGTCTGGCCGCAGCATTCGCCGAAAATTTCTGACCATCCGAACGCCGCTCAACAAAATTCAAGAATTACACCGTCCAGTCAACAACAGCAGCACAACTGGCAGCAGAGTAGTCCCGAGCTGCAGAGCCAGCAACAAAACTCTGGTCATCAGAATCCCAGATTGACGCCGTCCGGCCAACAGATGCAGCAGCAGCAACAGCAGCAACAACAGCAGCAGTGGGCTCAACAGACGAAAATCGAACAGAATCCCAGACTGACACCCTCGAATCAAATGTCCTGGCCGGACACGCCGACTAGTCAACCAAATTGGTCACCGAGCAGCATGAAGAGTGATGGTAGCCAGCAACCTCAGCCGCAATGGCCAGAGACTCAACCGAGTCCGAGAAGAACCCCCGGTCATCAGACGAGTTCCTGGCAGAGTCAGCAGAATCAGGACAATAAGATGGACACACAGATGAGCTGGTCGCCAAGTTCTGGTACTGAGAATCCGGCGAACTGGGGACAACAGAATACAAAGCAGGAGATGCAAAATTCTGGCGAAAGAATCATGTGGCAACAGCAGCAGCAGCAACAACAACAGCAACAGCAACAGCAACAGCAACAGCAGCAGCAGCAACAACAGCAGCAGCAACAACAACAGCAACAGCAGCAGCAGCAACAACAGCAACAGCAACAGCAACAGCAACAGCAACAGCAGCAGCAGCAACAACAACAACAACAGCAGCATCAGCAGCAGCAACAGCAGCAGCAACAGCAGCAGCAACAGCAGCAGCAACAGCAGCAGCAGCAGCAGCAGCAGCAGCAGCAACAGCAGCAACAACAACAGCAGCAGCAGCAGCAACAACAACAGCAAAATGCCGATAACGACAAGCAAAACGGTTATCAGGAAAATCAAGACGGCTCGGAGAACAATATGTATTCGCAATCGAATCGTGTTACGAGTCGTTTGAAAACGATGATCCTCAACAAGAAACAACAGCAACAGCAGCAGCAGCAGCAATTGCAGCATCAACAGATGCAACAGCAGCAACAGCATCAGATCAATCAGCAGGATCTGCAGCAGCAGCAACAACAGAATCATCACGTTCATCATCGAATGTCTTCTCAGCACGGCAACGGCAGCAATAGTTCCAATAGTGATTTCCCAACGGACGATAGAATACGAGAATCCCACGAAAACGGGGCCGAGAAGATACAGGAGAAGAGACCGGAACAATATTTGAATCAATCGGCAATGATGTCGATGGCGCAGACGAACGAATCCATGACCGGTAATTTTTTATTGCATAGCCACCACCCTCGGGCCGATAGTTTGCCCGACGGTGGTGGCTTATGGGAATGGACGGGAGGTGGAAGCAATCTGACGAACACCAGCAGCGTCGATACAGCCGACATACTGCCGGAGACCGGCATAACGGCTATCCAAAATTTTATGAAATACGCGACCGACGAGAAACCCGAGAACGAGAGTCCTTGCGACGGTCAGAGGCAATCCTCGTGGACCGAGGCTCCGGCGAAGACCCAGGACGATCAGAGCGTCGACGACAAGTCGTTTCAGCAGAGTCTCGGAATCGGACCGCCCGACGATATCGAGCGTAAGATCGAGAGCGCCGTTCGCGTCGAAGAGCCCGAACGCAAGAACGACGCGATAATCGATAAATTCGACGACATCGATTTTCTGAAGGAAACCGATGTGTCCGTGACTGCCGACAATACCGAGAGTTTCGTGAACGACACGAGCAACAGCGGGAATGTCAACGACGATCAGTCCGAGGTGAAGTACGACAGCAATCAGACGATCAAGCAAGAGACGAGCGAGTACGCGTGCCCGAACGAGTCCATCAACGATTCCCGGGACGAGGACGAAATGCCGCGAGTGATAAAGGAAGAGCCGGATCAGGAGGACGTCGACGGGACCGATTACAAGTTCAGAGGCGACGGAGGCCCTGCCAAAGTGACGACCGGCGTCGGATCCTGGTGCTGCCGACGGGGCGGAACCGAGCAACCGACACCGGAGCACATGCGCGAGGGATGCTGCCAGGGTCTCCAGACCAGAGACGAGATACTCGCCGAGTCACCGCAGAAGACAGATCCGGGCGTGAAGAACGAAGATCCCAACAGTCCGAAGAGCGCGACGGCAACGGCGACGACCAAGTTGCAAGACCATCTGGACAAACTGAAGAACAATGTGAGGACCGAAGTGCCCGATTGCAACTGCTTTCCCGCCGATAAATGTGAGTTCAGTCACCGATCTATTGCGTACAAAGACCAATACTAACATTGAGATAACACACTAAGCGTCAGCGCGAACACACAAGCGCGACTCTAATCGGTTACATCGACAAGCTTAACGGTTTAAATGAGATTGATAACAACAAATTAAAAAAAAATGTAACTAACAAACAAAGATGACAAAACGACACCGGTGATCCCGAAGAGCATACGTAATTTTAATACCTAACATTTAACACCTGAACATGTGAAAAATGTTATGCCGAAAGGATCGCGATGTTAGAAATCGCACATTAATCCGCCATAAGCCAACACGCTTGCTTATCTTGCATTAAAACGCGCCACGACGTTTGTAAGTAAAATGAGGTTGAACCATAAGGTCCCCCGGAGCCCGGATCGTACTACACCCATCTTGGCGCAGCCGCCAGCCTGCCCGATCTACGAAACGATCTCGAGAGGAGAACCGGGCTAAAGGGGAACGCCATAAGATTCGAGAAGGTCGTCTATACGGGAAAAGAGGGCAAGACGACCCAGGGATGCCCTCTAGCCAAATGGGTAAGTTCGACACTTAATTTAAAAAATATTGGAATCATGGATCACCCTGAGATATCTGCATGAGACTAAATTTCATCGAGTAATAAGGCGGCTGTTTTTGCATCGCGCAAAATACGCTCACAGAAGTTCACTTAGAGAATAAAATTCTACACGTGAAGAATTTTTTTCTTTCTCAAACCAGTATATTGACAGACGGTCAATGAAATTTGAGATTCTAAATTCGAAATTCGACATTTGAAATTTGAAATATGATGTCATTGAGATATCTTGAGGGTCATAATTATCGAGTATTCCCGTTGAGCATTTGCTGAATATCTTTAATTTCTTTAGGTTATCAGACGGTCCGGTGTCGACGAGAAGATTCTATCGATCGTGAAACATCGGCAAGGTCACAAATGCGCGACAGCGTGGATAGTTGTGATAATGGTCGCTTGGGAAGGGGTTCCTACGCACGAAGCTGATCGGATATATTCTCTCCTGAGCCACAAGCTCAATCGGTTCGGTCTTCCGACAACTCGAAGATGCGGCACCAACGAGCCACGAACCTGCGCGTGTCAGGGGTTGGATCCTGACTCGTGCGGCGCCAGCTTCTCCTTCGGATGCTCCTGGTCCATGTACTACAACGGATGCAAATACGCGAGAAGCAAGACCGTTCGCAAGTTCCGATTGTCCGTGAGAACTGAGGCAAGTTGTCTCTCTGGATATTTCAAATAAATGACCTTATTTATTGGTTTGGTTTGGTTTGGTGGAGCGATACGAGGACTCAGTCCGGCTGGACCATTGTACTCGACCTTATTTATTGGAAACCTTATTTATTTGAAAATAAATATTATAGAAAATCATTAATCGCAATTTAAGGCCAACTGAAATTTGTGAACCAATTTTTCAAAACATTCCAAAATGCCATAAAATCTGACTTCTTGGATAGGTTTTGACCAAATTCAATTTTAATGGTCTTCGATAAAAATATTATATATTCGTGTGCATGAGGAAGTAAAAATATTGTCGAATGGAAGTCGGGACAGAGATGATAATTTATTTGTTTTACCTTCTTGTAGGAGCAAGAGGTGGAGGAAAGGATGCACGTTCTGGCGACTCTTCTCTCCCCGCTGTACCTCAGCCTCGCACCTGAAGCGTTCAACAATCAAACGCAATTCGAGCGCGACGCCAGCGAGTGCCGATTGGGATTCAAGCCGGGCAGACCCTTCTCCGGAGTCACTGCGTGCATCGACTTCTGCGCTCACTCACACAGGGATCTACACAACATGAACAACGGCTGTACAGTGGTAGGTTGCAGGATATTTATAAAAATGAAACCTAGAGAATATTTAAAAATCTCGATTTTCATAAAGCTTTCCTCATGTAATCAATTTTTGTGTACAAAGCTTTTATGAAAAATAATTCTCCGTGAAATTTTTTTCTCATAAAAACAAAGCTTCCTCCATGAGGAAGCAAAAATGACTTTGGTTTTAACAGTATCGTAATTTTGTTTTATAGGTCGTGAGTCTTACGAAGCATAGATCTCTGAACAAACCGGAAGACGAGCAACTGCACGTGCTGCCTCTCTACGTGATGGACGACACGGACGAATTTGGTTCGAAAGATGGTCAGGAGGAGAAGATCCGATCCGGAGCCGTCGAGGTGCTTACAAAGTAAGTATCTTTACCCATATTCCATCTTTCGACGATAATTCTTAAATATTAATAACTAAGCACAAAGGTCATTCGTTAGAAATCAGTTTTTAAAAAACTTGTTTATTCACAGATTTCCATGCGAAGTGCGAGTCCGTTCGGTTCCCCTTCAGCCGTGCAGGCGCCACGGCAAGAAGAGAAAAGAGGACGAGCCTGACACGGCGAGTAACAAGAAGGACACCGCGAAGAACGTCGAGAAGATGATCGAGCCGAGTCGAACGCCAGGTTTTCAGGACGCCTCGAGAACGCCGGTGCCTCGAGACCCTCAGTTGTCTCTCGAAATGGCCACGATGTTCGAGGGAATGGATGCCCAGTTGCAGAGTTCCCAGGTATCATCGACGGTGCTCGATAGTCCAGTCTCGATGTATCAAGGCTGGGGTTATCAGGGCGATCAGCAGTGGGGACGCAGCGGTTGGCTCGATCAGCGAAAGAACAACTGGCTCAATCCATGGGGCGAGTATCCGTTCGCCGGGCTCGAGAGGGACGTGAAGGTTGATCCGGACAGCACGAGTTTGGATGACACGAGGCCGAGGAGCGCGATATCGCAGGAGGATCAACGACCGGGCTCGAGGAATTTGCCAAATTCGACGGTCGACTCGCCCCGCGGAGGTTACGCACATTCGCCGCGCGGACATCCGGTCTCGCCGAGGAGTTCGCATCCGGGAACACCTACGGAGAATCTCTACGCGATGTCACCGAGAGGAAATCCGCACGCCAATCCTCATGAGCAAAAGATCGTTTCGCCGAGAAGCTCGGGATATCCGGGAACACCCGGAGCGGAGAGCAATTACGGACTCGCCTCGCCGACCGCCAGGCCCTATCAGAACATGATGGACAACAGACAGGCGAGCGTGTCGCCGAGGGGAGGCGGTTATTCGCCCTCGCTGTCGCATCTCGAAGCGCTGCAGAGGAACAACTCGTCGCCGAGATTCGGTCACCACATGGCGGCCGGCGGTCTCGGCGACGCCCACATGAGGAATCAATCTCCGACGATGAACCCCCATCAAAGACCCAGCGGGCCGATCTACGACCAGCACTATCATCAGCAAAAAATGTCCTCGCCCCGAAACACTCCCGATCACAATCTTCAGTCGCGTTACCCCGGCAACATGCCGCAGAACTGCATGGACGCGCAAAATTTCGCTAGACTTCCATCGCCGAAGTCTCAAATGGAACCGACTTACCCGACGAGGCATCAACAATCGTATCCGATGCAACAATCAATGCAAATTCCGTCCAAAAACGCGGATTACTCGAGTCAGTCGGGTGTGACCAATCCACCGGAAATGATGTCACCTCTCTCGGGAATGCAGTCGGCCGTTCAGTGCATGGACAAATCCTACGGCGGAACGAATGCCGACTACATGATGCACGGCTCGTTGCAGTCGCCACTCGCCGAACAGCAGCACGGTCAATCCATCGAGAATCAAGGATTCGTCGTTGGCAACGACGGTAAGAAGATTCCCAACAGTAGAGCGCACCGACAGGCCGACGTTAAGTTACCGGCGTTCAATCACTACTCGCCCGCTCCGCTCGACCAAATGGCCCCCTCCAATTGCGCCAACAACTGGAACCCGCTGAACAACTGGCCAATGGATCCCATGAAGCCGTCGGATCAGCAGGGCAACATCCAAGCCGAGCATCAAATGTCCGCGGAGCGATCGCAGCAACATCCGGAACATCAGAAACTACCCTCGTGGACGGAAAGGATACCGCACTCGGATCAGGCGAAGAATCCTTGCTGGGACGCGCCGACCGAACCCTCGCCCTTCCGAGTACCGAAGGGAAGACCGCCGTCCAGAACCGCCGGTGCACCGACTCAGAATCCGTCGGAGACAAACGCCTTCCACAATTCGTTCTCCAAAACTTTTTTGAAACCTCAAGGGCCTCTGAAGAACAATCAAATTTACTCGGATAATTTGGCCCACGGTTCCAAGTCTGGAATTAACAGTAACAACAATAACAACAACAACAACAACAACCACAACAATAACAACAACAACCACAACAATAACAACAATAACAACAATAACAACAATAACAATAATAATATCAACAACAACAACAACAACAACCCCATGGTTCATCAGAGAAGAGGAGAGTGGCCGGAGGAAAAGTTGCGCGAAGGTTTTCACGAGGGTAACCGACAGGATTCCGCGAATCAAAATCAAAGCTGTATAGCCTGGGCCGAGGAGATGAAGCAGGTGCAGGACTTTCACGCCATGTCCGGGCTGGGACACCACGCGTTTCCCCAGTACGGTTATCCGAGCTACCCGGTCTTCGACAAGCCGTACTCCAACAGTTGGGAAGGTTACAACTATCACCAGCCTTACCATCAGTCACCGGAGTATCCACCGCAATTTTATCAACAACCAAAGCGCGAGCCTTGCTTTCACTCGCCCCAATATCCCTATCAGGGAATGCCACCATATCAGGGCTTGAATCCCGGCTGGGCTAGGTGGGACACACCGCGCTGGGATCTCTACGGACCGCCGTCTTACTTCCCGGTCTTGCCGGAGCCACCGCCGAAGGCCGAGCCTCTCGGCGAGGTCGCCGACTTCTCCGACAACGAGGAGTGCTTCAAGGACTCGCAGATGGGAGGCGTCGCTATTGCCCTCGGCCACGGAAGCGTTCTTCTCGAGTGCGCCAAACACGAGATGCACGCAACAACCGCCCTGAAGAAGCCCAACCGTTTGAATCCGACGCGCATCGGTCTCGTCTTCTATCAGCATCGCAACTTGAACAGACCCAGACACGGCTGGGACGAATGGGAGGAGAAGATGCGTCTCAGGAAGCTCGGCGTTACGGCGACCTCGACGGCGACGACCACCTCGACGACCACCACGCAACCGTCCCGAACGTCGACCGAGAGCCCCGGAGCCGCCGGCCCGAGCGAAACGAAACCACCGCCCCCACCGCCACTTCCGCACATACCGAACGTACCGAGCTCGCAGTTCATGATGCGATCGCCGACCTACACGACCATGACCTGGACCACTCTGTTTCCAATGCATCCGTGCATGATAACCGGACCCTACCAGGAGGGCGGCGCTATAGGATGAGTCAAGAGCCAAGAACACGATTCCAGTCAGCGATGATCGGGAATCGCACGGGAATACTTAGCGAACATCGAGCTCTACGCTTGAAAAAAAAGAAAAGAAAGTGCGGCACGATTCTCACCGCGATATCAGCGCCCGTACGACACAATGACGGTAAAAACGAAACGATTGCGAAACAATGCACAATTCCCGATTTGAATCCAACGATGAGGAGGTAGAAAATGACGAAAAAAAATGAAAACGGAAAAGCAAAGATGAGGGAAACCAAACAAAAAAATAAGATAAATAAATTGCACTGCCATTTTTCTATTCCACGTTTTGCGTAATACCGAAGGGATTGTAAACGAGGAAGAGGACAGTGGGAGAATGTGTTGATAAACGAGACGTACGCTACACGCGTTATTTCACCCTGATTAACGGGTCTTCCCATTCTTTTTTTTTTCTCTTTTTTTTATCGAGGAACTTTTGTTAGATCACGTTAAGACGAGGGTACAGTTAAGACACAACATGCGAGTACGATCGCAAGCGTGTAAAAAAAAAGAAACTCATCGAGAGATATATAGGGAGATGAAAACTGTATGAAGCAGCTCAACGACGAGACAAAGTACGATTATGGGCGTTACTCGTAGACACAGGGGTTGACAGTGATGAACGGGCTCGATCACACTTGGCGACTCGGTAACTCGCGAGCGCAGCGATGACGAAACGCTCCGTGTTCTCTTATCGTGCAAAGACTTCAGGAATACGAATAGTTTTAATGAACGAAAAAAAGAAGCAAACACGTGCTACTGTACAATTTAATTGGTAGAGTTATTGCGCGTTTGATCGAAGCAAAAAAAAAAAAATTAAAATACATAGTATGCGTTTCGTGTTTTAGTAGCACTGTAATCTTATTAGCTAGTCCACGCCCGAACGACGGTTTCACACGGGAGATCGCGTATCCGCGTACACGACACTGACACGTCCATTCATACATTATTATGATTGCACACGAGGGGAGGTTTAACCTTCTGTTTGCGGATAGGCTTGCACCTCCTTTTTTTAACGCGGTCACACAGAGCCAAACGGAAACGTCGTATTCGTACTTTCGCACATTATCGACATTATGTATCGTCATCCCCTCGCACGCGTCACCCCGATCAGATCGTCAGAACTTTTGGTTCGTTCTCGGATGGTAGAGAGAGAAAATTGTATCGTCGACAATCTGTACAGAAGATGTACAGTTCGTTGTGGGACTTTCGACGAAGATAAATAGATAAAATGATTGAGAGACGTAGGAAAATGAAAGGAAAAAAAAGTAACGAAAACAAAAAAAAAGCTAGAAAACGACGATGATCTCAAGTTTATTAATTACGATAAATAATTTTACTTTTAAAATGACACATTTTGTACATTGAGCTTCGTTATCTCGTATTTATTTTTTATCGATCGCGGTTTTATTTTTATTTTTTTTTGTTCGCACTGTAAAATCGTACTTGACGAAGCACGAGGATATAATACTAACCACTCGCCACCATTGGCGATTGAGTACAAAGCATATTTTTTTTCTTTTTTTTTCTAACAAATTCTCGTGGACACGCACGAGACGGTAATCGAAGGACGTCTCGTTCGCACTTTCCCGAGATACGCGAGGCAGAGATATCTTTGCTCTCGACAAATATTATATTGTAAATGGTATCCAGATTAATGGACGAGCCCGCAGTGAGTTTTCGAAAGGGGGAAAACAAAAAATGATATAATAATACGTCAATGAAATCAATGAAATACTCGAACTCGAATGACTCGGATTAAAATTTGTTTGGCTCACTCCGAGAGTTCGTTCTACTCGAAAGACTTTCCGAAAATGTTGTAAAGAAAAACGTAGGTCTTCGTGTAACGAAATTTAATTTATAATTATTACTCAATTTTCATTTTCTGTACATACTAGGTAAACGTGTTCATTGCTCTCGGACGAAAAAAAGCCCCTCTTTTATCATTTTTGTTTGTTTGTATTATCGAATATGTATAATCATTTTGTCAAATATACAGAAGACTTTGGAGTGTGCAGGGGAGATAAGGAGTATCGGTGCGGATCTAGGATCGGCATAGATGAAAATAATTCAAACTATTTATTTATTTCACATTTTTTTTATATATTTTTTTCTCGCGACCAGGTTATATTCCTCTCACGTCGATCCTCGACGAATGAAATATGTAGCATGATTTTAGACGATTTACAATTGAATCTTACGTTTAGCGTACCGTCGTTAGAGGTTTAGGTGACGATCGATTGCGGTTCTTTTGCCGTGTCTCGGAGACGAACGGGGATGTGAGGTATCGATAGAAAAAAAAAAAAATCAAATGAAATTAAGTAAAAATTAATAGTGGCAGAGAAAACTGGCCATAACACCCACAACACCCCGTTCGTAGTATTATAAGAATCATTAATATATTATCATCCATTATTATCGCATATAAACAATTAGTAATATAATCTAATTTAATTGATTATTTATTAATTAAGTTTGACAAAGTGTTATTGTACTACTACTATTACTACTACTACCACTATTATTACTATCTACTTTTAGCGGGCTGCGATTCGAGATCGAACGTCGATGTTCGAAGGTGCTCCTTCGGCCGTTCGGCATGAACATCTCCAATTGGAAAAAATAACAATACCAGTGCTGTAACAGCGTCGACGATCGATCAGGACCTAGCCCAATCTATTCCAAAATTCTGTATAAGCTAAGTTCATCACTCTCAGTTTTTTCGCATTATAGATCGTGTAAGGACGGACAGAGATATTCCAAGTAAAATACTCGACATTATTATTACTTTCATTACCATCATTTCTTTTTTTCTTCCTTTCAACATTTTTTACTCTTTTTTTTCTTCTTTTTGTAAAAGTGACTTTCGAAGGGTCAAGGCCCGATCCGTAATAAATAAACGAAAAACGAAACTAACGATAATGATATTTGTTTTATCGTGTATTTCGCGAGTGCTCATACATGGCAACTACAGTACAAGAACCATCACAAATCACACTCAGTCTTTCAAAAAAAAAAAAGAAAGAATGAATTTTCGAATAAAACATCTTCCGTCGCCGAGGCAGGAACGCCTCTTTTTATTTATTTATTTTTTCTATTGAATCATTCGTCGTATTTGAGGTCGCGCATGTGACGTAACGGCTACGACACCGAGGTAATCTTCTTCTTTTCTACTTTTTATTTTGCGTTTTATTTTGCATCATATTACGACATCGCACCGCACTAATACAATGTATATGCCGCATAATCACACATCGCATAGCCTGGACGGTACTGTTTTTTAATTTATTGTCTCGAAAGAATGGAAAGACGAAATCATTATTTTGGCGAACTCCGGGTCATCACGGACAATCGATGACAGAGGGTCGTGCGGGGTGAAAAATTATTCACGCACGACGCGTACTTCCACGTGCCGCAGGAGACAAACAAAAAAAATGCATACAGAACGATTATTACGACTTTTTATAAAAGTTAAGGTAAATAAATGAAAAAAGAAAACAAAAAAAATCTCGAAAATTCACGCGACGATGCCAAAATAGTTGATAAAGGTAATAATTAGAAAGTAAAATACTTGTAATAACTATAACGATACTATCAAAGTATTTAAGGATGAAACAAAAGAAAAATCATTTTTAAAGTAATACGATTATTGAAAGAATTATTATGAAGAATAAAAGAAAGAAAAAAAAGGAACACTAAAAGATTACGATTGAATAAATATGCAAAAGCGTAAGAAAAAGTTGAGAAAAAAAATGTATTTTTTCTTCCAATGCCAAAAAGATGCCATTTTGTTTTGTACGAAAAAACGGATGAGAAAAAAAAGAAAAAAAAAGTAAATAAAATTAATGCAGATGTGAGGAAAAAAATTTTAAGTAGTATGTAGCGAACGTATGTAAGTTGTGTAACATGACAAAAAAAAATTGATGTGTATGTCTCGTGAAATAAACTTGTCCGCCTTATTATGAAGCAAAATACAATAGCAAAGATTAAAAAAAAAGAAAAGAAAAAAACAATATTTGTAGTATACAATAACAGAGTTTGAAAAAAAAATAAACAATAGTAATAAAAACACAGCATCGTCGAATTGTCCAATATCATGCAACCGACTTGAAGAATTGTGAGGGGGTTTTCTATGGTGATTAATGTGCTCATAAAGGAGTTTGCAAAGAGTTTCTTGATTGATCTCACTATTTTTCATTCCGGTATCGAAATATTCCCGAGCCTCCCAAACGTAGGACATACGTGTACGTAATCAGATTAGACGAATATCAGAGAAATCGCAAAGCAATGTCGAAAACTAAGACTCATCTCAAATTTAATGATAAATTCAAATTTAGCACCAATGGAAAAAAGAAAAGAAAAAAAAATGAAAAATCTACGATATTTTACGCGTTGTAACGTCGACAAGATATTATTATGTATAGATGATAATGAAAAAAAAAACATTGTTTCCGGTTGATCTAAATGACAAATGTAAGTTTTTTGTAGGTGCGTGTTGAAAGACGATAAAGAAATGATAAATGAAGAGGAAAAAAGCCACTTACGATTACATACCATATTAGATTAAGCTAATGAGACGGCAGCGAGTAAAACGGGCGTAAGTATAGAGTCAAAGGGATTATTAAGATGCTGTCGATAGTTTATTCATCGACGTAAGGATAATATGTTTAGACAAAAAATACATATGTCACCTGTCATTGTGAATATACATAAGAAATGAAAAATGATAAATACAAGAAACTTTTATGAATAAATTGCAACGGTTCTATGTTTATTGACCTTTTGGTTTCCACAGACGGAATAGGTGTTTGGTATCTTTCGAAAAAATATCGCCGATGCACCGTCATAAAATCGCTAACAGTTTTTGACGGCAAATGAAAAAAACGCCGTTTCTCAGAATGCAGAGAGATCGTAAGGAGCTCATCTCATAAGGTAAACGTAGGAATGCTCGGATGGTTACGCAGCAGTTATTAATTGATCAAAAACAATTAATGTTGTGAAAATAACTGAAACCAATGTCAAGCTGACAGTTTCTAGTTTCCAAAACACATCGATTCATTAAAAAAGATAAATATTTTTTAATTACGAAAGAAAATAAGAGAGTCCAAATGTACCAGTCTACGGACGCGATTTTTTGGCACGTCCCTATATTGGGACATTGTATGTCCCAATGTTCCGTACAATCATAGATTTCTACAATTCTGATGTACGAACTCAACTAGTTCATATTAACTAAAAGAATTTCTTTGCCATTTATTAACTAAATGAATAGAAAAAATTATATTTGCGCGAAACAGTACTGAAGATAAGCTACGTAGAAAGCTGGCTAACCTGACTTCGGCGAATTGTCCAATTATTGGGTCGCGTATGTAGTAACGCTGTACCAATTTCCGGACACTCTGTCGTTCGACTTTTAACAAAATGCAACGATAGAAATTAATTTAGGCTTAAACCTTGTGTAACTTTTTTCTGTGCATCAAATAATGTTTCCTTATACGATTACAAGTGTCTAATTGGATTTCTAATAGTTAAATTCGGAATAAATCAAATTCGTAGTTGTACCTTACGTCGGAGCTGCCGATACAATGCGAAAATGTGCTGTTGCAGCCATCTTCTTGACGCGCGTTGTACACTTGGAAAGTCAGCAATGCCAGACACGCCGTTAAACTTTAACGTTTCGAGTTTACTGCTCCCCGCTGGGCGAGGCTTTATTATCACACGTAAAAAAATTCGTCCGTCGCCGCCTCTCCTATGGCAGTGCGTCCGAACGGAATTTGCACGTCCAGCTCGTCGGCACTTTATGTCCGCCGAACAAAACCGTGGTCAGATAGATTTTACGTCATCATATTCTTTGCAGATCGCATCGTCGTGCACGTTTTTCGGGGACCCCGACGACTGCAAGGGCCGTGACAAAAAAAAAGTAAAATAAGTTCCTGAAATACGAGCACAGTTGGCGAGCCGTCCGGCGAAAACGAGTGGAGCCTTAGAAGTGCACCTCGACGACGGCGACGATATCTTTTTATACCCTGGAAAATATTTTAAAAATATATAAAAAAGTCATAAAATTTAAACGGTTAGATTGAATACGAACGTTGTAAATTCTAGGTCCTCATTGAACAAGGATCCCCTACGTGAAGGGTCAAGTACTCTGACATTAAAATCTTAATTTGTTTCTTTTTTTTTTTTTACTAAAACACCGCTTCGTCTATGAGGAAACAACATTATGAGCCAACTGTTGCACACGCATCCGCGATCGGGATCCATATTTCTTGAATAACATTGAAATTAAGATCTTTAAATGTCAGTTTTGGAATCCACCTCGTAACTGTGCGGACTTGTTACGATTTCGCCGAATTGTTAAGAACATTTTTTGTTAAACGTTTCGAACTAATGGTTACCAAAGAAGCAGTGATCGAACGAAACGTTTAGACGATTATTTGGTCGTTCGATCGTTTCCCTTAGCACGAATTCGTGGATCGTTGGACTTGTTAGAGAGCATCTTGTGGCTTTTGCCATTCCATGGACCAGCCAATAGCATCAGCACGGCAGTCGAAGCCAGAGGAGTTCCGCGTAAGCGATAAATAATGGATGGCCGAGAGTGGACGAGGGTTCGATGCAATAGCTGCTGGCCTTGGACCTTGTTGGGTGGTTTTTGTCCTGCCCGCACGCAAGTCCGTCCTCTTCACCTCTCGATAGCTTCTCTTTTTCTCTCGAGTGTCAGTGTACGTGGGCACACGTGTGATCGAAATGACGCGAGCTGTGCTCGATTTGCTGGGCATTGCGTATATCGGTGTTGGTGTACGCACCGACCAACGTAGCTACTGACAGATACGCGACTTCCTTGTTAAATGTTGCAATCTCTTGAGGATTCAATACCTTCCACTCGAATAGCATAATCTTTAATTGAAAAACGCGACCGTTTGCCATAGGAATTCTTTTTTTTCGTAGTGACCGCCAAGAAAGAAATTATAAAATCTAATTTGGCGATCAGAAGTAACGTCACACCGGAAATACCGGTATGAAAATTTCATTTTTCAACCGGAAACGACGACATACGAAAATAAGTCACTTCCGGTTTGAAAATCTACTTTTAAGACCGGGACTCACGTCAGACAGAAAAACGTCACTACTGGTTTGAAAATTTCATTTTTCGACCGGAAATAATGTCAAACAGAAATACGTCACTTCCGGTTTGAAAATTGTTTTTTTCGGCCAAAAGTGATACATTTCCGGTATGGCGTCCATTCTGGTAAAAAAATGAGATTTTCAAACCGAAAGTGACGTATTTCCAATAATTCTATTAGAAATACGTCTTCCGGAAACACGTATTTCCGGAATTCTAAATTTCCGGTTTCTAAATTCAAAAGTACACTCGTAACATTTAAGATTCATTTAACTTTTTGGCGTAAATGAGTTTTGGCTAAAATAAATTTGGCGCACATGACATCTTAAACAAAAATGCTTATGACATATGTATTTTAGATCCGGGAATTGGTCGAATTGAGCTGGATTGCCCCGTATATCGATAAGCTACACACACAACGCATACTTGCCTCGATCGAACGGGCGGCATCGCCTTATCTGCCGGTAACAATCTTCATTGTGCAACTCACAATTAAGACTAATTAACAATTACATAAATCATGGATCGTGAACCCTCCGATCGGAGCCCGCATCTTATAAATTACTCGCCGTTTTATAATGCGACTTAGTTCGTATAATATTCGTTCGTCCGGGCGGTCCCTGTTCCAAGCTATTGTTCTCCCGTTACTGGGGCACTTTGCATCTGGCGCTCGCGATCTATCGTTGATTCATACACAATACGCCCTAAACTACTCGGGACAAAAAAAATGTACTTTCGACTAACGAGTAAAAAGCCCGGGGCTTTACACTATCCACGATAAAGATCAAAAAGCGAAAGCGAGCAAGGATCGATGACAAGCGTAATACGTTTTTGTGGCGAGTTGCGCTCGTGTACCCCGTCGATTCAAATACCTGCCTCGCATATTGCCGCAACGACTCATAGTTACTTATCGCAAAGATTCACATTATCGGCGATATTATCGTCCTGTGGTAAAGATCATTATTATTTTATTTTTATTAAAACGCAGTGGAATGCATTTAACTTTTGGTTTATATCGACGAACGATCGTCAGATTCGTTACGGTCGGCTTCGTATGATTGGATCCCCGTCATTCGTGTCATATAGCCCGTTCGAGTCGCCCGCGATCGGCAGGAATATGCGAATAAAGTACGTATGCATGTACGAAGGCGGGAAGCTCGCGGAATGCAGTCTGCACCGGTCCGGAGAGTCCTGCTGCGGGTCCAGTCTCCGCTGGATCTGGAAGGAAATCACCGGCGGTATAGAACTGTACGCGCCGGAGCCGGAGCAGGTAGACGATCAAAATGAGAAGAAGACTCACCCTCTTCGTCGAGCATCTCTTCTCTCTCCCTCGTTCACTCCTTCCATCGCGCCATATTCTTTCTCGCTCTTAAATTTACTGGCCGGCAGCAAGTCAGCCAAGAATCGTCGGCTTGAAATCGCTACGGACTGCACTCCTTTGCCCAGCGGCACGTTCTCCGCGGGGATTCATCGAGACACGCCTACTATAACTATGCTCGCTACGTACTATATTTATATATCTATATACATGCATGTATCTACCACACAGCTTCTTATTCATCTCCTTTTCATTTCGTTTATCGCGATTCCGTTCGGGAAACGATGTAATAACTATACAGCCAAGAAACAAAGTTACCTCTCTGATTTATTATCAGCTGTCTGCGTGCGTACCGTGCAGCCGGAGCGGCTACTAAAAATAGCTTGCCTTTTAAGAGTATAGATAACTGATAAACGAATTATCGTGGTTCATAGGCGATCCTTACGCAGGACGCGGCAGGATTGTTGACCGAACGAATTTGAACTTGCGGCGGTAAAAACGTATCGAGGTCGTCGTATTTGACTTATTCTCATCTCAGGACGTGTATGTAGGGGAGACCGGGGACAAAAGTAACACGGGTCAGTTGTATAAGCGAATATGAATTGGGTATGAATTGAGCAACATTATAGACATCACCTTATGCCGTGCAATCGCTTCATAGCTGAGTATTCAAAAATACCAATTCACGAAAACAAATGTGACTTGCGAGTGCAGAAGTGATTTTTCGACTGTGCGGATCGCGCCAGCTATGCGCGATCCTCGTTTCTCCCAAATGAGGACCAAAGGTGTTTACTTATCTAGGGTAAACGGGGACGTGTGTCCGCCTTTCCCCTAGACGAATACCGAAGGTGTACTAATAAGATTCGTAGATGTACTTATTCTGGGGGAAACGGGGACATTTGTACCCGTTTCCCCTAGATGAGGACCAAAGGTATACTCATGATGTAGGGGAAACGGGGTCACTTGTACCCATTTCCCCTAGATGAGGACCAAAGGTTTACTCACGAGAACCAGAGGTATACTCATCTAGGGGAAACGGGTACAAGTGTCCCCGTTTCCCCTAGATCATGAATACACCTTTGGTCCTCGTCTAGGGGAAACGGGAACAAGTGTCCCCGTTTCCCCTAGACGAATATCGAAGCTGTATTCCTGAGAACCAAAGATATACTCATCTAGGGAAAACGGGTACAAGTGTCCCCGTTTCCCTTAGATCATGAGTACACCTTCGGCATTTGTCTAGGGGAAACGGGGACACTTGTACCCGTTTCCCCTTGATAAGTATACCTTTGGTTCTCAGGAGTACACCTTCGACATTCGTCTAGGGGAAACGGGGACACTTGTACCTATTTCCCCTAGATGAGGACCAAATGTGTACTCATGATCTAGGGGAAAAGGGGACACTTGTACCCGTTTCTCCTAGATGAGTATACCTTTGGCTCTCATGAGTACACCTTCGATATTCGTCTAGGGGAAACGGGTACAAGTGTCCCCGTTTCCCCTAGACGAATGCCGAAGGTGTATTCATGAGGACCAAATATATACTCATCTAGGGAAAACGGGTACAAGTGTCCCCGTTTCCCCTAGATCATGAGTACACCTTCGACATTTGTATAGGGGAAACGGGACACTTGTACCCGTTTCCCCTAGATGAGTATATCTTTGGTCCTCATGAGTACACTTTCGGCATTCGTCTAGGGGAAACGGGTACAAGTGTCCCCGTTTCCCGTAGAATAAGTACATCGGCGGATCTTATTAGTACACCTTTGGTCCTCATGAGTACACCTTTGGTCCTCATGAGTACACCTTTGGTCCTCATGAGTACACCTTTGGTCCTCATGAGTACACCTTTGGTTCTCATCTAGGGGAAACGGGTACAAGTGTCCCCGTTTCCCCTAGACGAATGCCGAAGGTGTACTCATGAGGACCAAAGATATACGCATCTAGGGGAAACGGGTACAAGTGTCCCCGTTTCCCCTCGATCATGAGTACACCTTCGACATTTGTCTAGGGGAAACGGGGACACTTGTACCTGTTTCACCTAGATCATGAGTACACCTTTGGTCCTCATGAGTACACCTTTGGTCCGCATCTAGGGGAAACGGGGACACATGTACCCGTTTCCCCTAGATGAGTATACCTTTGGTTCTCATGAGTACACCTTCGATATTCGTCTAGGGGAAACGGGGACACATGTACCCGTTTCCCCTAGATGAGTATACCTCTGGTTCTCATGAGTACACCTTAGGTCCTCATCTAGGGGAAACGGGTACAAGTGTCCCCGTTTCCCCTAGACGAATATCGAAGGTGTACTCATGAGAACCAAAGGTATACTCATCTAGGGAAAACGGGTACAAGTGTCCCCGTTTCCCCTAGACGAATGTCGAAGGTGTACTAATGAGGACCAAAGGTGTACTCATAATCTAGGGGAAACGGGGACACTTGTACCCGTTTCCCCTAGATGAGTATACCTGTTCTCATGAGTAAACCTTTGGTAGTCATCTAGGGGAAAACGGGTACAAGTGTCCCTGTTTTCCCCAGGTAAATACCGAAGGTGTACTCATGAGGACGTAAGGTATACTTATCTTACATTACCATTAACATTAATGTACTTTTCTTGTAGAATAAAAAATCCAGATATTAAAATTACAATTCTTTTGCCTGGAATTTACAAAAATGTTCATAAAAAATAAAAATTTTACTGTAAAAGTGCGACCGCATATGTGTTTGAAATTTCAGAAACAGTTTATGTTGAAAAGCTTCCAATACCGTTCATTAATTTGCGAACATAATATTTTTACAGTGTGCTTTTTGAGAGCATAGACAAATGATGAAAGAATTATCATGGTTCATAGTTGATTCTTACGCAGGACGCGGCAGGGTTGTTGATCGAACGTACTTGAACTTCGTGGCGGTAAAAGCGTATCGAGGTCGTCGTCATTGACTTATCCTCATCTCCGGACGTGTATGTACCCATGTATACCAGCGTGTATCACACACAGATCACGGGTGCGCGAGCCCTGGCCGAAGAATCCGGCAAGAGAAGTCCGCTCGCGCCCGCAATCCCGCGATCTTATCGCGATGCATCGAGTCGGCAGATCGTCGCCGGAACGCCCTTTCGAAATTGCGCAAAGAATCTGGATCAGCGTCAAGAGATTCCAGAGGGGGGATCTCATTCGCTGTTGGATTCCTTGGCTCTGTCTGACGGTATTGGTGCGTTCGCTTTTAGCTTCTTGAGTTCCGGGGCCCGCCCGCAACAAAACACAGGAGTCATTCGATCGAATCGAGAGTTTACAGTAGAAACGGTACAAACGTTTCACGTGTACGGATTCCGATTGCCTTGTCAATTCGTTTGAGTCAAGTGTAATTGGGTGAAAGTAGTGACTTATACTTGACGTTCCATCAATATATTTAGCCTTATCTGCTCTCTATCATAGAACTCTAACAGGACATGGTTACAGTACACAGGTACAGAGTCCGAGCTATATAATCGGTGATATAAGTACAACCCGGAATGAAAGGAGAAACGTGTAGAAAGTTAATACTGTATAAAAAAAATATTTATTGATATTTTTGTGAATTGACATGTTATGATTTTAATAACATTTTAACAATGTCGCCTCACTAAAATCGGCGGGTCGAACGTTTTCTGGTTTTGGTCACGCGATATAACGATGGCTGAGGCGAAATTAGGCAAAAACGAAGTTCATAGGGAAATAAATACATCGGATCTCCGATTATTTACTGTTTGTTCTCCAATTTCCCTCGTGACAATTTAATCATAGAATTAATTTTTTTAATTGTTTAATAAAAAACAATGCTCTTTTACAATAAAATCGTTTAATAAAAAACAATGCTCTTTTCTAGATAACTTTTTTTATCCCAATTGTCATCGACGAAGTTTTCTCAATCTGGATCAGCGTCAAGATTTCAATCGGCGATTTGAGGCACCGCGTCCAGAAGGTCCAGTCTCAGCTGCACCGGTAACGGCGGCCGCGCGCTCCTTTTCGGTCTCGTTCGAGACGCGAGATGCGTTTCGATCCTCTTCTTTCCTCGGTTCATTTAGATCGTTATATTCGAGACTCTGAATACGTGGGGCGCGAGCGGGTTGCCGCAGTAATTAAACAGCATACCACACGGTGAGCCCTTGGGACGCCCACGCCTCTCCCACGGTATCCTCCCTCTTGCTCTGTCCATCTTATCCTCCTTCGCTCCGCGATCCTCTTCCACTCGTCGGGTTCATCTTCCCGAACGCACGGCTGCTTCCCTTCATCCTGCAAATCCTGAACGCAGTAACCGCGGGTTCGCTTTGCTGCACGTGTTCAGTACCTTTCTTTCCTGGGAACAGAGAGAAAAAAGTTACTTCAAAAAGGATGAAATAATTCATGTATGTAACAATAATTAATATTGTCAGTACACAATAATAGTAATCTTCTGACAAATGTTTTAGAAAACTGTGGATTTGTTTGTTGGTTTGGAGGTTTGTCCCCCCCCCCCCCCACGGGAATCAGGTTGGTCCCTCCCAGGCGCAAACCAGGGGTTGCCCCCCTTCCGTGAATCTGATCCCGCCCCCTCCTCTTTCGGTGAAGTTAACCCCCTTCAGTGAATTTGACCTCCCCCCTTTTCAATGAAGATGACCCACCCTTGGTAAATTTTTTACATGGTTGTATAGTATGAAGCTATATGGTATGAAGCCATAGTATATTTCTATAATATATTAAAATTAGAATCAGGGGGGGGTGGCGGGCGGGGGTCCATAATGGGTCCAAAAATATGATTTTTCCATTGATACGCATTTTTATGCATGCGCATGTATTGATTTGATATTCTATGTCGCCAGTGAAAATATTTTATTCATTTACGTGCAACGCGTTTGTTGTGTTCTTGCTTATCGTAATAATTATAATTAATCGTAATAATCAGCATGATAAAGTTTCAACTGAAATCTTCAGGTGTAAATTACAGCGAATCGGGAGTAATAACACATCAGTACAATTAGGAGGAGCGTCACATGCCCTGGTCAAAAGAGTCATGGAAGACCTTGCTTCGTGGATCGACAAACACAATGACGCTATCGAGTAAGATAGTTTAGAGAATGTATCTAGCTATAGTAAAACTATTCAATATTATTGACAAATCCACTATTATCAGTTGCGTCAAGCTCGTCGAGGCGACTTACACATGGCCTATCTTATGTATCGTTGGGTGTGGCTCGATTATGTTTAACTTAGTAGGAATTCAGGTAGAAGGTTCGAACCAATAATGAACAATCCTCCGAATTCATAGGTGAATTGCGAACCGCATGAATGCAGATACCACGGTGCTAATCCTCCGCCGCTTGGCTAGGATCCAGAAGAGTGACAAATCCTGTGAGGCATTTGCATTTTGTCGGACGCACAAGTGTTTCGAATCCCGCTACAACGAGACCACCGGCCGTCGTATATTTTTATTCCGCTCGCGAGATACGTGAGCAAAAAAAGGATATAACAAGTCGGGTGTTCCTTGAATTCCGTCGGGTCTGTACGGAAATCTAGCTACATTCCTGGCTACGCCTTTAAACTTTATCCTCGCGAAACACGTCGCGGAACAGGTCCTGTCTGGAGAGCCGTTTGTGTCCGGGATAGTAATCCTTTTAAAAAAATACCCGGCGAGGCTTAGAAAGAGCCGCTTAAGCCGTGTTCTGCAGCATCAATCAACAGGAAGGCTTGTAGATGTATGGACTCTGGTATTCGCGACCACGAAGAGCAAATACTACTATTCTGTATCGTTGTGCTATATTTAGGTTTGCAGTATCATTGGGCTTTGGGGAAGTCGAGCTATCGTTATAAAAATTGGCGGCTACAATGGAGAGTTACAGAAAAATCTTTGAAAGTTCAACTCTACAGAGGTCCAGCAAGCATAGAAAAAATATTTGGTACCCAATGCTTACCGATCGTATCGTAATGCAACTTTGATGCAATATGTTGGAAGAATGTTGAACAGATTGACAGCATGTTGAACAGGCTGAAAATATGTTGTCAGGTTCAAAGCAAGTTGAACAAGTTCAATAGGGTTGAACAGGGTGAACAGGTTGAGAGCATACCGAACAGGTTAAAAACTGAAACTTTGAAGTGACGTTTTCTCCCATGACATCGCTTCCGGTTTGAAACTAAGATTTTGAAACCTGTCGATAATAGTATTCCGATTTCGACAGCGAACGTTAACATAGTTTCCATTATACATGTTAACATGTTAACATCCATTATACATGTTAACATGTTAACATCCGTTATACATGTTAACATGTTAACATCCATTATACATGTTAACATGTTAACATCCATTATACATGTTAACATGTTAACATCCATTATACATGTTAACATGTTAACATCCATTATACATGTTAACATGTTAACATCCTTTATACATGTTAACATGGTTCCTGCGCGGATCCATGAATATATTGCTGCTCGAAAAATATTCAAGCTCGCATGGAGTCACGAATAATTAATCGAAGAACCCGACAACGATAAGTCAGTATCGTCCGATCCTCCACTAATGATCAAATATACTCGTCGCTCGAAGGCACGTTGGTTCGCAGTTTGACATATCACGAGAAAACCGCGTGCCGTTTCGTCGAAGAACCCGGACAGGAAAATCGGTTCGCCGTCACAATAAAGATCGGTAAATGTTCTTCGAAGGGAGATGTAAAAAAAAAACAAAAAAAATGTTTAATTGCCGCGGGGCGCTGTATTTATGCAAGAATTTCCACCGCTGCCTGCGATGGTGTATGGGGCACCTATGGACCTCATGCGGGGATCCGCCACTAGCAATAAGCTACAGCCGCCGCCACTCTCTGTCACGGAGAGGAAAATCGGTTCGACAACCCCATAACGATCGGTCAACTTGTGCCCCGAGGCTCGGTACGCTGTTTTGCTACTATAACACTATAACACCGAACTATACATGTACCGTTGGTCCAATGCCAGAAAGGCGTATAAGCACATATGAGCACACACCTCATACGCCCTTTTAACTTTAGGCCATCGACGTGTACGTCGAGTGCGAGCCCCAGCTAAATCGGCAGAGTGAAAACACGACAAAGCTCGGTGCGAGCGGCATTACTCTCGTTGTTAGAAACAATAGTAAGCAACATACGCAGCGGTGCAGCGTGGGTTGCCGGTCGCGAGAGCACTTGCCCTAGGGCAAAAAGGGCCGGTCCACAGCGTTTGTTCGAGAGCTGCCCGCCTCTCTTATTTTCATTCTTTCCCCCGCACGTTATACTCCCCGTGACAGGCTAAACGCGTCGTGCAATTAACGTTGCAGCAAAATTCCACAATGCAGCGTCTTGATGCGAACCAAGAAAAAAATGACCGATCGTTTCGCTTCCTCGTAGAGGAAACTCTGTTTTATATTGTAGCGGTTAGAAAAAAATTGTTTTATGACAATTTTAGCACGGTTACCGAGTTTTAGATTTTTCTCTTTTAGATGCAGTTTCATTACACGACGTTTTTGCATCGTTTACGCGTGTGCACGAATCGTGTGGTCCTGCACGCCGGAGAATTATCGCTCGGGGCGCACTGCAATTCTTATTGTTTTCTCGTGAGCGTACGAGCTGGAATGTTTGAGCGACCGATTTTTCTTGCATATGCCGTTTCATGCGTGTCCAAGAGTTTATGACTATGGCGCAACGTTTCGCGAATGAACGGAGAGCAGGCTTTACGAGCATCGTAGACTAAATACCGAATGCAAGCTCGGGCCGCGACGGCTGCATGCGCGACTCCAGTTTCAAAGGGGTATCACTCTTGGTTGCATTAACTTCGGGGATTTCGCGGTAGCGAAACTCGTTCTCGGTATCCAATAAATCTCTCGGCAACGTAACAAACAACTGCGATGTAAACTCACATGCGACTTATGCTTTCGAACATCTTTCGAGCGGAGAAAAAAAAGTGGTCCATAGAACTCAATCCGGTGATTAAATTTGAATAAAATCGAAACGATAAGATGCACGAGTAAAATAGACCACAGAGTTCACTTATGTTTCAAAAGTACTGTTTGTTATACCGATTGAAATTTTGCCGAAAACTCACTGATTTGGCATAATTATAAAAACAGTGTATTTATCTAAATAAACATTCTCTAGTGACTAATGATCCAATTTTGAAAAATCATTATTTATGAAAGTTTGACAGCTATTCCTTATCAACCGAGGGAAAATTCAGTGCAGAATATCATTAATAATCAATAATTATGCCATGAATAATAGTGAATAATTATAAAAATAGTGTGTTTATCCAACTAAACATTCTTTACAGACCAACGAATGAATTTCAAAAAATGATTATTTATCTTGCACCAACTGCGTAAAAGTTTGATAGCAGCTGTTACTTGTCGTCCGAGTCAACAAAATTCAGTGCATAGTATAATTGATAATTATGTCATGAATTATAAAAAAAAAACAGTGTGTTTACCGATCTAATTCTCCACTGACCGAAGAATAAATTTAAAAAAATCATTACTTATCTTGCACCAACTGGGCAAAAGTTTGACAGCAGCTATTGCTCGTCGTCCGAGTGAAAATTCAGTGCATCGAACGATTTCGCGCAGAGACCCACTGACGACGAGACGCCAGTGGGCCAAGGGACGCGCGTGTCTCCGGAATTCGGAATGACGTCCGGCTGGTCCACCGTGAGGCCTGCGAACTTGGCTGGACGTTATTTGCAATCTGGGCCTCCTTCGCGATCTCACACTCGGACGCGAAAATCGCTCGGGGCACGCGCGACCGTTAATCTACCGTAACGTATAGAAACGGAGGCTGGGAAGAGCCGCGAAAGAGCGATGCCGATGGTGAGGGTGCAGGCTGCAATCTGCTCGATGGCTCGGATTCGCCTGGATTTGCCGTACTCTGTAATACACGTTCGACTTTGAACGAGCATACATGCACACGGTGCGCGTACGCAATGCGTGCGCGAACTCACTTAAGGTAGCGAATCGTGTCCACTTCGCATAAGTTTCAGAGAAATGAACGAGAATTGCAAACTCTTCTGGATGCTAAAAAAAATCTGAAAAGTCTGCAAATTAAAGGTGCTGAAAAGATTAATTTTGCATGATAATAATTCCAAAATGTTATTAACAAATTGATGAAAAATAAAATCGTTCAACAAATCTCCCGGAAACCTAACTTTTTTGTATTGAAAATAATTCCTTCACTTTTCTGAATACGTACAAATTTTTTCAGATTTTTAAATTCACTTTGAATTTTCTTCTTTTGCATGGGAAAAAGTGTAAAAAGTCACAAAATTCAAAGTGAATTTAAAAATCCGAAAAAATCATACGTATTCAGAAAAATGAACGAATCATTATCATTAAAAAAAAGTTAGGTTTCCGGGAGATTTGTTGAACAACTTAATATTTCATCAAATTGTTAATAACATTTTGGAATTATTATTACGCACAATTAATCTTTTCAGCACCTTTAATATACTTGATTTTTTTTCAGATTTCTATCGAGGAGTGAATTCCTCTCATTTGTCCGGAACTTATGCGAAGTGAACACTATTCGCAAGGACGGCCTTAAGCCCGATCGCTGGTACTCTTCCTCCGTGGATCCGGGCGGTCGAGACGGAGGAGCACGCGAAACAGACGAGTCCGGAACACACACGGCCCGATGGACGCACGGTATTCGGGGACATGTGTGCGCGTGGAGGCCTCCTTTTTCGACGACGGAATTGGGTCTATAGGTAACGCGGCTCGGGACCGCATTTGCGCCCGTTCGAGTTTGCGTTACCAGCAACCAGGCAGACTGTGGGGCCCGTCGATTCTCCGGTGGAGCCGCACACCTTGCGATCGGACGCGAACCTCGTACACGTACGTAAATTCACCGAGGAGACGGTTCACTGGTTGAACGACATCCCGTCCATAATATTGCCAGACTTAAGTGCCCAAAGCGACATGGCAATCTTCGGGAAATACTTTCGGGCGAACCTTTCCACTTTCAAAGAGGAGAAGTCGCAGTAAGACGGATCTGTAGTTCATAAAGATCTACGAGTACGCGGGTGGAAATATCAGTGTGTTCCATCGGGCCCTAACGAGGTCCGGAAAAGACCTGACAAGGCTCGGACCAAGCCTCGATGTAACATCCTAAAATTCTTGCTAGAGTCTTGGCAGAAACGGGCAATACAGGGAGTAGCAAGATTCTTATAACCGATCACAACGATCTCGGGGCAAGAGTTCCCGAAATCAAAGTATGGGGAGCTCTTGGATTCGAATCTCGGTGCCGTAGGCTCGTTGGCGGAAAAAAAATTGTGATTCGACGAAGCTCCTCGCATCTGTAGCACGATAGTCGATAGGGCAGACCGGGGCGAAATGAGACAGTGGGGCAAAACGAGACAGACAATCGGAATGCAGAATTATTGGAAAATTGCGTTTCGGCTGGGACGTCCCATTTTGGCCCACCGATGTATCCCAATTGTCGGTCCCGTTTCGTCTCGCTGTCCGGTTTTGCCTCGGTCTCCCCTACATATGTCTGTAGACGTCCAATGTTTACAGCCGGCAATCGACGTGACGCAGCTCAGGGGCCGTGAAGCAAACCTAGAAGGTCGACTGAGTTACCGACACTCAAAAAGTACACTGCGAGAAGGATCTAGTAAAAACTACCGATCATCTAAGAAAAATTACCATAGCACATAGTATTAGGGCAGCCGGCCGCCACCTATGGCGAACGTCTCAGATTATGCAAAATTTTTTATTGATATGTAAGAAATGTAATGTATGTAAGAATGTAAGAAATGTAATGTATGTAAGAATGTAAGAAATGTAATGTATGTAATGTATGTAAGAAAAATTCTTATGAATCCGGTACTTCCTACCATAGGTGGCGTTCTAGTTCTCTAAGGTAAACGTACCAATGGCCGGACACTTAACGGAGCAGTCCCAGTCCCTGGACATGCATGAAAAATCGTATTTCCATCTCTCTTGCACGCACGCACTGTCCGGCCGCTGGGACGTGTCCGATCATTGGTACGTTTACCTTACTACTATGTGTTGTGGTAATATCTCTCAAGTGGTATAGTCATCTTTACCAGATCCTTCTTTCAATGTACAGTTAACGTTTACTCATGCTGAGTAAACCCCAATGTGAAACGGTACCCATTAAAGGAAAAAATATTAGGTCCCGTCGCTAATAGCCATAGCGGTTGATGTGACGTTAAATAAAATTAACTAAAAAAAGATTCTTCCACTTACGGCCAAGAAATTGGGAACAATTTCGTTGCCTCAAATGAATCGTTCCAAAATTGGCCAAAATCAAAGTGGCCAAAATTGAGCCTGGGCGAAGGTTGTTTCCTCCGTTGAATTAATTCAACGGAGCAAACAACCTTTAAAGTTGAACAACTTTAAAGTTTTTGGAGCAATCGAACGGGTGCAACTCTTCGATGTTCGAGGAATTCGATAAAAAGTTGCTCAACGCCCATCGAGCTGTCGAATAGCGATAGAGTGGCAATAAATCGTATCGGGAAAACTGCAGCGCTGCATCGAAGCTCTCGGTTGAATGGCGCGGTTCGTATAAACTTTGGGTCGGTCTAATGAGAAGGAGAGATCGGTGGAGCAGTCGCTCCCGATAGTCTCCGTGGCTCGCTGTGCGCGAGGAGGATACGGTGGAAGGATCGAGCGAACCTCGCGCACTCGCCGGTTGTACTTCCACTCGATACAAGTACGAAACGTCGAGAGATTCGCTGCCGCTGTTGCTGTTGCTCGTTCCGTCGCGGCCGGCAGTACATCAATACCGAGATTCCCTATCGCCGGTTGTAAATTCCAGTCAGATTTTAATCGTCGGACACGAGAGTGCTGTTGCGTTCGGCCGCGATAGATCGAACGGGAGGTCGCGCGGCCCAGCATCTCTCCACGGCACAGCAACAGCGGAAGCCTGAGAGCCTGAGCGAACGGGCGGGTGTTTTCTACACGTCTCCTCCTCTCTTTCCCTCTTCCACACGGCGAAACTATCCTTCGCATCGGTGGGCTTCGCCGAGCGAGCAGCGAACTTCGGATGCCTCGTCGAATTATTTCCTGGGAACGCGGTCGCCCTCGATATTACTCTCGGGGGAAACACCCGGTGAATAATTTCATATCGAATATCGTTATACAGCGTCTACGATTTCTTATTAATTTTTTTTGTTCCGTACGAATTACCTGATCATTACGGAGCACATTGAAGCTGAACGAAGCCGCTGATTAGTACATTGTCGTACGAGGTTGCGCGTCCCAATTTTTTTGGGTCGATTTCTGCAAATCGTCGGAAATGCTGCAGCGTTTTGTGATCGATAAAAATTGCAAAAGTAACGATGGAAAAATAAATTTTAAAAAATCATAAGACGATGCGAAGATAAAACAAAAATATTGTACGAAACTAATGTAAACGCCCGAGCCACAATAACCTGCTAGTTGTAAATATATAAACTCCGAATGGAGTCCGTGGTACCGGAGACGCGGGGTTTCGTGTTTCCATCTCGGGCACGAATTACGTAGGTACTTATCCGCGTGCGATTACATACGTAGGCGTGGGTGTAAGCAAACCTCGGTGGATACTATAGTGTGTCGCACTTGGTTAAATATTCGACTACAGTTTATATATCTGTTGGCTGTATACTAGACGTAATCCGCTCGCAACATCGAGGCTGAGGCACGTTTGCGGTGTCGAATGCTCGAGGAACTTATCGCCATTGGACTCTCCTTCTTTATACTCACCTATGCACACTATATCAATGCTATAATACGTTTCGTGAATAGTCGTCACGTTTTCACCATTCTCCCAGATCTCCGTGTACGAGATCTGTATAACGAGAATTACTCTGCCACGTCATCGGGTCTTTATTCGCGGAAATTTATATCGAGATTTAATCCCCCTTGCTTCCCACAAGCGTATACGTAACTCATCGGCTGAGCCCAACTATTTTATACCCTGTTTATTCATCATTATTAGCATTTTTGTTCGTTTTTATTTGATTTTTATTTTTTCTATCTTTTTTATGTTGTTTTTTTTTATTATAATTTTATTTTTTAACTCTTGGTTTTAAAAGTTCATCAACGAAGCCAATTAACTCTGCGTCATTAGTCCCCAATTTTCCCTGGATAAATATTTAATCTTATCGCGCTTCGACGAAATAAAAAAAAACCGGTCATTCAAGATCTCATCGAGTTCGGAGAAAAAATTACCAAGTATTCCCGACCAGTAGATTTGTTCACTGTTTTTCTTTGCAATCTTCCGTTCCACGAAGATAAACGAGCTTCCTTACTATCCGCTCGAGATAGTTCCCGCTGCGGCTGAAAAAACACGAGTGGCGCAATGAGGATTGACTTCTATGGTCAATATGCGGGCATCCATTAAAGGTCCGTGACTCCCACGCGTGACAGATACTGAGTCAGCGTGCGATATGCTCGCCGGCTTTCTTCCTATTAGTCCCTTGTCTCCGGTATCCGTTGATCCGTACCGATCACAAAACGCGATCGCGTGACCCGTGTGCACACACGATTATCCCGCGATCGTGATCCACCGATCGCCCGTTGATCCCCCGACGGCTCGAGATCAATCACGGGATCGATAGGTGTAGTGTGGGCACGATCTCTCGTAAATTCTTGCAATTTATTAATATCGGACAAGTATATCGGCGGCGCATGTATCGATGAGTTATCGATGTCGGTGTGTGTTTTCACCCTTTCCGCTTACATGCATCGATACCGAACTGTTTTCATCGTGCGCACGGTGCACGCTGTGTCAATCAACGCCCATAGGCACGGTTCACGGCAAAATAATTTTCATGCACTGCCAGAGAAACTCGCGATCCCTCGTTACTCCCCCCGATCAATTTGAACTATCCCCGGAGTTTTTTTTTTTACTAAACGGAGGCGTGCTGAGCAACAGGAGCACGCCGCCGGTACTTACCACCACCGGGCGATCGGGCAAGAGTTCGAGTTCCCAGGCAGCAACGAAGTAGAGTCACCCATGGTTATTGGGACTCTGTGTGGAGCGTTCGAACATTGTGGTGGCGACGACGCGATATACGGATACCCATAAGAGTTTAACGTTCGAGTACATTCAACATGTCCTACCGCGCGTCGACTCAGCCAGGGACCGAGCGGCTTCGGCCCACGCGTTTTCCTTCACTGTTCTTGATACACCGCTGTAAATATTTCACTCGTATTGCTCGACTGCTCGCAGTTCTCAGCGCTCGGGCACCAACGGCAGCCCAAAAGTCAGCTCCCACATTTCATGTGTTAACTGCGGATAACTGACAGGTTGCTGAGGCTCGGCCGCCTCGCACTCACGCTATGGACGATGAAATTTAGAAGACGCACATTTAGATTTCCGGATATTTACCGGAAATACGTCACTTCCGGTTTGAAAATCTAATTTTGCGGCCGGAAGTGACGTCATACTAGAAGCTGCGTCACTTCACGTTTGAAAATGTCATTTTTCTACCGGAAGTGACGTCGCACAGGAAATACGTCACTTCCGGTTTGAAAATCTCATTTTTCGACCGGTAATGACACACCGGAAATACGTCACTTCCGGTTTGAGAATTTCACTTTTCAATTGGAACAGTCGCTATACCGGAAATAGGTCACTTCCGGTCCGGAACATTACATTTTTTGCTGCGAAATGATTTGAAAGTATGGGAACTGTAAAGTTAATATTTCAAGTGCGGAAGGCAAAGTGTTATTTTCGTGGAAGAGCATCGACATGGTTAGAGTGTTAAAAAAACGAGCACCACAGCCTCTCCTTACGGAACATACCGAATGAATTATTCTCTGAACGAGGACAGCGTATGCAGATGAGACGAGCTGTCGCGAGGTCAGCATTTCCGTGCTTCTCGGGACAAGCGCATCGCCAGCATATATCGCAAATCGGATCCGCCAATCGCGTTAGCAGTGCGTGTAGAGAGATGCGCTAAACTCGTACTCGTTGGGTCGTTGCTATCTCAGCTGCACGCATGAGGGCGCACTAGCACAGGAACACGACACTACCGTGTTACGTCCAGTTATGTCACGACTAGTTATGCCAGTCGACAATTTTTTTTTTTCTTCGATATTCTACTCCTCTCCATTTGTTTTTATTTTTATTGTTTTTTTTTTTTTTGTATTCTTCTATCGCAGCTCTACAGCGTCCATAACGACCCTCTCGAGAGCGTAAGAGCCAGATACGCTTCTTCGTCGTGAATATTATATCTTCATGTTCACTTGTTACGAACGCATGCCTTGCGTAACGGGACATTAATAATTTTTAATTCGAATGTCTCGCGAGCAATGAGTGTAATGAGAAATGTAGAAATGTTCCGTGGTAACAGCAAACACGTTTATTGGATAAAAACGTTTATTCAAATGAGATGCGCATTCCTGCGGGTGGATTACCGTTTTCCTAATGTATTTCTCATCTCGATATCTGCTGTCGTATAAATATATAAATGTGTATATATAAATATTTTTAAATAATTCTTCCAATTAGTAAGGACCAATTAAAACTCTGGAGATCTCAACATCCCGCTCGTACGATCAGCTATCATATTATAGTGTTCAACCAGTAAAGTATGTGGTATCAAGCCCGTGGCGAGTAGCTCGGAAGATCTTTCCAAGCTGCTCCACCACGGCCACGGGGAATCTTTCTCTGTGAAAACGTCATCCGACACTGTGGAATCGATGTTTTGATAAAACCTTCGGCGTATCCGGTGACCGGCAGCAACAACGACGGAGCGGGTATAAATGACGACGATCGGGCATGGCAATCCGGCTCTCGCGCTCATAGTTCTTCTGCCCAGTGTCTGCGCAGCTTAGGTAGGAATTACAGAAGAACTTAGAGAGATCAACTCGTAGATACTTGGCTCTGGCCTGTTGCTACGTGCTATGCCGACTGACGACCACATGTGAGTCATAATATTTTCCGATCTGCGGCGCATTGAAGTAATCTGAGGAAACAAAACAGCGGCGCGTGTTGGCAAAGTGCCTCGAGCAACTCTTTCCATTGCACCTACGGTATGCAGGTTCATCGGCCCGTTGTTAAATTCATCAGTGACACATGGACTGCTTCGAAGCTGAAAGTTCACGGAACAACGAACTCCAGCGTGAATTCGTCGGATGTGAGGTATCGGAGAATGCACGGAGATAAGCTGTCAAGGTTGTACTTGCGCGTTAGCCTGTCAAATGAGAGTTGTTTTATGACAATTTTGAAGTATCACCATTTAAGTTTTGACATAATAGCAATATGATAAAGTATTACTGAACATGTTTAAAACGCTACCTGATAGCATTCTCTGCGAACTGTTAAATATTAACTGTTAAGACAGCTCTAATTTTGACTCACGTAGTTTGACAGTGAGAAAAATTTGACACGTGATCATACTCATAAGATATGTATTTATGCAACTCATGTATAAAAAGTGCTAGTTTTCGGGCTTGCCGAAAGAGTGGCGTAAGTGGTGCTTTACAGCCAAGTGTACTGTAAATATCGGGCCGATTTTTCTTTACGCATGCTCCTCATACTCTACGCACGCTTCTCATACTCTACGCACGCTTCTCATACTTTACGCAATTCGTTCCAAATATTATTACGCGATATTAGGACGGTGTATCGAACATCATACGCGGCCTGTGAAGTGAATCGAACTCGCCGCACTTCACTGCGTGCGTATAAAATTCGCTTTACCGCACTTGAATCGGATATTACTATTAAACAAAAAGTTCATCACGACGATTTCACGATCGTTAATACATTTTCAAATCATTGGTATGAGGTGCATTTGTGCATGCAGGTGTTCGTTGGGTGATGTGCCTAAAGGACCTCAGATCCTAATGTACAATAGATGCCATATCTACCTATCGACCGTAAGGATACCAGATGCGAACGAAAACTGTTTACCGATCTCTGGAGCTCAATTGAGAAATCTAACGAAAGAGCAGTCTCGCACGGCAGTACGAAAAGGATTCTGCCACTCTCTCTTTCTCATTATGTCTCAGTGTCACATATAGAGTTTGTCGAGATGCATGACTGGTTGGGGTGGCGACGGATTTCTCGATTCATTCACACGGAACTATCCGAGTATCCGCCTGCGCCAGAGTTCCCTCGTTCCCTTCGACCCCAAGGGGATGACCCTCATCTGCAATAGCAACAACAACTCGAGCGGCATCAAGCCGTGTGCTTCCCGGCATTGTGCACTTTCGTATTGCGCTCACGAATTGGGTCGTGTAAACTCGGGCTAGCGTTTGTGTTCACAGTGGATGGGTGGATATTTCCGTCTCTCACTCTCGCTCTTTCTCGTATCATCGCGCAGTACCTCGAATTGAATCGTGTTGTACCAGAGGCGGTTTGCTGCCGCCGCTGCTGCTGTTGCTTCATGCGCACAGAGAACTCTCCGCGGATCGTTGAATGCATTTCTGTTTCCAGCCAGACGCCCCCGCGTCTAGACGAGAAAACGCTCTGCATCAACCACCGGTGGGTTACTCGGTTTCATCAGGGCTGACCGCTGGTTATCCCAGGTCTCCGTTTCAATTATGAAATTGGCCAAATAGGCGGATGTTTCGTGCACAGAAACGCCAACCACTTGAACGCCGAACGGCGAAGATGATAACAGACTTATATGCAAATAAACGAAGTTGAACGAAGTTTCCGGAGATCGAGTTGATCGAAGCGTGTTATCGTCGTGCCTCTGAATCTATATGGTAGAATGTGATTGTGGTGATAATCGTCAATCAAAGAAAACCAGGATACCTTCTTCGTTACATGATCTCTTCGATATCGATATAAAGAAAGAACCATGACTATATCACCCGCTATTGCCCTACAGACTCTCGAGCCATCCCGCGCATTTCCGTGCCGGTGAGAGGGCTATTGCTAGTTCCAGTATGCAGGATTCATATGTTATAAGAAGACTTAAGAAAGACGTCCGGGATGCCAAGTGGCTGCATACACTCGGCTAACCAGGAAATCCAATCCCGTTTCTTTCGTCGTACGTTTCGCCGAGGCGCACTGTTTATTCGATATGTGCTGCATATGCATAGCCGTTGGTGACGACGGGGAGGAAGCGAACGACGACGGCGACTATGAGCGGGTGAAACCGGCATTGCGATTGCCAACTCGTTTTTTCTCCGTTGCACCGTGCATAGTTAGAGATGTGCTTCAACACGGACATCTGCTCCGTGTGCCTATGTGTTCCTATCTCGGAGAACGCAATAAAATGCTCACCTCGAAAGTCTCTCATTGCCAGTTATCGCTCCTTCGCGAGTATGCCTCGTTCGCCTATGCGAATGACAAAATTCCAGCACTTTCGGGTCGAACCACTTTTATATGCAATCCGCGCACCCGTTGCGAGGAGCAGCGAGCGCACCGGGCACCTTGGATCATAATATACTGGCAAGTTCTTCAGGCCTCGCCCCCTCGCTACACTGAGAAAACGGAATGGTTGGATTAACCAAATTTGCGGTGACATACGTTCAAGGCTGTTATTTGGTTGGTACAACTAAAGCATTGTGTTGGACGATTATTCGCTTTAGTCGATTCAAAATATAGTTTCATAAAAACAACATTTTTTGAACGCATGTCAGCGAACCTTGGTTAATCCGATTATTTATTTTTTCTCAGTGTCAAGACTACGGAATTTTAAAAAGGTAAATTTTGATTTCCTGAGATTTATCGGTAATATCGTTACTTCCGGTTTGAAAGTCCCAGTTCTTTCGCTCGGTAGGAAAATTGTGGTTTTGCGCACGGTTCCCGTGCGTAAAAACTCCTTAAATACATCACATCACTTCCAGTTTGAAAATCTCTTATTTCGACCGGAATGAACGTCTTACCGAAAATACGTCAACTTAAATACGTCACCAAAAACGGGAATGGTCAGCTTCGCGAAAAGGGGGCCTGGCACAAACATGCAAACGAACAAACAAACAAACCCACGGTTTCTAACAGTACATTTTGATACGAGTGACAAAAAAAAATTTCTGACGACTGTGAGTTTGCAGCACGAGCCGAAGGCGAGTGTTGCAAACGAACGAATTCAGAAAACGTTTTTCGCACGAGTATCGTACAGAGTTCTATTTCACAACGTGTGAAAATGAGGGTAGTCGCACGCAAAGCGTGTGCCAAACCGCCATTTTCCCACCGAGTGATATAAAATATATTATAAGATAACGCGAGGTAGAGTTTAAGAGCAACGAGGCAAAGGTAGTCCCGCTGGGAGGAGAATACGGAGCGTGGGAGTTGGTATATTACGGGAAGTTAAATCGAATTCGCTCGATTGAGATTCAGGAATGCGGAGCAACGCTTAACACCGCTCGAGCTCAGGAGTCGGAGGCCCCCCTTTTCCCCCCGGACTTATTGCCATGACAAATGCACGCAGGTCTCGATGGCGCGCGGCGATCTTGCGTCGAGAAATGCCTGCACGCACGGGCGCGAGGGTGATACGCAGACACGCACTGATACGCGGCAATCTGTGCGATAGATAGGACATAAGCACGTCTCAAATCAACGCCCGCAGATTGGCGACTGGACGGACATAAACATATAGTGTTAACGAGTAGATAAATATTGTTTTGAAAAAAAAAACGCAGAACAACGTATGCCCGGTTTGTCCCGTAATTTGCAAGACATGCGGCGAATATCCGATGGATATTCTCATTACGAGGAATAGAGTTTAGGCGCCCCTCGTGTTTACGATAGGCTGTGCTATACAAATTGACTCACGATTTCGTTACTTCCGTTAGGGTGATTCAGGATGATGTGGCACGACGCGTGATATGGCCAATGGTTGGTTCTTCGTAGGATCCCCTTCATTAATGCCTAGACAATATGAATAGAACTGCTGGTTACATTGGTTGGTCGAGTTGGTAACAGGCCAATGACTGTAATCAACCGAAAATTTTACCGGAAACCGCCGTTCGAAAAATATCGCTTTCACACTTCATCTCACACCGCTGGCGAAGTTAATACTAGGATTCGAACTACAGAGGAGCGAAGCTCTCACGAACTTGTGTAAACTGCGAAAAGTGTTTCCTAGTAAAGAGCGGCGAACGTGCGTTATAGCTGGAGGGTCTAAACTCGTCGTGGCATACGGAGCGACGGGTGAGCATAAAGAGCGGAGAGACCGAACGACCGACGTACAGACGAAGGAACTCTTCAGCGTTATCGTGACGGTCAAGTGGTGAGGACCCAATATGGTCAGCCACGCGATGATTTTTCGTCAGAATTGTAAACGTTCGTCCAAACATTTCTATGATATCCGGAAATCGTTAAAGCGGCTCGTCGTTGGAATCACGCACCATAGAAATTTTACTCTAAAGCCCGAACTCTTCATACCACAAATGCCTCGTGATGGAAATCATGCGGATATTAAAAACCACAAATATTTACCACAAACGTCTGTCCCCGGAATGTTCGAATTCTTTACATTTGGAGAAATCCAAAAATCAACCATCTCCTCAAAACAGGAAAACCCCAACGTTGGACTTCTTGTTTTTTCGTTCTCATTTATTTAAAAATAAAGAATAAAAAAATGGGGACGATGCATGGTTTTCTCGGTGCAAAGAGATGAACGCTTTCCTCATCGCGGCGGAAAACGATGTCACCGAAGGACATCTCACCGGAGGTTTGTGCGGAAATGATTGCAACATCGCGAAAGAGACACGGCGAACACATCGGAAGACATCATGAATGGGTTCGCACGAACGCCGCTGGCGAACCTGCCAACAGATCAACGACCCCCGCACGACGGCCACCGCTCTCCTGAGACACACGGCAGCGCCGGTCTCCGAGACAGCGGAGACACACGCATACGTACCAATCGCGGGGTTTCGCCGCAACGGTGCCGGATGATGGCGTATTTCTCATTCGCACCTCGGAGGACACTTATGACTGTCTCACTGATACGCGGGGAATTGTTTTCACGCGCCGTCCAACGCATTGTACAATTATGTTGTTAAAGTCCCTGTCTCTTATATTGCAAGCCCAAGTTATTTTCGGCGTGTCACTTATGATTAAAATTATATCGATAAATATATACCTGCGCAAGTTGATTCAGACTTTTAGATCGCTTTTGGCTTTCTGGAATTGAGAGACGTAAAATAATAATAACCTACATAACTATAAAGTTCATGTCGTTTGGACACTTCCACCTATACGCACTAATTCTCACACAGCTCCTCACAGATACTCACACGGATACTCACACGGATACTCACACGGATACTCACACGGATACTCACACGGATACTCACACGGATACTCACACGCATACTCACACGCATACTCACACGGATACTCACACGGATACTCACACGGATACTCACACGGATACTCACACGGATACTCACACGGATACTCACACGGATACTCACACGGATACTCACACGGATACTCACACGGATACTCACACGGATACTCACACGGATACTCACGCGGATACTCACGCGGATACTCACGCGGATCCTCACACGGATCCTCACGCGGATACTCACGCGGATCCTCACGCGGATACTCACGCGGATACTCACACGCATACTCACACGGATACTCACACGGATCCTCACGCGGATCCTCACGCGGATACTCACGCGGATACTCACGCGGATACTCACACGGATACTCACACGGATACTCACACGGATACTCACACAGATACTCACACGGATCCTCACACGGATCCTCACACGGATCCTCACACGGATACTCACGCGGATATTCACGCGGATACTCACGCGGATACTCACGAGGATACTCACACGGATACTCACACGGATCTCACAGATACTCACAGACACCCGCACAGATACTGCGAGTGCGCGAGCCAACACAACCGCTAGTAATAATAATAACAATGTGGGAAAAATCAAAATATTTACTACAGGCATCGTATTGATATCTCGAACTATACGGTATCGTCGGTTTGCCACAATCCGCACAGCCAAAGCCTGCGGTTACCATGGCAGGAAGACGCGCGTGCAGATTCAGGACACGTCGGCACGTAATCAAGGTGCATACCAGCACATAGGTCTATCAGAAATTTTACAGTACAACATAGTGTGCATCCTCGCAGAACGTGAAGCGAAAGGGGATTGAGTATGAATTACGGGAGGGACAATGCAAGGTCTCTGCAATTTAGTGATATAAGAATTATGTAAGGAGACTCTCTGCATCCGCACGTAGGTAGGAATTAATTTGTACACAGGTGACGAGGCGAGACTCGTATGAATGAAAAGAGGTGTGCGAAAAAAAGCTGAACAACGTACGGAATATATTGAAGTGTATATAGAATTTTTTTCCGCGTCTTTTTTTTTATCACGGTAGAATGTTTTTGTGGTCTCGAGTTTCGCGAGATTGTCTCCCATCTCCTGTTTCGATATTCCTTTCAGCGCTAGGTGTGCGAAAATGGGCCCCTTGGAACTCGGGTTTTGTCGATGACAATAAAGGCGTTGCGAGGCATTGATGACGCAAACATGCATACATTTGGGATTCGCCTTCGAACGATTGCGTCAGCGGTCGAAGGTTTATTATCTTCTCGAGTAATAGGGACGGTCTAGTCTCCGAGGATGAGTGACGCAATTCAAATTCGCGTCGCAATTTAAATGACAATAGTTTCCAGCTCTTAAAGGCCGTTGCCGAGCCAAATGAGTTTTGCAGGGCATAATCTTTAAAAAAAAAAAGAAGCTCCTCTCCGCTCTCGGTCTGTACCGATGCACACATGTACCTGCATCGCTTCTGACCGAAGCGTCCATTCGATGGGATCTTCAATTTTATTGCCATTAGCCCCGTTGTAAATGTTTTTTTAATACCCTTTCTCTCCGCGGGTCGTTAGCCAATTTAAACCGCTAATTGAGTGGAATTGTGTGGGTACATTGCGTGTGTGATACGCACCAGGGCTCCGGACTGTAATTGGAGTTTAAAATAGATCGAAGTGCTGGTCTGGCCGGCTGTTTGTATCGTTGTTGCGCAATGTGCATAATACACATATAGTGCGGTATGTCGAGAGAACCGCCGTTGAGCACGGGCGAGCGTGAAACGTGTCGTTGATACGTGTTCTCCCCTCGGGCAGCAAAGCGGTCTCTCCAGAGTCTCACCGGCTCTATCGAGCCTTCGATGGTTCGGCTTCGTCGCCACTGCGCGAATGACACTCATTAACGAGTCCCGCCGCACGCGCTAATACCGCTCGTTCAGGAAGCCACGGGCCGAAGAAGACGACGACTCTGCGCGAAGACGAGAGGACGGCGCGTCCGTTTCCTCGTCATCGCCCCGAGCATTTTGCACGGAGAACGCGTAGAATCGACTCGCCGAATATCTCAACTATTAGTCAGTAGACTTCCCGTTGCACGTTCCATTCATGGATCTCGAACGCCGGGCACTCGAGTTGCGAATTGCAAATTAAAATTATGCACCTACATCGCACGGAGAAAATGAATTGGTTGCTCCATCGACTGTGTGGTTAAATGCACTCCGAAAGATGAATTTTTTTGCCAGATCGATTAATTGCCCCAACAAGGGCGAAGAAATGAATTGATTGCCAAACAATTGATTTGTTCGTCCACGCAAACAAATCGCCAGAAGCGCATTTAACCAGGTTCGAGAAACTAATTATTTTTCTAGGTTGTGTGCCCAACTAGATGAGCCTCGTCCAGCTGGACACTGAGGACATTCTTGATCGCCGCTAAATCGATTTTCACCCTGAAAGATCTCATTCTCTTTATAAGAAGATGCTTTCCACGAGCATCGAGATCCGGGACCTTCTCTTCCACTCCTGTATCCAAGCCGACAATCAACACTCTTTCGAGTTCGAAAGAAAGTTAATTGTACGTGCTCCGGCTCATCCTCTCGTAGATTGGCTTTCCAAGAAGTCGGACAGAATTTCTTCATTCCGACGTAACGCTGAACTTAATTAACTCCTGTTTACCGACGAACGTGAGGAAAATTTGATAAGTCCCGATAGCTCGAAATCTCCGATTCCGATACCCTCGAACGATTATACAAAGTACGTACTGGCAAGTGCGCTATTAAAAGAGTATACCGAACTCTATCCGAGCATGCCGTGGCGAGAGCACGCCGAAGACTCGGTAGCTCGCGGGCGCTGAAATAACTATCGCGCATGCGGGACCAATTAAGGCGCGTGCACGGCATTCCACGGGGATGCAAGTGTGTCGACGGGTTATATAAGGTTGTGCAGCATGGCTGGACTCGCGGACTCGGGTGCAATACGTACTAAGCTGGGAGCAGCATCCATGGTCCAGACTCGAGGCATACGCGAAGCTGACACACAATAGCAAGAGTCCGCGAGAGGACGGAGGCTGCACTCAGAGAAGGATCTCGGAAAAATTACCGAGTCATAAGGTACATTTCGAACAGGCAACATGGTACACTGGCGCCACCACTGTCGATGTGTGGAATTTTTACAGGGCCCATAGCAATTTTTAACCCACCCAGATGGTAATTGTTTTAAGAAGGCGGGTTGGCGAAATTTTACTTATCTGGCTAAGAATTTCGTGGATTACAGTTGAGAATTCCGTGGATTAAAGTTGAGAATTTCGTGGATTAAAGTGGAGAATTCCGTGGATTAAAGTTGAGAATTCCGTGGATGAAGATTGCGAATTCCGTCGATCAATTTTTGTTATTTTGTTAAATAAAATATTTATGTAGAGATACAAAAAACAAAAATTGATCGACATAATATGCCGGTATTACCTACAAACCTAAAACAAACGGTACGCGATGGCGACGCCACCGATTACTATATTTTCTGGTACGAAGTACTTACATTATAGCACAAATTACGGGTTATTCGGGTAATCTCTACGATAGCGAAAATTACCATATTTTCCAGCAGAGTGTGTTAAGTTTAATACGAATGTTTACCAGGATGTCGCTGTAGCTCCCATATACACCTGAAAGTTCTGTCGCTTTTTACCAGATTTACGGTAATTTCTACCAGATCCTTCTCTCAGTGTGCGTATGGATAGCAAAGTCCGAGTGCGTAGCTCGAGTGGCGCGACCCCGGTGGTGAAATATAAATTACCCATTGCAGAAACGTGGAATTCATATTTTAACTATCCAAACAAAATCGCGAGAGGAAAAGCAATTTTTCAAGACAGCTTTTGGAAAAAAAAAAAAAAAAAATGATCCTGCAGTTTAAATTGTGGGGCAAGACGCGAAATTCTATCGAAGTCCCAAAACGAATCTTGCCGGCAATGCTCGTCAAAGTAATTTTTTCGTCGTCGTCGACGTCGTAGATCTCTCGGCACGGTTTAATCGTCGGACCTGCTGCCCGTCCCGGTATCCTTTCTCACGCTCGAGCCTCGTACTCGTTAGAGAGAAGGCCGCAGCCTATTTTGCGGGGGTATCGAGTGACCGAGGTAGGCCGCGGGCTGCGCCTCGCGCGTGTGGAAGACACCATGGAAATCCGGGTGTCTTCGGGACCGCGTTTCCGTGTATCGTGCGCAAGCCGCACGGCGAGGCCAAAGAACTCGAATTTATACATTGAAGGAGATTACTTATGGATGGAAAAGAGATAATGTATGGTAACCGAACGAGCGACGGAAATACAGATGAAGGCAGAGGTGGAATAAGGAGAGGATGAGGAAGGATTCAATCGAATAGATTGCATCTGTGCGAGATCGTTCCTCGGGATAAACGCTCCGGCCGGTGGATAACGAGGATAAGAAATTATGTATATCGCGTTCGATTGCTTTTCCGTCGGACGAGGCCGGGGGATCCTCCGCTCTGTGTGACCGGCTCTTCACGACTCAGTCGTGTCCTTCCGGTTTTATCCAACCGGGAATCTGTCTCTCCTTCTTTTTATCATCGCCTCCTCTCTCTCTCCCAGTTTGGTTCCCCCGATGATGCTGATGCAACACCGCGCCAGAGCGCTCAGCTTGAAACTAGATATCCCTCTTCGCGATAGGAGTGCACTTGGTCGCTGCCCGGTCGAGCTCGCTCAGCGCTGTTTGACCGTTCCTTGCGGTGTGCGTCCCTATGTGTGTCCCGCTAATGAAATTATCGCTATCACCGAGGAATTATATCTACGGGCTCGTGCTCTACACGAGCGCGCCAATGTGTATCAACAGTACCGTGACGTTAGCCAGTTCGCTGCGGTGAAGTGATGAGGAAGCGAGATAGCCACACACACACACACACAGACACCGAACCACACACACCGCGAGTGTATAAAGATAAAAAGGTTTGAAGAACTATATATTTCTCGCGGTCGCTTCTCGCGCTCTTGCAATGAGCCAATTATCGCCTAGGAGCGGTACACAAGAGGAGAGCCACGGCCGGGCCGCCTCTCTGACGTCTCGCCGTCGTCGTCGTCGTCTCCTCTTCCTGTTGCCGAGACGCTCTAACCCGCGATATCCTGGACCGTCGCGGCGGGAAGAGACCTCCTGCGCCTCGACGGTTCACCGGCGCAGGGCGCTAATGGCCACTCCGCGCGCGAGTTCCGTATCTATTGGATATACCCTTCCGTACACCTACCTATGAAACGCGCACTGCGCTACAGTTGGCACAATGATGAACCTCGCTCGCTCGCTCCCGCTAATAAACCGAACGAGCTCGTCGCGGCATGCCACCGTACGCTAATTAGCGGCTAATTAATCTTCCAAGTTCATCGGTCTACGCCCGCAGCGTCTCTCCCGGGTCGTATCCCGGTGGAACATACGTACGGCCGGCACGTTTGCGCGAAGCGTTGAGGAGGCTCTTTCTCTCTCCGTCTCCCTCGCGAACGAGGACTTCCGGCAACTTTCGTACTAAAGTCTCTCGCGTGACTTTCCACGCTGTGCCGCGGACAGATTTTCCTCGTATCGACGATCGCCGATCTTCGGCTTTATGCGCCGTACATACATTACGTTATATCGTTAATGTTTCGAGGAAGAGACGCGAGAGATACGCGTGCGTGTGTGTTTGTGTGTTGTTGGCGGTGAAAAAAGTCTCGTGCCGATGGACTCTCTCGAGAGTTGGGCTCCGAGGATCCCGTGCGAACTTGGATCCCTTTCACGTTTAATAATAATTATTTATCGAAAAGATGAGCAATCGCCGGCAGGAGAACTCCCGTCACGCGATACGTCTACTCGATAACCCGTCACCCGTTCAATTATCTTATTACGCAAGGAGCTTCAATGATAAATCTCTCTTCTTGTCCTCTCCCCCGAGCTGCCGAGATCGCGCGAAAGACCGACGGATCTTTTGAACGACGAGATAAATGACGAACCACGCCGGGGCTCATTGACGAGCAGAAAGAGCTCTTCGAGCCGTGAAAAATGAAACCTCTCGACTTCGGCGCTGCGCACTACGGTCGTCTCTGCGTCGACGCGGTTCTGCGGCTTTTTATTTCATTAGAAATTCATTGTGCAACCGGTGCACCTCCTCAAGGATACCACTGACGATGCTACGCCCGTATATCTGTATCTACGCGAGACCTCGGGAGAGTTATGCACAACGATCGTGCCGCTGTGCTTCTTGACGCTGCTACTGTCACCGCTGTCCTCTGTGTGCGTGTGTCTGTGCGCGTGTGTGCGCGAAGTGCAAGCACAGCATCGGCAGCAGCCAGCAGCTTTTACCTCTCCGCATCTAACGTTACAGTAGCCTGGTTGGGTTACAGGAATGCAAGGTCCCCTCTGGCTATGGACCGCGTGCGAAACGCGCCACGCTATACCTCGTTGTATTACATTCACGTCGGGATTATTAATTCCCGAGAGCGAGACGCGTCTATCGAGATCCGGCCGCGTCTGACTGAAAATTTTTGGAGGTCGACATTCCGAGTCTTGACCCCCGGATCATGAGCTGAATTTTTGAGGAATGACAATTGCAACGATCGACTCATAAATATAAATCACCTTGGGATTATTAATTTCCGAGATGTGCGCGATCGAGATTCAGCCGTGTTCGACTTAAACATTTTTGGAGGTCGACATTCCTAGCCTTAACCCGGGATCACGAACTGAATTTTTACTGAACGACAATCACAATGATATAGTCATAAATATAAAACTATAATACAGAGAGTCGGGTAAATTGTAGCAATTATTTTTGTCACTTGCGTTAAATTTTTATAAAAAGAAGGACCTACAGTTAAACTGTCGAACATCGATGTCAAATGGTTGTATAATATAAAAATAAATAAAAAAGGTAGCAGAAAACAAAAGGAGGCAATTATTTTTGTCACATGCGTTAAATGTTTACAAAAAGAAGGATCTACCGTTAAACCGACGAACATCGATGTCAAATGGTTGTATAATATAAAAATAAATAAAAGGGTAGCAGAAAACAAAAGGAAGTTTTTCATTCACGTTGGCATTATTAAGTCCCGTGCGTGATTGAGATTTGGCCGCGTTCGACTGAAGAATTTCGGAGCCCGAAGTTCTTATCCTTAGCCCTGGATCAGGGGGGTTATTTTTGAGTCACTCGTTCGCAAAACGTGTACGCTCTATCGCTGTATGCATACAAACATACGAATGAATACAGCGACAGAACGTATACGTCTTACAAACGAGTGATTCAAAAGTAACCAGGATTTGAATTTTTGTCGAACGACAATCACAATGATAGTCTCATAAATATAACACGATAATACAAAAGCTCATAACTGTAACAATTTTTTTTGTCACTTGCGTTAAATTTTTCCAAATTTTTAAACCGTCGAACATCGATGTCAAACGGTTTGCTTGATAAAATTTATATAAATAAAACAGCAGCGGAAAAGAAAAGTAAATTTTTCCGACAAATCTGCGACACATATACGTCAATAGAATAGGAATGATGAAAAGTACCGTAGACCGTTATCCCGCGTAGCTCCGATACTTTTATAAATCTATTTTCTCGCAAGGTCGACCGGTGCGAGTCTCTATCTCGGTCTCGATGCACTCTATCGTGCGAGTGCCCCTCGCCACGCTAGAGAGTGTCGTCGCCTCAACGTGCGAGGCCCCGAGTGTGTGTCTCCCGAAGACCGGACCGGTAGACTCTCGGCTCTGATAGAAAGTCAGTCGTTTACTGTTTCCCTCGAGCGAGCACCAGCCAGTTCGGATCATGTGTGTGCGTGTGTGAGCGCGCGCGCGCGCACGAGCGTACGAGCGATTGCACTCCGTCGATATATTTTCGTTGTGCAAATACGGAAACTGTCGTCGGAGCTGCCGCCGGAGAGGGATGTATCCACGCACGTCGAAGAGGACGCAAGTCGACACGCGACAAGCCGCGGCTGGAGGAGCCAGCGAGAGGTGCCCGCATGCGCATCGAGCGCGGGAAACCTCGCTCGATAGGTTTCCGGAGCCAAGGATGGTTACTTCGGAGATCGGTGAGGATTTTCGCCGAGTCATCAGGCCCGCGGTGGCCAAAGACCGACGACGTACGCGACGTGCATCAATGTTCTCCGCAGCGGCGGCGGCGGCGGCAACGGCCGACTCGTTGACGTGACATAGTCACGCGGTGATTAACGTTTCCTTCTGTCACGATGAGACCGGGCTCTTGCTGGGAGTCCGCAGCCTCCATAGACCATCTCATCTCGTCGTCTCGTCTGTCGCCGCTTGCGACCGCCGCCTCTCATCCCATAATCCCAGCCGAGCGCTACGGTCGTCGGCGATATGAGCGTTTACAAGGTGTTCTCACAGCTCTAATCAACCGTTGACAATGGGTATTCGTTAAACAAACCGTGTTTCCATGAGCTCATTGAGCCGCACGCCAGCAACGATGGGACGATTGGTTTTCCTCCTAAAGAGCTACGATGTTCTCACTGTCAATCTCAATCGATCGTTATTCGCGATAGGGAGATTCGCTTGATAACTCATGAGACGGCCAATGCAGGGAGTGATCGCCCGAGTCGGCATTAGCGGCCCACGGTGGGCGGGTATCGTCCTTTTGCCGAGCAAACTAGAAAGTCCTGTTAGACACTGCACGGGAGTCTCTCTCTTTCGCCCGTTGAGCCAGTCCGACAACACGCGGCATACCGGCATGCATTAAACCCGGGAATAAGCTCCGGTGGGCACAGTGTTAGCGAGTGCGCGCGCTGCAAGTGGGCACGTACGTTTAAAAGGCGTCGCTGTTCGATCGCGACTCTCACACCTATATAGCTGATCCTCTCGCGCGCTCTCTCGCTCTCTCGATACAGGTATTAACGGCATGTAAATTCCTCGACCTCTGCCACGCGAGATCATATATTTCAACCCTTAAAATCATTTGTCAATGTACACAGAGGGTTCAGCTTCTTCCCCGTGCGGGAGAGCGGGCCTAATCGTGCGACTTGTCCTCCTCGACGATGACAAATTTATTTCTACAATTATAAACCTACCATGGGAATGGAGTATAACCGTTTGGAAAATAATAGAGTTTATAACTCATAACTATCGTAACTGTATACGATGGTATATACGATTATTATATTGCCACGATAGGCAGACTCGCCTCTCAAATGCCCTGTCCACGATCGCCGAAACGGGGTTTTCAACTGTCTACGGTATACACGGTCACGAAGTAATACCATCGCCCCGGGACAATCGCGTGTCATCTTCGTCATCGTTGTCCTCGTTCACGTGTATCTCATACTGTGCCTCTGCCTCCTCCGTCTACTCGCAGATAGATATACGGTGGTAAAAGGTAAAGTACCTATACGTATTCTGAACGTTGCACCCGCGCATTCATCCGAACCGTGCACGTCGGCAATGTGCTCGGGGGGGCCTCGGCGAGCAACTAACGTCAAGGAACTCTGACCCCTTTCTCAGAGTAACGTCGCTCGTGTACTGTACATATACCGGAGCCTCGTGGCTCTACCGATCGGAGGCAAAAGTCAGCCGGTTCGACTTATGGAGATGATGTTACGTACCTAAAATATCCTCGATTGCGTATGTTCCTCCCGACAACTGCAGCGCCTATCCGGTAACTCAGTTTGAACATCACCTGTAACATTGTTGCGTAAAATACTGGCGTTGGTATTAAAAAGTTTGATGTAACATTGGAGGGTTTTCTGAAAGAGTATGTGACGGATTCCTATGGACTACTTCAATAGTCTGTCCCAGACACAATTCTTGGACCTATCCCCAGTCTAGCGCCCAGCCTCTGATCATACCGTAGGGTAAAAGCGGTGAATATAGCCCACCTCGATTAACACGTAAATCAATGAGTTATGGACCGGGCCATATTCCCCACTTTTACCCTACATCAGACTGTGGCCTTACTCTATCCCAGACTCGGACTATACTCCATGCCAGACTCTGGCCATACTCTATCCTGGACCCTGGCCATACTCTATCCCAGGATCTGGTTATACTGTATCCCAAACCCTGTCTTTACTTTATCCCAGACTCTAACCCAGACTCTGGCCATATTTAATGCCAGACTCTAACCCAGACTCTGACCATATTTAATGCCAGACTCTATAGCCCAGACTCTGGCCATACTTAATGCTAGAGTCTATCCCAGACTCTGGCCATATTTAATCCCAGACTGTAACCATACCCTGGCCATGCTCTGGCCATACTCTGGTCATACCCTGGCCATAGTCTGGCCATTGTCTGATCATACATTATCCCGAACCCTGGTCATACTCGATCCCAGACACTGGCCATACTTTATCCCCGACTCTCTCAGACATTTGTTTCTCAGCAGATCAGGAAAAAATCTAGAATAATGAGTGATAGTAATGTAAGTCGCTATGGAGGAACTCACGGCAGTGTCAGGGATCAATAATGAGAAGCTCACGGATCCGCGATATTGTCTCGTGCGCCATCAACAACGTCGAGTATAGGAGAAACTCGACTCGTTTGGCGAAGCCTACGTTTTCAGAAGCAATTACCCATATCGATGCACTGTATCGAAGGTGGCAAGGAGGTCACAGAAGTCGACGACGAGAAGAGAGTAGCGAGTTGTGCGAATCTTCAAAAGCGTTTCAGACTCCGGTATTCCGCCAGCTAGATCTGGAAATCCCGCAAACTTTACGGAAAACTTCGGAGAAGCGGCGGCAAACGTTCTCACAAACGTCGGTGAAGTCGGTTTAACGTACGCCTCTCCGATCTTCTACGCGGATAGAAAGTAAAGTAACCGATGGGAGAAACACTGAGTATAACGCGTGCAAGGAATTACTCCGATCAATTAGCGTGTGATGTTACCTCGCTGCATGTTACCTCTAGATCTAATGGACGTTCGTTCGTGCATTGGGAAGGTCTTCTTTTCTGCAGACGAGTTTCCGGAATTGCTTCGATCACGATTAACTCCGATGTAAAATTCACTAATCAAAATTTAAAAAATATATATTTTATTTTCGATGAACACGGATATAAAAGTGATCTCGGAAATCAACGCGATTCTCACGATGCAAAAGTTAGTCAGATATTCCAGAATATTTCTGATGTTACTAAATATTTGTGGGGGAGTAAGGCGATCAGCTGCTTCCCATCTCATACTCATCGTGGGTTTATCTCTTCGGAGAGAAAGATTTTCGAGTGCCTAAGTGCTCTCTTGCTGCCGCCGATGCAGTTGAGTAACGTGTGCAAGACCAAGTCCAGTTTTCTGTTTACACGCAACGAGCAGTAAGCACACTATACCGGTATACCCCGTTCTCCGTGAAGTTGTATACGCTCCTGTGCTCCGGGTCCGCCGACCCAGCTGCGACCATACTCGTGACTCGGCCGCGGTACGTGCGCGACTTACAAAAGAGTATTTTTCAAGGGAGCCGAACGGATCCTCTTCGTTGCAATGAAAATTAGCTGGAGAGATGAGAGAGCACTCCATTAATCTCTCGCAAGAGATCTCTAATATTTGTCAAGCGTAGTCGTCGAGCATCGATTGCTAAATGCCTCGGACCCTTCGGCGATTGACTGGATTCGAGGAATTACTATTTCTTCAGACGACAACTTTGCAACTCGCGGTACTGCACTCGGGATTAAAATTGAAGGAACCGAAACGAGTATCACGAGGCAAAAAAATGGGTTGAACGGCCAACGCCCGAGGCGACGAAAAAATGCATTGTACGAACGAAAATTCTTTGTACCAACTAAAAATGTATTATACCAACTAAGAATTCATTGTACCGACTAAGAATTCATTGTACCAACTAAGAATTCATTGTACCAACTAAGAATTCATTGTACCGACTAAGAATTCATTGTACTAACTACGAATTCATTGTACCAACTAAGAATTCATTGTGCCCACTAAGAATTCATTGTACCAACTAAGAATTCATTGTACCAACTAAGAATTCCTTGTACCAACTAAGAATTCCTTGTACCAACTAAAAATTCATTCTACCAACTAAGAATTCATTCTACCAACTAAGAATTCATTCTACCAACTAAGAATTCATTCTACCAACTAAGAATTCATTCTACCAACTAAGAATTCATTCTACCAACTAAGAATTCATTCTACCAACTAAGAATTCATTCTACCAACTAAGAATTCATTCTACCAACTAAGAATTCATTCTACCAACTAAGAATTCATTCTACCAACTAAGAATTCATTGTACCAACTAAGAATTCATTGTACCAATTAAAAATGCATCGTACCAACTAAAAATTCATTTGAACGTCCGTGACCGCAGGCTTTGTTTTCGTTCTCAGTGCAACTAAAAAAATATCTACAGCAGAGGTGCATTAGGGGGAGGTATGCGCGGCACAAGCGCGAACACCTCCAGCCACTTCGAGCCTCGGTAAGACCAACTCCAAGAATGCAAATTTCTTTCAAACGAGAGATTTATCTCGCAGCGCACTGTAGTAGCTTGCACCCCGATCGATCTCGCGTCGATCGAAATGCAGGAGTCGCGAGTAGCCGGACTCGCGGCGCGCATTGCGCGTTAAAGTATAAACCTCGTTGCGCGCAGTTGATATAGAGCCGCGGGCATCGGGCGTGCATTATCTCTCGTGGGCAGGAGCGCGGCCGCGACCGGCCGAGTAAAATCGGAATGTCGTAGGAGCGCGAGGCCGTGGCGCGGCTCTTTTTAAATCTGTGCTAATTGCCGCAGGGAGTCGTTTGTCCCCGATGAAAAGATCGGCCGAGACTGAAACTGCGACCACTTCGACGAAGCATGACTGTTTTGTCGTAGGTACTCAACGCTGGAACGAGACGTGTATATTATCTCACGTGCGAAGTTGCCCGCGCCACCGCGGACACGAATAATACAGCGTTCGCAAGCGGAGAACAACGAATAACGCCCCGGCAACAAAAATCGCTTGGGCTTTATATCTATCGACAATATCGAAAGCTGTCGTCGGTTTTCCGTCGACCGGTTGGTAAAAAATCTTCGGCGATTGGTTAATTTCCAAATACCAACCGGTGTCCAGGTGCTCGCTGGACGAGAACTCAATAACGCGTGCGCTTAAAGACTTTTGCGACCATGCGCGAAAACGCAGCGAGACGAACGCTGGTCGCGCGAAGCAGAACCAGAAACGAACGACCGCACGATAAGTTCTCGGCAAGGACTTTTTTATCTTTATTTTTACCCTCCGACACCGCTGCGATATCTCCGCGCCTTTCGACGGGATTCGGACTCTGCGCGCAGTGCTTTCTTGCACACTGTATGCATCCTTTTATGCATCTCGCGAAAGTCTCTTCCGTCTCCTCATCGCTTCTCTTCTCTTCTCGTCGAGGAGCGATACACCTCCGTGCGGTATCTCGTTACGTCGAAGTTACGTATCATGGCTCGGCGAAGAACAACCAACCCGGTTGCATTGCAGAAGGAAATCAGACTGTTGAATCCAGTCACCACTCGCGAAACCACACAGCATCGATGTACTTCTATCCGCATGCAAGGAGCCATTGTTCGCCATCAAGGCACCTCTTCGTCCTCTGGCCCGTTTGACCTTTCGACGGACTAGAAAAAGATAGACGGAGGGACCCAGACGAGACATCGACGACGACCCGGTGCATGCTCATGCATCGACGATATGAACCGGGATGGAGACGTCGCGTCGATGAACCATATAATGCGGCTCTCACAACGCTCTCACAAGGGCAAAGCACTCCTCGAGTCATTCTGACCCTCCTCCTCTTTATCTCGAATAAGCAACCGGGAATAGAGGTTCTCTTGTCGTCGTCGCGATTTTCTCTCTTGTCCGGGCAAAAATACAACGGCATGTGAAAATATATGAAAGTTATATTCTTATATTGTAGTAAGTTCGTTTTTCAATCGTCATTTACGGTAGATGTCCCGAGGAAGATTAATTTCAAAACATACGACACACTTGCCGACCTCGCGGCCTCCAAACTACTTTCTTAAAACTTTTTACAGACATGCGTTTTTGATTTTTAATGGCAGCCGTTTTTGTTGACAAGATAGAACAAAATATTAGCTTATAAAATCATTTTCTTTCAATACGTTAAAACTTATAATAATATTGAGAAAAAAAGTACATTTTTACAGGCTGGGATAACACTCTCTACCGTACGATGTATACTTAATACAGAACGCTGTATACTTGTGGAGAATATGAGATACAAATTGGAACACGCAGTGAGCTGTATTCGGCAAACGCGAGCTCATGGTTGCGCACGAATTGCGTTTGAAGTAAGTATATTACGGTACAGCGAGTTAGAGTTAATACGGTACATTCTAAGTGTTTTTCCAACCGACGAGCCCACCACAGAGTCTGACCATTCAGCGGGATTCACCGTGCGAACCGCGCATAGCATTAAATATGCTTCACTTCTTATTTTCCACTGGTACTTTCGCCCTCTGCCCTCCTCTCAATGCAAAGCCGCGACCGACACCATTCCCGATTGCGCTTTCATCCGTTTATTCCCCCGGAACTTCACGAGCTATTATGCGTAGAAGAAACGGTAATCGTCCCCCTGGATCTTCGAAATCTCTTCCTGCGATCTTTGACTATGAGCTCTCGCGCGCGAAAGCTCACGCACGAGAAATTAACGCGGAGGCGTTTCTGCACTCTGTGTGTCTGCGTGGATCTTTTTTGTCTTTTTTTTTTTTTTTACAGCAAGGCTCACGATGCAAGTTGTTCTCCGCGCTCGTACCCTCGTGCCAGGCCGCGTGTTCCTATTTCCGTGGCAGCAGGGGCGTTTATGACTCGCGTACGAGGTCAGTCGGGTTAGCGAAGTCGTTCTTCGCGCACCGCTCGTCCATACCGTCCATACTATCTCAGTCGAGCTCGAGCTACGATGATGCTCGGTCTAGTGAGGCAAGCGAAAGGGATTCTCCGAGGATGAACGCGCGCGCACCGCGAATCCATCGAGTCCAGCTCGCGCCTCTGGTGCATCGTTCCACCGGGTCAAATCGCGATCTTGTCCCTCCCATAATAACTCGTGTACAGCACTATCCTATTTACGAGAAGGAATAGATATAGATACTCCTGTACCATACTTACGCGCGAGGAGTTAACGTCTGGCTATACCGTACCGATTGCGCGAAAACAAAACATTCACTGTTTACGCTCTCAGCTACTTTTATTTCATTTCTCCATTATCGGTTTATTTTGTTTAACACCAATTTGGCAGTTCTTCCTTGCTTGGGATTATAATTTTCAGTGAGAACATTACATGTAACTTATTCCCATAGCAGTGAGAATAGAACATTTAAGATGACGCCGATAAATTTCCAAATCACAGAATTTGACGCGTACAATTCGTTTCTTCTTCGCTGGAAAATGTTATGGTAATTGTCAGAGTTAACGTCTGGCTATACCGTACCGATTGCGCGAAAACAAAACATTCACTGTTTAGGCTCTTAGCTACTTTTATTACATTTCTCCATTATCGGTTTATTTTTTAACACCAATTTGGCACTTCTTCCTTGTTTGGGATTATAATTTTCAGGGAGAACATTACATGTAACTTATTCCAACAGCAATGAGATTAGCACATTTAAGATGACGCCGATAAATTCCCAAGTCACACAATTTGAAGAGTACAATTCGTTTCTTCTTTGCTGTAAAATGTTATGGTAATCATCTTATGCTATGGTAATCGTCAGAGTTGACGTCTAGCTATATCGTACCGATCGCGCGAAAACAAAACATTCACTGTTTACGCTCTTAGCTACTTTTATTTCATTTCTCCATTATCGGTTTATTTTTTAACACCGATTTGGCACTTCTTCGTTGCTTGGGATTACAATTTTGAGGGAGAACATTACATGTAACTTATTCCGATAGCAGTGAGATTAGAACATTTAAGATGACGCCGATAAATTCCCAAGTCACAGAATTTGAAGGGTACAATTCGTTTCTTCTTCGCTGTAACATGTTATGATAATCATCATTAAGTCTGCTGTGTTCTCGATTCTTAATTTTTTAGGGTGCTTCGATGTGATGTCTGCATATTTCATTATAACTTATATTTTATTCGTCACTTACTTTGACGTTATTTGATTTATGTGTTTACCTCGCAATCGTCGTGCCGCGTCTTCGTGAAATTCGATCTATTGAGCTTATATTTAGCAATGATATCGGCGACATTGGCCATGACGGAATCCGAAGGGTTCTCGTCCCTCGTAAGGATCCACGCAAACTTGTAACTGAAGAACAAACGATTACAATATTATTGAAGTAACGGTACATGAAAACCGGCAAAGCGGTTGATCGTGACTCACTGCATTGAATTCATGTTGATGCAGTTATAGCCGACTGCGTAAGAGTTGTAATCCGTATCCAAAATCAAATAGTCAGCCTCCAAAGGTGACCAAATATATTTCTGCCTCATTCTTCCGGGTTCGGTGGAGTCAGGCACCTTCATGACTCCGAGTGTCGTTACACCAATGCCCGTCCTGAAATTCCTTCCTTTTACACAGTTTATATAACAAACAAAAGTCGCAAAGTGATTTGCACATGGCCTCCTCATTCATTACAATTTTGCGCATAGCTTTCTCTATGAGAAAGTTCGCTGATCGATTTTGGCTTCCTCCTCGAGCAACGTATTCGCAAATTCGTAATAAATGATGAAGCCATGGGCAAATTACTTTGCACCTTTCTTCGCAACATAAAAAATGTCTACACCCTACAAAATTGAAACCGTCAATATTTACTGCAAAATGTAGAAAATCGTTAACCGAAATTTACAGATTTCGCCGTTCTCAGGCAATTTTTTAATCTATTCTTCATCACTGGTTACAAAATTGTAACTCGTTTTACTAGTAGCGTGATATTGGAGTCAAAAACTCGTGTCAGACGTAAAAAACGAATTAAAAAAAAATTTCACAAATTTCAAAATAAAATTTGACTGCTTGAATAGATTTCGTCCAAATTCAATACCACTTTCTGGACTTTTCAGACTGTTTTAAGTCACCTGACACTAAAATCCCAATTTTTTTTTTTCGGAAACATAACTTCCTCCATGAGGAAGCAAAAGTTGCAAAATCTGTAACTAAGTTTTTCATTGGTATGTTACAATAAAGACAAGACAGTTTCCACTCGAATCGCAGTGCCGTTTTCGTTGATCGCCCAATCGTATGTCACACATTGGATGTGGTTCGCGGTGGGCACGAAGTACTGTTCCATCTCGAACCATCTTCCTAAAAACTTAAAACAATAGCGAATAATCCACATGAACACTGACCGGTCAATTGACATATGTTTGTGATCGCTTACCTGGGAAATATCGAACTCTGGCATACTTGCAACTGCCGGGCAAGAACCATGCGAGGCTATCTGAGCTAGAACACTGACAGAAAGCCAAGGAAGTAACAAAGTATAGAAGATCGTCATGATCTATGAGAAAATTTAACTTTTGTCGATTTATCCAACACCGAGTCGACGTTTGTATTTAACCGAGGTAGAAACCGAACTGACCATTCGCTCGGTTTACCGCACCGATGCGATCCGACTCCGACTTCTCGCCTCTATATTATGCAATATTGTCCCGCGTGACAGTCAGTACAATAGATTGCACCGATCGACGCTACTTTCATGGTTAAAAAAAAACATGTTATCGGATCGCGGATCTCTCCATCGCAAGTTCATATATCCAACTGTTATCGTATCTATTTTCGTCATAATGAATTTCCATCGGACACAGCGTTGTACAATAGCCACTTGCCACGAGCTCACACCATCCGCGTAGCTCGATCGCGGCTCCGCGTAGTTCGCGAAGCCGACAGAGCGTGGAAACTAATATCGCGGGGTTAAGGCCAAGGCCCTGGTACTGATGGGAAAATAAATGTACAAAAAGGCAAAAGAAAATAAGAAGTGATCCCTAATCCGCCCAACCTGAAAGACGAGTTGATGGCGCGTACTGCGCGCAAAGTCCCGTTCGCTAATGCTTCTGGTGTCGGTGCTGCAGTGTCCGCGGGTCCGTGGGAGCAGCGATGCAAAAGAGGCGGAGAGAAAAGAGCATCGGTGCTGATAGAGCAAAAAGTACAAGGGAGATAGAAGCTTCGGTGCTGATAGAGCAAATGAGAAGGAGAAGTTGGAATCGAAGCCACGCTCCACTCGTTCGTGCCCGCGTGCATACTCGTGAATATGGAACGCCCGAGACATATATATATATAGATATGATTATGAGATGCACCTTAGTACATCGCAATTATATTGCAAAATTCTACTGCCCCTGTTTTGCTGCTTATGCTGTTCCTTCCCGGCTCGCTCAGCAGCGCCGACGAGTCACTAGGGCTATGGTGGAATACTATAATGTACTCTGTTACGTTATGTTTTCCTCGGTAACGGGTGCAAGTAGGGTTACCGTACACGCGAGTTATATTCTCTTATAAATTATGTTACGAGCCACTGTGGCATTGGCATTTCATAAAATCCCGGTCTCGTCATATTTATAGTCGTCGTTCTGATGGTTAGATCGTGCGGCTTTTTTCCTCGCTTCGTGAGCATGACGAAGAATCGAAAGTTTGTACACCGGTTGCTTTCATCCCTTGCTTCCATCCCTTCCCACCAGAACTCACGAGAGCTGCCCTCTCGCGGACGGTCCGCCAAGCTTCGAGTCATCAGCTCGTCGTTTCGCGGATCGCGGGTAGATCCAAAAAATGTAATTTTTCTTCATTTTTCCTCATCTTTCGGTTCAGTTCAGATCTTTCATTTTGCCGCGACTTTCAATTTAACCACGGCTTTCCCTGTACATCGTGAATGATTATAACGATCGTCCGAAGCCCCGTGGCTCACCGTGATTGCAAAAAGTTCTGCCGCACACAAAGTACAGCTCGAACACTCGCATCCTTTCGTTTCCTAACATTTTGGATGACCTCGCGTGCAACTTCGAGACTTTCTGCAACGATTGGGTAATTTTCTTTGAACAGAGAAAAAAAAATAAAAAAAATAAAACGAAATCCGTGATTTGCGAGGCGCTCAAAGAATTTGCGAAACGTTGGGCGTCCTTTGACGTTGACTCATCGATCTTCGCTCCGTCCAGTTGAGTGGCGTTACGTTTCTATATTTTTTTTTTTTCTCTGCCTCACTCCGTTTCACTCGCCTATCACTGTTCTCATCTCCATGAAGCGAGCACCAGCGCGCATGCGCGCGCGCTCATTCCATTTTCGCACAGTGTCTCTAGGCTCGTTTCTCGGAAACGCATACACACATTCTCGTTTGTTAATTGATCGATCGTTGCGTGGTGTCCGATACCGGATTTAGCCGTAGCCGCGTCGGAGACATCGTTGACGTTAACGAGGTCACTATCCATACCGCACCTGCACCGATACGTGCGCGGCTACAAAGTAAAAGACAGCGAGATTTTGCGCCGAACGACGCGGCGTTGGATCGCGCGGTTCGCACCGAGGATTCCTTTCTCCTACTCCTACACCGACGTGTCAATAAAACAGTCACCTTCTGACCCAATCCGGGCGACCGACGGCTAAATGCAATCCGAGCGCAACCAAGTGCTTCGCCGCACCAAGACCATTCATCATAGACCGAGTGTCCGACATCCCGCATCGATGCACTTTGTACAAAAGGGCCCGCGAGTGAAAACCATCGACTTCGACGGTCCCGCATGTTCGACTCCCATCGAAGCTCTTCCTGTCGTCTCGACAGCGAGGAAAATTCACCTCACTGATCCAGCGATCGAAAAAATGCATACGGATGGGTTTATTCATATGGATTTAACGCGCATCGCCGGATGACCGATACGAACTGACATCGAATTGTCATGCATAGCGATACATCAGGACACTCGACGGTAACTTCTGACCGTACGGATCTATCAGATGCGCGAAGTAAACGGAAAAAAAACCTAACGAATAAGCGTCGAATATAATAATCCTACGACTCGAGGATATGTAGATAAGCCTATAAACAAAACAATTAATCATCGTAGCTCCGGAGCATGCGAACGTACAGGCGAGCCGATGTCGGCAATAAAACATGCGTTTGCGAGAAGCAAATCGCACCTATTGAGTCGCACCGTTCGGATAAAGCTTCCAACTTTTCTTATTTCCTTTCTCTCTTTATCCGTAATGCACCTTCAGGAAACGAAGAAAATTCACCTTTGATCCTGCGTACGCGGAGGATTCATTGGAGACATTATACGTGCGTACTCACTTCGCGAACCACGGGGAATAATAATGTACGGTGCGCGCATGTGGAGAAGCGCATCAGCCTATCGGGTTATCGCTTCCGAATCGGTGTGTACGGATCTATCAGTGGCACATGTGTAAAAGGATCTTACGCTGTTTATAATAGCGGAGCTGTGATATCGGCGGCGGAATGGCTCTCTCGGAGTTGTACCGGAGTGCATGAATTTGTACTGCGGGCTGAGAGTGTGTGCGAGGTTGGTTTGATATATCGATGAGCGCAAATGCCTGTGATCGCTCGCGGTGGGTCGGCGCATGCATGCATCAATGCGCGGCTCCCGTGCGTGTGTCTTCCCGGTGTGAGCGAGGAGGCGAGCCGACTGCCAGGAGGACTAATGGAAATCACCTTTTCCGGAAGACCTTGCCCGGTATCCAACCTACATAACCATGGGGCACCACTTTCTTGGGGGAAAACGGGGTAATCGAAGTCAGCGGGTAATGCGGGTCACCGTTATTGCGAAGGATCTAGTAGGCGTGCGTGGGGAAGAGCAAACTAATGAAGACCTAATGCACCTTTAGTAGTACGTACAGAGAGATCAAGCAACTAAACGAATTGAAATGTGAAAATTATCTGAAGGAAGGAGCTCCGCTAGCACATATTAGAGTAGTAGCGCAATGCAGACTTGCGGGCCGATACAGATTTAGTTTCAAGATAAAAAAATGAGTATATAAGTTTAATGGAGAAGAACTGTGCCTTTGTTGTGATCAGCTTGTAGCTGAGTCGATCGGTCACTTCTTGACTGAGTGTCCGCAGTTTCAGCACGGCAGAGAGAAATTCATGGAGAACTTTGTGTATCCGTTTAGTCTAAAATCCCTTATGGGGATACTACCAAAGAACTTTTTTACTTCGTCTCCGCTACTTGTAAAGACCGTGCTTTTGTCCTATCCGAATAACCGGTGTTAATAGCATTCTTCTTTTTATATGTCATGATATGTCGAACCATTTCTGGCTGAGCACCGCTTAGATGAAGAGAGGGGTGCAAAGATTTTTGAGGCCTTCAGGTAGTGCACCTTACGGTGCGTATTCGGACATTCGTGAAATACCGTTTGTCACTGATGGACCATCGTATTCTTGGTATTCTTCTTATTGTTATTGTAATTCATCATTTTCGTAAGCCTGCGTCAAGATCCTGGCAGACAATCGAATGCGCCGCTCGAATGGAAACCGTGAAACGTTTCTTTTCACCGAACTCACGAATTCCAATCTTGGATGACCCGAATTTTGCCGTCGTTCCTTGGAACATGCTCTATCAACGAGGAGGAACGTGCAACTGTGAGCTTCGGAGGCGGCGTTGCGAGCCCGGCCGTCGACGATCCTGGCCACTTTCGCACGCTCGGAAACACGGCTTTCGGCCTCGTTAATGCGAGCCAGCACCTAGCCAGGCTTATCCCAGTTTCCCGGACGGCAAACACACACACGGGGGACACACACCGGTTGGAAAGAGAAGAGACGGGGGACTCGAGAACACGGCGGCTTCGCGGTGAAAAGGTCGTGCGAGACTCGATCGCTTTGTCGGCCACGAAGCGTTACTCCGATCACTCGCGGGCGCGATCGCTGCATGAGCGTTTAATAGGCCCGAGGGTTCGAGGTCCCCGCGTCTATACGCCGGCGCTTTAAAAACGATTACGAGGCCGGGGCTTTTTTCGAACTCGCCGTCGAAGGGTAGACGGGAAAAACTGGAGCACCTTAGCACACAATCGTGTGTCGGCCAACGATTTTTCCCCGATCCAAAACGATTTCGTCATGAAATTTATGATCGCCAGGGCAAACCGGCGAACGATCGATTCAATGCACCTTCCGATCGCACGAAAAATCATACTTCACATCGGCTTTCTATCGACCTTCCACGATTTATTACCTAATCTCCTTTCACGTAACGGAGGAGAAGTCGTGATCGCGTATTAACGTTCGCGTAATAACCATAAAAGGTTTAATCGCGCAGCGTCAAGTTCGAGGTCGCAGTGAATGATTACCTGTGGCTGATTGCGGGTACGACTGCTCCACCTGTATCTGTCGGGTACACGCCGATACGGATACATAACAGATACATATGTAGGGGTAAAAAAAAGCTGACTGACGTTCAGCGAAAAAAATTCTAATGGACTCGCAGCAGCGATAAATCAGGTTTCTCACGTTCTATTTATGCAACTTTTAATTACGCTCGCCGATCGCCGGGCTATTTGAGCGGCATTAAATAATTTACCGGGGGACACTCGTTGTTCGCCGGTGATCCTGTTGGCTCGAAGACGGTTAGTTAGGACGTCGCGAGACGACAATCAGACGCGAGGAAAAGTTCGCTTAACGAGGCTCATCCCAGTTTCCTCACAAGGAGGAGAAAATCGACGATCCGCGAGCCAGCCGAGCTGGAGCGAAGAAAAAGGAGCGATTACACTTTGTCGGGACCGAGCGGCGAAGAAGCGGACACGCTCGATCGTCACGAGGAGCATTCGTTCGATCGGTATCTCAGGCTCGAGGACGCCGCATTCAAGGGTCAGAGTGCAATCATGAATGAGGATGGGAAAAAAAAAAGAAAAAAATTGTGCGAAGGAAAAAAGACTCGCGGCATCCGCTCGTTTGCCAGTCTCGTGGCAAACGGTCGTGAAGCGAACGACGACGACTCCGGCAGTCTTCCTTCCTTTTGCCACGACGCCGCTCGAGATCGCATCTCCTTGCCAGCAATGGTAACACAATATACTTTCCAATAAATACAGGCTTCGAGTCGGTGACGGGAAGAATGAGTCACGCAGTTTCATACGCACTGAGTAGAGCGAAGTGACACGAGTACCACGTGCCCGGTACGTATTTCTCGTCGCTCTCGTCCAGTGGAAAGGAGAGTCTTGCGGGCGTGCGCTGCATCCCAATGCGGATCGAGACGAGGACCTTGACCTCGAGGTTCATTCGCGAAATTCGCGAAGGATACGCCTCTATCCCGCCGTTTAACGTGTCCGGCATGAAAACGATACGTCGCCTATAATCCGGTCTCGCGCGATAAATGTAACAACATTTTATTCGTCGGACGAATTTTGAATATGATTTTGTCATTTTTTTTTTTTTTGTCATTGCATCGGGCATGATATTTCTCCGCAGGTAGATCGGGACCGAGTTCATGCTGCGAGGTTAACGATGCTTCATGTTGCGAGATTTAAAAAAATTGCTGCACGTACAGGAATAAATTCACCGATGTTACTTCGCCGCGGAAATGATCTTAGAACGTTATGCGCATATAAAAAAAAATGTATTCGTAACAATTGTTTAGATTATTGCCGAGAATTTTCGCTCGATGAATGCCGTTCTGAGAGTCGAGGAACTTTGTTGACGGACACCCCACAAATAAATATTGATTTGATTAAAACAAATATTTATTTAAACCAGATATATACTTATTTAAACCAAATAAATATTTATTTAAACCAAATAAATATTTATTTAAACCAAATAAATATTTATTTAAACCAAATATATACTTATTTAAACCAAATAAATATTTATTTGAAACAAATAAATATTTATTTAAATGAAATAAATATTTATTTAAACCAAATAAATATTTATTTAAACCAAATAAATATTTATTTAAACCAAATAAATATTTATTTAAACCAAATAAATATTTATTTGCGGGCGCCCGTCAACTAAATTATTTTTCTGGGTGCATATCTGCATGTCGATCGAATTTTGATTTCCATGATTCCTCGAGGACGCGAACCCCTCGAGTGCAATAAAAATGTCTGCCCGTCTGCCCGTCGGCCGTAAGATGTTACGGGAGCGAAAGTGCCCTCGAGCACCCAGGACACACAAGTCCGCCCTTATTTATCCTTTGATCAAGAGGGAGGGTCCCCCTTATCGATTCGAGCTCGGCTCGACGTCTCCTCTCGTCCGCGCGTATGTTTGTCCGGCGGGCAGAGGGGCTTTTTCCAGCCGACACGAATCCCGGATGGGGAACCGAAGCTCCGGGGCGCTAGTGTAATCCATCGCGTATAGATCCGAACGCGAAAAGTGTTCCAGCACGTACGTTCCGGGTGCGTGCAGCCAGTTCATATATACATAGTATAGGGTATACATACACATCGTCCGAGTAAAATTGCAGCGGTGTGTACTCTGCACGGTAAAAAAAAGGTTTGTACATTTAACAAACACTTTTTGCATCGAAAGGTCCACCATTTTTGTTTCCCGTTAATTACACAATTTTTTTTTCTGTCAACAAACTGATTCTTAACCCAAAAAATGTTAAATTAACAAGAGTTATTTGTTTATATATAAAAACAACCTTTCTTTACCGCGTATGCTTATATACACATCCAATTACACCCTTCTGTTTCTCGTCACGGTAAAAAAAAGGTTTGTACATTCAACAAACACTTTTTCAATCCAAAGGTCCACACTTTTTGTTTCCCGTTAATTTCACCTTTATTTTTTTATCAACAAACTGTATTTTTAACAAAAAATAAATATGTAAATTTAACAAGAGATGTTTTATTTTAATATAAAAAGCTTTTTATTACCATACAAGCTTACATGCACATCGAATTGCACCCTTCTGTTTCTCGTCACCGTTAAAAAAGGTTCGTACATTTAACAAACAGTTATTCACCCCAAAGGTTTCCGGTTGATTTCAGAATTTTTTTTCCGTCAACGAACTGTATTTTTAACAAAAAATGTAAAATCAATAAGAGATGTTCTTTTTTAAGTATAAAAACCATTTTTTTTACTATATATGCTTACATGCACATCGAATTGCACCCTTCTGTTTTCCGTCACGGTACGTACTCGTATTTTATTCCGCGATAGTATCGAATTTCAGGATTGAACCCGGAGAGCATCGAGTGCACTCAATTATCCGCGACACGTGTTTCGTCGAGCAGCAAATTGCAACTGAGCTCGTTTCATAAAAGCCCTACGCGGGGAGGAGTCGTAAAATAGCGCAATAAAATCGATACCGCTGTATTCACCGGACTCGGAGTATCGCATGAAAAATTAACGCGATAGTATATCGTTCGCGTAACGTCACCTGTGCGATCCGGCGAGCCTCCCACGCAGCTTCCGAGAATTCGTGCCAATAATGCGGAATGCTATACATATGTGTGTGGCTTACCCGGAGAGACTGGCGCGCAGATTCTGATCGTTCGGTCATGTCTCTCTCGAGTAGATGAAGAAAAGGACGAGGAGGAGGAAGAAGAAGAAGAAGAAGAAGAAGAAGAAGAGGAAGAAGAAGAGAAAGGGTAGAAGAAAGAGAGAAATCCCAAGAGTCCCTTGTAATCGCGGGCGTACGGCAACGACGATAGGCGGAATGCAGCGAGGTCGGTGCGCATACAATGCTCTTGCATTTCTGCATACAAAGAGCATACAGTCCCCGCGAGCCCGCGGCAAATGCGGCGTCCCGTCGTGGCGCACGGAATTATCCCGCGTCTCTCGTGGGTGGACGTTCACGGTGCGTCATCGTTCATTGTCTAGGAATCTAGAAGTTTTTGCGTTTTTTTTTCTTCTTTTTCGGCAATCTCGTACAGACTTCCTCTCGTCTATCTCCATTCCTCCGTACTTTTTTATTTGCAAGCTTTCTGGGACACTCGTTGTATGAGTTTAAGCTGCAGGCGCTTCGATAAAGCTACACTTTCGCAGTAATCATTTTTCAACTGACTTCGCTAAAATCGCCACATTTCTTGCGTGCAACACGGGCGAAAAATTGCCTATTTATTTCCTATGATCATTATTAACCTGTGAGCATGCGCAGTACTGTTTTGTTACTTCCTAGCGAGTAATAGGGCTCATTACTCCCTATCCTGTTCTCCTGGGAGAGTAATGGTCATTGGCGAATATGACGATTTTTGCGACGTAAGAAATGTCGTTATTTTAACAAATTCGTAAAAAAACTGTCGTATGCGACGCGGGAGGGAGAGGATTTTTCACCTCGTGTGATTTCTTCATACACACTTCACACTCGGCGAAAATCGAGCACTTCCCTACCATTTAGCATAACATATAGGGTAATTCGGCGTGATATGGCTCCAATTTCCATTTTTTAAAACAGCATGTTTTAATCAATGGAAATTGGAGGTTTGACGTTAAGAAAACCTTTAAATTTTGTTCGTAACTAACTCTAGAAACATCGAACTGAAGTAATTCACTGAGAACTTTCAATATTGTCAATGCGTGAATTAATTGCAACTCTACAAATAAACATTTGCCATCGGCCATATCATCCGTCCACCACCGGTGATATGGTAATAATGGTCGTCGATCATCCTGACTTAACCTACTATGGATCCCATCCCTAAAAATTTCCCATCCCATCCCTAAAAAACTATGGATCCCACCCATAAAAATTTCTACCAGGTTTGAAATGACTACTCAGACGGGTATCTAAAAAAATGCCACCAGCTTTACGAAAAAAAAATTCTTAAATGGCCAAACCCCGTACTATTTATCCGGCCCGAAGGGTCGGGCACCCGATCGGAGCTGAACGATCGCTGATGCTATCCAGTAGTATCGCTGCCGGATGCGAATGGACGAGAAGAAAGCGATAAAGTCGCCAACGTCTGCAGCATCAACGTCGACGGGCAATGATATTCCAGCGTCGTTCCGGGCACATCCCCGTCTCATCTCGGAATCCTCTTCGAGTGATCGACTCTGGCTGCGCGATTAGTATCGCGCTGGCGCCTCTCGGCCCACGCGAGAAACACCAACAGCGGGAGCAGCGTCAGCAGCAGCATCCCGCAGCTGTCTTCCTCGCGAGAGAGGAAAGCCGACGCCGGCGCGTACCGTGGCGCTCTCGCAAATGCACATAATAAATTGCATGGATACAAGTCCCGAGGTACATAACACTCCGCCGACTGTGCTCGACGTTTTATACCGCTCGGTATTATGCCGATTGTGCCACGGGAATAGATACAATGTAGATTGAATAAAACTCTGATTACAGGCCTCACAAGAGCCGATCGATTTTGTCCGCCGTGCCGAGTTAAAGAATAATAAACCTGTAAAGCGATTTTCATTATTTATTCGCCTGTCCGACCGGGTTATTTATCGCATGGCACATTGTTCGAGCCGCGCGCCTTGCGCCTTGCTTAAGTATTTCTTTCCCCGTTCCCGCGTTCTCTCGCGGACAGACCGAGCTCGGTGTTTCCCGACGAGGCATGTGCATGCGCGGAGCGGCGAGGGTGGTACAAGTGGAGAACAAGGCAGAGTAAGTAGGCAGGTACTTTGTCGCGATACCAGTTATTATTCACCGGCATATTACGCGCGGCTCGGCAATTATGTAATGCCGGTTGGAAAACGTAAACTCGGCTATTACTTGCATTACAAAACCCACCGGTCGCCCCGTGTCGTTCGCGCACCTGGGGAGGCACGATCGAACCGGCCGCGCTCTTACCGCCGACTCGAAAACAGCGTCGGGTACGTGTGTATCACGCGTTAACTCGCGAATAGATGGATACGAATGCATGGGAGTGAGTTAGACGTCGGGGGACGGGGCGACGCACGTATACCGTTCACGACGAGGCACGTGAGCTCCGTGCCGCGTTGCGACACGTGCGTGCACGTACGCAGAGCGATACGCGAGAATCCGCGGCGACGCGATTACCGCACCTCGGCGGAAATGGGATTGTTCCAAGTTCTCGAGCTCCACGATCGGAGACCGCGTGTGCGAGTTTGAATACCGGTATTCGTGGGATATTTTTCAACGGGGGGGAAGAGGCGCTCTTCAGAGCGGGAAACTGGTGAAAAATTGGGGAAACTCTTCAATCGGCATTTAATCGGTCTACACGGGCCGAAATTCTAGGCAAGCGTCGGAACAGATCGGTACGCGTAATGCTATCGTGTTCGAGGTTCGCGCCGCTCTTCCAATTTCTCCGTGCCGCGTTGCGACACGTGCGTGCACGTACGCAGAACGATACGCGAGAATCCGCGGCGACGCGATTACCACACCTCGGCGGAAATGGGATTGTTCCAAGTTTTCGAGCTCCACGATCGGAGACCGCGTGTGCGAGTTTGAATACCGGTATTCGTGGGATATTCTTCGACGGGGGGGAAGAGGCGTTCTTCGGAGCGAGAAACTGGTGAAAAATTGGGGAAACTCTTCAATCGGCATTTAATCGGTCTGCACGGGCCGAAATTCTAGGCAAGCGTCGGAACAGATCGGTACGCGTAATGCTATCGTGTTCGAGGTTCGCGCCGCTCTTCCAATTTCAGGAGGCGGCGTTGGCGGCGTCGGCGGTAACCGTCGTGAAACGAGTTTCATTTAGTTTTGCGGTCGGTCGGTCGGACCATTAGGTCTGATGAACGTTTGCGGTTACGTCATCCCCGCTCGTCATCAGTGCGATATTCTTTCAGCAGGACTTCCACTCCGCCCTGGCCTTAACTCCTGCGCCATCCGCGCGTTCTCGTTCGCTCCTCCCAACAACGCTGTGACCATCCCGGCAAAAGTATCCCGAAGTGTGGCCAATGACTATGGTTACCGAAACGCATTTGTGTGCCCCGTTTCACGCCAGAAACCATTATTCATCCCTTCAGACGGACGAAGACTCGACTTCCGGTCGGACACTCGACTTCTGGGATGTCCAAGTCCGCATTGACGAAAGAACTTGATCCTCGACCTTTGGTTGTCCAGCATGACCCTGACGATATCTGCATGCACGGAGAAAAAAAAATTCTTGGGACAACAAGAATTTTGTTACCATAACTGATTTACCCGGTTAACATAGGGACAACAATAAATTATTAACGACCTACATTTTGTTAGATAAACAGAACTATTTTTCTCCGTGTGACATCGAATTTCAAATCACAGCTTTTAGGGAGAATAAAAAAATTGTTCTCTTGTAGAATTTTATTCTCCAACTGAACCCTAGCGAAGTTTGCGCGTTGCAAAATACAGCCGTTATAACGTGATGAAATTTAGTCTCACGCAGATATCTTCAGGGTCATTGTCCAGCCTCCGGCTAGCGAAACCGGAGTCTTACACGCCACGAGAATTGATCAAGAAATGTACTCGCATGAACTTCGTCGGTCATTTACCGGACAGATGCACGTACACACCATGATTTCGCGAAGCGTTAAATTCTACCCGCGTAACCGCGGGCGATTGGATGGTAACGCGATTACGCTAGCTGTTCCATATGTGCGCGAGGACTCGCGATGAGAGGAAGCGAAGAGCTGGTCCGCGTACTCTGCCCACGCTCGATCTTTCCGTAGACGCTCACGGGGACGTTTCAGCGGATGCCCGTGTGTGGAGGACTTCAGCTTGTGTACGTGCACCAGCGCCATATGCGAATGCATGCATGTGCATTAATGCCTCGGTAGGTACACGCAGGTGAGTAAGACCTCAGGAACAATGGACTCTCTCGGGCAGAACTGCATCGGGTCGTAGTATATGACTGCACACTGCTCGCATGTATACCTACCTACCGGCGTTGTACAACTGCGCTGGTTCCGCGTAATCTCTCCGCGCTGACTGATAAACAACGATATTGTAGTTCAGGCACACGAGCAATTTCATGGTTGGATAGGATTCAATAACGATTGTGCCGGTCAAGTTTATGAGAATTTCATAATAGTATGAGACCCCGAGTGAGAGATGAGAGAGATTACGATTAGGTTTAAGCTATCCGCTGCCTCGAGGCTCTTTACGAACGGTAGGTTATTCGCTACGATCAATCATCGAGCGTGTCGCGATGTATCAATGATTAGAATCAACCTGTTAATTGTTCAAGTACGAAATAAATCTTCACCCGGCGCGCTGTTATATTTATAGCTTCTGCCTACGTAGCCGGTGTACACGACCGTTCTTGAACCTCCGAGAGGCCTTGAGGGAATAACAGGCCGGGCAAGGTGTATCTCGAAAAATCCGTGAACCCAGACGCTGGAAACCTTGTCCCAGTTCATCGGCAACTCTACGCAACATATTTGGCAAGCGAATAGGCTGTTCGTGCGTGCTTATAAATTACTTGGTAAATTAAACGTCGTTAATTTGTCGATTTGGAAAGGTTGGGAATGTGCCTACAAGGGTATAGCGCGTTTGTATTGTACATTTCGCGAACGTTCTTGAACCTCGTGCATTCGACAATCTTGAACCTTCGTGACGCCAGTAACCTTCGGCATTCGTGCAGGGCGAGTCTCGCAAATCCGTATACCTCTGCTAGAACCTTGTCCCAATTCGTCAGTCGTTCGTCACAATATGTATCTGAGCTTTTGACGATAATTATGAACGGTCAGATCGAAGCGGGACAAATACCTCAAGTACTTTAAGTGCATATTCAAGAATCAAATACTTTGAGTAAAAAGTACTTCCGGTACCAAGTACTTTGAGTATCAAGTACTTTAAGCACCGAGTACTCTAAGTACCAAGTATTTTGGTACCAATCACTTTGAGTACCAAGCCCTTTGTGCACCATGAACCTTGAGTACCAAGTCCTTTGAGCAACAAATACTTTGCGCACCATGGACTTTCAGTACCAAGTACTTTGCGGACCATGGACTTTCAGTACCAAGTAAGTACTTGAAGCACCAAGGACTTTGATTACCAAGCATTTTGCGCACCATGGACTTTGAGTACCAAGTACTTGGAGCACCAAGGACTTTGATTACCAAGCATTTTGCGCACCATGGACTTTGAGTACCAAGTACTAGGAGAACCAAACGCTGTGTAGTACGTATGTACTTTGAGAACCAAACGCTGTGTAGTACTTGAGTACCGTTACTGATGTGTCAAGTACCCGTTACGATTTGAGTACCGAAGAACTGGATACCGGATTAACCGACAACAAATCCTCAGGTACTCAACCTCCTTGCCCAGCACCGGTTCGGATTCGCTCGAAGCGGACGTCGAGTTAGTCGAGCGGATGATGCGGGTAATCCATATTAAATTGGTGTAAGAAATAACGTTTTTATAAGTACTATGTATCACCTTCTCCATTGCACCGTGGCGAGGTGCCCGTAGCCCGCGAAGCGAATGAAAGCAAACGCGAGCGAGCGAGCGCGCTCCCCCGTTACCTTATACGGATTTAGCCTAATTTCGCATCTCGCAATGAAAGGAGTGACACGAGGAGAGGGATATATATACCTTCGCTCGGCACCTCGAGAAATTCTCGTCGGCGAGCGAGAACGTTTTGCAACGATGCCGAAGTATTTACTCGGCTCGACCATCACTCTCTTGCCTTACCTTGCCATCAGCGCCGGCATCGCTCCCTATGGAAGGTAGTAGGTCGCGATGATGATAATTGTGTTCGTCCGAGAGATTACTAGTGACACAGCGTATAGAGTCGCTATCGTACGTAATTCTTCAAAGTGAATTTATGGAGCTCCAGATAGGCGGAGAGTTTCAGTTTCTCGTAGAGAAAATATGTCACCCGGCAAATTGTCCGTCCGTCACACTATCAATGGAGGCTAATTATACAATTGTTTTTTTTTCTGTTTGCACTACGGCAGCTGGGTCGAGACTCTTTGATTAGGTGTTCCAGTAGCAATATGCCAATTTAACAGCGCTACGTTTTTTTTTTCGGGAAAGAAAAGGTTTCGAGAAAATTGATCACGAGACGTGCGGTTCTCGCGGTTTGTTTGCGGATACGCCGACGGTGGCCACCGACGCGTCTCGTCGTTTGAGCTCTCGATCTCGCAGTGTATAAGTTTGAAAAAGTCCAACTGGCATCGTGTCTGCGACGCGTCTCGGGGAATATCCCGCTCGTCGAGTGATGCATTGCGGCACTCTCGGGGCGTTTACTTTTACCATGCCCGAAAGATCCAGCGGAATCGATAGAGAGAGCACGCTCAAACATGGATACAGCACGAACTTGCCGGGGAGGTGAGGCGAAATACTCGATTTTCTTGCTTCAACCTCTGCGTCTACTCAAAAGGAAGTAAATCCGCGTTTCGAAGGCTCAGCCCGGCTCTATCGCTAGCCGCAATACGGAGCAAAAGTCTCGGTGGCCGCGCCAGCCAAGTCCGATTCCTGCTGCGGTCCACGGACACTGACGTTCGATTAAATTCGATTCGGTGATTTCACGCTCGACTTATCAATTTTCCTTGCGTCAGACAATAGCGGTTCATCCTTCCTGAGCTTTGTTTCGCGGCGTTTGTTCACGACTGCTCTATCGAGACGATGTTACAGGGAGATTTCCGATTCGGGAGTTTGTGCGCACGATGAACAACACAACTTCCGATCACGGACCAATCTCTGACTCCGGAAAGGTACATTAATGTGCACCCAGAAAAAAATGTATTTGACGGCCGCGTTTATTTGGGTTAAGTAAAATATTTATTTGATTTAAATAAATATTTATTTAAATTATTTAAATAGTTACTTAAATGAAATAAATATTTATTTAAACTATTTAAATAGTACTTAAGTAAAATAAATATATTAAGTAATATAAATTTAAATAGTACTTAAATAAAATAAATATTTATTTAAATAAAATAAATATTTTACTTAAAATAAATAAACGGTGGCCGTCAGATAAATTTTTTTTCTGGATGTAGGGGAGATTGGTAAAATCATGGTTTCGATCGCAGCGTCAGAAATGGTGTTTTCGGATACTTTGGATCGAGGGGTGAGAAAACTGCGCCAGCAGTATCAATGGAATGAGCGGAGGACGAAAGAAGTTACGTATGAAAGCATGAAATACGGACGAGCCAGACGTTCGCATAGAAAGAGAGGAAATAAATCGCTCCGAATGCCGGTGCTGACGGTATCGCGAGCCCAGATAGCCAAAGTCTTTCTTTCCCTCGGTTCTCCAATGGAGGAGTCTGCGAGACGCACTCGGAGTCTCGACGGGTCGGCGAACTCAAACTGCAACTGCAGTAACACAGCATACCCACGGTCGTTTAATAAACTTCGATCGCGCATTCTCGACTCGGGCCAACTCGATTCATTTTTTCTTTTTTTTTTCGTACTCCATTTGGAACATTCAACGTGTTTGATGCAAGTGTACGATCGCCTCCTTCCTCTCCGTCTCTCCGAGGTTCAGCGGTAACCGAGATAAGTTGCACTTGGCAAGGACCGAAGTTGGTCATCGACTCCGGGCTTTGGTTCGCTCGCTTCGCGGCATCATTTTCCAGCCAATATCTTCGTGCGGAGGGTCAGTGAACCGCGTCGACGTTTAATAAAGTTTCTTCGGAGATACCCAATGCAGCCCGACGCGATTCACGTAACTCGCTGGGTTGCGCGTTCGCTTCCTATCGTACTTTTCATTACATTGACAGTCTCTGGTTTTTTTCACCTTGCTGCAGCCAGTTTCCTGTTTTTGTCCTACCGCATTGTGCAGCCAAGGAATACCCGCATCGGAAATAACACTCCGATTGCTAAGATCTGAATGTTACACTGTAAAAAGAAATTGTAAATTTAATGTACTGGAACTTGAAATTTGGTAACATTACTCATATTAATTAAACATTAATGTACTTTGCTTGTAAAATAAAAATACCAGATATTAAAATTATAAATCTTTTGCTGCGAAATTTACAAAAATGTTCATGAAAAATACAAATTTTACTGTAAAATTGCAACGCACAAGTGTTTGAAATTTCAGAAACGGTTTATGTAAAAAAGCTTCCAATACTGTTCATTAATTTTCAAACTAAATTTTTTTACAGCATTCTCGAGCTCATCTATATAGGAGTTTTTTTTTAAGTGTATAAATACTTTCTAAAGAATCTTTTTTTGGTCATGACATAATTCATGAATACGGTCAAAGGATTCCCGGAACAGTGGAGGGTCCTTGTAACTTCTGGTAACTAGCTGACGCGGTCGTTGCTACATGTGATGCGAGGAGTGTCGAGAGTCCTTGAAATTGACGGCGCGCATCGTTCGTGAGAGAAATAAAAAAATAAAAATAAAAGTATCGAGAGTGCATTCGAGGGTTTGCGCTGGTTTTGTATGCCGAGTGGCGGCCCACGCAGAGACTCGCGGCAGAAATGCTCTCGGCAATACCGCAGAAAGAACGAGCTGACGTGAGTATACGAGAGCGATTAACACGCGAGACTCGATCGAAATTTGCGAGATATGAACGAGTACTCGGTGCGCGAACACGCACGGGCGTTTCTCGGAAGTCCCGTGCCAAAATTTGCGGCTGACAAATGAATTAGGGGGAGATCGGGGCAAAATGGACTGCCATAACGAATTCTTTTTGTTGTTATTCTGGCACAGAGCCCGAAGCTGAAATAACAAATTAAACTCCAATTTAAACAAAAACCAGTCAAGCTTCCGGAGAAAAAAAAATTCTCATTCACATGTGTACAACGTAAGAGATAATTTACATGGCAAGTCAAGGGGTTAAAGTCCGCCGAGTTAAAATGCTCGGGTCTGTAAAAAAAGGCTGTTTTTACCCCCCCCTCGTTAAACATATCTCGCAACAGGCCAAGGACTGCTTGCGCGCGTGATATATTTTCGGGCTGTTCGAGCGCGTGCGCTCGGTCGTCTTCGCGTTACAGCCAAAAATCGCGCATTCTCCGACGACGGGGATGCGCGAAGATCCTTGGGAGGAAGAGAGAAAGCGAAGCCGCGCTCGCGGCGCTCCACGTTCGGAGCGTTCGTTAAGCAACTTTAAGGGCGTGCAAGTCTGAACGGGGTATACATATATGCACACGTGTTGCTCGACCATACGTACAGGTATTTACGGCTAGTCGTAAAACGTCTCTTCACGGCACTTGACTTTGAGAGACTCGAAAGAATGGGGAGGGGGATCGCTGGTCCACGCGGGTCGCGGGAACGAAGAGGTCTACCCTCTTCCTCATGCCCTCGTGAGTAATTTTCTCTCGTGCGAGCGGGATGAAAAGAACCCGACGAGGCAACGCACGAAACGAACCGTAAAAAAGGATTAAGAATGTGTCTTGGCTATGCCATTTAATACTTTTCGATTTGCCTTTTCGATTTACTTTTAATTGTCCGATCGTACAAAAAAAATATTCAAAATATTTTCGGTGAATAAATACAATAAAAATGTTGCCTACATAGATGGAGAACTATTAGTGCTACTTTTTTTAGCCCATTAATCCTGTCTAGCGTGATTTTTTAGCTCACTAATCCTGTCTAGTGTAATTTGCCATGAACCCGATGAGGCAAGACACGAAACGAAGCGTAAAAAAGGACTAAGGATGTGTGTTAGCTATGACATTCAATACTTTGCGATTTGCAAATGTAGGATCCAAGAAAAAAATATTCCAAATATTTTTTAGAGAAATAAAATAAGAATGTTGCATACATAGACGCAGAACTATTAGTGCTACTTTTTTTAGTCCATTAATCCTGCCTAGCGTGATTTTATCTCGGGCGAACGGGATGAAAAGAACCCGACGAGGCAACGCACGAAACGAACCGTAAAAAATGATTAAGGATGTGTCTTGGCTATGCCATTTAATACTTTTCGATTTGCAAATGTCGGATCCAACAAAAAATACTCAAAATATTTTTTAGAAAAAATTATATAAAAATGTTGCCTAAACAGATGCAGACCTATCACCGCTATTTTTATTTTACCCGATTAATCCTGTCTAGCGGACATCCTTGAGACTGAGAAGAGACGAGTCAACGATCATTGGAACGAGGAAGCATAATAAAAATGTGTCCGCCGGCCTCGTCCTCGTCATTCTCGTCTCCGTGAGTAGAGCCTAGCCCGTACGCTCCTATTTTTATTTTTCATTTTTTTCTCGTGAGAGATATCCTCCGCTCGTTCTTCTCACGTATCTACGTCGGGCACACGATAGTTACCGGGCAGAGTTTATACGCTCGTTGGTCATCAGTAATCTCGGTGGAAAGTCTACGGCGGACGGCGCCAGCGTATCCGAACAAGGATCGCGCGACTTTTGCGCAAACGAGTCTTAAAAATACTTGACCACTTTTGGTAAAAGGGCTCCGGTGTTTAAGATTCATTGGGACACGGAGGAGAAGGCGGATGCCCGAGATGAACCGCGAGCGAGTTGAGTAAAAAATAAAAAATAAAAAATAAAAACATAAATAAAAGGAATCCCTCTTCTGGTGGGGTCGTTCGGAAGAGTGGACAGCACGTCTTCTTCCTCTTCGGTACCAGCTCACGTATACCGAAGTGGTGTACGCGCGAGAAGACTCTTGTATACCAGGTAACCGTATACCCTTTGCTTTTATAGCGTCGGCGTGATTCGATTGTGGGCTCGGTACGCGTTCGTTCTTCCCTCGAGGCGAATAGTAGTCCTCGAGTGTCTTCAAGGAAGACCACGGTGCCGCTGTTCCTCCTCCTCCTCCTCTTCTTCTTCGCTCGGACCCAAAAATGGGCTGGCGTGTCGAACGAGTTTTAAAAATACACTTTGCCCGAACCCACGGGCGCTTCGTAAAACTCCCCGATGCTTGCAGTAGTCCCGAAACTTTTTGCGATATTTGGCGCCAGTTTAACGAGAAAATTCGCTTGGTCCTTTGGACCTTCGGCCTCGCGGCTTCTGCATCGGGCTCGGCGCCCGCTGCCCGAAGATCAGAAAACGACCACAGCTGCCTCCAGCTTCTTGCTGTGTCGCTTGTATTCGGTAAAAAACGATTTTTACATTTAACCCCAAAACTAAGCATTTCATGGATTAAAACCAAATTTCGTGGATAAAAATGGAGAATTTCGTCGAATCTTTTTTTTTTGTATGTATACATAACAAAAGTTTGTTCAACATAATATGCCGGTATAACGTACAAACCTAAACAAACGGTTGGCGATCGCTACCCCACCGATTACTATATTTTCTAGTAAAAACATTGTCAATTAACCACACATACTGTGTGTGAAATTTGAGCTTCATTGGTCGAGACATTCTCGAGATATAACGGTTTGAATTTTTCGCGTCCGATTCACACACACACACATACGCGCACACGCATACATGCGGAAATTTTTTCTAAATGTGCTTTCATTAAAATCTTGGAATTTTTTTTTTTTACCAAAACAAAGCTTCCTCTATGAGGAAGCAAAAGAACTTATATTCTAGCAAAAACGACGGGATATTCGGGTAATATCAGCGACAACGAAAATTAGGATATTTTCTAGCAGAATGTATCAAGTAATACGAATGTTTGCCAGGATGTCGCTGTAGTTCCCATTCCCATAGACCTAAAAGTTCCATCGGTTTTTACCACATGTATGGTAATTTCTATCAGATCCATCTCTCAGTGTACTCTAGTCAAAGAACCCTATTTCTAACCAAAAAAAATTGTAAAATTTTTTTCAAAGCCAAGAAAAATAAATATTTTCGACAACCGCGAGCGAGAAATGTTTGTCAAACGTGCGAGCCTTTTATTGCTCGCCGTATCGCCGAGCAAGTGCAACGAACTCTCGATGACGACGTCGGCCGCAAGCGCCTTCGGTGGCGAACCGGCGGTGGAGTGCGTCGCGCGGCAAATCGTCGCGGTTGCAATAACATTACCGAGTCCTCGTAACACCTACCGACGATTTGTGTCCTCGTGAAACGTCGTTTCCCGGGCAAACAAACCGATTGTGGTTCTTCCGAGCACTCTCGCCGTCTCGCTGTCTATCCCCGCGAAGCGATGTTCCGCATTTCTCTCGCTCGGCCGAGAGTGACGGAGTTGTCGACGATAATTGCACACGAATTCAATTATTCATCGTTTTCACTCCGTGATTGCCTCATAGCTTTATTGTGTTCCATATTTTATCTCCCGATCGTACGGTCGGGCGCGACTCGACCCAGATCCACTTTGCGCAGAGACCACTTTCTATGGCATGCATCATAGATTTTCTTTGGATTATGTGGATCTTCACCGAGTCGTGTCGTTTGTGACCAAGATTTTCATCGGCACTGACGGATCCGCAACTCCTTATTATTATAAGACAGGACAGAACAACAGAACTTTTTTTTATGAATGCTGTCCAGCGACTTGGTACTCATGGGTACTCGGTACCGGCATTCGTCGGGAATTCTGTAAAACGACACTGTCGTCTCGTATGAGAGTCGTAATCCCCCCGACGCGGATCCGCGGTCTTCCCTGTGGGACGCGAGCGATGCCACTATGATCTTTGCCACTGTGCGCAAAGTGGCCATGCGCAAAGTGGATGTGGGTCGAGTTGCACCATAGATTTTCTTTGGATTATGTGGAGTCGCACCATAGATTTTCTTTGGATTATGTGGTGTTGCATCACAGATTTTCTTTGGATTATGTGGTGTCGCATCACAGATTTTCTTTGGATTATGTGGAGTCGCACCATAGATTTTCTTTGGATTATGTGGAGTCGCATCACAGATTTTCTTTGGATTATGTGGAGTCGCATCATAGATTTTCTTTGGATTATGTGGAGTCGCACCATAGATTTTCTTTGGATTATGTGGAGTCGCACCATAGATTTTCTTTGGATTACGTGGAGTCGCATCACAGCTTTTCTTTGGATTATATAGAGTCGCATCACAGATTTTCTTGGGATTGTGTGGTGTCGCATCACAGATTTTCTTTGGATTATGTGGAGTCGCATCGCAGATTTTCTTTGGATTATGTGGAGTCGCATCGCAGATTTTCTTTGGATTATGTGGAGTCGCATCATAGATTTTCTTTGGATTATGTGGAGTCGCATCACAGATTTTCTTTGGATTATGTGGAGTCGCATCACAGATTTTCTTTGGATTATGTAGAGTCGCATCACAGATTTACTGTGGATTATGTGGAGTCGCATCATAGATTATCTTTGGATTATGTGATGTTGCATCACAGATTTTCTTTGGATTGTGTGGATCTTCACCGAGTCGAGTCGTTTGTGACCAAGATTTTCATCGGCGCCGTTGGATCCGCAACTTCTTATTATTATAAGACAGGACAGAACAACAGAACTTTTTATTGATGCCGTCCAGCGACTCGGTACTCGCGGGTACTCGGTACCGGAATTCGTCGGGAATTCTGCAAAACGACACTGTCGTCTCGTACGAGAGTCGTAATCCCCCCCGACGCGGACCCGCGGTCTTCCCCGTGGGACGCGCGCGATGCCACTCGAGATTCGAGCGAGGCAACCTCTCTCGGCACGTGTACATCGGTGAACACGGGTAAAAAGAAGGGATTTACCGGGGAAGAGGGTAGAACGGAAGGAGCGAGATCGTAGAGCGAACGCCGGATGATCCCGGAGGCCATTCCCCATCCGTATGCACCGGGCTCGACCTCGTCGTCGTCTTCGTCGTCGTCGACCCGCGTCTCCCCGCACCGGCGGTTTGCCGCCGCATTGCGACAAAATCCTGCTTCCGCAAAACGAGGTAAAACGGAGTGGCAGCGCGAAAGGACGAGATCGCACCCGTGATACAGTTTATATTTAGCGGAGGAAAGTGCAGCACTGTACTGTACACGCCTCTCGCGACTTGAATTTCCTTGAATTATACGTGCACGCGAGCCTTTATTACACACGCGGAATTGTTAATGCGAGTGTCGCGAGTGTTTACGCGCACGATATTGTTTTACTAATTCGAGTATCGCGTGCGATCTCCGGCTTGCGTACACAGTCCACTGTGGAACTTTATTCTTGAACTGGATTTGATTTTTTTTATTACCGATTTATGCATAAATCAAATCGCAATACCAAAAAGTTACACTGGGTAGTAACCGGGTGAGGACCAGTTATGTTCTCAAGGCGTAGGACTTTAAAAATCTAAGTCATGTAATTTTTTTTTAAATCAAAATAAAAATAAATAAAAGTGTCGATCAGCTGATCAGAGACGCGGAAATATGGCTTTCCTACTCTAATTTTCAATTAAAACCTTTGCTCCAGCAAACTACATAAAATTATTATTTTCTTTCCATTACACCGGACGATTTTGATGCTCGACATCGGACAAGTAGCAAATAAAGGTAAGGGTCATGTAATTTTTATTGAGTATAAAAATAAAAAAATAAATGTCCCGACGCCCTTCGTGCTAGACATCGGTCAAGTATCGGAAAAATGTCAGAGTCATGTAATTTTTTTTTAAGTAAAAATGAAAAATAATCATCAATCAGCTACCTTAATTTTTAATTAAAACCTTTCCTCCAGCAAACTTCATAAAATTATTATTTTCATTCCATTACACCGGACAATGTTGATGCTAGACATCGGCCAAGTTCCATGATATATGTACGTATATTGTACGATCCACTTAAATGACCCGCAGCGCGTGTGTGTACGCATAAGACGAGCACACTCGATGTGTACTCTGTGACGAGAGTCTCATGCCCGATCCGGGAGATTTACCATAGGATGCTGGCTGTGCTTGTAAGCAGCGGCACATTCGAGTCCCCTTTTTATTCGCCTCATTCCCTCGCGGCACGACGACCCTCCTCTTCAACGGCCGCAAACAGCGGCAGCGTATTATTATTCAGAGACGCTTACATAAGTAGTTTTGAGTTACATCTCGTTAGGCAAAACGACAACGACGCTGACTTGAGTTAGTACCGGAACCGGTGGAATCTCCCGCCGCTCCCCCTAACGTGAGCGTCTTCTTTCTTCGGTGCATGTTCTCACAGAAGTGCGTATCTCTCGTGCGTGCAGTAACCAGTGGGGTGCTCCTTCCTGTTTGACGATGAAAGCGTGTTTACCCGAAACCACTTTGAGACTTTAAACAGAAAAGTCCCAGCGGCCCTCGATCATCGTAAAATACCTGCTAATCTCAATCTCATTCGTAATATCAACACCGATAGCGATCAAGTTGTCAAGCTATAAATCCGGAAGAAATAGTACATTATGCTACTAAGGCGGAAAGTGCATAATTTTCACCGAGTGCGAGTGCGAGGGCGGACTGGTGAAAATCCGGTCCGCCCATGTTTCATACGACATTTTTTCCGATTAAGCTAAAAAGTGGCAATTTTTCTATTCCTGTAACGGGGATGGAAAGTGGCCGGTTCTTGACGAGCGGGAGAAAAGGTGAAACTTTTCTTCCCTCTAAATCACTTTTCCTTCCGCTCGTCAACAATCGGCCACTTTCCACCCCCGGTGCAGGCATAAAATATGGACTTTTTAGCGTAGTCGCGAAAATATTAACATATGTCGCCCGGTAAATTGACGAGAACAAGAAGTAGTCCATCAACAATAACGGGTTCGTACGATCAGAAAATCGTGGGCGACTACAATAGGAAGTGGACCGACTTCCCCATTGCCGTTCCAACGAGTGGCCCACACGTGAGTGCGATTATCCGACCATAGAATGCCCACGGGTCACTTCATGCTGCAATGAAGTGTGCGATGAAACAATTCTGTCTTGAAGTTCCTGTCTCTCGAGCGTGCAGTAACCAGTGAAGGGCTTCTTTCTGTTTGCCGGTGAAAGTGTGTTTACCAAAAACCACTTTGAGACGTTCAACTAAATATTTTGTTGGTACAGCTAAAAAAAATTGGTTAGTTCAACAATTTGTTGGGTGATTTCGCCAAAATATTTTGGAGTAATTGAAATATTTTGTTCGGCCAAGTAAATATTTATTTGAATGTCCCTGCCCGAATCTTAGTTGATTCAACTGTACTTTTGTATTCGTGCAGGAAAGTTCCAGCGGACCTCAATCATTGTTACCTGCTAATCTCAATCTCGTTCGTAACACCGACACCGATCGCAATCAATTTGTCGAGCTATAAATCCGAATGAAAATGAACATTTGCCGCCCGGTACCACGAAGTCCCGGCTAAATTGACGAAGACAAATAATGGTCCGTCAATAATGGCGAGCTCCTACGATCAGAAAATCGTGGGCGACTACAATAGGAAGTGGATCAGCGAGTTCCCCATTGTTGTTCGAACGAGTGGCCCACACGTGAGTGCGATTATTATCCGACCATGGAATTCCCACAGGACACTTCATTCTGCAATTCCGTGTACAATTTGTTCGGCCGCCGGTTGCCAGCGAGCCCGCGCGATATGGCGTGCATGTAACACTGGCTTTCGCCGCGTGCAACACGAAACGACACTGGGGGAGCCCACACGGCCGGAGCCCGAGAGAACTCCGGAAGAGTTTGCAGACTCGGGAAGAATACAAAAAATGAATAAAAAAAAGAAAAAATTGCCGCGCTGCTGTGTTCAACGAGCGAATTATTCAGCGGCGTCGATACTTTCTAAGCGGGAGACCGTGGAGCTTCTCTGCGTTTGCGTCGCGTTTCTGTATATCCTTCTTTGTCCGTTTTACTGATGTCGTTGCTGCTGCATGATGTCGGGTCGACTGCATGCGCGGAGGCACCAGGAAGGCCACGGCGAAGCGATGTACGCACCGCGACAGAAGCGTGTACCAAGTGCACCTTACAACACGGGTTACGATCTCTCGCGAAACGACCGTCCACGCACGTGCTGCACGCACCCGTGTGCGTGCGAACTTGAGGCTGGCTCTCGCGGGTTTCGTTATATGGGCTTACCGGGGAGCGGGGTTAGGCGAGTCAACGGATATCGTGGCTCACTTATTAAAGACGATTGACAAATCAAATATTTGTAGATTAGATTTAGGTAAAACGGTTAAGGGGCCATTCGGTACAGGTGTACGTAAATTTTTTTTTACGACATTTTTAACCCTCGATAGACTCTACTAAATAAAATGCCTCGGAATCGAGTGACCTCCAAGTTATCTGTTCGACCATGGAATTTACAGGAATAATTCACACAAAATCACAAAACTGCGTCAGGTAAATAACCCACTTCACAACGACCCAAATCAACTGCTATACTCTATCACGAAAATATAATAGAATAATAGAATAAAAAGACTCAGTATGAACTTTGTACAGCACCGTCTCGAATCCACCGTACGGCTATTTAGAAAGCTCCCAGCAAACAACGTCCCCAAACAGACATTCCTAACACACACTTTGAAAAAAAAAAATCTTCGCAGTGGAATAAAACGAAAGTTTTATTCAATTTTTATACAAACCAAAATAACTGAGAATTTGCGTCGATCGAAATTTCTGTAGAAAAGATTTGATGGATCTAATATACAGGTATAACATACAAACCCAAAACAAAGGGTTCGCCATTGCGACGCCACCGATCACTATATTTTCTAATGAGAAGAATTCATATTCTGGCAAAAATTACGGGATATCCGGGTAATATCTGTGACCGAGAAAATTCCCCTGTTTTCTAGAATAATGTGTCAAGATTAATACGAATGTTTGTCAGAATGTCGCTGCGGTTCACATATACCTGAAAGTGCCGTTCATTCTTATCAGATTCATGGTAATTCCTATCAGAGCCTTCACCTAGTGTCCCTTAAATCAGTCTATAATCGATACCTTTTTAAACACAGGAGCATCAACAAACTTTGCCGATCTTGAGATTCCTTGAAAGAAAAAAGAAATGTTTTAAATCAAAAGATGTTTTTGTTTCAGCAGAAACTTGCGGATTCTCCATTGGATGACCCTCGTTACCCCGTGCATCTTCGACGGTGCACCGTACACCGATGTTCGCAATGTCCCGTGTAGGTGGTACTAAAATGGGTGAAGGCAGCCAGCACCTCGCACAATGGCCTTTTCCCCGACGCAACAAGTGTTAGCCTACGCTATCCCGTGGCTTTTGCATAAAACATTAATATATAAATAAACGTGACAATGCATTGCCTCTATATAAATATATATACATATACAGTATACGTAATCCCGTGTTCACGCAAAGTAGAGAGTCGTACGGGATTTCGCGACTGCGGGATTGCCGCGAGACAAGCGCTGTGGCCCCGTCGAAGAGTCCGCAACGGGTGCATATGCATCCGCGTGCATACTCGCATCGGAGTTCGTTTTCGACCGAGCTTGCATATTGTCGTTCCAGCGCCAGAAGGGCGTAAAAGCTACGCATGCACCCGCATGCGTTGCGCCCCTCTGGCTCGGAGCCGACGATGCACTCGCGGGGTTTGCGTTGAACCACGTATCGAGAGATAGCCATCCATGCACCCGGAATTCTTTGACGTACATCTCTCGCGCACACAGTCGCAGTTTTACTCTCGAAACGGATGGAGAATCGTCTTTCGCTGGAGCGCTCTCTGCGGCTCTCCGGGACTCTCAGATTTCCAAGTATGCTGATATCCACCGATCCACTCGTGCCGCCGGTTTCTAAATACGTTACCGCGGTATTTCCACGTTCCGCCGTGCCTTAATGTCCCATAACATAACCTTCCCGCCGCGGTGCCTCGGATCGGCTTCACCGATCCGATCCCGCACTAAAATTTTCACCGGTGTGCGGCGCGTCATACGTGCACACGCACACCGGACGATCCTCGCATCGGGCAAGCAGTTTCGCGAATATTCGCCGAGAGTCCTATCTCTCAATTCCTTCGATACTTTACGATACAATAAAGGCCGAGGGTATCTCGGTATGTAAAACAGATCTCGGGCAAAATCAGCAGGTGGAATCGCGGTCGGCGGGTACTTATGGACTTCGCGGGCCGCTCGGCCGCGGAGGATAAGACACCGGAGTGAGACTGCGATTCTCATTGACAGTCATGGCCCACCGGAATATTATACTGGTATTGCCTGTCCCGGCAAACTTTTCCCTGAGAATCTCTCCACCGAGGAGGAGGAGGAAACGCGGATCGCACGGAGCTCTTGCGCCGCGGATGCCGAGAAGAAGAGGCCACTTCGACGCTCGCGAGGCACGTATAGGGAAGAAGCCACGACGATTCTCCTCGGCTTCATCAGCATATCGCACGATTTTCCAACTCGGCGATCTCGCGATTTCTACGCCGGTATTTAGGTACACAGGCTCTTTTGCTGCCTGCCCGAGGCTGTTGTCCTGTGGCTCTGTGCGCGATTCTCCGTCCATGGATGGACCATTATCGTGTAAGGTAATCGATGGTGATACAGCTGGTCAGGTGATACGGCGCGATCGTTGTATCATCCGAACGGCTCGTTTTTAATGACGCACTCTTCACTGCGATGCGCGGACACTCGGAACTCACGAGTGCCGCTGAAGGTGTTTTAACATAATGGTTTTTTTTTCCTTTCAACCATGGCATTAGGATGAGCAACGAGCTCCGAGAGTCAGAACGATATTTGCCGAGGCAGAAGAATGTGAGCGTCGTGAAATTTTCTCTATAAAGACAGGAATCATCGGCACGTCTCGGAATTACCCTACCCGACGCCTCTAACGTCAAGTTTTACCCACAGGTTCGCCATTACCCGGTTATAATGTTGCGAAGAGCGGTCCAGTTAATTCTAATCCCTTCTCACTCTCGCTACTCACGATAAGCCATTTCCCTTTCTACCTCCGCTCGCGCTTACCTAACTCCTCCGTCAAGCCTCACTTATCCAATTACTCCGCGTATAAATATCAACTCGGTACAGTTAAAGTTGGTACGGATATAATATACAGCATCATGAGAGCCACCACGGGGACCGATGTAACGCGAGGTAAAGGTGATGATACACGATATTCCAGTGTAATTTCATCGTGACTCTAAACTGCCGTACGGAACCCGCGAGATCTCTCGCGGGTTCCATAAAATATCACATTTACGTATGCACACTCTCGATATGCTTTACGTTCGAGGCATCGAACGTCGTATACTTCGTATTATTATAATGTTAAACGCCAGAGTATCGCGACGATCTGCCACGGTTCGCTGAAAATGTATTAGATTGAGGCGATAGTTGCCTGTACACATTGGCTTAACATGCTGTAATGCCGTGTACAAGGCACGGAGGAACGAGCGGGACGAATGGTCCGTACGCTCGTTGAGAGATCGCGAGGAACTTCGTGATACAGACGGGACCAAGTTTCGCGGGATCGTTGGGTCACGATTAGCCCCTCGGCTCGTTCGTTCTCTCTTTCCCTTTTATTTCATCCCTTTCTTGCTTCGGTGGAGAGGGGGAAACTGACCCCCTCCCTTCCTCCACGACATCTTTATTTGTTCGTCGACGGGCGAGGCTCGCGCTGAGCCGGCTTTGCGCGGACTCTTCGGCTCGTCCGGCCCCGCGACTTCTCGGCCTTATCAATTTAATGACCGTACCCCGGATCGTTCCCCTGGCCGGCAGTCTTCACCTCCGTCGGCTGTAAATCCTGCGGGACGATAATCGCGCTGTTATCTCCGCGTCACGCTCACCCCGCAACCCTCGAGTGGGAGAGATCGTAAATCACGAGGGTCTTCGATGATCGCTTCGCCACGCGAAACCCTTCGAGAGCTCACCGCGTGCTCGCAGCCGACGACGATTAAACTTTTGATCTTTTTTTTTACAGGCCCGGGAAAAAGAATTTATGCCGGCACTGAAAAAACGTCGATAAGGGCGACGTCCAAAAACGTATCTAAATATATTTTTCTATTTTTTTAAAAGTATTTAATTAAAAAAATTATTCATCTTAAAAAACAATGAAAAATGAGAAAATAAGGCTTTCGACTACGTTAGGAGACGCCAATCGAGGAGTGTGAACATTGAGAAGTGATATTTCCGCATGCGCCGTGTTGAATCCATGAGAACTCAATTTCATTCTTGAATAGCCCATTAAACTCTTATAATTCAATTCGCGTTAGAGATAAATGGAGCGCAGACACTCTGTCTACCAGCAGCACAAGTATACTACACAAGTACCTACGATCCGTGCCTATTTACAGCGTAGGAGCCAATTCACTCGCCTCCCTCGTCAACTAGCTCGATTGTCTCACGCTGTCTCACGCCTCGTCCTCGTCATCGCCCTCTCGCCGTATCCCCCTCCGGCTCGTTTCCCGTCGGATCGCTTAAGCAATATCTGCAGTACGCCGTAAAACCTTCGTGAATTTCTCGCAGCTTGCATTCATTTTTATTACGGAAAACTAGAGATTCATCCAAACTTTTTTGTTTTACAGAAAATTCATTTTACCAACTGAGATCTTAAGGTTCTGCCTTAGTTGGCCGACATTCACCAGATCTCTCCTATCGAACGAGACGCTCCGATTTCAACGGCACACTGAAGGATCTCGGAAAAAGTACCAAGTCATACGGGAAATTTCGACCAGGCAACATTGTATGCCAACACGACCGCTGCCGATATGTGAAATCTTGACAAGGGCCATTTCAATTTTGACCTAATGCGCATAGTAAAAAAGTTTGTACTTTTTACAACGTATTGTCCATACACGTCGACAATTAAATATTTTTTTTATTTTTCGATTTTATTTTTCGACAGTTTTACAAACAGAAGTAGAAACTGAAATTGTTAATGACACGAGAAATCAAAGGACATATAAAGGTTTGTATACTCAAACCTAAACAAACGAGTTTGTCACTTATTTAACAAAATAATTTTTACACAACTTCGTCTTCCAATTTTACGAAATTATTTTGTACTGTGCGTATGGCAATTTTTCCCAGGCTGGTTGGAGAAATGTTGCGTATCCGGTTAAGATTTTCGTGGATATAACTAAGAATTTCTAAATAGAATATAGACTAAATAGAATATAGACGTTCCCTTAGGGATTGATATTGTAGATTAACTATGTAATCTAACTATGTAATCTTTTCTCAGTGAGTGTTGCAGCGACCCAAAGGTGAAGAAACCTTGGGTTAAAGATCTGATGGAATTGGTTATCTCGTCTCTCTAGCGACAAAGAGGAACCAGATGGCAAATCCGAGAGTACGAGTTTCCGGAGTGATGCTTGACCCCGTCGGCCGTTCAGATACACTTCCACAGTGTGGTACAGTGTAATATCGAACAGCCGTTGATCCGTGAGCTGGGTTCATGTCCCTGTTTCGTTACGTGGCGAATTGCCGCAACGAGACCATCGCTTCCTAACAGCGATCCGAGGATCTACGGTTTCGTTACACGGTACCATTCCGGAGCACGAAGGACCGTTTCAGGGCCAGTGTCTGCTTGGTCCACGGCCGAACCCCTGACCCCATGAGGAGACTCTTTGTGGTACCAAAAACCGTTGCCCTCGGTTGTGATTGCCGTCGATGGCGATCGTAATGATGACTCGGGCAAAAACAACGGCGAGCCATACGTGTTGAGACAATTTCGTATTGTGACCCGGAGGATCCCTCCCGCATAATCTTCGGATCCATTGTGCAATGTTTATTAGAACGCTCGCTCGGTCCTCGGTGATTGTACCGTTATCAGATAGATTCACCGGCGATTATTCCTCGGTGAAGTTTAACTTTGGTATTGTTGTTATGGTATCGATCTGCGGGGAATGTTATTCATCGACGGCTTCGTTTGATCGCGGTTTCGATCGAACGAGAGATTTTCTTCTTAATGTGCACCGGATACTCTCAGCGCCCGATGAATAGGTGGCTCGATCGGGAGGTCATGATTCACCTTCGGTAGCTTTGTCCCTTTCTCCTTGCACCGTTGAACCCGACTGCGCTTGGGCAGCTCTCGTCGTTTCGTCGTCCTTACCCGGTGTACCCCGAGCCAGTTGCGTCGTTGACTCGAGCAACGACGACGCAGACCGCTATTACGACGGAGCGGGAGGACGATAAGCGATCAAACCGAGCGCGCGGCCACGGATCCGCCGACGGAGCAAGAACTGCGGCAGTAAAGCAGACGAACGAGCATCGAGGGAGAAAGTTCTATTAATCGTATGCACGATACACACGCGCGCGTATTGTGGAAGGAAAGGGGGAAAAAATGTGATTGCACGACCGATGGTACCGGGTAACCGTCGCCGAGGGGACGCTTCGGCATCGCCACGACAATGGATGCGGGTGAAGCCGCGAGATGAAGGCACGAGAAGAGATCGAACGACAAGATCCTCGTTGTCGAGGATTTTTTAACGCGAAGCAAAATTTACGAGGACTAAAGTTTTTTTTTTTCTTCTCTTAGATGTAAGGAAGTCATCCGAAAACGGTGAACCATATAATGGAATCGCTGACTTGGAAGGATGACGTTGATTGTTCGTAATCAACCTTATCCTTCCGTATGAGATTTTTTTTTATGTTTAAAAGAATGGAACATTTGAAGATTTTCCCTTGACCCAACCGTGATAGTTAAGCACCTAATCTAATAACTTATCCATTCGAAAAAAAATTCGCTTAACAACTCGTTCATCAATATCCGAGAAACGAGCTGTGCAGTTCCTTTCCAGGAGTCATTTCTACCCGAAATGATAGTGCGTTTGAATAGTGCATTTTTTAACGCAAGTAAAAATTTACGATGATTCAAGTTTTTTTTTAACGTAGGAAAGTCATTCGAAAACGTTGAACCATATAATGGAATGGCTGAGTCGGAAGAATAACGTAATTTATTTGTAATCAACGTTATCCTTCCGTATATCCTAGTTTTTGCAATTCTTAAGAATGGAAAATTGAACATTTTGCCTTGACAAAAGCGTGCCAGTGAAGGAACTGCTCTGTTAGCCTATGTATAAAAAAAATCGCTTAATGACTCACCATATCGCGAACAGTCGTTCATCAACATCCGAGAGACAAGAGTCGTCCTTTGATGAAGCCGGTCGAGTTGCGCGGTTTCTTTCCCAGGATCGTTTCCATCTAAAATCATTGTGCATTCAAGACTCTAAGTTCACCAAATGGCCATAATTTATTGTAACTGGAGATAAGTAAATGGATCAAATGAAAAAAAACAACAGCTAATATCTATAAACATTACGCTGTCAAAGTCAAGACCAGCGATAAAGAGGTCGATGAGAGATTCCATCACGATCCGCCGATGCTGACGACAACGATCCGAAATGATCCAGGCAACGGCGAGATCGTGTCCCATCGATTCGATGCTGAGACGGCCATTCATCCTCGGAAAGTCTTCCACAAATGTACCCGCAACGAAATTTAGTTGTCCACCGACTGCGACGACTGCGCGCGGATGGGGCGTTTGTGTGCGCGTTCGCAGTGCGCCGGTCGCCGAGCGGAGAGCATACACGGTACATAACTCATATCAGCTCACTTGTATGGCAAGGGTCAGGACCTCTCTTCCGGTCGACACGCGATGCAGCCACGAGCTTCAACCAGGCGAATACAACCGGCGTCGTCCCGGGTCTCTCGGTACGTCGCATACGTACGCCCGTTCGCTCGCTCATACGGCCCAAAGACGGTCGCGCGGGTGTTCGCGAGTACGAAGATTAATAACCGTAGCGTGTGTTCTGTGTGCAACGAGCGACCGCCTCGTGCTGCTACAGGGCGACGGGGCTTCTCGTATGTACCAAACGAGAATGGAGAGATCGACGATCCCGCAGCGGGAAAACCGCACCGGAGGCATACAGGAAACACGGAGAACGTCGCGCTAAGGCTCTATCTGACTCTCGCTGCGATGTCGCTCGATCCTGTGGACCCCCTCGTACCATTTGTGCCCGTGCAATTCTCATTACTCGATCTCGACGTTGACTATTACAATCACGCGAGGTTTACTGTACCGTGTCGCGGTGCGTAACCGGGGAGCGTGGGCATGGACCGGCCGCCCAAGGGAAATTCTTAATATCTTGGTTGCGAAGTGAAACTTTGGTAAAAAAAAAAAAAAAATACATAAATAAATAGACCGTCATGTATAGTACAGAGATTCCGAAATAAAAATCCAATCGGAAGTGTCAGCAAAATATGTATCCCAAAAATATATTTAATATATGTAATTTTGTAATATATGTAATGTATGTAATATATGTAATTTTTTTCTCATCCAAGCTTTAGAACAGGGTAAAAGTGATGAATATGGCCTATCCCGATCGATACGTGAATCGAACACCAATGAACGGGCAATATTCACGAGCTTTATTCCCCTATTTCTCTTGCAAGATCATGCAGACAAATTTTTTTTATTTTTCGATGGCTTAGCGAGTTTTTATGGAGATTTAGAGAATTTCGGAAATTTTCGAAAATCTTCACAAATTCGTCAGATCTGTTTACACTCGCGGATTTTTTTTTTTAAACCAAGATTTACAATAGGGTAAAAATGGTGAATATGGACCATCCCGATCGAGACGTGAATCAACGACCCATGAACGGGCAATATTCACGAACTGTACCCTATTTCTCTCGCGAGAACCCATGTAGTCGAAAATTGATTACATGTCGATGGTTTAGAGAGTTTTCATGGAAATGTACAGAATTTCCGAAATATTTGAAAATTTTCGGAAATTCGCCAGAGCTGTTCGCACTCGCTATAGGGAGGTCTTTCCGCGTTACCTCAAGGATCGCTCTCTCGTGACGCATGCACCGAGGGAATTATCTCAATGCGTCGAGCGTCGAGGGAGAGGAGCGGAGGGGGATAGGCCGGGGTGTACCGGTAATACCCGAGCCGTACAAGAGTCGTGGATCGTGCAGAGAGTGCGGGTTCGAGAAGAGCTTTTGCCCTCCCGCGCACACCACACGTGGACACGCCGCCTGTCCGGCGAATCTGCTCGGTGAATTAATGAGCCTGCTCGTATCATTTTCACGACGAAGAGAAAAAGAGAGAGAGAGAGAGACCGAGAGAAGGAGAGCTACTTTCTCCACGGTGAGCGCGAATCTCCGTCCAGGAGTACTACATGCTCTCTCTGATGTTTCTTGTATCCTTTTTGCTTAGCGGTTTCTCTATCGCCCCCTTTGTTACGGTGATCCTTTCGCCTCTGTACACGGCTCGGCGAAAACGCGCCGGGTGCCCCTCAATGCCCCCCCTCAATGCCCCCCTCCCCTCCCCCACCCGAAAGATTCTCACGCACGGTGAATTTTCTACATACTAGAGATACTAGAGAGTATAAACATGAAACACGTATTCTCCTGACTAACCGGGGATAAGATGTATACTCTCTTCGCGGAGTTGTTCTGCGCGCGAGGTTGCTGGAGAGCTTGACTCGTGCGAGCCGCGCGCTCACGAACGATTCTTCCCCGTTGGCCCCTTTGTAACTTTTGTACATACCTGCGTGGATCTACTCTGCGTATAATAGAGCGTGCATATATGTGGAGCTGTTCTCTCTGATGCTATAAGCGTTAACGGCGGTTCTGTACACAAGCGGAGGCCGCCGTATTAAAGAAGATCGCGAGTTTCAGATAAGGGCCTAATCTCTCTGTGATCGGGGATAGGAGAGCCGCGCCGGGAGAAAGAAGCCGCGTGTATATGGCCGGCGCGACTGGCTCTCGAAGGCCGGCTATTAAATAGCTTATATTATAAATCCGGAAATCACGAGGCTTTCGCGGTATCGAAACAAAGTTGGTATTAGATTAATTAATCACATAATAAGATTATACCCGGTGTTTGCTGTGTGGGGTATCGTGTGTAATATCATCCCCGCGACTCGCGCGGGCCCGAGGTGGCGCATCGAGAAGCGAGTAGGTGGAGCAGGTATTTTTTACTGTAGATGATATATTTTTTTTTGTGTCTCGAGTTCAATCGTCGCGTAACAGTTGCGAGTGTCTGAAAATTCGATGAGGCTCGAAAGATTAGAATTACGGGAGTCGGATTAAATGATCGATGAACCTGCACGTATATGGACGTAGGTGAGATTCTTTCCGCTGTGTCGATACTGCGGCTGCGAAAATTAGCGAGCGTCGCGTTCAGCGTGTTATAACAGTTCCGCGACTCCCTGTTGTGAGTTACCAAAAATAAACATTGAAAATTGTACACTGTGAAAATACGTTGTGAATTTAATGTACTGGAACTTGAAATTTGCTTACATTACTTACATTAATTGAAGGTTGATGTACTTTTTTTGTAACATAAAAATACCAAATATTAAAATGACATATCTTTTGCTTGATATTTACAGAAATGTAAATTAAATGTATAAAAAATTTACTGTACAATTGCAACGCGCATGGGTTTGCAATTTCAGAAACAGTTTATGTAAAAAAACCTTCCAATATCGTTCATTAATTTTCAAACTAATTTTTTTTACAGTGTATACAATGCGCGAATTACGGAGTTGCAAATAATCGATGAATTTATACTTATCTGGACTTCGCTGAGATTATTTCCATTGTATCGATACTGCGGCTGCAAAGGCAAGCGAGTGCCGATGTCAGCGCGTTATAACTGTTCTGCAACTCCTTGTTGAGATTTACCAAAAGTAAAAATTGAAAATTGTATATAATGCGCGAACTGCGGAGATCGGATTACATAATCGATGAACTTGTACACTTATTTGGCCCGCGGTGAGATTCTTCCCGTTGTATTGATAATGTGGCTGCAAAAACTATCGAGCGCCGATGTCAGCGTGTTATAACTGTTCCGCGACTCCTTGTTCAGATTACACTAGTTAATGCCCGTGCGCCCGGCGCAAACTCTCGTCCCGAGGGGAATCAAGAGCCTGCTCGTCGTTCGTCCACACCCATCGGGGGGAATTCCCTCAGTGATTTCGATGCCTCACGCGAGTCGGAGCGTCTCGTCCGGTGCGTTAATTTTCACCTGCCCCGGAGCGCCGCCCGTTCGGCGAAGAGCTCTCGAGAAGCATCTCCGAAGGCGACGCAGCATCCAAGCTTTTCCGCTACGTCGATCGCAATTATCGAGGTAAACGCGAAGCTACGCGGGGATGTCGCGCGCGGGCGAAGGCCTCCGCGAAGCCGAGGCAATCGAGTTGCTGGCGCTTCGATAAGATTCCGAAACGGTAAAAAAAATACCTATACAGGTATCTTTAAAGACCGGGTATATATCGATAGGGAAGAGCGGGGCAAAATGGGACATCGGGGCAAAATGGGGCAGTGGGGTAAAATGGGACAGTGGAGTGAAACGCGATTTCCCAATCATTTTTTGAGAGCAAAACGGGGCGGAAAATCCGGATGTATCTATGGGGGCAAAATGGGGCATCCAAAAATTATTGGAAAATTGCGTTTTTGCCCGACTGTCCCATTTTGCCCCGCTCGCCCCTTTATGATCTACCGATATCTATAGATTTGATAACCACAGATTATAAAGTACCGGTCATCCGGTACAAGGTAAGAAGAAGAGAAAAAAAAGGGGACGAAGCTCTCGTCCTCTGACCGTTGCTTCCACGAACCTGATTTCTAATCTCAGCATTTCCCGGCCGAGCGGACTCGCTGCCGGCCTCGTGGCAGAAAAGCGACCAGCTCGGCAGCATCCACGTATCGGTAGAAACGGGTACCGCCGTGTGAATTGCGTCAAGGAACGACAAGGAGGAATCTGAGCCATTAGCGGCGTCTAACCGCGTGCACGTTGCGTGCGCCGCGGACTTCGCGGACTATCCGACACGTTCACGTTCCGTGAATGCGAGAGCCCTGAGAGATTATAATTTCACAGGACACAGCAGGCGCCTCGGCGAACGGCGGACGAACACCCGCGCCACTATCAATTATTAATAGTTATTTCATTAAGTTCTGACAGGCTCGACGTTGGCTCGGGCGCGAACGAGAGGGACAGGAGAGTAACGCGGCGCTCTGCGTGTCGCGATAAATTTTCCCTCGGCCGGCAATTTACGGCTAATTCCGCTAATTGGTGGAAAATATCACCCTGGCTGTATTTAAGTAACTGCTAAGAGACATCATGAAGTCGTGGTTATTGAAAAATGGATCCGGCTCCGGTAATTACCGTTCAATCACGAAGTCCAGCAGACTTGTTTTCAGAAATCATCTCCGCACTGGCGCGTATTTAGATATCATCGCTCATATGGTTTAAAACATGGTGATCCTTTTTTCCCCGGAAAAAAAATTCTCTGACTTTTCCCTGACCTTTCACTGACCAATTCAAAATGTTTCCGGACCAAACTTCTAACGACTTCTATTTTTTTAAATAATTATGTAAATGAAAATGCCTAATTATTGCATTAATGTTTTTTTTTTTTCAAAATGTCCCCAATTTTTTTTTTTAAGGCTTCCTTTTATGTACTTTTCATTTATTTATAGAAGGTTCGGCGACAATTTACTTTTTCCTTGACGAAGTTTTTTTCCCTGACTTTTCCCAGTTTTCCCTGACCGCGGCGTCCAAGAAAAAGGATCGCGGTTTGAACGAAAAATATTTTTAATCAAAAGATTGATCTTAAAAAATTAACTAAAATTTCCAAGAAAAATATCGTATACGTGTGTTGATAATTTCTATTTTTATTAAATGTACACATTTTTTTACCGTATACTACGAATATAGTATCGTTTATACAACCAAAAAAAAATTCCTAAACACCAATGTCACTCTCGTCTTATCCCTCTTATCTGTAATTTGCTCACGAACCCGCTAATTAATAAAAAAAAAAAACCCATGAAAGTTCTATTGCTCAACTCCTAATTCATCTGCCTAACTATCTCCGGAGAACGCGCATTGCCGCTTATGCGCGAGAGTGTGCGCTTCTCACTTTCTTTTTCCTGACTCAACGAGAAAAGACTTAGCGCGGCACCCGGCATAATCCCATCCCCCCCTCCCCCGCCTCTCCCGCATATCCGCCTAACGTGTGATTTTCCAAGGAGCCCGTGTGCCCCGCGTGTCTAATTGGATCTTAACGATCTCCCTTTCGGAATGTAAAAACGTTCCCGATTTCCGTCTCGCGAGACTGCCGAGAGCAGTTGTGCGATTCACGTCAAAGCAAACGAAGAAATGACCCCCCAAGGCTCCGGCGATCGCGTCCGAATTACCGCGCACCCAATCACCGGGGGGGGGGGGGGGGGGGGGACGAGATTTTCATGCGTGACCCGAGTTCCGTGCACCCAGAAGAAAAATTTATTTGACGGCCACCGTTTATTAAGATTAAGTAAAATATTTATTTACATCAAATAAATATTTATTTACATCAAATAAATATTTATTTACATCAAATAAATATTTATTTAAATCAAATAAATATTTTACTTGATCTTAACAAACGGTGGCCGTCAAATAATTTTTTTTTCTGGGTGTGAAGAGCGAATTCGGCATTTCATGACCACCGCGACATCTCTCTCCGACCCTTTACTTTACGCTGCGTTGATGAGGACTTAAGACTTTGCGGTCAAGTCGACGGGGAACCGCGGCGCATCGACGTTTCTCCTGGTCCGGCGAGCGGGACCAAAATGCGGCGCATCAAAGCAGCGAAGGCGGTACCCCGGCGTGTCTCCTCATGACTGCGTGGATTCGGCCCGTCGTGCCAGCGAACGTGCCCAGGGAGAAAGGTACATTGCCTCTCGAAATCTTACGATATCGTGTCTTTTGTATTCAAAAGCTCTTACGAGATATCACGATCGATCGAGTCGGCCGGTTCGGAACCGCACTGGCAATTAATCCGGGTTCCTCTTAGTCGGTAGAGGTCTGACACGTTCGTCCGTCGGATTCCGAGTTCAACGAAGTCATTCGGGAGTATTCCGAGCCAAGGGGAATTTGTAAATTTCTACAGATGACAAATTGGGAAAGGATTTTTTAAACATTTTTTTTACGCTATGATTTATTGGAACGACGGTTCGAGCCTGCGCACGAATCTGACGAGAGGCGAACGAAGAGGCTGCCGTTTCGTGACGTTGACGGCGAGATGGCGATAAAAATGTCTGTTTCCGTTAGATGCGCGAGGGAGTCGGCGGATCGACAGGTAACAAGTTTTATTCAGCAGTCCGGACGAATCCTACGATATCGTGTCTTCCGTATTCAAAAGCTCTCACGAGATATCACGAACGATGCGCTCGGCCGGTTCGGTGCCGCACTGGGAATTACTCCGTGTTCTTCGTACTCTGTAGAGGTCTGACGTTCGTCCATCAGACTGTGGGTTCAACGAAGTCGTTCCGAGGATTCCGAGCCAGGGGGAATTCATCAATTTCTATGGATGACAAATTGGGAAAGGCCGTACATTTTTTTGTTTAATGCGATGATTTATCGGATCGACGGTTCGGGACCGCGCGCTGTTCTGACAAGAGGCGAATGAAGAGGCTGCCGTTTCGTAACGTTGACAGCGAGATGGCGATAAAAATGTCTATTTCTGTTAGCACCGCGAGGTAGCCGGCCGATCGACAGGTAACAAGTTTTATTGAGCAGTCCGGAGAACTCGAGACCGGACTCATTTGAGAGGCCGCGACGAGAGCCGCGCGGACATCGCGACTTAGTCCTCGCGCGTCTCGTGTCGGAGACTCTTCCGCTGCCTCGATGTCTAGCTATATTTACATACTCGCCTGGGGCATTAATGCCCCGAGACTAATCGCTAAAGGTTCTGGATGAATTCCGTACCACGCTTCGATGCGAATATACATACCGATGGCGGGCTAAGCGGCACGGCTGTCGGCCGGTCAACGGATGTTGACCGGACTTGTAATGTATTGTTTGTGGCGGATTGAAGAAAAAGAAGGAACGCAGACCAATAATCGTGTCTCGGAGTCATCTTGGATGGCCAATCGCTGCGCCATTGGTTTCCTGCAGAAGTACGCTATGTACCCGAGCTGCGCAGTACTTGAAGCACACAAGTACTTGTCGGTACTTCAAATACCAAGTACAAGTACTTGTCGGTACTTCAAATACCAAGTACAAGTACTTTTTGATACTCGATAAGTAGCATGACATCGTGTTTTTATTAATATAAGATTGTCTGTTGTTTATTTAATATATCTTGTCTACATTTTTCAATGATTATAATTGCAACGAGAACTTATTTTTTTATGTCTTTAGAAAAGATGTCATTGAAAAAAAAAGTAAATTTCAGTTTGTGATTTTTACAATAAATTTTGCGGTTAATTTTGACCGTTGAAATTTTATGAAATGTAAACATTTTTTTAATGTTCCGAAGAAAGGTGCTCAGTAATTTGCACATGGCTTCCTCATTTATTACGACTTTGCGCACAGCTTCCTTTATGAGGAAGTTAAAATCGATCAACGAAGTTTCTTATAGAGAAAGCTACGCGCGAAATGGTAATAAATGCGGAAATCGTATGCAAATTATTTTACACCTTTTTTCAAAAACTACATAACGAACCTAGTGCGCAAAGTACTTGGAAAAAGGACCTGAGAGATACTTCAAGTACAAAAAGTACTTCATATTTCAACTACTTGTAATACGTTGTCTTTTGTATTTTTTTTAAATACTTTTCCCAGCTTCGCTATATACTGCACAGGCAAGACCGATGCACGCAATGGCACGCACGGTTGGGCGGGCACAAACGTCTTCATAGAGTTCTCGCACTCCACGTCCTCGGCTCCTTGCACGCTTCGTCGTTCCATTAGCATCCTCCTTATCCACCGATAATTAACGAAGTAATTTTTAACCACCTACCCGTTGCATCGAGTACCTCAATTATACCAGAACAAACGTAGCAGATCGACGCGCATAATTGTCGATGAAATTCTTGAATATCATACTATCCTGACTCTATTTAAAAAGGATTACAGAACGAATTTTCATAATTTTTTTTTGTACCCATGTCACCGAAACACTATTTTTTAAGAAACGTAAATAAAAAAACCTGGACGTTGAAGAGATGATTAAAAAATAATAATTCTCAAATCTGTTCGGTCTTCGAAGACAGTAAAGCCGCGCAGTAAATTTTTCTTCGAAAAGAATTTCTTAAAGGTCACCTCGCCCCGATATTTTCGCGTTTCTGCAACGATTTCGAGACCGCCTTTCACATGCCGTCAACTTTCGATTTGCCTCACGGTGAATTGACAAATAAGAGAAAATAAAAAACGAAAAAAATAAAATAAAGAAAGAAGATGAAAAAGAAATTATTATCCAAACCGTCGAAAGCGAAGTTGCGTCGCCGAGCCCGCCCCAGAAGGAGCCCGGGTCCTTCGTCACCACATTTCGTAGCCTCTTCCTCTCGTACGGTGTAATAATACCGCCTATACAAATCGTCGTCCCCGCGTCACTTGCGCAACATTCGGTCGTTCGGCGGATCGTTTCGCGGGCACAACGCGGTTTTTCCCCCTGCTCGAAAACGAAGTAAAGACAGCGTGCCGAGTGCGCCCGAGATAGCGTATAATTCCGTGATAATTCCACCGTATAATTCCAACGGGGCGCTCCCCCGGACTCCGTTATTAATCGGCTCCGGTCGGGGCTATCGGCTTTCTTGTCGCTCTCAGTGACCGGAGACCTCTTTGCCAGATGGAAACTTTAACGCCCGACGCACACGCTCCTCCTTCGCCCGCGATTCCATTACTCTCTCGAGTTTAAAGTTTCAAACGCATTAGCTTTACCGTAAAGTGTATCCGCGTACCCGTGTTAATTTTCCGCAAAACATAGCGTCCGTCGATGGGAACGTGGGAAACTGGAGATAACACGCTCCACGGAATATCCATATCGCACACTCCTCGCCTTATTTTTTTTTTTTTTAAATACATGAAAAAAAACAAAATTTTACCTCATTCCTTTTTCTTTATTTCGTCCTTATTTAACTTTTACAAGATGATAATTGAAGCCGCGAAAGCCACGACGTGGAAAAGCACACGATTCCGCGGATCGACGCGAGAGAGTTCAAGGCGCGCGCTGTGCAGAAATAGCCGTTTGCCATTTAATCGGAAGAGCACACACGATGCTGGCCCCCTTTAACGAATCGAGAAACTACGATATATAATGGACTTTCCGTTCTCATCGCGAGCAACACCGGCCTCTCCGGGCCCGGGGGAACGGAACGCGGGAAAAATCCGCACCCCTCGCGGCGTTATTACGCACGTGCAGACTCCTTCAGTAGTCACCGGGTACACATAAACAATTCGAACGAGTTGTATATACCCCACGATATAATATCTCTGTATCCGTCCGAGAGGATAGAGGCGAACCGGTTAAACTCCCGGGCGAGAGATATTAGTTCGATTCCTCGATGCGCACCTCCGCACACGCGCCTCCACCGTGGTTTGCTCCGCGTGTTCTCGTTTCTAAGAGATCGCCGGAGAATTTCCGAAGCTGTGCCCGACGCTGTACGCCGCTACGTCGACTAGCTAATAGAGTGTATAATATACCCGCACTACGAGATATATTAATCGCACGATATTTTTTTTATATATTTTTAATTTTTTTTTTTTTTTTTCAATCTTGCACGTTCTCTCTTTCTTAATATTAATTATTGTGCCGAGGAGATCGCCGAGCCTCGAGAGGATTGGTTAGATCTCTCGGTTTGTATATAGTGTATATATATGTATATACATATGTCTATATAATATGCTGGCGGAGCTCTTGTACGTACGATCATTCGCAAAAGTAATATCACCTTTCTATAAAGTACAAGCGTGGCGAGCAACTTTCCCGCCCACTAGTGTACCCCGCAGTCGCGCATGTAGCGGTTTAATACGGATAGGTGGTGCACGCTCGTGTACTCGTCGTAATATCTGCCAGAGCCAACCGGAGAGAACACCATCGGCTGGCGGCTCTCGCTGGCCAGTCGACACTTGCCCGTGAGCACTCTCCGCCGCGGTAGTAATCGAACGCTATATTCGAAGCAGGTGGACACGGAAACTGGGAGAGTGGGGAAGCCGATTTCACGAGCAACGACCGAACGATCATCGTTCACTCGGTGTAATTTTTTATGCAAATTATACATTTCGGTTGTTCGGTGCCGAGTGAACTTGAGCCGAGATAAGAACGGGCAGCGTGTAATTACTGGCTGGTTAGGCCGAAATAGAAACGAGATTGATATCCTTTCGGACGTAATACACGCCCGAACGAAATGGAGTCTCGATGCCGTGAGGGACAGCTGGAAGGACGGTAGCGCTGTTACGATATCCCGAATTTTTAAGGTCATTTCCGGCTTGAAATTATAATAATTTTTTTTTGTTCTGAAATTGTTTTGAATATTTAAAAATAAAAAAAAATTACCCTTTTCCGATTAAGAAATAAAACTTAGCCACTTCACCCGTAATCAGCCCAAGCGAAAAACCTGCCCAAAAAAAATGGACTCTCGATACCGACGAGGGACAGCTGGAAGGTCGATAGCGCTATCACGATATTTCGCATTTTTATACAGTAAAATAGGTACGGTTCTTTTCACCGTAATTTTACAAAAAAAATCTTTTCCATTTTACAAGTGTCTATTAATTTCAAAAATATTTCTTTTGTAAATTTAACAACAGAATAATTGTGGACGTATGTGCACAAAAACGTTTGTTAAATGTATAAATCTTTTATACCCTGTAGGGTCTTTTCTGGGTCACAATAATAATAATAATAATATATTCTGTTTAATTCTCTTAATTATTTTAAATATAAAAAATAAATAATAAATAACCGTTTTCCAATTTAAAATAAAACGCACCCACTTCACCGGTAATCAGCCCAAGTGAAAAACACGCAGCCTGTTGCTCAGTAGCAGTGATAGATCATGAGCGTCGGGCATACGAGCCTTATCCACTTGACACTGTTAACAGCGTATTTTCATTCGAGATTAAATCCAACGTTTCAATAGCGAGCCTCTTGATCCGCGAGCGACGGTGAAGCCTCGCACGCTCGTGTTTGTAGGTTGCTTTATTAGACGCCGTAAGTGCACGTTTCGTGCGGAGCTCGGCTCCTCTCAGGATTCCGCGCAGCCGGCGCGATGTAACACACGAGGAGATCTCTGAGAAACCTCATGAGAGAGTCCCGAGGCAGGCAGCGCCCGCGCGCGCGCTCGTTCCTCATCATCGACATCTAATTGGTGTGGCATGCATTTCCCAGTTATTAAACATTAATTGGTCCACCCCGTTGCCGTTCCCGCTGATGCAGCTCGTTCCCCTGTCCTCGTTCCGCTGGCCTACTCGCCGGGAGTTCCCCGCTCGCCACATAACTTCCAACAACGTGAGATACCTCGTCGCTCGTGAATTCTCCGAGGAACAAACGTGATTGTATGGTATTATTTCATGTTTTTTTTTATATAAATTATTACATATTATTGTTCCGCACGATTTTTCTCGTTTGTTTGTTGTGTCCCGTGACGAGGCGTTCCTCGGGAACGCCGTTACCGGAGCGGGAAAAGAAGGATCGAGAAAATCCGACGAGAGGGAGGAAACTTCGGAGATGAAACAGCTTCATCGTCGAGTCTCGGCGAATTCCCTGTACCTCGTAAAAGTTTTTGTTTTATCCACTACATTTATAGCCGGATATGTAAAATTTTGCCAACCCGCCTTATGAAAAAAATTAATATGTGGGTTGGGAAAAAATTACGATGGATTGGAATTGCTGAGAAAATTTCACATATCACTAGTGGTGGCCCTAGTGAACCATATGTTAACTTGGTAATTGTTATTTTTTATTTTTTTTCCAAATTCGCTACCAAAAATTCGTTCAAACTTCTGAAGCGAGAAATTGTGGTATTATTTTACGCGATTATGTTTTATTTTTTGTAAATTATTACATATTATTGTTCCGCATGATTTTTCTCGTTTGTTTGTTGTGCACCAAGACGAGGCGTCCCGAGCTGGAAAAGAAGGATCGGGAAAATCCGACGAGAGGGAGGAAACTTCGGAGATGAAACAGCATCGTCGCCGAGTCACGGCGAATTTCCTGTACCTCGTAACCGGGTCTCGAGGATCGACACCGTAACCGCCCGTTTTGTTCGCGATTATGCGGCTTGTGCCAATTCATGCGTGGATAATTGGGCGCTCTCGTCGCCCGGGATCGGAGCCTTTGAGTCATCGTCCTCGTCATTCCCTCATCTTCCTCCCGTCAATCGCCGCGATCCAAATAACGAAAGTAGAAATCAGTGGCGAAACACATCCATACGAAGAATGTCTTTTTTTCCTTCATCTCGCTACGATTGTTCGTGCCTTAATAAGAAATTTCTTTTTTTAATTGACTCCTAGACTACATGTTCGTTAGAGAATTCATCCGCGTCGACGAGTGTTGACTTAGAAGGCGTGTTTAATCGCCGAATGATGTTATTTTTTAATATCGCCGCAAGCGATTCACGCAAAGGATTTTTTTTAATCCTCGACTAAATCTATCGTCCGGAATTACTCTTTAAACATAACATTCCCGTACATTACACTGAGAGAAGGATCTGATAGAAATTACCATAAACTACAACTTATATTCTTTTCTGTAAAAAGGGTTTTTTCTGTCTAAAAATATAAGTAAATAAATCTGGCAAAAACCGATAGAACTTTCAGGTACATAGGAACTGCAGTGACGCCCTGACAAACATTCGTATTAAACTCAACACATTCTGCTAGAAAAGATTGTAATTTTCGCTATCGAAGATATTACCCAAATATCCCGTAGATTTTGCTAGAATATCAGTTCTTCTTACTAGAAAATATAGCGATCGTTTGTTTTGTATTTATAGGTTGTATTTTTTATGTATGCATACATAAACAAGATTTGATCGACGAAATTCTCAGTTTTTATCCACGGAATTCTCTGTTTTAATCTACGAGATTTTTTGTTTTTCCGATACCCTCCTCGTAGTGTAGATAGGTAATTGCTATTTTTAAATTGTTTTCCCAAACTCGCTACCAAAAATTCGTTTAAACTTCTGAAGCCAGAAATTATCAGAACCAGGTCGGTTCACCTTGAGCCAAATAATTCCAGTGCTTTCTCCGAGGTTACAAAAACCAGAAAATAAACGTTCCAGGCGACGCGGAACCTACGCCGATTCGTGGAAAAAATGAAGACTCTTCGTTAGAGCAATTCAAAGTTTTTCGTACGTTAGGATCGAAGCGAATTTCAGCGTGTTCAGCGCTGTTGGAGAAAGTACGAAAAAAAAAAAAAAAATTAGCTAACCGGAACGTCTTCCCGCTGTCCCCTTTTCGTCGCCCTTCGGCCTTTCTCCATTTCATCGCTGCCCCATTCCGTCCCGTTCATGCTCGGGGAGAGAAGTCCCGCTCGAGATACATATCGGAAATTGGAGACTCGCGGAGGGCAAGTAAGAGCGATGAGGGTCCCGGAGGCGTCGGGGCTTAATGTGTGGAGTGCGTACACACATGCGGAGTCTCGAGTTTGGCCCGGCTGGATGTTGATGGGAAAACGAGGGTAACGCGAGACTACGAGGGCATAAATGCCCGGCGTACGGTTTGTCGGCGGATCGGCTGTTTCTCTCGTAAACGGCGAGCATTAGTGAAAGTCCCGGAGAGGGGTGATTATCGGACGATAAGAGAGGTGCGTCGCACGGAGACGTACGGGAGAGTGTCTCTCGCTATAAAATTTCCATCGATCACACCCCTCTCCGGCGACTCGCCGCGCTCGATCGTCCAACATTTTATCGGACTCGTTACTCCGTCGAACGGATGTCGAGCGTTCGTGACGCAATTTTTTTTTATTACTCCATCCAGAATTCGCGTGATTTATCACCGACGATATATTATTTTTTTGCGATCGCCCGCTGCGCCCGAATGTGCCGACGTATTTTTTTTATTCCACCCAACCGCCCCATGCTTTCGCGGTCCACGATGGAACAAGTCGTTCGCGATAAATATTTGTTTAATCCGCATCCTGCGGTCATTTTTATTTTCATTCGGCAAACTCGGTTCACTTCGTTACGAAGTCCTGAAAAAAAACTATCAAGAGTGTCTTTGGAAAAAAATATTAAAAAACGGACTTCTTACAGTGACCTAATAATTTTCTCAACCGGAGACAAGTTTGCGGCAGTGAAAGTAGTTTCGATTGCTAATAATATCTCCTGGAAAAAAAAATCCTAACTTCGAAGAGGAGTAAATATCATCATCGTAATGTCAATCTGCGCGTTGCGTCGGCGATGAAGTCGAAGAAGAGCGTCTAACTCGTTCGCGATAAAATTTCTTTAATCCGCATTCTCCATACATTTTTATTTTCCTTCAGCAAAGTCGGTGCACTTCATAACGAAGATGAAAAAAAAAACTATCAAGCGTATCTTCGCAAAAATAAAAAAATAAAATAAACTTCCTACAGTGATCCAATAATTTTCTCAGTCAGATAAAAGTGTGCTTAAGTGAAAGTACTTTCGATTGCTAATAACATCCCGTGAAAAAACAACAAAAAAAAATAGAAAAAATCCTTACGTAGAGAAGGACTAAATATCTTCACGGTAATGTCAATTTGCGCGTTGCGTCGTCGATTAAGTCTTAATACGTTGGTTAATATCTCGAAGAACGTCTAACTCGTTCGCGATAAAATTTCCTTAATCCGCATCCTCCATGCATTTTTATTTTCATTCAGCAAAGCCGGTGCACTTCGTAACGAAGATAAAAAAAAACAATCAAGCGTATCTTCGCAAAAATAAAAAAAAAAACTTCCTACAGTGACCCAATAATTTTCTCAGCCAGATAAAAGTGTGCTTAAGTGAAAGTACTTCGATTGCTAATAATATCCCGTGAAAAAACAACAAAAATAGAAAAAATGCTTACGTAGAAGAGGAGTAAATATCATCACGGTAATGTCAATTTGCCCGTTGCGTCGTCGATTAAGTCTTAATACGTTGGCTAATATCTCGAAGAGCGTCTAACTCGTTCGCGATAAAATTTCCTTAATCCGCATCCTCCATGCATTTTTATTTTCATTGTGCACTTCGTAAAGAAGATAAAAAAAAACGATCGAGCCTGCCTTCGCAAAAATTAAAGAAAAAAATAAACAAACTTCCTAGAGTGACCCAATAATTTTCTCAGCCAGATAAAAGTATGCTTAAGTGAAAGTACTTTCGATTGCTAATAATATCCCGTTCAAAAACAACAACAAAAATAGAAAAAAATCCTTACGGAGAGGAGGAGTAAATATCATCGTGGTAATGTCAATTTGCGCGTTGCGTCGCCGATGAAGTCTTAATACATTGGCGAATATCCCGAGGAGCGTCAATCTCTCGGTGGAGATAAATCTGGAGGCGTGATACCAATTAACCGGTGACTTAACGCCGGGTCTTTGTGATCCCCCGTCCTGACGTGATGCATCGAGTACCGTGTGCCATTACGGAGCGCGCATAGACGAGAGTTAGGAGTGCAAAGAGAGGTGCGCTGAGGCGCCTCCGCTCCGAGCATCGCGATACGTAGGAGCGAGACTCGCGGTGCGGATAGTTGCTGCACTATGGAAATCTTCGGAGGATTGACTCCTCCGGCGTCCAACTTGTATCAACAGTCGCCTGGAGAGACAGAGAGGAAAAGACGCCTAAACAAGATAATAACGCGACGCAATAATAAAGAGAGCCTCGGCGTTATTGCCGTCTCACAATCAGAAGCGGGAGGCGAACGGGTTGGAATTGCGAAAATTCTCGACAGAACGACGTTTAGCAACACCACCGCTTTTTTTCCTCTCTTCTTCCCATAGGGCAACGCGAAAAGCCAGCAACGAGCAAATATTTAATATCAAATGTTAAATATTAAATAATACCGAAGCGAGGAGTACGAAGGGTCGTTTTAAATTTATTTACGGACCATTTTATGTATATAAGTATAGTGGACGTAATATTATACGAACGTTGACTGGCCGCCTCTGACAAGACTCACGGGTGCGTCCAGCTCCGCTCTCGCGGGCACGATGCAGATAAATGAACACCGAACACAAAACATTTATTCGAGGCTCCTCTCGTCGGCGGTTTGTGCTCATCGTGACTGAGAAACTCTCCTTCTCGCTCTTTGACTCTGCGCGATGGAACGCCACCGAGCTCAATGTGGAAAGTCTCAGACTTGGTAAGAAACAGAACAACCGCGTTCGCTACCAGATAGACACAGCTTCGCGGTTGTGTGCGTCTTCGCCGACCGGGAAGCCTCGCGGTCTTTCGGGATAAGGGGTAATACGTATGTTACGTGTGTGTGCGGTGTTCGTTGGATGCACGGACACGTGGGTGTGTGTACGTATAGCGGTGAGCTCGTCGTGACGGGGGTATCCATTCCGGAAGCTCCGGGGCCCGCCGCGGTGTCGGGAGTTACAACGTCCGAGATTAATCGTCGGCATTAGTGGGATTTATCGGGAGTGCGCATCGCGAGAGTTCACTCGCTCGCTCGCGCACGCTCGGTGTGCCTCTTTCCGGGCGAGCGTGCGCGTGCGCGTGCGCGTGCTAAAAGCGCCTTCGATATTTCGAATCGACTCGTTAGTCGAAAAGCCGCGGTTGGGAGGCTTCCTCGACGGAACGCGGCGCCAAACCGATCGGAAATTCGGTTCTATCGTCTTATGGAGTGGCGGTTGGGGTAGGAAAATTTACCGTCGGTAATCGAAGCGATCGATCTAATTTCAATCGATTTTGTCTCGTGAGGAGAACTTGCATTCGGTGCAAGGGGTCGATGGATGGGATAGATCGAGCACGACTACCGAAGTCGCCGCCACGGGGAGAGGAACTTACTTTCGCGAAGGTAGATTCGAGTCCGCGGGGAATCGTTGTTTCGTGCACTTATTACGTAAATAATTTTTTTAAAGAATGAAACTTACCGTATTCATCGACTTGTGGAGGAAGTTTTTTTTATGTATACTGTTATCTGTAGAATAAAGAGAAATGCGGCAATCTAATCTAATGTAATCATGTACGTGCTCTTAGGGTCGAATTTGAAGACGTTAGTTTGAACTTAAGATCGCTCTTGAGATCTAACTTCATTGCGTTCGTAAGATCTATCTTAAGTTCAAACTTAAGATCGAATCTGATGTCGTGCTTAAGTTTGATCTTAAGTTCGAAGTGACAACAAACGATAAGAAGATATCCAAAAAATCTTATCGCCCTGCACGTACCCTTGTCCACCCATTGCGAACAATCACTCATGATGTCATTGATGAGAACAATTGTTCTCCATTAATCATTACATAGAAACGAATTCAAGAAATTAATTTGCCAGATCACCCGTTCATGACAGTATAGTGTCATCAAAGTTAACCGTCATCAAACTTAACGATTCTACGATTTTGAGTTCCGACTTAAGTTCGAACTCAAAGCGATTTCAAGTTGACACTAACGGCCTAAGTTTCGACCCTTACATTGCCCTTCATTAATCTCTGGTCTGCGTTCCTGGGGCAGATCGATTCTAATCGTCCGGATATTAATCAAGGGTATACTTTTTCTATTCCGTCAGTCGGGCTTAATTAGAAATTGGCTTGGTTTTTGTTGAATACACAAACTCGCGTGGAATTCTGCAAACGCTACTACTGTAACGATGCAAAATTTAATGACCATTTATTTTCTCCCTACTGTCTCTCTACTGCAAGTGAATAAGAATCGTTATATATATATATAAATATCTTAATTTTTTACCAGGTATTTGAACGGACACGCACCGGTCCGACTTAGCTCGCTGGGCCATATTTACAACTCTTACCCTACCTATATTTATCTCGAGCCACTATGACTCTAATAGCATATTCCACGATGCAGCATTATTAGCCCAGTCAGTGATCCGGCTGCATCGCTGTATGACCCCCGCTCGAGATCAGGCAAACGGTCGAACGAGCTTGAGTGAATAGAAATAGATATATGATACACGGTTAATAGAAGTGGTCGTTAGCCGGGTATACCGAGCTAAAGATCTTCTGGAATAACCACACGTGAAATTGATTGAATGCGTCGATAATCATTACCATCATTCAAACTATCTCTCCGGCTATATTAAATGTTTTTTAAAAATTTATTTTATTTAATTTTTATCCTTAAATTAAATTCTAAATATACCTCTTACCGATATCTCCGGAGTTCTGCGTCGGGTCTCGGAGGGATCTCGCGCCTCGCCGTAATCTCGACTACATATCATGCCCCCCGAGAGTCTCTTTCTCTCCGCACGACGAGAGGACACCCAACATCGTATACCGATCCGCTCATTCTTTTTTCTTTTCTTATATTATATTTTACATTTTTATCAAAAAAAAAATCCTCCGGTCTCGCACGATTCCTGCGCTCTCGTCGTAAACAAGTTGGCAACAATTTTTCAGCAATAAAATTTGAGTAGCGACGAGGGAGCGCGGATTATCATTTTCACGAGTGAAAATACGCATGCACCGTGGCTTGTAATTCACTCCCCAGCACACCGGAGTCCCCTCGATGCGGCGACCATCCTCTTCTCTCTCGTCATTATCGTCACCAGGCACGAGCCGTTTGTCGCAGAAAAAAAACACATATACATGTCCGTACATCGCCGGAGGTGAAGACGACGATACGCAAGCTCGGGGGGCTGACCTCGAGCAACCCGTTCCCTCCATACTGCGCGACGAGAGCAGTCTTATAAAACCTATCGTGTCGTAAAGGGTGCTCATAAAAAAAAAAAAAAAAAAAAAAAAAAAAATATTGCCGGAGAGACGACGGGGCTAGTTCTCCAACGTCGGGCGTCCCAACGTCTCGGTTGCCTCGCGTGTCCTCCTTCCTGTTCCGCGCGTTCGCTCGCAACGAGAGAGCCCTCGTTCCAGTACGTCTAGCTAGTTCCTCAGCGCAGTTCTATGTGTACCATCAATCCATGTAAATACACATACATATATATATGTACATACACGTACATATATATGTACATACACATACATATATATGTACATATACATGTATGTATAAAGTTCTACGACGTTGTACACAGCTCGGACTCCCGGGGGCTCGTGAGTTCTCGCGAGACTGAATGCTCTCTGGGATCTACGCGTAGTTTAACATCGTCCCCGTGTACGCGCACGGGCGCACTGACTGCGGTGCGACGGGGCCCGACAGGCTCTATCCTCTCTAGGCAAATGAATGAGACCCCGACGACCGAGAGCGTTTCTCGTTTCCCTCAGAGGAGAACCGCGAGCCGCCGCCGTCGCCGCCACCGCCAACAAGTCCAATGCCAAGGTTGTGCGCAATTACGCTCACGCAAACTCTCGGCCGCGGGTAGTCGCCGGATAGCGCGGCGCTGCAGTCTCGAATTGGAACGATGCACCGACGAGCGCATGTAGACACTGCGCTCACTCGGTTACACGTAATGCGGATAAGAGGGTACACAGAGAATTCGCGTTGTTCCTCTACGCGCGAGTCGCGATCTCACATTCCACATTTTTTCCACACGCAAGGGACAAATTAACGAAATCGTGACATGCACATGCTAGAGACTGTCCGTCCATGTGTTTTTCGTGTTAACTACGGACAGACTGCACGCATGACGCGGGGGGTCGGCGAAGTCGTCGTTATAGTACTTTGCGATACAAGTGCGGTAAAGCGAACTTTATACGCACGCTGTGAAGTGAGTCGCACGAGCCGCGCGAATACCACACCAGTCGAAGGCGAGTGCTCCCTGTGGTACGAGAGCGGTGAGTGCGACTTACTTCACAGTACGTGTATGATGTTCGCTACACCGCACTAGTATTGCATAATATTTTATGTAATTTTATGCTGATTATGGCGCGGTACAGCCGGCGTGCATAAAGTACGAGAGGCGTGCAATAACTTCCAGAAATCGCACGCAAAGGAGCCGATCTGCGCATGCGCCGGCTATTTACTAAAATCATGGCTGCAAAGCGCCACTTACGCCACTCTCGGCGGGCACGGAAAGTAGCGCTTTTCATGCGCCAGTTACATACATTTTTTTTATCGAGACTCGGAACGGCGGAATTTTCATATTAGAAATCACGTCTACTTGTCAATGAAATATACCGCTAGGAGGCTTGAAACTGAAAAACGTTTATTTTTTGTGTGAAAACCTTGAGAAAGTTGAAAACATCTTGACGACGTTGGAATTGTCTAAACTACTTGAAATTTGCGCATAACATTCGATACATTTATATTGTTTACTTTGCCTGCGTCATGAACGTACGAGAAAATTTAATGGGGAATCGTTTTTTGATTCTATTCAAATTTGGTAATACCGAATTTCTAAAAAATCTATTTTGTTAGTAAAATATACCGCTAGGAATCGTAAAACTGATAATCGTCTATTTTTCGTGTCAAACTCTTGCGAAAGTTGAACACATGTCAAGGCTATTCGAATAATCAAAACTACTTGAAATTTGCACATACAGTTCGATGCGATTATATTCTTTATTATGCGTACGTCATGAGCATGCGAGAAAATTTAATACGGACATTTTTCAATAGCTATTTAAATTTGGAAATACCGAATTTCGACTCTACACAGTATTCATCTTACACCTCCGACTAATTTACCTATCCGTCGTTTCCGAAACAAATTAACGACTATAAAAACGTGTTTGCCTCCGCAGAGTACGAAGTGCATGCGCAACACAGCGAAGAAGGAATTTACAAATAGGAGAAATTACAATAAACAATTATCCCAGAATTCCTCCGGTCGCCTGTGTGTGCGATGCTCGTCCTCGTTAAGGCCAATGTGTATCCCCCTACGCAGAACGTTCCAAGACAAAGACGCAACGAGCAGTCCGATATCATCAAACGCATAGTTTCACGTACACACGCCGAGCAATGAAATGCGTATGATCGAACGATTAGATGCAATCGCCCCGAGTGTTTTTACGTCGGGCTGAGGAAAGCGAACGGAACTCGGATGTGTGTTTTCCCTGGGTGCGTAATTGAAACGAACGTCCTTGACTTCTCGAGTTCTCGTCGTCGTCGTCTGGCAAAGGGGGTTAAAAAAGTGGCAGCGTTAATTAACTCGTCGACTGAGCGTCGGCGACGCGAAGAGTCGTACAGTATATCGTGGGGTCGGAGTTCCCTTGGCTTCAGGTTCGTGGGTCGTTTGCATTGTGCCACCGTTGGATTCCGCTGTGCTTGCTATATTGTACTATATCCATCTACCCACAGCCCTCCTGACTCGGGCTTGTGCTTCGAGCATTGTGGGAAAATTACGCGCCGGAAGCTTCTGCGACGCAGCCTACCGTGGATCGGTTCTCTTATTATAACCGAGTCCTTCTCGCTCCCTCTGGCTCCGGCTTCGTGCACGCGTTTTCGTTCTTTCTCCCATCGTCCAATCGTTCAACACACACACACATGCATACAGGTTTATCCGGCCCCTGTGCTCACGCTCGTACAGGTGGTTGTCGAGCGCTTCGGCGATGCGCCGCTGTCGCAGGTGCACAAAACTCGCGCACACGCACGCGCGTACACCGATGAACGAGTGCGCGAGTATCGGCGATCCTATATTCGCGAATTTATTCGTACGGGAAAGAACACGAGCGGTCATCCATATGGATTCAACGGTGTAAGCCCAGGCGTACGGGTTGAATGCCCATCGTATGTGTATACGCAACCAATATATGTATTACGAACATACTGGATATGCGCATCGTTAAAGATTTTTTGCAAAATTCATTCCCCAAAATAAGCTTTTGGGCACAAAAGGGTACATTAAGATTTAATTGTATATAAAAAAATGCATGGAAAAACAAAATTATTATTCTAAAATCATTGTTCCTTGAGAACAAAAAAAACCTAAGAACCTAACTTTTCGATGTATTTTGTATTGGTTTTCAACAATACAATTCGTGTTCGTGCAATGTCATGCGAGCTGCGAAGTTGTTGGGTTAAGGAAACCCGCTTTTTCGGAAAATTTTCAGAGAATATGTTAGTGTAGTAAAAGAGATTTATTGCCAATGCTTAATATGTATGCAGTTATCTTCTCTTGCTAGTTTTATTCCTAATGATAATGATAATTATACACAGTAAAAAATAATTTCGTAGAATCGGAATACGAAGTTTCGTAAAAATAATTCTTGTTAAATAAATGACAGATTCGTTTGTTAAGGTTCGAAAATACAAACCCGTCGTTTTATTTCCCGTGTCACTAACAATTTTAGTTTGTATTTTTGTTTATAAAACTAGAACCAGATGGTGGGAGCGGAAAATTAACAAATTCCAAATTGTGCACTTTTGTGGACAATAATTTGTTTTAAAAGTACAAACTTTTTTTTACTGTGTACACCTTGGCTAAGGGTCATCAGCCTGAGTCCTTCAGCCCGAGATTTTCTATGGTACTCGGAAGGTTTTTTTTCCTTCCCTTAGATTACGATTAAAATATTTCTAGGTTTTATTCCGTGATTCCAGAAGATATTATTTTTTTTAGTAAAAAGAAACTGCATAAAATTGTGACGACGAATGGTTCGCCTTTCTGAAGCGAAACGGCTCTGTAAAGCCGTATACTATGTAAGTGTGCATACAACCGAGCCGATTATCCGAGGTTCGTGCATGACACAGTTTCCCGAATCGAAGCCACACCGCCGAGTAGCTGCCATTGAGCCGGTGTTCGCATGGCGGCCATGGGAATCGCCAGTCCCGATGTAACGTTACACAGGAATATCGGGCGAGCCTGTTTGCGCGGGAACTACGGCGTAACTAATTGACTATTGGATTCTACCACATCGGCGTACAATATTCCTCTGTTATCGCGTATATTTTTGTGTTATTCGTCGATGTGTCGAATTAATTGACAGTATCGGACGGTAAATAAAATGATTTTTGTGAAGCTGCCTAGAATCGCGGCTCAAAAAAAAAAGCTACAGAGATGAGAACTGTTAGTTATATCTATTCCCATTGCAAATAGCGTGCCGCGCTTGTTAGCTCGGACGAGTCGCCAATCGGGATTTATTTTACGACGAGAGATCCACGTGGTCGTGAAAGGCAGACATGTACAATGCACACCCGTGTACCGGCGGAATTCTCGTTGAACCAATTTGTACCGGAGCTTATATCGCCGTCGGTAATCAGGCGAGCGACCAGTGAGACATACTCCTCGGCCCCCGAGGCATTTCCCACTTTCATTCAATAAACATCTTTCGATATTCATTAGAGGCCTCGTAAGATCTAGGATCTCTAGATTTCTCGTCCGATCGAATGTGCCGCGACGTTGTCACGAAATCGCGGTTTCGAAGCGCGCGCGATTCCTCTTGCGTTGTGCCCGAATCGCGATTCCCGACTAGGCCTCGAGATCGCGGGCGTCCGCAATCAGAAGCAATCAATGCGATACACCTCGCGGGAGCCGGAAAGAGACGGAGCGAGGAGGAAAAAAAAGGGTTAACGAGAAACGGAGATGAAAGACTCGGCGAGAAGAAAGAGCCAAAAAAAAGGAGGAGAGACGCGGAAGAGCAACGAATTCGTACAACGCGGTGCCTCGAACTCTTTCGTGGCATGCCAAACCTTAATGATGCCAGCGTGCACAAAAAAAAGGAGCAACGTCAGGTCGCCCGCGCACGATGAACGAGGGAGAAAGTCGTCTCTTTCGAGACGAGGATCGAGCGGCTGCTCGACCGATCCTCCTCGACTCGCGTTTCCTCGGCAAATTGTTCGGAGGCGCGCTCCGAGTGAGAACTCTGAATTCAATAGATTGATCTGATCCAGATAGTAATAGAGCACGCCGGCGAGGTACCGGGCTCGTCTAATAGATCTCGCGAGATCCGTCCGGTCGTTTCGCAGGACATACGGTAATCAACGGCGACAGATCCAACACGCACCGCGACCGCGACTTCGGCATGTGTGCGATCCGGTTCCCCGCGGAGGCCTGGATCTCATCGCGGATGGAATTTGGGTCGAGCATCGTCGCTCTGGTAAAAATTCGCCGAACTTCTTTTTTTTCTGTATTCGCTTTAATGATTTCGGCACGTGGCACGCGATCGATCGAGGCGAGTAGATGATTTAATCTACTCGTTTCAAATAGTATGTTGCACTGCAAGCGAGGAAAGTGCGCGGTTTCCGCCAAGTGTGAGGTTTTACTTCACTCAGTAGAAGTCACACGAGGTGGAAAATCAGGCCTGTTAAGCTGGTGAACCAAGAATTAGGTAGCATATATCGAAAGCACATAAAGAGCACCTAATCTTTTTGTAACGTTAATGACTGAAATTATTTATTTAATTATAGGACCACTAGCTTCACGTCAAGCCGGCGATTCTTGAAAAAATTCACTTTGCGGTAAAACTCGAAGAGCAACTTTAATTTCCATTTCCTAATTTTTGGTTCGCCTGTGAAAATTCCCTCACTCCCATTTAGCGCACGATACTTTTTTCCGACTTCGTTAAAATAACGACATTTCTTGCGTCGCAAAATCGTCATATTCGCCAATGACGCGTTTAGCCTTCACTTCGCTCAAGGGAAGGCTAAACACATAAGGTAAAAGGCCCAGTTTATGACACTTCTACGCAGCTCTCTGACTTTAAAAGTGTAAAATCACAAGGATAAACGAGAAGGACTAAGTGTCGCAGTTTGTGACCCCCGAATGCGCGCTAACCATTGGCTGCGTATTGAATGGTGGGGGGAGCCAACTATGCTAGAGGTACCCCTGTCATAAACTAGGACAGTGTCACAAACTGGGCCGTTTACCTTACGTGTTTAGCCTCCCTTAAGGTCATGTGATACACACGTATCGATGCTCCGATGGTAACAAATCGCTTTCCCTATTTTCTCCGTGATGGTTGATGCTTCGACCAAAATCAAATTAGGTCTTTGTAGTCAATAGATATAAGTATGAAAACCTAATTTGCTTTTGCCCGTCGTATCAATCGTTTTGGAGAAAACAGGGAAGGCGATTTGTTACCGACTGAGTCTGTACCACATGCCCTTAAGACACCTAGGGCAGCTCGTGGGAAGTCTTCAACCCGAGAGAGTACTGGGAATGATCAGTTAAGTCCTGGGACTGCTCCTGCTCTCTTGCAAAAAATAGCCATTTTTTTCGAATTCGAAAGCCGTTCGAAAAGTCTTCGAACATGATGAACAATGATACCGTCAAAGTTGAATGGTTCCGACACGTGCGAACGTTCAATAGGCTTCGCTAGATTGACTCGTGAGAATAGTAACGAAAGGCTCGCGGCGTCGTATTATAGTCGCGAGGGCGGAAGGAAGGGGTGGGGATGGTTGGGGGGGCAGCACGGCCGATTGACCGATCGCCTGGAGGTAATGAGGCGTAGTACGAGTCCGGCGAGAGGCCCCGAGGAACAGGAGGCGAAGGAGGTGGCGCAGACGGCAAGAAAAACAGTCGAAGAAGACTATTCACTGTTCTCGTGCCTCATCTTTTCTCGTCTCGCGGTCCAGAAGAAACCGAAGAACTCTGCTCGACCGCTGGTTCTACCTCGCGGAGCTCTCAGTGCCCCCGAGAAAAAAGGGCATTTCATTCACTATTCTCCGTTCGTTGAGCAGCTCGCGGGGCCGCCGGGTTACCTATAAACCACCGTGGAACCGCCGCCGAGCTGTTTTGCCACGATTAGTCTCGAGGATCGCTGGAGAAGGCGTGTTAAACGGGAAGAGCCTGCCGGTCAGCGTTACCGGTTACTTTTATCTGTCTTTCTATTCAACTCCGTCATTTTTGCGTTTTCAGTTTATCTTACGATGAAAAAGTGACCGAGAGCTTAAGAGGTATTACCGATGGATCTTTCTTGTATTACCGAGGTACGGCTTCTTCGACACAGAAGCCAATCGACACTTAATACAGTAAATGGGTCATTTTTTTATGTGCCGCCGATTTTTATGTGTTTTATGTATTTTATACGGCACATTTACATCTTCACCACTCATAACTCTATCAGATAACAACTCTACCAAAAAAGATAGCTCTAACAACTCTACCACATAACAACTTTACCGTATTAGAACTCTACCAGAATCAAAATAAAACTCTACCAGAACCAAAATAAAACTCTACCGGACTTAAAAGAAAACTCTACCGGAATACGAGTCTAGACGGTAGCCTTGTACTCCGGTACAGTTTTATTCTAATTCCGGTAGAGTTTTAGTTTAATTCTGGTAGAGTTTTATTTCAAGTCCGGTAGAGTTTTATTTTGAATCTCGTAGAGTTTTTTTACTTTCTAGTAGAGATTTTGGTAGAGATGTTTTCTGGTAGTGTTGTGAGTGGCAGACATGCAAATGTGCCTTTTATAGTATGTGATTTTTATAGGAGAAGGACGGCGGAAACAGGCAGTTCATGTGGTGTGCAAAGGCAACGTGATGTACTTGACGTCAGATAAGGTCATTATTATTAAGGATGGTTTTTGTAAAAGGCGAAGTTGCCGTACGGTGGAATAAATACTATGTTATACTACAATGTGATTTTTATGTGTTTTATGTTTTTTATACCATGTAAGCTTCGTACATTAAAAAACAATGAATTTTAAGCGAAAACGCAAATTCGCTAAGCTGCCTTGAGAACAAAACGTCACCGCGCCTCGTTGGTTGGTTAATGGAACCATTTATTTTTCCCATTCTACTCATTGCTTTTTAGTATTTTATTTAAAGCCCATTCCTTGTTTCTGGTGAGCCAACAAAATTCGAAGCCCTTTATGCAATGACCATTCCATTTTTATACAATGCGAAGTGGACTCGACGTCAAGTATCAAAAAATGAAAAAAAAAAAAAAAATTAAAACGGATCCCAAATTTAGCCGTTTTCTTTTCCCCAAAGTGAACCAAGGCGGTGGACCCGATGGCCTCTCTATACGTCTCCCTTTCATTATCTCAGCTGCTTGAACACCTCGACCGAAAACTGTAACCCCTAACCCCGGGCTATTCAATCTTCCGTAGGCAAGAGCAGGCTAACACGCCGATTCTCGAGCTTATCAAAGGGTCACTTTGTAAGATACGGAAGAGGCGAGAATAACCGCAGGCCAAAAGCCGTGAGCGAGGCCGCACTGCGGCTACCAAATTCGTTGAGGGTTCGCCAGTTATAGATGTAAAAAAGTAAAAAAAAATAAATAAAAAAATAACAAATCCACGCCATGTTCCGCATTGTGATACGAACAATCCGCAATGTCTATGAAGTTAGCATAACAACTATTAGCATTAGGATGCTGCACACAAAATGCGGAAGATTCAGCGTCCGAAACATTAGCGCGCGGTCTTTCAGGAATCCTCGCAATCGGCATTATTAGCGCGCATGCGCAAGTCACCGACTTACTGTTATTCGAGCCGCACGCTCCACGTGCTTCGGTAATCTTCGAAATCTCGAAGATGGTTCGTTTACCTTTTGTACGACGGTGTCAATGGCTCAATGGCATAACGCCACAAGTGCATGCGCGCGCGCCCAAATGAGCGCAGCGCATGCGCCCTTTTGGCGTTAGAAAACCGATATATATAAAAGAGAGTGAAAGAGAAAAAAAAGGGAAAAACTTACGTATCGTTAAACGGGATGCAGCATGCAAGCGGAGAGACACTGCGGCTAACGGTGTAGATCCATTGTACTTAACACCCATTGTGCTGTATAGATTTTCCGCTGTGAAAGCAAATATAATGCCTCGTAAAATACTTAGTAAAATGTTGATGCTGGTTACTATGGTGCATTACAGTATAGCACATTACAGTCCGGTGGTGCTATATCGATCACAATAACAATTTTATTTCGCGTAACAAAGGTTGAGCGATCGATCACAGTCGCATGCGTTTCGCGTGCGGCCAGTTAACATAGAACGTTTGCGGGAATAAATCCGCCTGCAACCAATATTCGTACAGTGGAACTTCGCGCAAGTTGTCCGGCACTCGCTCCATCATATTTTCCTCAAACACCCTATTAAAATAAAAACCGGAACACTTTTTGGAAATGCTTAAAAAATAAATTGGTGATTTGCCTTCCAAAAATTCTTACATAGCACTTCAGCAAAAAAAATAAATTTAATTCTAAGATATTTTTTTCAACTGCTGTATTTTTTTCTGGAAGCGGTGGGAGTTTTCGCTTAGTCGTAAGGTAGTCCTTGCGAATAGTGTTCACTTCGGATAAGTTTCAGAGAAATGGGAGGGTTTATACCGGATGGTATAAAAATCTGAAAAATCAAGCATATTAAATATGCTGAAAATATTCATTTTGCATAACAATTATTCCAAAATGTTATTAACAAATTCATGAAAAATAAAATTGATCAATAAATCTCCCGGGAACCGAACTTTTTTTATGAAAATGATTTGTTCACTTTTCTGAATTTAAAAATCTGACAAAATTCATAGGCATTCAGAAAAATGAATGAATCATTTTCATGAAAAAAAGTTAGGTTTCCGGGAAATTGAACAATTTTATTTCTCATGAATTTATTGATAACATTTTGGAATTATTATGATGCAAAATTAATATTTTCAGCACCTTTAATTTCTTCAGATTTTTATACAACCGCGAAGTGTTTGCAATTCTCTCTCATTTCTCCAAAACTTATGCGAAGCGAACACTGTTCGCAAGGACTACCTTAAGAATCCAACCTGTCGATTATCGCAGGTCTCTACTGTACTTCGCGATACCTTGAGAGCGCATGCTTCTAAATCACCAGGGCATTAATAACCGCGAAGTGTTTGCACTTCCCTCTCATTCCTCTAAAACTTATGCGAAGCGAACACTGTTCGCAAGGACTACCTTAAGAATCCAACCTGTCGATTATCGCAGGTCTCTACTGTACTTCGCGCTACCTTGAGAGCGCATGCTTCTAAATCACCAGGGCATTAATAACCGCGAAGTGTTTGCACTTCCCTCTCATTTCTCCGAAACTTATGCGAAGTGAACACTGTTCGCAAGGACTACCTTAAGAATCCAACCTGTCGATTATCGCAGGTCTCTACTGTACTTCGCGCTACCTTGAGAGCGCATGCTTCTAAATCGCCAGGGCATTAATAACCCCGAAGTGTTTGCACTTCCCTCTCATTTCTCCGAAACTTATGCGAAGTGAACACTGTTCGCAAGGACTACCTTAAGAATCCAACCTGTCGATTATCGCAGGTCTCTACTGTACTTCGCGATACCTTGAGAGCGCATGCTTCTAAATCGCCAGGGCATTAATAACCGCGAGGAGGATCACGCTGGGCGCATTCCTCCGATGGAAGAACGAATCCAAGGGGAGGGCAGAGCGGGGGGGGGGGGGGGAGGTTCAGGAGGGAAATCTGCATTCTGCAGAATCCGCGCTGGTAGCATACATGCGACACGGCGGAGCGCAACGTCGTCGTTGTCGTCGTCGTGACGTCCGCCTACCATCGAGTCGCGCACCGTGATAGTAACATAGGTCACGCCTCTCTATGCTGCCGCGGGATAATGTCGAACGATCGTAAATTATGGCGAGAATTCTCGGCACCGAGGCTCTCTCGCGGTCTCGCGAGAAAGAGCTCCTCGCGAGCGATACGATAACGTGGGAGTCGCGTAACCGTGCTCGCTATATCGCTCGTTTTTGCGCTGGGCTCTCGCTGCCTCCGCTGTCGGTTGCATCGTCGCAGCGACCGGGGGGGTTGACTCGTCCGAACTTTCCCCGCACGTTCGTTTGTTCCTTCGTTACTTGGCCCGAGGGGGCCTCGCGCGGCCGGGCGCGGGTGTCGATTCGACCCGGCCCCGTTCGCCGTCTCGCTTGCGAAACGACCGAATTCGAACCGCGCGGATTTCTCGCCCCGACAAGCGCATCCGAGCACCCGCGAAATTACGCGGATTGTTTCGGACCGGAGGAACACGCGTCCCAAGGTTCCCGACGAAACCCACCGGACGAGGAGGCGTCTCGGCGCGGATGAAGGATCCTTTAATTCCTTTCTTATTCCAGCACCGCTTTCACCTCTCTCCCTTAACCGCTGACAATAATGAAAAAAATGTTACGCACATACATATGTTTTTTTTTTTATTTTTTATATACGACTCCAAATGATTCGGAAAGTGAGAGGGCGTTGAACGAATTTCAGATTCGCAAAGTGTTTTCCGCTTAGCGATTGTTCGAAGAATTAAACAAACATGGCATCGCGATCCCGTTGAGTCATTCCTAACTCGGCGTAATTGGCGAGATACCTGTAACCAACGAGTTTCGGAAGTTCCCTCGTAGGCGTAATAGCGCCACTTTTTTAAAATCTTCCTTTTCTGTCCTCTTTTTTTTTAATACTGTACTCGTTCACGTTTCGTCGCGCACACTCGCGCGCATGCGCATACACGAATTTGTGTACTATGTTTCGTGGAGGAAAAATTTTACGAGCGTACTCTATAATCTTCGGAGGCCATCGTACTCTCGTCGCGGCAGGTATAAAACTCATTCCTGTATCTTTCTCCGTTACGGATATTGCTCTTTCTCTTTCGCCTGCTATTTCTCGGCCACCGTGCGTGACCCCGGCGTTGCTGGCCGAGTCATGGCGATCAGCAGCCACTCTCGACTCGTTCCTCCGCGTATGTGTATTTATAGGAAGGATACACACGAATGTACATATATATGCATGTAGTGCTCATACATACGTATAGACATTCACGAAAGATCGACGTATGGTGTGTACATCCCTTCTACGGGATTCCTCGAGTTATTAGAGGAATCGCTCGGTGTGAAGAGGTCGTTGCTACCTCGAATGTAGACGAAAGTATCGCACTTTATACGCCGGTGGATACACCGAGAACTCCTCTCGGCTCGTCTAGATCGTCCTGAATAAGGAGATCGCCCGCGCGCCGCCACTGACGAACGGGATATATCTCTCACGGGAATAATTTCTCCACGGTCGGTAAAGATCGATACACCGGACTTTTCGACTCCCCGCGCGTTCGGTACAGGTCCCAACGGTATGGTGGGAACTCCATTAATTTTTCATCATTTTTTCGTCGTACGGTGGGTACGATGAATGGCGATAAATTTTCGGAGATATTAACTGGTTTATGGCTATTTTCAAGAGGAGACATTTTTTATTTTTTTTCAAGAAATGATACATATTTTATGCTGGATTTTTATATAACTATAAGACGTTTTAAGCGACAGTCGATATTATTGTTATCACCGGAATCCAACAATCACTAAAAATGATATAATACTAGTGGTTATGTAGGCTCGCGCGCTCGCAGTATCTGTGTGAGTGTCTGTAAGTATATGGGTATATCGGTGAGTATCCGTGTGAGTGTCTGTAAGTATGCGTGTGAGTGTCCAATCGACATGAACCTTATTATTATGTATAATCAATGTATAATATATTGTTCAAGTAAAAAAAAAATAATCCATATTTTATGCTCGATTTTGTGGTATGACCATGAGACATTTGAAGTGACCGTCGATATTACTGTTATCACCGGTATCTTAAGGCACATTTACATCTCTACCACTCATAACTCTACCAGAAAACATCTCTACCATATTAGAGCTCTACCAGAAAGTAAAAAAAATTCTACCAGAATCAAAATAAAACTCTACCGGGCTTGAAATAAAACTTTACCGGAATGGACATAAAACTCTAACGGAATACGAGGCTGGACGGTAGCTTTGTATTCCGGAGTTTAATTTTGATTCTGTTTTTTTACTTTCTGGTAGAGTGAACTTGTGAGTGATAGAGATGTAAATGTGCCGTATCTCATAATCGCTAGAGATTTTATAAATAAGCACTGAACGTTTGCAGTGTCTTTTGGTCCAAATAATTTTACAAAATTTCGCCTCACCGATGCCAAAAATATTTTATTTTCAGACACTTGTTCTCCACGTCCGACGTTTCGCAAGCGTAACTTATTCGTGCCCGGCGAACTACGTCAATGTAGGTGACCTGGTATCTTAATTAACCCGGCAGCGCAGAACGGTGCTCACCTCCCGGGTATCGCTGTGCTTCTGCCCTCCCGCTTCGAGAGTGTATCGTCAGGAGTTTAGCTAACTTTTACGACGACGACGATGAGCATGCCCGAGGCTTGCCAGCGGCAGCAGCGCAAGCATAAACAGCAGCACGGGCAGCCGAGACTGGCTGGTGTTGCTGCTCCGGATGTTGCTTCGCGGGAAGAGCAAGAGCTCGGGGACTGGGATAGCTTCATTAGCACCGGATAATCCGCGAATCTGCGCGACTAGAGTACCCTACGGAGTATTCCGTACCGCTCTTTACTATCCTTAGAAAGTCGCCGATGAGCCGAGCGACGCGCGCCAGCTCGATCCTCGAACTCGATTAGAACGCGTACTTATCCACCTTACACATGCATATGCATACGTGTATAGGACACAGATGATCGGTATGTGACTATAGCGAGAGGTAGGGAAGGGTGCGCGTGGACTCGCACGTCCGATGACCTATCGATTTCTTATCGCGAAGCGATCCGCGCTTGGATCGCCGCTTGAATTTACACTTACGCCCCGTGGATTCCCGATCTGTCCGTGTGTGTAATACATGTTTATGTACAGATATATATATTTATACTATGTATATAAATAAATATATATATATATATGTATGTATATATTAATAGCAGAGCGCAAAGATCTCTATGCACACGAACCGAGATTCGCCGCCGCAGTTGCACATAGAAAGTGCAACGCGGAGCGCGCAGATGATTCCTGCCGATAGAGTAATTCGATATGGTGCACCGACGATACGACTATTGCCGATCCCCTCTGCGAGTTGTCTTGTGTTTAATTTTAAGCGTGTTTTATCGTACAGCTTCGTATCGTGTACCCGGCGACCCCGCGATTCGAAGAACGTCGTTGGATGGATAAAAGATAATGTACGGAAATGAGTGGAGCGACCTTTTGCTCATTTTTGAGGGTTCTACGCGAATATTATTGCTCGGAAGACTCGCGGGAGGTCGTTGGAAGACTCGGACAAAAATGTTGGAAATTATTTGATAGTTTAAGGGAAAAAAAATCGCCTGCTCGGATTTGCATCTAAACGTTAATAGTCTCAGCCTGGTGATCGCCATTTGAAGAGTTTTATTCAGTTTGTCCCGATTTTTTTTTTCTTTTTTTAATCACTAAACGTTATTTCGCAATCTGATGTACGGTGATGTTCATGAATGCCTCGACGATCTGAACAGGGCCGCTATAGGAAAACTAACCAGGCATTCATGAACAGCAGTGTACAGGGAAAAGGTTTTTCAGTAGATTGTTATGTATTTGCTCTGTGCTCGGGGATCGTCGACTTGTCCGAGTCTCATGATGAGCGACTCTAAGAGTGAATAGGCATAGAACAGCATTGTTTTGCGTTCTACGCATACAATCGATTGTATCCGAAGGATCTTTAGTTATTCGTCTTTTGGATGGATAAAAGACAATAGGGTAAAAGTAGTGAATATGGCCCACCTCGAATAACACGTAAATCAATGATATATGGACCGGGCCATATTCCCCACTTTTACCCTATAAGGAAATGACTGGAGCGACCTTTTATTAATTTTGTAACGGTTCTACGTGAATATTATTACGCGGGACGAAGACTTCAGGTCGTTGGAAGACTCGGAAAAAAATCAATACAAATTTTTCGATAATAAAAAAAAATCCGCTACTGCTCGGATTCGACTCTAAACTTTAATAAGTCTCTCAGCTTATCGACCGCCATTTCAGGACCTTTATTCGGCTCGTCCGGAACGTTTTTTTTTTTTCAGACCACTCCAGCGAAACTTTGGAATCTGGCGTACAGGGAGAAGGTTTTTCAGGATTGCGGACGCCTTTCTCCGCATTGCGCCTCGATGCACCTGCTCCCTCTTGCGGTTCACCGAGATCCGGATGACCGAAGTCGATACCATGAAAGTGCGCTTGGATGTATTCATTTTTTTTTTCCTCTTTTTTCCGAACCTTACAGTCTCTCCAGCGCTCGGGCCGGAGACGACCGAGACGCTTACTCGTTACGCGATATTATTTCTCGTTACAAAAAAAAAGTAGCCCAGTGGTGTAATTCGATGAAATGAGCGAATTCATTTTCCGTGCTTCTTCGTGATTTTTTTTCAAGATTTAAATCGCAGATTATCGAGCGTCTATCATGCCGGTAGACAACATTCGTTATTCCATCCGGATTAGCCTGTCCCTTTTTCGTTGCCGCGGCCTCCTTCTTCCTCTCGCACCTGCCAACTTTGCGTGTACACTCGGCCGTGTGCGGCAAACGCAGTGCTCAGCGCCGCCAAATATGCTGAATAAGGCCGATGCTCGATCGTTCGAGTCCATCTAAGCTTCGGCGATGGACTACCAACGTCCGTCCCATGCAGCTAGCGAGCGTGAATGCGCGGCAGTATCAGTGCGAATGTATATCTCCAGGGGTATACGAGAGACACCGACGTGGACGTCGAGGTGACCCGTGAAACTCGCTTGGTTGTCTCTTGGTAGCTGTATACGTCGCGGCGTAATTTAATCGGGCGCACGCGAGTGCCAGCTCTGTAATACACGACGTTTTACCGAGCGAACGTACGAAAGAGCGCGGCGCCGGTTTAGGAGGACGATTTCGCGAGAGACCGACCATTTAATGCGTCCGTTAGCTCGTACGCGTTTACATGCAACTACTCGAAAGCGTACCAGCTCACACGTTGTTTTGCGACGGCTAATCAATGTTTCATTTTTTCCGGCAGCATTGAATTATTATTATTAATTATTATTAATTATTATTAGTTATTATTAATTATTATTAGTTATTATTAATTATTATTAATTATTATTAATTATTATTAATTATTATTAATTATTATTAATTATTATTAATTATTATTAATTATGGTTAATTATTGTTATTTATAGTAGTAGACGGGAAAATCCCTTTAAATGACAGTTTCATTTTCATTGTTGTTACAAACCATTCAAATAGACGTACGATCGATTTGGTAGACGGTGTTACTTATTATGATTCTTCTTGAATATTTGGTTGCTTACCTAATTTGGGCTTTGCGAATCTATTCAGGTTCATCGCACACCTGCTGGGATAGAAGCCGAGATAGTTGTCCTCAATTAATTATAATTATTATTCATTATTATTGTTCGTTGTTATTATTCATTATTATTGTTAATTATTTTTTATAATTATTATTAAACCATTACTTACATGTTCGTCGGTTCGTTGAATCTTCGGTGCGTCGTTAGAGATTTCACATATCGTTAGTTGACGAGCATGAGACGTGTTCGACAAGACGAGAACAGGCGAGAGCCGAAAATAACGCGTCGCTCGCGCCGGTGTAACGCTCGAACGCCCATAGAACCCGTCCGGTCGATGTCAGATATATATCCTTTTTTGTTTTGTTTACAAGAGGGCCCGGTCGACGCTAGCTTCGTCGAGGCTCTTCGACTTTGAGATCGCGAGACGGTCGTCTTCTCGCTCGGCTTCGATCCCTCCTCTCCACGCGTAACTTCTCCCTGTTATACGAGCGTGACTCCCCTTTTTTCGTCTCTTAAATATCAAGAGACAGTCGAGAACGCGAAGTATGATTTCTCGTACCGAGCTGAGGAAGGCCTTCTGTTATATTTAGCGTGGCAGCTGTAAGGAGCTTGCCTTGGGCAACGCAAATTTTACTTTCACGAACATTTTCACCAAAAATGGTAAGGATTAAACTTTTAAAAATTTGATACATTGCTCTTTGAGGTACGAACTTTAAATCCACAGGCGTTCGCCCAAGATGTGGTCATTCCTTTATTTATTCTATACGACATGAAAAATGACTATTTTGCAAGAGGCCAATGTTAAATTATTACTAAATTATTTAAAAATGATTATTAAATTATTTTTAAATGGCTATTAAATTATGATTACTATCGGGTTTCATTTTACTCACAGACATTACCGGCGGTTCCGTATGAGTGTACGTGAGAGTGCCCAAGGCCACACCTCACTCATTATTGTATCGCCGATGTAGAACTATGAACTCTCTAAATCATACGTGTGCGATAGGAAAGTGACCTTTTGACGCGTTGTACTGTGTAACAAATACCCATATAGTATGTTATTTACGACACCCGAATCCCCGAATAATGTCTTCATCTATGCATTCATTCGAGTAAGGGAGATATTCGAAACCGATAAGAGACCGATATTTTTTTCGATCGTTATACACGACATACCGAAAGAGATCGACCTAAATACTACAACGGCTTGCGGGTTCATAGAATAAAGGTATCAAATATGATTTTTTTATTTTTGTTTTCGTAACCGGCAAAGAACGACGCTTGTCTCTTTCATATTCGAAGAATTTTCTTGCGAAGTCCCGTCGAGTCTCTTGACAAGTCAGCTTTAACCTGTAATCGTACATGCTCGATCAGGCTCGGCCGGTCGGTACAGCAGGAAATGCGAAGTAGATTACAAAAATTGTTAAAAATTATTGTAAATTTAATGTACCGGCCTGGACATTTTTATGCAAAAACTGGTACATTAAATTTCATGTATGGTTATGATGAAAAATTAATGTTCAGTGTATGAAAAACATTGGAAATGCGTTGTTTTTAATCATTTACTTTAATTTTACTATAAAAGTACTTTAATTTTTATAATTTATTTAATTTCAATGAAAAAGTATATTAATTTGGCATCACAATTGTACATTAAATTTAATGTACCAGTTTCTGTATATATAAACTTCCATTTTTTTTTACCGTGCACACCTCTATCACGACTCTAAGGCGCTGCCGTAGCAACGCATAGCCCTGCGTCCGTTAGTCCCGTTCCAGTACGGTTTCGGGCGCTGTGACGTACAAAGGATTTCAGTACATTGATAGTAAAAATCAAAGTTCTTTTGCAATAAAATTAAAATAGATTATTAAAAGTGACGTATTTCTAAAGTCTTTAATATACTGTACATTCATTTTCCATCACTATTAAACATGAAATTTATGCATGAAAACTTCCAGTACCAGTACATTAAATTTTATAGGAATTTTTTACAGTGCATTACATTACAGCGTCGGAAGGTCGATAAACGTGCGGTATTCTCGTCCGAACAAACTACTCGGGTTTTACTAGCCCGATTTTTACATCAGCCGTAGTCGGAGGGCCAAGCCTGTTGCCGCAGTCTCTTCCCCTCCTCCTCGTAATCCGCCATTTTTTATTTATTTTTTATATAACCGGCAAAGAACGACCCTTCTCTCCTTCATAGTCGAAGAATTTGCTTGCGGGGAGCCGTCGAGTCTCCTGACAAGTCAACTAACCTGTAGTCATACATGGCCGATCAGGCTCGCCCGGTCGGTACGGCAGGGAATGCAATGTACATTGCACATTACATTACCGCGTCGGAAGGTTGTTCACCGTGCGCTATGCTCGTCCGAACAAACTACTCGGGTTTTACTGGCCCGAGTTTACATTAGCCGTAGTCGAAGGACCAAGCGTGTTGTCGCGGATCTCTTCCCCTCCCCCCACCCGGCCTCCTACTCAGCCATCCAGCAACACACACCAACGCGTTGCCGCGAGGCAACGCTTCACTTACACACAGACACGACCTCGTTTTGCTCGTCTCGTTCTCTTTAAAGACTCGCCGGCGGCCGCGAGAGCCTCCGTCGAAGGTCGCTCGTCTTCGAAGACGCGGTCTAATCGAGCGCGCACACATGTCGTACAGCCACTTCTCGTCATAGCATCGGAAGAGAATGGAAGGCGTACCGAGAAACAAAAAATTTTGTCCGCCGGTCGTGGAACGGCGAGAGTGTCTCGGAGATTTTTTATTTGTCTCGTTGCCTCTGGAGTTTCGCGGCTTCTATTTTTTGCATACTAAGACATTTTCGCTTCGGCTTTCTAGTTTTTTTTACGTACGTACTCTGCGTTCAGGGGATCGTTGACTTGTCCGAGTGGCACGCTAAGCGACTCTAATCGTGAATCGGCATGGAACATCTCTGTTTCGTCTTCTGGGCACACAATCGGTTGTATCCGAATGTTCGTTGGTTATTCGCAATATTTAAGAAGCGATAATTTTAGAAAATTGTAACTACGATTTAAGTTAAATTAGTATTATTATTATTTAGTTCTACATGTAATTTCGTAAGTGTCGGAATTTCAGAAATTCGCTTTCACCGTGACAGAGCTTCGTTCGCGAGACAAAAATAAAAAGCAAAAAAAAAAACTAAATATCCAAAGTGAATCCGAGAGAGCCGAAGTGAAATTGGCTTATCCCCGTGATCAATCAATTACGACAATGGAAAGCCGGAGGTGTCTTATCGTCGTACAATTAATTATCGGGAATCTAATATCGTTCAGCATCAGCGATATAATATAACGATGGAATTTATTGAGCGGTCCGGTCCTCGTGCATGAAAGTAAGAGGCGAATGAGTCGAGGAATTAGCAGATAAAAATAAATAAATAAATGAAGAAAAAGGAAAAAAGAAAGAAAATTATCACGACACGAAAGTAAAAGCTCGTTCGAGTAAGCTACGGAGGTGTGCGCGACTGTGTCGTTTTTCACGAGTCCCGAGCGGTGCCGGAGTACACACTAGGAGAGGGGAGGGGAGGGGCGGGAGGGAGAGAGACTCCTCGGTCGTTCGCGCGTGCACGGAGGTCTCTCGTTTTATGCGGCGCGCGATTAGGAGGAAGCAGGAACGCGGGAGATCCTGGCGCACTGTGTGGCGAGAGCACAAGAGCACCGTGGACCGTGAACACGAGCGCGGGGATATTATAAATTAACGTGCGATATCGCTCGGGTGCTGCGGGACTTCGGGGCCAGCCTACGAGAGCGTGCTGCAAAGCTATTACAGTGTATAAAGGCCACAGCGGTATATACATAGTATATATCGGTGAGGGTAATCGATTGTTAGTCTCTCGAGGCGCGGGCGTCAGCGGGACGTACGGCCCTGATTACAGAGCGTTCACGCGGGCCAGCCGGAGATCCTCGCAGCCGGTGCATATACAAAACTCTACCGGTTCGATCAAGTGCGCGAGGCTGTACGCGTGTTGCACGTGCCCGCCGCGTTGTTTTCCTCTCGTATCTTCGATACGGACTCGTGGCCCGCGCGGCCTCGCCCAAGAAGTACGCGCTCCGGGTGCTCGCTACTACGAGATTCCGAGCGACGAGGCTCGCCCGAGCGTAGAGAACGTAGAGGCGCCCGGAGGCCTCGAGGTCCTCGTGATCGCGAACCCGGGGGTTGGCGAGCGCCAGCGAATTATCGACTATCGGATGAGAATTAATTTTTGTTTTGGTTTTTCTTTCGCCGATGGGATAGCAGTAACATTTTCTTTTCGACGCTGGCAGCAAAAATCGAGAAAACGAGTTTTTTTTTAACATGGATTTTTTTCAATGGCTGATATTTTTATTTGTATGACGCAGGTGAAGTAGTTGGATTTTTAAAACGGTCTGAAATATTTGAAATAAAAACCTGTCGAGTGCTACACTTACCGGTTCGATGTTCTCGATGTGCCAGAACCTCATTGTCGTGTTTCTGCAATGCGCTGCGCACTACTCGTGACCAAATCGGACGATATTTTGACGCTACACCTTGACACGAACGCGAAAATAAAAGACCGCTCGATGATTTGACGCGATACCGGAATTTTGTTTTCACTGTATTAAACGATCGAAAGGCAGCTAACTTTGTATCGCGAAGGAATCACGTTCTGGCCTGTAACTTCGAACAATCGAAGAACACTGTCAAAGTACGTACGAAAATTCGGCGTCGTTGAACTTTTAACAATGCGCGACAAAGGGAATCAACACTGGTAGAAAGATGGACGCGATTGGATTTTCTCAACGACAACCGAAAACTAAACGGTCAGAAATAAACAGCGGCGTCGCTTAGCAACGCCGCATCAGCCAATGATAACGCGCCATAAGCTAAACAATGGGCAACCAGCCAATGGCGAGCTGATGCTCGGCCGATTAGGTGTCGCGGCCATCTTCCGGGCCCACACCGGCTTTAGTCAGCTGCTCGAACGCTCGGAGGAAGAGGAGACGAGCATGCGTAGAGGACGGTGGCCGGCGTGATTCTTCTTTAGACAGACTGAGTTGCCCTGCGGTGTTAGCGAAGGTCCACTCGAGTTGATTTAAGAAGAGAAAGAAGACAAGAATCTATACTTGTACTTAGCCTAGCGGCATACAACGACACGCAAGAGGAAGCCGCGGATCTATTCTATGGTACCGAACATGGCGCCAATCGAATTCCGTCGTAAAAATTCGTTTTCTCCGGTGTCGAACTGTAGGCAGACACGTCGTCGTCGACGTGGAGTATCGTGACGTGTATAGCCTTCAGAGTGATTGAAACCTGACAGTGAATATTCATCGACATGGAGGGTGCTGTAAATAGCACGAAACTGGGCGCAACTTCGCGGTTCACGGTCGAGAAGCGTAACGATCGACGGTACGAATATTCGCGTCAAGAAAATGTGAATAAATATTCGCCAAATAATGTTTTTGTTAATTAATACCGTTTAGTGACGTTTTCTAGTGTGGATATATTCGTGGGTTCTTTAGTTGCAGTATTATTGTGTTTTTGTTTACATTCCCAACAGGGATAAAGAGAATCAGCGCTGGTGGAAACATGGACGCCATTTTGATTTCTCAACAGAAACCGAAAGCAAAGCAGTCGACAAACAGCGGCGGCGCTTAGCAACGACGCATCAGCTGATGACAACGCGCGACGAACTAAATTCGTTACCGCGATGGATATTCGGGCCCACACGTCGAGGAAGCGTCGAAGTGGTAAGTAAATATTTTCTATGTTCTTTTTTTTTCTTACCTTGTACAGTCGAAGCATTAACCGTATCGCGAACGCACGGATAACATTACGAACCCATTTTCCCACCTGCTTGTTATATATGTGTATGTGAATTACCAAAAAAGGTAAGGTAAGTTAAAGGTACGTTTTTTATTCGCGGGAGAGCTTCCATTTAACGATTACTCTTCGAGCGACAAAATGGCAAAACCGACATACAATTCCAGTCATAAACATAGGGGTCGAAAAAAAAATCACTTACCGTTGTTAACCCCCCAAATACCGGAGACTTTTTGAAGATCGCAAGCAACTATCACTTCTTTTAACCACCAAAAAAACGACACGGATCTTTGTAATAAATTAACTTCTGCGTTATAAAAAAAAAAGACTTCAAGGTACGTATGTTAATTTTTACAGATAAGCGCGTAAAGCATATACCTGCGAACTGTGAAACGGTCGCATTCCGTTGAGATAGGCACTTTCCGATTACCCGATAAAACATTCAATTAGATATCTACATTGAATTTAATTTGTTATAATTATAAGCTAAGTGGATATAATAAGAATAATTTTTTTATTTTCTTTTTATTTTCACATCGGTCGCTCGGATTCCAGGGACAGCTAATGAAATGAGTAAATGGATCGCGAACGCTGTCTACTTTGTATTCAAGTACCTATCAGATATTTTAATTGGATACACAGTCCGGGGGGATCCGATTAGACTGAAAAGCTTGGAATCGAACAGCGAAGCGTGAAAACTGGGTGTAAGCCCGGGGCTCGGCAAACGAAACGGAAATTGGTATGCCGGTTATTATTATGGTATGCAAGATGCAGTGCACTTCTCGGGGGAGAGGGAGAGAGAGGGAGAGAAGCGCACGAGATATTAGCATACAACCCGTCTCGGCTTACGGTACATAGCGTGAAAATGTAATTCCCCGCTTCTCGTACACGAAACTATCGCGTAGTAGCAACGGGCAGCAGCCGGCAACGCGCAGACGCTCGTCCATCTAAGTCTCGCCTCTTATATTAATGGATGAATAGCGAGAATTTATTAAATTATAAGACACGCGCGCCACACAGCAGTTTAGTACGTACTTGCACATGTTCCGGACTCCATGACGGTGCGCGCCCGCGAGAGAGCTCTCGACGTGCATTTCATCAATTTGCATATGATACATACGTTAGCGTCGTGAAATAATAACGTTTCTAACTTTCATCGTCGGGCCCCAACGCGGGCACGCACGTACGATAAATCTACACACAACGGCCACGATAAACTTTTGTCTTTATTTTGATAGATGGATATCGAATTAATCTCGAATCTCGTGAACATCTGACACGCGCATTCTGCACGGTGGCGTTGCTTGCGAAAAAAAAATACAAAAAAAATCAACGATAAAGTTCCGCGAAACACTGCTCCGTTGCTGTGTGTAACTCGATTTTAGCCTCCGGGAACTTCATTTCGAAAGTATATCGAGTCGAGAGAAAAAAAAGTAACTCTTTTACCGGTGATGGTTACACGCGTTCCGTTTCCGCTGCACGCTCATTGTCTCCCGTGTGCGTTTCTTCGCGACGAATCCGACGAAACGGTATCGTTGTACCTTCGCCAAGTACGACGAAAGTACATTTAAGAGTTCCTGATGAACGACGCGTCGGACGAAATAACGTGGAACGGAGAAGCAAAGCCGGCGACACCGAGGCCAGTTGAACAGTCGCAAATTTCTCTCTTTGATATCTCCTAGCCGCGGTCCTTCTTCTTCAGGGATTTATCGCTGTCTCTCGACATTCCCGTGTCGACAACTTTTACTCTTTTGTGCTTTCGAACAATCTCCTTCGGCACGGCGGTCAAATAATAATAATAAAAATAAATTTTTATTAATTAATATTTATTATTATCATTAATATTACTATATATGTTCGATGAAGATTTAAAAAAATATGAATTATATTATTAAAGAGAATATATATTATAAAATTAAATATTAAAGAGACGTGTAAGCTACTAAGGGCTATTGAATGCACTATTTGAATGGGCGAGAAATCCAAATCTCCGAGGACATCGACTGAAACTGGTGAAGGACCCCTTAAAAAAAACAAACGAGCATTCTCGAAAACAAAATTGATTTATATACATTACCTGAAGAGCAATATATAGAAGCACAAAGTGAACAATTATTTTCTGGAAATAATAATAATACTAATAATAATAAAATATTTAAAAATATATATCAATTAATATTTATTATTATTAATATTACTACATGATCGAACTAGATTAAAAAAAGGAAAATTACCTAAAATATTTCCCACTGAAGACTCTCCGACATCGAAAAATAACTAGCGAGCAAATATCGAAATATCTTTTTTAGCCTCAATCAATTTATTTTTCACAAACCGTGCTCGAAACTTCACTCTCCATGTAACATGTTAACAATCGTATCCATCCTACAAACAAATTACATCCGTCGCATCGCGTCGGTCGCGATAGGATTAACGTCGTTGAGTTCGCGAAGTTTCCTCGCGGCGATGTTGGACGGGGTTTGCAGCTTTCGTGAGATCGTCGTTATTTCGCCGCGACGATCTCGTTGTATTTTCTTTATTCGGCCGGCCGTCTTTCCCAAAGCCGTGAACCGCGTTCCATACGCCACAGGATGTTGTGCACGAGTCTCTCTGTGCGAGCTCCGTGCACCACTTCCCAGGGAGATACCGCACGGCTCGCCGTAACCGCTGTTTATGCAAAGCGTTTCGACAAAATTTCTCACCGAGCCGGGACAACGACGCGCTTCCATTTATCGTTCGTTCGGGAATAAACGCCGCAGTAAATTTTTCTCGGGTGTCGAACGTAACAGCGGCTGAAGCGTTGGTTCAGTCGCCTCTGGATTACGACGTTCCAAGGAGCCTCCGCAATCTATCCAGGAACTGGCCAGGAGCCAGGCCGCTCGCTTGCCGCTGCGAGACGGCGTTGCGCATGCGTCGACTGCGCACACGCGCACTGCGCATCACGGCACAACCATCCGCGTACTCGGAGTTTAATAATCGGGCTGCGCGTGGATTCAGCCGTGGCACTAACGCACGAGGAAATAATTATGTTAATGTCTCGGTTAATTATAATAAAATATATAACGACGGAAAATAGGCAATATAAAGAAATCGGGGGGGAAAGCCTGGGAACCCGAGATCCGCATACACCGTCGTCGTATTACGATAGACACTCGGCACTCGCGGTTTCAATAGGAATACTAGCAAAACGGTTCAATTAAATTTACATGATAATAATAATAGAAACATAAGTACTCGGGCACGGGTTGTTAAGTAAGGATAACACGCGCTGCTGGATAAAGTTATGCCCGTGGGATTAATTCGCCGTCGCTCGGCGGGCCGTAGATTATTTATACATATTTATTTTCAATATAGTCATACGACTGCCTACCGCTTCACCTACTCCATAGCCGCTTTTGATATTTTCATCCGGCAGAGCTCTCGCTCAGTGGGCATCGGCGAGAATCCCGCGCGGGGTTCTCTCACGCGTTCGAGGAGAGTCCCGTGGTAGCCAAACTGGTAAACTGGTAGCAATACGTATGTTAATTTCTCAAACGAGTTTCGATTCGACCCTCGGCCTTTCATTAACTTCGCTTATATGTAAGTTCCTTTATTTTGTTTTTTCGACGGCAAAATTGTGCGGATTCTACGCGCGGGAGTATTAAAGTTTCAAATTATACCATTTCCGAGAGAGTTGCCGGAGAGAAAATGGAAGTTTGGGCGTTAGTTCTCGGCGGCTTGCCGGTTCGGAGGCGAGTTACCGCTCGAGTTCTCAGACCTCCCCGAGGCAGAGGTATCGGGAGTGTGTGTATTGTCTTCGAGTGACGAGGCCGTGGCGTTTGAAGAATGGCGCCGGGTGGAATCCTTCGAGCTGTGCTCTCCGTGCTCGAGTAAATTGTTGTAGAACTGCGTAGACGCGAATAGTCTATTATAGTTTAGAAGAAGCGGGGCGGAGGGGGGGAAGCATTAGTGGCGTACGTGGGTTCTCGGGTTCTCTCCGGCCGAGCTCGTCGCTTACGTGCGCGTAATGCTAACCCGGTGGCACGCTACTTATGCTAATTCGCATCGGGGTGAAGCCACGATGAAGCCGCCTTCGCTGATCTCTCGCACCGTTTCGCCCGGGAATCAAGCGAATAATAAAGCGGTCGGCGGCGCGCAACCTCGTTTAGGAGACGCTCGGACACTTCGTTCTACGACAGGCCCTGCGATTGTCCATTCATCGGTAAATCCGACCAAAAACCAAGTCGTCGAATCCGTTGATCCATTCATCCGAAGCGTATGACAAGTCATTAATTTTGTAAAAAAAAAATGGTCTGGATATTGTTTTATTCCACACCGTTTATGGAGATTTTGGTAGTTGCGATTATTCTACGAAACTCCAAGAGTTTCTTTCTACTTCATTCTTAAATTTATCCGCTTTAGAAAAAAAGAGCTTGCATTTTTTTTTCTCACTATTTATGAAGATTTTCGTAGTTACAATTATTATACGAAATTTCAAAAATGTATTTCTACATCATTCTTAAATTCGTCCCTTTTGGAAAAAACATGTTTTTTTTCTTCATCATTTATGGAGTTTTTGCGAGTTACAATTATTCTCCGGAATTATGAGCAATTATGACAATTTTCTTTTAAATTTTATACCCGAGTGATTAGGTCGCAATTACGCCATTAGGGTTATTTTTTTCTTCTAAATTGAATCGGTCAGAGCATGAAAAGTAGTTGATTGATTAGAATCACTTGACGAGCGCGTTGTACGTCTCGCGTTATAGTACAACGTAGAAGAAACTGCTGAGAAATCGGCGTGAAATCGGCAAACGTTCGGTGCTCCGGGGATCGCGGGAGACGATACGAGAGAAGGCGAATAAAGGAGCACACGTCGTGCGATTCGCGGGCGAGGCGTGGTGGTGTTCGCCCATCGGGAGTACGTACTGTGGGCATCGCCGTTGATAGTTGTGCGTAGGGAAATACAAACGGGCCTTTTTCCTCTCGTCTCTCGCCCCTTTCACGGATAATTTATGGAATTCACGTGATCATTGGGTGGCCCCCGAGTACACCGATCGACTGCAACACTCCTGTGCGCTGCACCCGACGATCGGGCGCACCGGGAATGGTGCGCATTAGAGGCCTCTCTAGTGTACCCACTTACCGTCGACTAAATTTAATTTAACTGTGCGCACGTACATCGGCGCGGCTTCTTTCATTTCACGAATTTACGGTCTGCCGTAAAGCCGGAGTTCTAATTTCCTATATCACCATATTCGTCATAATTTCGCTAAAGGCGAGAGTTCGATCAATCAGATTCATGGGAATAGTATAGAAATCACGGCGAAAGTAAAATGGGGAAATACGGTGGAGAAATAAATAAAAATATTTTTTGTATTTTTTTTCTCGAATCTAGCTCGAATTGCTTGATTCGAAGGGAAAATCACGCTGTTGCGTGTGAAGGCGTGCTGATGATGCTCGGTCCGATCGACGTGTCGCAACGGGGCGAAATGCGAGCAGCACGCGCGTTCCTTCGATTCGCCCCTTTCACGGCTAATTCGGACCTTTCGCGGGGGATTGTATATAGTAACGCGGATATACACTGCTCCAGGAAACGTGGGTAATCAAGGAAAATCTAGGAAGCCGAGCGTGTCGGAGCCGCGATTGGATTCGTCGAAGGGTGAACGGGAGATTGCATTATTGCTCAGCCGAAAGTTCCAATGAGTCACATGATTTCTGTGGTGCACATCTGGGCAATGTTTTTAGGTACCCCATTGAATTATTGACCCTTCCGTGGTCGGGTTCGGAGCAGACAGACCTCGGTCGCAGAAAGTTTTCTCTCGGGGATGGAATATCCCTGGGAAAAATCTTAATGGTAAAAAAAATGTCGGTAACGTAATTTTATTTATTTATTTCATAACAAACGGGCAAAGCCCAATGACAAGTGAGTAGCATCAGAGCATGAAGTATATTACTTAAAATAAAAATAAAGATAATAACAATAGTTATTTGTATGTCAAGGGCGTAGAAAGGGAGTTGCTAAAGGCGAGTTCTTGGGAAGTGTGCGCAGAAAGGCACTTTCTCGCACTAGTCCGAGAAAAAAAGACCCCCTATTGCGTTTGTACTCATGTGCAGTATTTTTCTCGAAAGCGATGCGAAAAAGGAAACCTCACAGGAACCAAAAGTGAGATTTTACGTGCATGTATTAGGACATAGTAATTTACGATAATAGTGCGGTAAAACTTTTTCTGACGAGTGTGAGTTTGCAGCAACGGGCCGAAGGCGAGTGTTGCAATCGCGCGAGTAGCATACAAACTTTTATTTCACCAGGTGTGACAACGGGGGTTTTACGCACGCAAAGAGTGTGTAAATCTGCCATTTTCGCACCGAGTGACATAAAGTTTATTTGAGCTCTCGATGTGGCTATGAAAAAAAAGGTAATATTAACAATAATGAAAAATATTAAATGTAATGAAAGATAGAAATAGGGCAACACAAAAATACAAACATTGGGAGATTTAATTCAAATGAAATAACCATTCTTTTCCTCTGTATTTTTCATTTTTACTTTTTAAGTGTTTTCTATTTCTTTGAACCTGCCGAAACTACTCTTAGCAATTATCTCCCAAAACTTGTTACTGTGCCCCTTAGTAATAATTATTTTTGTCCACTAATGTGATTTCAAGATTCATTATGCTACTCAGAAAATTCCACAGAAATATTTACTTAAATTAAGAAGCAATTAAGAAGTATTTAATTTAATTAAATTTGTAAATTTTTGTTGTTTTTCATAGCGTCATCGGAGACCGAGCCGCGACGGTGATTCGTACCTGTACAGGCACACGTTCGGGTCGCGCATCTTCCCGACGAATTTATGCGGCGAATGTAAATTGGCATCGGAGCCTTGCGTGACCCTCGCCAATAATTCACGATCGTAATCTTCGAATGAAAAAAAAACACTTTAAAAAATCCTTCTTTTCCGAGATCTCTTACAAAATTTGCATCATCCCGAGAATGTCGCCGATGCGCGAGTCTCGGTGACAACTGTATTCGGTTTCATCGACCGACTCGATGGGCTCGGGAGCCTATCGGGCGTGTCGTAAAGAATCGAATGAACTGGCTTCATCGACCGGTCAAAGAGCGCCAGTGGGATTTAACGAGCATGTACGGGAATATTTAATCTCCTTATCTCACCAAATATGGTCCTTAAACGAGAGAAACAATTTCGCAGCGCATAGTCTCCGTCGTACTTAACGTGGGATGATAACGCGTTGACTTCTCCTCGCTTGCGCGTGTTATGCAAGCTCTTCGCTGTTATTGGCTCGTAAAATTAAAGAAAAAAAAAAGAGAGTCCGAGAGGCTGACGCGGAGTAGCGCGTAAATAAATCGCGAATTTTTACGTGTTGCGCGTTGTACGTACGATCGCATGCCGGGCGGCCAAGTACCTACCAGCCCGGAGGCTCCGGAGACTTGGTCACCGCTGGTCCGTGTCCAATTCGGCGATGGTGCAATCGGGCTTCTCCTCCTCGAACATTTTTTTCGACCTCGTGTGTCGAAGTGCGATTCGCCGCTTCCCTCCGGCTCTCGCGACGATGGTGCAACCAGCTGGTGCCCAATCGCGCCCGATAGCGTCGTGTACGTGTGCCACACGCGGAATCCTCCCGGCAACGTCGACGCCGGATAGCTTAAACTTTGCGCGAACGTACCCGGCCGCCGGTATCGGGCCGAGTATTTCACGCCGAGGCGAAACTCTCGCGGTGCGCTCGGCGAAACGCAACGCGTGCTGTATATACCGACTTCACTCTCGTGCGTATGCAACTCTCGCGCACGTAAGAGTGTAAAACAACCGACGTAAGTCTCCCCGACGGCGATTGAGCTACGCACGACGAAACTTTTTATTTTCACTCTCGAGGCTATAAAGAAGAGGACGAATCGTCGATTTATCACCGTTGGGGGAAAGAAAAAAAAATCTTGTTTTTTTTCTACACTAAATTGTTATTCGAGAAAGAGTTTATAAAATAAATAACAAATTATCTTGGGGCAATTTACTGGCCATTAAAAATTATGTATTTAATTGACCTGATACGTTTTTTTTGACAATTGGGAAATGATGTCTCCTCTACCTTTGCACCTCTGCACGCCGGCGGCAATTTTTTGGTCCGTTGAGATACGAAAAATATCGAAAAAACTTCGTTATTTTTTACTTATTTTTTTTTATTGCTACAAAGCGTTACAATGGTTTATTCGCAGAATAAACCCTTTTGATTTGGGGTCGCCGTAGACCATCATGTTTCCCTCTCAGCGCTACATCCCTGTATTCCAGTCCTCCGTCCCAAGGGACATGCTCTCAGCCTTGTCCTTCTGTCTCGACCGACACCGCAGCCACTCAGGGTTTCTCGTCCCTTCGTCCGACACGTCTCCTCGAGCGTCCCTGTGGAAATTTCCCGGAGACGGAGTTTCGAAGACGTTCCATTTATCGAAGTTCCATTTTTCGCCATTATGTTTTTTTTTAATCATAATTCTTATTTCACAAAATCGTTCTATGGAAGACTTAAAATATATCTGTCGGTTATTTGACGCTTTTTCGAATTCTTCCGAAATTTCGTGACGAAGTTTCGAAGATGTTCCATTTATCGCCCTTATTTTTTTTTTACAATCTTAATTATTATTTTGAAAAATCGTTTGATGGAGGACGATAAATATATCTACCTGTTATTTGACGCTTTTTCGAATTCTTCCGAAATTTCGTGATGAAATTTCGAAGTCGTTCCGTTTACCGCCGTTATATTTTTTTACAATCTTAATTTACATTTGATAAAATCGTTTTATGGAAGACGATAAATGTATCTATCGGTTATTTGACGCTTTTTCGAATCGTTCTGCGCCACTGTGCGGGAAATATGTATATAGCGAGGGTCGCGTACCGTTATATTATCATGATTATTACAATCTTTACGAAGGAAAGGAACGAGGGCGCAGGGGTGGTTTTGCTCGGCCCCTGCGCTCGAAGCAATAGCTCGATTCATACTCCCCCGAGCACCGGAGAAGCTGGAAAGGGAGAGCGAAAGGGGACGAGAGCAGAGAGTCAGGGTCGTGCGTCTCTCCATTGACTGCGCGTATGCTTCGCTTATAGCTCGTATATCTCCATGCGAGCCAAGCGTCCCCATGGAAATTCCTCCAAAACGAGCGAAAAAACGGTATTTCACTACAGCCGCGAATTCGGAGTGCGGACTGTAAAAAAGTTTTGTACGTTCAAAAAACTTTTTTTCGCTAACACCCGCAATGATTTTCTTGCTAATTTTACTAAAAGTATTTGTAAAATTGACAAACATTTGTGTACAGCGAACGTTTTTTTTTTTTTTAAATTGACGATAAAAGAATTGTGGACTTTTTTGGACAAAAAGATTGTTAATAGTACAAATCTTTCTTCTTCCATCGATCGCGCAGATGCTTTCCTTAAAGCTCGTATATTGGCTTTCGAGCCAAGCGTCCCCATGGAAATCCCACCTACATGAGCGGAGAAAAAAACGTTGCACAGTAAAAAAGGTTTGTACATTTAACAAACTTTTTTTTATCCGCAAACGCCCACAATTATTTTGTTGTTAATGTTACTAAAAATATTTGTAAGATTAACAAACATTTTTGTAAAATGAAGAGGATTTTTTTTGTTTGTAAAATTGGCAAGAAAATAATTGTGGACTTTAGTGGATAACAAAAGTTCATTAACAGCATAAATCTTTTTTACTGCGTACGTTTTACTTGCGTGCACAAGCGTTGCTGCGCACACGTCGGTGCGCACCGCGGAACGATCTTCCGCATTGAAACAGCTGTCGAGTCTCCGCTTCGTCGCGGAGGTGCTGGCTAAATCGCGTTCACGTTATTGTTATTACAATCGTTTAGCTTATGAAGTAGCGACTATTAATTTCCATGTGAAAATATCGTTCGAGGGACCCTCCGGACAAAAACATTTTTTGTACATCGACATCTTCCTTATTCGAAATTGAGTAAAATTATCAAAAGCCTTTATCGTCACGAATAAACTCGTTAGATTTTATGAATGTAACGCGTCCAAAGATTTCCGCACAAAATATGACAAAATATTTTAACGATCATAAATCACAAAGTAACTTCCTTAGTTCCCTTAAAACGTATTTCCGTTAATTTCGTTATCTTTGTTAATTAAATTTGAAATATATTTTTTATTATTTCAGATTTACAAAAAATCAATATCTCACAGTTTAAGGGTTAAAAATCCGTAAAAATAAAAATCAAGCAAATAAGTCAAACTTATTGTTTAAAATATTAAAAAAGCACCTTTAAGTTCGATGCTTTTTCCCAACCGATCATCAAATCCTCGTGACATCAAAACTTCGTGCGATTCTCTGAAATTGCTCGGTGCAATTATTATTATTATTTTATTCGAAATTGACGAAATCGCTTTCGCACGACACGCGAGCGAGCGTGCTCCTTTCTAAGTTCTGGCTCGGCCGAAGGATCGAAGCGTACGCGGCGACGGTCTGGATGCGTGTCCCGCGGTGTCCCTGCCGTTGCCTCCACCATGCGAGAGAAGCGGCACGCCGGTTTTCCTCCCACCATGGACAGCGGCGAGCCTCGAGAATTCAACGGTGCGGCCGGCTGGCTGGCTGGTTGACTGTCGCTGCGCCATGAGACTATCCCCAGCATCGTGTCTCGTCGTCGGGGAAGCATACACGGAGAGCCAGCAGCCAGTTTCCCCGTAACGCCGATCTGCCGGCCTCGGCCCGGCGCACCGAAGCGCCCCTCGTCAGTACGAAGCCGACGATCGGACCGTTCGCATCCGCTGAGCCGCACCTGCCGCGCCACTCGCCCTTCCGATTGTCTCATTCCGTGCCGATCTCCATCCCCGCTTTTACGTTCGTCACTCTCGAGAGCCTCGCGGAGTCGTCTCTTCTCGCGAAAAACTTTTAAAAATAAAAATTCTACAATCATAATTTTTTTAAAAGTAAAAAAAAGGAAAAAAGTAAATCGTTAAAAATTGATTTTACCGTCGAATCGGAACACCGGAGATCGTTCCGGTGCGTCGAAACTGTAATCATGTTGATATCGGCAGTGACGTGAAAGAGTTTTAAAAAAACTTAAAAAATCATCGACCTTACATCTATGAAATCTGCGACGCAAAGGATTTACAAGGATTTTTGCCAAGGATACATTTTCGGGTTTTTTTTTCCACGAAGGACAGTAATTGAGACTATTAAAAATTTGCCGCTGAGTGAAAAGGAATTTTCGAAACGATAAAGAGGTGGGGACCGCGGGGAGGCGACGGGGAGGCTTCGGCTGAATAAATAATTGACGAACCGAGGATACGGAAAGTCTGCTCTCTTTGTTCGCCCGTGGAGGGGAGGACGGAGAAGCGAGGAGGAAACTTTCGGGTTTCCCTTCTCGATTATCGCGTGGGTGAATAGTCGTCGCGCTGGTCCACCCCCCCCCCCTTCGTCGCTGCACGAGCACCCCTAAACGGGGGGTTGAGACCCGACGGGTTTTCTACTGCGTCTCGATTACTCACGAGATCGTTTCGCGAGGGCCATAAAACGAAACTAAGATACGAGTGGTGCGCGTACTTTAATTTTTTGTTTTTACTTTTTGTTTTGTTTTTCTTACGTAAGAAATAGAGCCTTCGTGACTGTGCGCAAAGAGTACACTTGTGAATGATACACTATTGATGTCGAGAATAAAAAATCAAAAAATTAATTATTTTAACGGGTGCGACGGCTTTGTGAAGATTTATTTTTGCGACGAGAGAAGCTTGGATATCAATCACTAATCACTGATCACTGGTGAGTTAATTTTTTTTTTACAATTAGCGTTCGTACGAAGTTCGAAAGATCTACGAAAGATTCGCGACGAGTAAAGGACTTCAAGCAGGCAAACGACGATACGAGTGGTGCGCGTACTTTTATTTCTTATTTTGCCCTTTTTCCCGTTTTTTTCTTTCTGAATTTTGTTTTAAAATCAAGTAAAATATTTCGTGCTTTCGACTTCGTAGGAATATTCTACATAATAATTTTTTTCAGCACTATTATATTCATTACGCAATTATACAATCAAGCCCTACGAAGATAACTTTCACTATACGAAAATTAAGAAATTAGATTGTTAAATTCCTCATCTATTATTGGTCTCGAAAATTCGCTGGATAAAAAACCATGTTATATTTAATAATTCCCTCGAGCCTCTCTTGCCGAAAAGAGCACATAGGCGATGGGTTATTGAACACGCCCTTCTCGCGTCAAGTCCATCGATATATATACATATATTCACCGATACATAATATTATTCGTGACGAATTTCGAACCCGTTTGATATTTTCGATCAGTTAAACCCACGCGATTCTCGCGTCCTTCAAAATCTTCGTCCTATTATATTCCGCACTTGAAAATTCCATCGCGTTAAAAAACGAACAGGTCTACGAGCGTAACCACCGGCGCCGCTGTCGCTCGTCGCCCTCCTACCAGTCGTTGTTTACGAGATGCGCCTTCGTGAATTCCGAGCGATTTAAAACCGATCCGCAGATAGGTGATGAGAGAGACGGAAGAGTTCGATCGGCTCGTTCGGTAAGTGCGCGCGCGTAGACATCAAGTCGATTCGCGAGGCGTGACGGAAATCGAAAAAAAAATAACTAGCGATATATAATACTAACCGTGACGAATTTCGAAGATGTTTGATATTTCCGATCAGTTAATCTCACTCGATTCTGTCGTCGTACGTTCCACATTGCACTATTATATTCCTCATTGCACTATTAAATTGCCCATTGCACTATTATATTTCTCATTATACTATTATTGTCCTCATTGCAGAAGTATATTTCTTATTCCACTATTATATTCTTCATTGTACTATTCTATTGCTCACTTGAAAATTCCATGGGGTTAAAAAAAGAGCTGCGCGTCTACGAGCGTAAACTGAGACAAAAAACTGGTTGAGTTAATCAAAAGTTGCGATGACAGACGTTATTTATTTGGTACAAGTAGTAGAAATTCTATTTATTTCCAATGTTTTGAATGGTACGATCAACGATACATGTACGATAATATTAACAGTATGTATTTGAATTTTACCTAAGTCGTTCAACCCAATTTGGTATAAATAAAGCATCGTTTTGTAAAGCGATTATTTGCTGCAAGCGATTCAAAAAGACATTTTCGTTGTACCAACCAAATAACACCTTTGAACGCATGTCACCGTTCCTTGATTAATAGAACCATTTCTTCATCATTGTCCTATTACATTCCTCATTATACAATAATATTCCTCACTTGAAAATTCCATCGGGTTAAAAAAGAACCGCGCGTCTGCCATCGTAAATCGCGAGAAAATAAATGGCTTGATTAACCAAAACCCGCGGTTAAATACCTTCAAAGCTGTTATTTGTTTGGTGCAAACAAAGCGTTTGTTGTGTCAAGCGATTATATGCTTCGGTCGATTCACCAAACATTTTTGTTGCACCAACAAAACAACACCTCCGAACGTGTGTCACCGCGCCTCGGTCGATCCAAACCATTCAATGTTTTCTCAGCCTAACCGCCGGCGCCGCAGTCGCTCGTCGCCCTCCTACCTGTCGTTCCCCGCGAGATTCGCCTTCGTGAATCCCGAGCGATTTAGAACCGATCCGCGGATAGCTGATGAGAGAGAGGGGGGCCGAGGAGTTCGATCGCGTTCGTTCGGTAAGTGCGCGCGGGTTGAGATCAAATCGATTCGCGAGGCGTGACGGAAATCGGCCTTGTGAATCAGCGCCCGATGCAGAGCCCGTGTCCGCGCACCGCACCGATGTACCTATAATACCGCGGGGGTTTCGCCAGATCGCGTTATTGCGTCAGTGGCTCTCGGTTGTGTGCACAGCACACACCGACACACACACACATACGGCGAGCTCAACGCGCAAGAACTCAAAACCGTGTATCTATTAGAGCTACAACTGCCGAAGGTCGGTCTTTTTCGATTAGCGGCTCCGCCGGTAGATCGCCAGACGGCGAACAAGCTCTCTCGGGTACAATCGAGCAAATAGCTCGGGTGTCATGATCGTTCGTTCGTTCGTTTGGTCGAAACGTTTTGTCGGTTTCGGAACCGAGAAACAAGCGTGTATACGATAAGCCGAGTGTTAACGGTATTCGAAGGAGCGAAAGAGTTTGAGCGATGCGTGGCGGAAGATCCGTCGGAGGATGAAGTTAAGAAAGTAATAATCGACAAACGAGCCTCGAGGTTATTTTGAAATAATTACTTTTCCTAACCGAATTGGGCACGAGAGGTATTTATCGAGCGGAGTTCGCTAAGGGCCACGAATTACGGCAGAGTCGTCGATTGAACGACGAGGCGGAAGGATAAAAAGAAAAAAAAACAACGAAAAGGGAACGAGTGAAAAATTAAACGAAACGCTGATGTGTTTAACTCGGCGGAGGAGCCAGCAATGCGCTGGTACACGTACGGTATATAAGTATCAGCTTCCGGTGAGACACCCGAGATACGCGGCTCGAAAAATTCGTCGGGGAAAAATTTGAGTGCCCCGAGCCGATTTCTCCTTTCGTTCGTTCCCCTCGCGTTATATCCTCATCTACCTCCGATTCCCGGCTGCGCGCTGGCTTCTGGCGATGCACTGGCGCCGCGTCGCTGGCTGTCGGTGCCGCTGGGGCAAAAACGCGATAACTCGAGCGTAAATCCAGGATGTGAACGTCGGACGGCCAGAGGAATCGTCGTCCACCGCGAGGTACTCGTCCTTCCTCGCTTCCTTCATTCTCGCCGCCCGGAGAACCCCACTTTGCTGAACCGTAGATCACGAAGTTTGTTCTGCGTTAGTTTCGCGGTTTAGAAACAAAGTTTCGAGGATTGTTATCTGCGGGATGGGCTTGAAATCCGACATGGCCAATTTGGAAAGAGAGATGATTTATCGGGCGTTAAGAATTCTTTTTTTATGTAACGTATGATTTAATAACTTTTTGAAATAACGCTTTTTGCGATGTTTAAAGATTTTTTAAAACTTTTACAGAGGAGAGAGATTGATATGAATCAGGAGACAATTTATGACAATTGGAAAAACGAAAAGGAAATCTTCATCTCTATCGATACCGGTTCATCCAGCTTCCAATACCTTTAAAAAAAATTAATTAAGGAGCGCATATTCCAGAAACTATATTTTATGTCCATACTTTGGTTTTCGTATGATTGTTGCCTAAAAACATTGGGGCAGGAGTAACTTCAATATTTATAACCGAGCTAAGTTTGTCAGTTAAATGTATCAAAAGTCTTTTAAGGACTTCGCTAAAAATGGGCTTGCGCGCCACGAGGCTCCATCAATGCAGTTATTAAAATAAAGATTGTCATCCGCAGAATGAGCTTAAAATCCGGGCCAATTTGAAAAAAAAGAAAATTATTAATCGGGCTTCATAAAGTTTTTAAAAAATAAACGTGCGATGCAATAACTCTTTAAAACAACGCTTTTTAAAGAGACTTGACATTTAAAGGGGCTTCCATAGAGGACGCAGATTGCCATGTGTGAAAAGGGAATTTATGAAAATGACAAGAACAAAAAGAAAATATTCATCTTCATCAATACTGGTGGATCCAGCCATTCCAGAAACTAATTTCAACGTCCGTACTTTGATTTTTCGTTCGATTATTGCCTAAAAACATAGGGGCGGAAGTGACTTCAGTATTGAAAACAGAGCTCCGTGCGTGATTCGAAAGTATCCAAAATCTCCTACGGACTTTATCAAAACTGGTCTTGCCCATTTTGGAGGTCCGGCCGATGCAGTTAATAAAACAAACCGTGACCCCGCTTCTCCACCCGCGCACGAAAGAACTCACCGTCTCCGCAGCGACCGAGGCACAACAGTCGAAGAGAAAGGTTCTAATCTCCGAGAAAGAGTGTGAAGACGGATAGGAAAGAAAGTTTCTTTTCCGTACGTACACGCAGTACAAAACAGTGGAGAGAAGTCGAGAATCGGTAGCACTCTACCGGCGCGTTGTGTGTATCCTTTCGAAATCGAACGAGGCTAATAGGGAAGAGGAACGCGCGCGCGCGAGTGGATCTCGACGTGGTAATTTCACCTACGCGCTTGTGAGCGCGCGAGCGCGCAAGTTTACGTGACAACTGCGCCAACCAGCGGCAGAAATACAGTAGATAAAAAAAAAAGAAAAAAAAAAAAAACAACGAAAAAGAAGGAAGATGCATCGTGGCGAGAGGAAGAGGAACGAGTGATCCAGTAGTCTTACATGCATCCTACGTACAGAATGATGAAAACCGCGACGCGATCCTCCACCGCTGTTCTGTAAAACCGGTAGGAGACATTATTGACCCGATATGGTCAAGGCAGTCTTGAACCGCCGAAGAAACCTCGACTGACCGGTAACGAGAACGCGTGAGCGAAGAGACACGCACACACATAAAGACACAAAGTGCGCCGTGCTGCGGAGTCTTAGTCACCGGTTCGCTGTCTCCGCCGACTGTTGCAGTCTCCGACGGACTCTCGAGCCAGGGCTCTCCCGAGCGCCGAGGCGCTTTTCTACTCGATTAGAAATAATTGTGCGCTCCACTGGGGCGGGCGTGAGCGCGCTGCGATTGTTTGTATCTATCGTAACGATCTAGATCCCCGGCGACCCTGTTACGAAAATTCAATCACACCGCCGCACCGCTCCGTATCCCCTCGGTGCATGCATGTGCGCGCGCACACCGACACGGGGATCCACTATAATTATTTTCATCAACGAGAAAATCAGCGGCGTCGCTTCCGAGGCGCCGAGCGAACCGCGGAATCGACTACTCCGGTCTCCGACTATTTCAGGAAAGTAACTTAAAAAAAAAGAAAAAAAAAACGAAAAACCGAAGATAACGTAGAAAGCACTTGGGTTACACGGACTCGAGAGTTCCGAGAGTTCCGACAACCCAAGTCCTCATCGATTAGAATTTAGAGCCCCGGGACTGCCGGCTACTTGCTTTAATAATGGAACCCGAGGAAATAAAAAGAAAAATTCAATCGGAGGCAAAGAGCGCGAAAGTTGAATTTCTCGATTACTTCCGGAAGAAATCCGGGAGATAGACGAGAGATCGCGACTTGGCGCGTTTGGTATATTCCGTTTGCGACGTGTATACATATCTGTTGCAAATGTACGGTCTCGCGTGAATCGAGAGAAAGACCGTGGAACCGGCCGGGGGGATTCGCGGGGCGATTTCGTGGATTTGAAAGTTTCAATTAAAACGCTACCGGGCAGACGTTCGGTCGAAAACGTTTCGCCGCGCGGAAAAGCCCGGATCTCGGGCCGAGATCGTCGAGGGGCTGAGGAGAGTATCTCGGCGGTCCAAAGCGTCGCGGGACCGACGCCCCGAGAGTACTTGATTATGAGCGAGCGAGAAAATATCGCGGGAACACGTGCCTCTTTTCGCTATGCTGCTGTGCGGCAGAGCACGCGAAGGACGATCACCGGCGAGCCCGGTTTCACCCGGAGAGATGGATCACGTATTTCATTATAGTGGTCGTAGAGTCGGTCGTGCCACGCTGTATGTATCCGTCGCTGGTTGCCTTGTTGCTTGTTACGCGAGCCGTCCGTCTCGCGGGATGAATCCTGTTTGTATAGAATCTCCGCCGCAGTAAAGTAGAACAAACTTACTTCCCGTCCGAGGTTCCTCTCCGCGCGGCCCACGGACGAGAGTGCGATCATTTCTCGTTCGCGTACAACTCGCCACGCCGGTTCGACAATCTCCGGTTGCCTCGACAATATTTGTATTGGTGTACGTTAGCATTCGCGATCCGATGGCGATGCGGCGCGAATCCACGGCTCCGCCGCACTCAATTACTGACGCTTCGGGGCGCGGATTCCCGCGGATTAAACGTGGGAGAGATCGCGGCGAGCATTCGAACCCACTTTGCGTTTTTTTGTTTTGTTTTTTTTTTTGCCGTTTCGTTTTAAGCTCGTCGGCAATAATTTAAAGATTGACGGGCAATAAATTGTTTGCTTTGAAAAAGCGGAAACATTTTCTTTTTTTCTTCTTTTTTTGGGTCAAGTGTCTCCACTGCAGTTGTGGCTGCAGCCTGGTTGGCGTTTTACACCACTGCTGAGGAGACTTTTATGAATTGCTTAATATTGCTTTTTTTTATGTAACTGTTTTTGGGTGAAATAGTTAAAATGGGGAAAAAAATGGAATTTGAATTTTCTCACATACACATGCGAACCGATTACAAATAGCGGCGAGCATTCGAACCCACTTTGCGTTTTTTTCTGCCGTTTCGTTTTAAGCTCGTCGGCAATAATTTAAAGATTGACGGGCAATAAATTGTTTACTTTGAAAAAGCGGAAACATTTTCTTTTTTTCTTTTTTTTTTTGGGTCAAGTGTCTCCACTGCAGTTGTGGCTGAAGACTGGTCGGCGTTTTACTCCACTGCTGCGGAGACTTTTATAAATTGCTTTACATTGCTTTTTTTTTAAGTAACTATTTTTGGGAGCAAAAGTTAACATGGGGAAAAAATGGAATTTGAATTTTCTCACATACACATGCGAGCTGATTACAGATAGGAGTGAGGATTCTCGTGGATTAAACGTGGGAGAGATCGCGACGAGTATTCGAACCCATTTGGCTTTTTTCATTGTCCTTTCGTTTTACGCTCGTCGGCAATAATTTAAAGATTGAGGGGCGATAAATTGTTTCCTTTGAAAAAGCGGAAACCGTTTTTTTTGTTCAAGTGTCACCACTGTAGCTGTAGCTGGAGACTGGTTTGCGTTTTACTCCATTGCTGCGAAGACTTTTATGAATTGCTTTAAATTGCTTTTTTAAGAAAATATTTTTGGGTGAAAAGGTTAAAATGGGGAAAAAATTAAATTTGAATTTTTTCACATACACATGAGAGCTGATTGCAGATAGGAGTGAGGTTTCTCGCGAATTTAACGTGGGAGAGATCGCGAGTATTCGAACCCACTTTGTTCTTTTTTGCCCTTTCGTTAAGCTCGTTGGCCTCAATTTAAAGATTGCCGAGCGATAAATTGTTTACTTTGAAAAAGCGGAAATATTTTCATTTTATTTGGGTCAAGTTGTTGCACTGTAGTTGTGGCTGGAGACTTGTTAGCGTTTACCTTGATCGCTGCGGAGACTTTTATGCATTGCTTTAAATTGCTTTTTCATTTTACGTTAGTATTTTTCGGTGAAAAACTTAAAACAGGGAAGAAATGAAATTTGAATTTCTTTACTTGCACATGAGAGCTTACTACGAATAGGAGAGAGAGTATTTCATTAATCATTTGACGAATGGTTGCATTTTCGTTTTTTTTCCGGTTCATCGGTTCAAAATACTTTGAAACCCTTCGACAAATCTCTCTCCACCGATGACGTCCAATCGAAGATGTGACAAAAGCCCCCTACCACTTTCTAAAGCGTCTCGACTTTCGTTCCTCACAAAAGGTGGCAATATTTCAATCAGTTACAATACAACAGACTTCGTACGTAGTCCCGCGCGCTTGTGTTTCCTTATACGCCGGCTACATTTTTCTCGCAAAAGCGAGAGTGCACACGAGTCCACCGCGTTACAAGTGGCGGCAGATCCAGCGCGCAACGCTCGTACATACGAGGAGAGTAAATAAAAAAAATAAAAATAAAAAAAAAAAACGTGAAAAAGCGAGAAACCCACGCCACCGCTCTAATCAGCGACTAATTTATCTACCATTTAACATGGGAATCCCCTCCCGCGGAGATTTAATATCCCACCGGCACGAAAGCCTCTCATGCCGCTTCCCTTTGACGTGAGAATAGCGATCGCTAACGCTTCCCCGAGAATTCAACGAAAACCCGAGGCTATCTTCACACACCGTAGCCGCGATGTAACGAGATGATATGTTCATTCGCGGCTTACTGGACGTCTTGCTCGGGAAAACTTCATTGCGGATGTAAAAGAAAAATGAATCTAAAAAAAACATACTCATAGTGTTTCTCGTTATTTAGCTTTGGGGAAATGCACGGCTGGGTGAATCGGGCCAACTTTAGCGATGAAAAAACAAAAACAATTGCAAAACATTCTGAACACGTTTTCATTAAAATCTTGAAATTTTTTTTTTCACCATCACAAACCTTCCTCTATGAGGAAGCAAGAGGAAAAAGACAGAAAAATCATAACCCGATGGACACAAGAGACCAGGAGACGCTTTAAGGCCGTATCTCATCGCGTGAAAGCTTTTCCATCGTTCCCAGTTCTTTCTCTCGTCTCCCGACATTAATAACCTCGTAGGATTCAGCTTGATGGCACGATATAAATTACACGCGACCCATCGGTCTCTCTCGGTGTGCTGCCGCACAACTCTAGTGCAATTATTTTCATTCACAATGGCGGCGACTCCGTGGCTATGGCGTCGCGATTGCTTCCAAAGTACCCCGCGCAGGGGAACAGAGTGGTAGTTACGAGCCCCGCGTCCCGATCTCTCGACGGCTCGTGGCTCGCGCGTACCGGTGCGTTTCGAAATCGGCAACTCCTCTCGTGTCTTTCTCTCCCGTGTAAAAAAAAAAAAAAAAAAAACACAGAAAATGAGATAGGATACACATACGCGAGAGCACGCCGTGCGGAAAGGTGCTCGACTTTAAACCGCGAAACGTACGTGAGGTTGCTTCCCGCCAGGAAGTAAGAGGACTGAGAGTTACTCAATGACTCCCCGGAGCGGCCCTTCGCGTATCCACCTTCTCAAAAAATTGGGCAACTTCGTGCAGTTGAACGAAGTGCATATTACCAGCTCAAGCCCGAGAGCCACTCTCACCGGCAATTACCGTGAGAATTTTCACCAAAAGTTACGAGCTATATGCTTATAAGCCGGGTGCTTACCCAACCCGGACTGCCGAGCTTCGAGAGCCCGATGATGATGTGCAGTCGGACAATATTTATTGCGCAACTTATCGACGGGCCGTTGAACGGAGGCTCTTTCTCGTCGAGCCTCATTACGGCCGGGCAATCTCGTCGTTAAATTGTGAGAGGATTTTTCGAATTTCTTTTCCTTCCTCTTTACTTTTTTATTTTTAAGACCGTGACGCAACGAGCCTACCGTGCTCTTCTTATCTTCCGACTCGGCGGGCGGTAAAAGCCGGTTATCGGTTTTAAGAGCGATTATTCATCCGGAGTCTCTCCGCCGGCTCGGGATGACCGGCCGGTAAAATTTAGCGATAACCCCGGGGTTCTTATCTGTGAATTTCCCGGGGAGCGCGACGTCCCGAACGGAAGTTTGCCGTATCTCTTACAAATCGGTCGGACGCGCGTCTTCTCCGGCTCGGGTGTATCTTACACCCCGGAGACGTCCACTGCGCGCGGCTTGTAGGTCGACACTATCGTGTACACACCGGCTGTACGTCGCTGATGTAATGCACACTTCTCGCTTCCACGCGCGACACAGGATATCCTTGAAGCCTCGCTAACGGAACGCCCGACGTGCGAGAGAGCGTTCTCGGCACCGTCGTCGGGCCGTTCTCTCTCTCTTCGGTCTCGGCAGGAATTTCAATAAAATTTTCCCACACGTGAGTAGGCTGCCGGCGATGCAGCGGCACGGGGTGCAACGTCAGCGCGAAATAATGGCCCGGCGCATGCGGGACTCTCTCCGCGTACCCGTTACCTCCATTCTTTCAACAGTGATCCATGCATCTTGGGCGCTGTATAGAGGTTACGTTGCGCGGGGTGGATTTAAACGTGGATATAACATTTGTGGATCACAGGTTTTATTCATGCTCTTTCCTTCCTAAATTAACCCTTCATAAGTCAAACTTCATCCTCAGTGTTAGGCGCGACTGTAGCAACGCGAAGCCCCCCACTCCACCTCCGTTAGTCCCGTTTCGGTACGGTTTCGGGCGGTGTGACTTATGAGGGGTTAAGCTTCATTTTTATGAAAAATGAAACAAAAAACCCTTTACCGTAGACGTTACCTCCATTCTCACAACGCTGATCCATCTTGGGCACTGTATAGAGGTTAAGTTGCGCGGGGTGGATTTAAATGTGGATTAAACTTTTTTTCATGCTCCTCCCTTCCTAATAAATTAAGCTTCGTTTTCATTAAAAATGAAATAAAAACCATTGATTTCGCGGTTGCGGTGCACCCGTTACATTCATTCTCCCAACAGTGATCCATCTTGGGCATTGTATAGAGGTTACGTTGCGCGGGGTGGATTTAAACGTGGATATAACTTTTGTGGATCACAGGGTTTATTCATGCTCTTTCCTTAGTAACTTAACCCTTCATAAGTCAAACTTCATCCTCAGTGTTAGGCGCGACTGTAGCAACGCGAAGCCCCCCACTCCACCTCCGTTAGTCCCGTTTCGGTACGGTTTCGGGCGGTGTGACTTATGAGGGGTTAAGCTTCATTTTCATGAAAAATAAAATAAAATAATAAATCCTTTACCGTAGACGTTACCTCCATTCTCACAACGCTGATCCATCTTGGGCGCTGTATCCAGGTGTCGTTGCGCAGGATGAATTTAAATGTGAATTCAACATTTGTGGATTAAACTTTTTTTCATGCTCCTCCCTTCCTCATCAATTAAGCTTCGTTTTCATGAAAAATGAAATAAAAACCGTTGATTTCGCGATTGCGGCGTGTAGTTTACATTCATTCTGTCAACACTGATCCATCTTGGGCGCTATGTCGAGATTACGTTGCGCAGAGTGGATTTAAACATGGATTCAACATTTGTGGATCACACTTTTTTTTCAAGCTCTTCCCTTCCTAATAAATTGCGCTTTCTTTTCCTGAAAAAATAAAATAAACACCGAATATTTCGCGGTTCGCAATGTCCGAGCAATCTTCCGCGAAGACTTTCCTTCTTCCATATTTTTTAAATTGCGAATTACCTACTAAATTATCTGAAAAATGCGCAGAGTTGGGAATTCCTAAATACGTCCGTTAAACGCCAAACGATGATCGCGCGCCTAAGTATCCCTGTCCGCTTCGTTAAACCCCTCCAAGGAATCACGGTAGCGATTCGCCACACCCAGTTAGGTAGAATCGTCCGCGCATTTGGATCGTTCTCATTCATTCGCGAGTCCTCTTACCGACCCAACTACGCGCAGCGTGCAAAACCTCGTTGTCGTCGCATGCGCTCGACACGCGTTATCCGAGTCTGGCGTTTGGTCCCCGTCACAGCCGGGAGAGCCGAGCACATGCCCATTGTATCGCGAGTGCCCGAAATTCACACCTCACCTCTTTCCCGACTCGTTATCCTCCCAGATAGGCAAACGACTGCCGTATCGAGTCATCCGCTCGCTGACACTTTCCGACTGTCTGGTAGCTTCGTTGTCGTTATTTTTTTTTCTTGTCCCCCCCCCCCCCGAGGATTCTCCGCGTTCTCTCGGTGGGCCTCGCTTCGTCGCCGACTGCAAAGAGAGTCACGACGATTGTCCCGGGAACGGTGAGGAGCAGAAGCCCGGCACCGGCTGGCGCGCATTATCCTCATGTAAATAAGGCGAACCCGCCGGGGGAGCGTGGCGGGGCCCGCTACTATATACCATGTGGGACTATATAGTTGTACTATATACGTGTTCTCCGATCGTGAGAATACGATCTGCTTTTATGGGAAGCCATTACTGCTACGGTCCTCTCCGGCGAGGGAGAGACAACCGGGAGACAGTATGCGCCGTCACACGACGTACACGTATTCTTATTGCACGTGTGTATCGGCACCGCGGATATGGCGGGTATATCCTAGACGTGCAATCTTCCTCGAGCCCCCCCGACATCTCCGCATAGGAAAGTGGGCTCTGACCTTATATCAACATCGAGAATCTGAGCCACCGCACACTTGTCGTTTTATATATATTGTGTCGGAGTCCGTTTAGCAGCCTCCGTGCGATTCGTCAGGCGGGAGAGGAGTCGGATCGGTTCGGCACGCGGTGATGCGGATCGGTGTCATCTGACGGGTTAAGTGACCCTCGTGTTATCGATGGAAAAATGCGCTCGTCAAATCATAATACAAATCTTAACATTTCAAAATAGGTCAAGAGTTCGAAAAATCGGCGAATTGGGAGCTTTTTGGATTATTCATGTAAATCAAAAAGAAGTTCGTTTTCCGAACGCATGCACCTGAAATCCCGCTTTTCGTTCCTGTGATGTGAGCGCAGAAAAGCACTTTTTCTCATCGCGTGCGAGGAAACTACTACGCATGCGTATAGACGCAATGTGGTATTTTTTTCTCGCACAAGTGCGAGAAAGTGCCCTTCTGCATACACTTCTGAAAAACCAAGAGCGTGATTTTCGTGAATTTCTTAGGAATAAATATGTGCGTGGCACGGGCGTACACCCAGAAAAAAAATTATTTGACGGCCACCGTTTATTACGACTAAGTAAAATATTTATTTGATTTAAATAAATATTTATTTAAATTAAGTAAATAGTTACTTAAATAAAATAAATATTTATTTAAAACAAATAAATATTTTACTTAATCTTAATAAACGGTGGCCATCAAATAAATTTTTGTTCTGGGCGTAGAAAAGGGCGTTCCGACTCGTGTGAATGCCGGCATTTTCGCACTCATCAAGAACTCCGCTTTCTACGCCTTTGTCATACAAATAATGCTTGTTAATGAACTAAATAAAAACTCGGTTTCGTGGTCTCTTTTTGGAGAAATGTTGTCGGAAATTCTCGAGACTGATTAAGTTTCATCCAGTTCGGAGCGCCCCGAGGAATGTTCACCTGGGAAGGTCTGATGAACGATAGCAGAGTGTCCTGCGGATAAACGGCCGTTGCTTTTTGTAAAAATCGATTGTTAAAAACATGATATTAACCGAACGGTTCGTGAGACCGGTCGTTCGACGTAAGCTCGAAATGATAGTCATTAACACGCACACAAACGCAAACATGTAGTTTTCTTCCGATTGGGAGCAGTGCCACGTTTCTCGACGATGGCGAACACGGAGTGTCAACTATCTCGCTATTTTCCCCCGAGTAGTGCGCGCGTCGTGTACTTGCGTAACGACGCCATCCACTCTTCTATTTATATATTCATTTTCCTTTTTTTTTAGGCCACGGCGATAAAAAAAGCTGTCTGTCCAGTTTCGTCTCGGCAGTCTCGAGTACGATTAATATCGCCATGAATAAGTATCAATGTTATCTAATAAATTGCGCGATACGAATAGCTACGCGTGCGCATTGCGTGCCATCGGAACATTCATATTTGAAATCCGAAGATGCACCGAGGAGGGAGGTACGGAACGTTCGCCAATCGATGAACTAATTAAACGACGATCGTAGCGACACGACCTCATCATTGCGATTTATTATATGTGTATATATGTATGTATATATATATATAAAATTGTAACGAATATCATACGCCCGATAGGATGGACGATTTATCGATCGATGAGCGGTCATGACGAACCGCTCGAACGTGGCATTTTACGTACGAACAAAACGATCGACTTCACAGAGATCGCAGATTTTATCGACAGAGTTTTTCGGTACTTTAAGGTGAAGTGACAGACGTTTCACTTCACTTCACCTTAAGGGCATAAGTCACAACTCTGGAAATATATATATTTTTTAAAATTATGTTGCTTTTCACGCGGCACGATATGCAAGCTCATGCCAATTGACACAACTTTAAGCTCATGTATCTAGAAATCCATGTGATAAAAAAATGTTCGAAATTCTTTTTAAAAAAGCCTTATTGATTGCTTTATAACACTTGTGATTTTTAGTTCCAAAAGTAGAAAAGTCGCTGTGTGACGTATTCCCATAACACGACCAGACGCTATTACGGTAACACAACGATCATCATTCGAGCCAATGAATGGCCTCGTGTTTCTTTTTTCATAATTCGTCCCCTTTTTAATTCGCTCAGTCTACTACGATCGTCCATCCTATCGATCATACCATATTTGTTACAATGTATTATAATATATAATATCAATGGCCTAATTCCCTAAGGGCGTACAGATTGTCCATAAGCACAGCTCATATGCCCTTCTGGCCTTAAACCATCGATATTACATATACCTATATATATATATATAAATCTATCCAGCATTAATCAATTTGTCCGACATGTATGTCGATGATTGCGGAGAATCGGATTAGAGCGAACGGGAAGAAATCGTTCGGAGAACTTGATAGCGGCTTGTCAGCTCGTTACGATCGAGTGTCTCTCCGACGTCGTTCACTGTGTACCTGGATAGGTGTTCCTGGATTGTGTCTCGTGAAACGAGTATTACAGTTGAGTATATAGCCAACTCTGTACCCGGCGGGTGGTGAGAGGGGGGGCAGGGGTGGGGGGAGGGGAAGGGTCTAATAGTTGCTTCGTGTCTCGAGGGCAATTTCTCCGCGAAAGCGCTTATCAATATCAATCGGGTGGTCGATCGTTCGATCGATCCCGATTACCGGAAGCATCGACGAGGCGAACTTTACAGTTCAGCCCGGGTGGCCATGACAAAATTAATTCCCCGACGATCTCTTGTGTGCGCGCGCGCGCGTCCGTGGCGCGCAGATCTAACGGCAGGTCGAAGTTTTTTTTTTTTTTTTTCAAACCCGCTCCGTCCGGCGTGTCGCGAAGGGAGGCTTCCTCTTCGGAGCTGCCGGAGGATCTCGGAACAAGCAGAAGCAACAACGGCGGTCGCAGCCTCCGGACGCCGCGATAAATCGACGATTAAAGCACAGGTCGCGACCTCGCATTAGTTAGCGGAGCCTTAAGGCTACCACGACGAGAGGAGACGACGATAGTCCTTTTGCTCGATCCTTCCGGGAACGGCGCACGAGCACGTCGGACACTCGCCGCTTCCTCCGGGTCCGCGTGACCTTCCCCACGCCCTCGCGTCAATTTTTCGGTACGGCGAACATCCGAATGATCTTACGAACGAGATAATTGATTTGAAAATTTTTAAGAAAGATTCCATCGATTGTTGGGTTTGCAGGGGGGAGTGGGGCAAAGTGAAAAGCGGGGATGAGTCAAAATCGCATTTAAAGTTTAGTTTTATTGTGTAGTAAAGTTTATTGAAACAGAAATAAAATTTATTTAGAACAAATAGAATTGCTTAGTTGAATATGGGCTCAATGGAGTTTTATTGAAATCTGATGAATTAATTTATATGTTCTATTAATTTGTCGAAATACATATTCAACGTCGCGCACAAAAATAATATAACATTTAAACATATACATATAACAATATAAAATAACATTTTTTTTTTTTTGCTGCCCGCAAGCGAATTTCTCTTGAGTCGTTGATATTTTTTTGTCGGCGTAATAAAGTTTTTTTTTTGTGTTTCGTACCCTGCGTGTTCAGTTCGGCCTTTCCCCCCCCCCCCCCCCCCCCCCCCGCTTCACTCCCGACTATTCGCAAATTCAATCTAAAAATTCAATTCCCCGGTGCTTAAAAAAAAAAAAGATTATTAATCAAGCTCGTTGAACATCGAACCGAGTGTTAATTAAAATCTTCCATAACGTCGAAAACAAAAATATCCTCGAAACGCGGAGGTAAAGTTAAGTGGTGTTAATTTAAAAATCAAGCATTTCAATATTAATGAGAAAATATTTATCCTCATTGGTCGTAATTCGGCAAAAATTTTAATATTATCGCGAGTTCGCGAAAATTTTTAATTGCCCGACCCCGTTTACATTTCGCTGTCGTTAAAACTGTCAAAGCCCAACGACCGCGAGCCCCGTTGTATTATCGTTTATGATAATTCGAGAAGGTCGGAGCGAGTTAGCCAGAAGAAGTCGCGCCGCGGCCTTAATTGATAAAGTCGAGTGAAACGCGGCGCCTTGCAACTCCCGTGTATGCATTCGCATGTATGCACGGGACACATTTATAACGTACACATATGCGCGCACGGTTATAGCTGAGAGACAAGTCCTCTCGGACGCGCGATGCGTGTCGCCTGTCCCGTCGCGGGTTTCCCGCGAGAGATGCAGCGGGAGCGCGTCTCGTCCCGCGGGTGTACACACGAGTCTGTCGTACCTTGGCCGGAGAGTCCTTTGCACTCGTTAGTTACACAGCGACGTCGGCGAACCGGTGGCAATGTAAGTTCCAACGGTGGCGGACGTCACGCAAAAAAAATAAAAATAAAAATAAAAATAAAAAATGAAAAAGACCCGAGCAAGATGTAGAAAAGGAAAGAAACGAAAGAAAGGTTCTCTCGGTTCATGAGAGCCTAAGCGAGAAGAGTCTCAGTTGCGGAGCTTTGAATGCCCGGATCTCGGCCGTATGCAAATCGAATTTCATAACTCGTTATATGCGACCGACACCGCGGCGTCGCCGAGCCAATATTATCGCGAGTCTCGATCGCGTCGCCGCCCGTCGTTGCTCGATATTATTATATCTAACTAGCGTAAAGAGTTGCACCACGGTGTGCATAGGTTTGTGTATCTGTGTGCATATTGCGATCGCATTAGGTATGAGGTATACTTGCATTATTATCTACGATTGGCCCGCTGAGTTCCGGTCCTCTGGATCACGGGTCGAGTCTGGATCACGGATCGATAGTGCAATGATACGGGGGTTTCAGCAATATGCCGTGCCGACGTATTTATTCGTTTGGCCTCTTGTACGTGGGTGTCGGCGGTATGAATTCTATTTTTTTTTCTTATTTATCCTTATTTTTTCATGACTCTCGTTAATAATAATGATAGTACAGTAGGGCAACATTATCACGGAGGAACAAGCGACGGTAAGACACGGGAAACTTGCCGATACCGATATCTAAATGCTTTAAATATATTGCGAGTTATTGTTTCAGTGCAACTTTCAATAAAATCGAATATTAGAATAGCTTTTATTTGAATTTATTATAATTTTATTTGACTCCAGCATATTTTTACTTGATTCTAGTAATATCATCTTTAATAAAAAAATCGTTATAAAAAGTTCCATCTTTAATTTTTAAAAAGTATATATTTGAAGCATGGCGATCGCATTAGGTTTGAGGTACTTGCATTATTATCTACGATTCGCCCGCTGAGTTCCGCTCCTCTGGATCACGGGTCGAGTCTGGATGACGGATCGATAGTGCAATGATACGGTGGTTTCAGCAATATGCCGTGCCGACGTATTTATTCGTTTGGCCTCTTGTACGTGGGTGTCGGCGGTATGAATTCTATTTTTTTTTCTCTTATTTATCCTTATTTTTTCATGACTCTCGTTAATAATAATGATAGTGCAGTAGGGCAACATTATCACGGAGGAACAAGCGACGGTAAGACACGGGAAACTTGCCGATACCGATATCTAAATGCTTTAAACATATTGCGAGTTTTTGTTTCAGTGTAACTCGATAAAATCGGATATTAAAATACTTTTTATCTGAATTTATTAGAATTGTATTTGACTGAAGGATTTTTTACTTGATTCGAGTAATAAGTGGTGTTTATTAGGGTGTTTCACAAAAAGGACATTTTTTTAATTATTTTGCTCCCACTTTTTTAAAGTCTAGATTTCGATCTCAAATTGAACCTCGCGAAAGGTGGTCTCTAGCAAAAAATTCTAAGAGGTGCCGCATTCGACGTTTGTACCCAAAAATGCGGCACCTTTTAAACTTAATTGTCAACGACCGCCTTTCGCGAAATGTTTTTTTAGATCGAAATATATAATTCTACGGGGTGGGAGATTAACTTTTTGTAATTTTTTGTAGTGAACCCAAAATACATATTTTTAATAATTTTTTTATTTGTAGTCTTTTGTGTTTAATACAAAAAATGGCAAAACGTTAAGCTCCCACCCTATAGAACTATATATATTAATTGATAAAAAAATCCAGCGAAAGACGGTCGCTGACAATTAAGTTTGAGAGGTGCCGCATTTTTTGGGTTAACCGTCGAATGCGGCACCTCTTAGGATTTTTTGCTTGGTACCGCCTTTTGTGAGGTTCAATTTGAGATCGAAATCTGTACTTTAAACAGGTGGGAGAAAAATTTAAAAAACAATGCCTTTTTTTGAAACACCCTAGTGTTTATCTTTAATAAAAGAAAAATATATATATACATTTAAAGCATAGCGATCACATTATGTATGAGGTACTTGCATTATTATCTACAATTCGCCCGTCGAGTTCCAGTCCTCTGGATCACGGGTCGAGTCTGGATCACGGATCGATAGTGCAATGATACGGGGGTTTCAGCAATATGCCGCGGCGACGTATTTATTCGTTTGGCCTCTTGTACGTGGGTGTTGGCGGTATGAATTCTATTATTTTTATTTTTATTTATTCTTATTTTTTTTACTCTCGTTAATAATAACGATAGTGCAGTAGGGCAACATTATCACGGCGGAACAAGCGACGGTAAGACACGGGAAACTTGCCGATACCGATCTCGCTACGTGGCCGGGGCGTCGATCTCTCGGTGCAGCGAGAAATCGCTGCCTCGCCTCGTCGTGCTTGCAATTATTACGTCGCGACGGCAGGTAATTGGGTCGTGTGCAACCCGAGATGTACTCTGGCGATCGTCTTAGATCGGTATCGGGCGAGAGAACTCCGGGCAGGAATTCGCCAACAATAAGATCGATTCCGTCGCGCTCACTTCGGCGACGATATCCAGTGTCGGAGAGCCACGGGCGCTTGTAACGTGGCGAAAATATTCGAAGCGCTCGAAAATTCTTCGTAGTCAACCGGTCGGACTTGTTTCTTCGGTGGGGATTTTTTTTTTCTTTTTTTTACGGCGAGTTATATTTGGCTCGGGTAGGCCGGACAGGATCTTCTTGGAATTTATTTCTGGCAGAGGGGCCGAAGGACTCGCGCGTCCAGGGTATTCACTGAGGAGAGTGTCACCGGGATAGCGGGGTAATGCGGGTCGCAGGATAAGGCCTCGCATTCGCAATTCTACGAAATCCACGAGTTACGTCGAGACGATAATATTACAGGCATAAATATAAGGCAATAAATGTCGGGTGACGGCGATCATCGCGTCATTTGTAGCATGATCTACCGATAACAATTATTTTTTTCAGTCTTACAGAGTCGTCTTCAGCTTATATCTTGTCGCGACGGGTTTTTTTTTTTATAATGGAGTTAAACATTTTTTGCGAAGGCGGTACATTGAGAGAAGAATCTCAGAAAGACTACCAAGTCGTATGGTAAATTTCGACCAGGCAACATTATAGACCAGCGCCATTGCTAACGAGATGTAAACATTTTTATAGAACCTTAGCAATTTTTACCCAACCGATATGGGAATTTCTCCTAGAAGACAACATTTTGCGTATCTCGGTAAGAATCTCGTGGATTTAAGCTGATAATTCCATTGATGAAACATGACAATTTCGTCGATCAAATTTTTAAAATATTTGTTGTATACATAAAAATGCTACAAAGCTAAGACAAACATCAGATCGTTCTCCCAGTGTAGCACGAGTTGAGAAAAAAAAATGCTCTACCGATAATTATTTTATCCGTCTTACAGTGCATAGTCATTTATAGTTTGCCATGACAGATTTTTGTCATAATGGAGTTGAAATTTTCATATTATCAGATCGTTCTGCCACAGAAGACAGTGTACAAAAAAAAAAGTCATTCGGATCAACCGAGGCTCCCTCAGCCAGTAAAATTTACTTTCATCCGAACAGCGCAAAGTCTCTCTTGGACGACCCGGATTGCCCCGAATCTCCCGCAGACCGCGATACTTGCCGTGATCGGCGACTCCTCTCTTTTCCGTTGTTCCATCCTGTCCGGCGAGGGGCAGGCAATAGAACGGTTCGTGTGGCTTTCTGCTTATAGGCACCTTGTAACATCGAATTCCGAACCTATCCTAACGATCGCTCGGCAGGTAGGTGGGTATATTCAACTATAGGTCGAGGCCGAGAGGATCGACCAGTCGGAATGAAAGGGAAGTGGAGGAGGGCGAGAAGGTTCGAGATAGTGACCGGGTAGTCACCGCCGGTGCCGTCGGGAACTACTTAAGGGGCTGCTCTTGCCCGCTGCATCGAGATCCCCACGATGCGGGGAAACAGGTCCAGCAAAGCCGATCCTGCCCGCTGCCGTTGGGCTCTTACCTCCGCAGCATGATTCTTCGCGTACGAGATGCGGTTTCGTGCGCGCATTGCAACCTCTTCGTGAGATCGGGACGGTGAGAACCTCATCCTAGGTTCTCCGGTCCAGCTTTGCCTCGGGTTAGGTTGGGTTAGCGTAGGGCGCGACCGGTGCCCGGCTTCGCTCCATGCCACCCAAGAGTCCGCGGCTCCGGGTCGCCCGGTAGAACCTGAATCTCGAGGGTTCTCATTACGGAGCTGAAACTTCGCTCGTCTCTTTCGTTGGTAGCGAATCCCTCGGCGCGCCGACCGACGGATCGGGATTAACGGAGAGCACAAGATTTTGTCTCTAAGTAAAATAACGATCTCTTCGGCCGAATGAAACCGGTTGGCCTGGGAGTCCCATGATTTTCCGAGGGCCCAGCGTCTCGAAGCCGCCGTCGAGGTATCGGCTTATTGGGACCTCTCGAGGATTGGGTAATTGCGAATTTAATGGATTAGCCGGATCGGCGGTCGTTTCGGCCCGAGGTTGGCGCGACGATGCAACGGCGTTGCACACACGTACGCCGATGAGCCTTCTCCGGCTTCCAGCGCTCGAGTGCCGGACTACGCCGGTCTCTCGCCCGGTGGAACCTGAATCTCGTGGGTTCTCAACCGTCGAACCGAGACGGCCGGTGGAAGTCGCAAAGAGGAGGACCGAAACTCCTCGACCGAACGAGAGACTCCGAAAGTGCGATTGCGGCGAGATGTACTTAGCAGCGAAGTGTTTCCGTACACACGAACGCTTTACGATGCTCACTCTCGCAGCTCGCTGCCTCCGCGTGGACCGGTCGCACTGGCGAAACTTCTTCATTCAAAAGAGATCGGAAACCGCGACGGACTCCGCTGGACCATCTACGGCGAACCACCGCTGCCCTGGCTCCTTCCGTGCGTGTGTGCGAGCGCGACTTTTGCGTAACTCACCGGCGATACCCGCGGAACAGCCGACCGTAACGAGACAGTGCCATGCTGCTCTCGGACCCAACCATTTTTGGACGGCTCGCACGTATGACTACCTCCTGCCCGGACAACGCAGCGCACTTGCTCGCTCGCGTTCCTCTCGGGATAATTATTTTTATCGTTCTCTCGCAACGTCTTCTCTCAGGCCAAACGAGCAATCACTTCTCGTCGTCCCGCAACTTTTTATCCTCTGCACGCTGCATATAGATTGGGCATTTTTTTTTTCAACTCTCCATCGGTTTGCAATTTACATTCCGTGATTCCTTTCGTCATCGGGGCGATCGGGGGGTGAGGCGGATAGGTCGGTGTCCCGCAGACCGAATCCATTAAATTCTGACGTCATGTTTCGCGGTAAGAGAGTTGGAATTTTTCGGTGAATTTTTCTTTTAATTGTAGCGTCTTCGCCCTTACTTTGTTGACTCTCCTAACAAAATACTCCAGTTGGAAAATTACAAATGGTACCAAAAATGAGTGCTTCGAGCACTCGAAGACCAAATATATTGAAAACAAAAATCAGCCAAAGCAAGACCAAGACCAATTCTCAAAATAATTTTTTTTGTTAAACCCAAAGAATTGAAATACTACATTTTTACACAGGAGAGAAGCCAGGAGACGTTATTTGTACGAAATGACCGAAACGACCGTTTCCCGCAGACATAAAACTGATCTTGGACGAAATCAAGCAAAATAGTTGCATCCATCCGTGACGACCGAGCGAATCGTGGTCCACTCGAGTCTCGTCGTCCAGTTCTTTCGGAGCGACTGATTTCTCTCCTTACAAAATACTCCGATTGGAAAATAAAAAATGGTACCAAAAATAATAAACGTGCTTCGAGCACTCGAGGACCAAATATATCGAAAACAAAAATCAGCCAAAGCAAGACCAAGACCAATTCTCAAAATAATTTTTTTCCTTAAACCCAAAGAATTGAAATAATAAATTTTTACAAAGGCGAGAAGTTGGGAGACGTTATTTGTACGAAATAACCGAAAAAAACGTTTCCCGCAGACATAAAACTGATCGTCCAAGTAATCCAGCAAAATAGTTGCATCCATCCATAACGACCAAGTGAATCTTGGTCCACTCAAGTCTCTTCGTCCAGTTCTTTCCGAGCGACTGATTTCTGTCCTTACAAAATACTCCAATTGAAAAGTAAAAAAATGGCATCAGAAATGATAAATGTGCTTCGAGCACTCGAGGACCAAATATATTGAAAACAAAAATCAGCCAAGACCAAGATCAATTTTCAAAATAATTGTTTTGTTAAACCCAAAGAATTGAAATAAAACATTTTTGCACAGGGGAGAAGTCGGCAGACGTTATTTGTACGAAATGACCGAAACGACCGTTTCCCGCGTACATAAAACTGATCGTCCAAGTAATCCAGCAAAATAGTCGCATCCATCCGTGACGACCGAGCGAATCTTGGTCCACTCGAGTCTCGTCGTCCAGTTCTTTCCGAGCGGCTGATTTCTCGGTAAGGATTCGCTTCTGCGGCTTCGGCGAGCTCCTGCGGACTTTCCTTCCTGCTGCATTTAGGAACGTGTCTCGCGAGACGGAGAGGAGAGACGCCGGTTGAACTTGAAGAAGGAAAGCCCCCGAGTGAGGCGGACAGAGCCGAGATGAAATTGGACGAACGCGCGCGCCCGTTCGTCCGCGAGAGTCGAGCAAAGAAGAGTGGGATTGCTGGTCGCGTGTCCGTCATGGACGATAGAAAGTTTTCGATCCTGCGTCTCTGCGGTCTCTCCCATCCGCGATAGTTACCCCGTGGCTGTTTATAGCTCGCCCGACGATCGCGCACAATCGCGAACGTACACAATACCGTCGCGGACAATGTCGGGCAATGTCTAGGCGAACCGGTGACTCCGCCGAGTCCTTTTTCCGTCCCTATTGTGCTGCCTCTTCCATCAGACCCGACTTCATCGTGCAACGGAAGCTTTGATCCGTCCCGTGTCACTCATTCCGCGTCGCCGACACCTCCGTGTCGTTAAACTTTCGCATGCGGGAGACCACGAATGCGCACGGAGCCCGGAAGACACATTCAGAGAAGCTAGAACGCCTCGTGCCATCAGCGCGATCGCTTTCCCTCATTATTTCATCGCATCCATCCAGACGAAAACAAAAAGACAACGACCTTCGTTAATTGGAAATTATGCTGTGGGCGCGATAAAATTTTCGTGCTTGGTAAACTTCGTCCCGGGAAGCTATGGGAGTGTATCCTTGATCGGATCGCGCGGCGAGACACTTTCGTGAATTTCTTTCGACTTCCGGTCGGAGCGCGGAGTCTCAGTTCGGGCGCTTTCGCGCTGCGATCCCAGGTGTGCACTCGCGGGTATGTCGTACGATAAAGTAATTGGCACGGTGCACAACGACTGTGGTGCAAGGTGTCTCTTCCGCGGGCCGCTTATTGTTCGTGAAATTAGCCGGATAAGTTAGTCGGGCGACTGCCGGTGTTTAATTGTAATTTAATTAGGTATTGTTAGGTAGGCCGTCGAGGCGTCTAGCGCCGGCGAGACAGCAACAACCGGCGGTATCGCGCGTCTACCGAGATCGCGAGATAACTCGGCGATGAACCAGCTTGCGTCTGGCGAACGCTCCTCGGGGATCCCGGCGGAAAAGGAGGAGGGAGACGGCGAGGGGGGAGGAAGGTGGGATTAGCCTTTGAACCGCGAGGGACTCGCCGGAAGATCGATATCACTGTGACGCTATCGCGGCGCGAATCGATCATTCACGATCGCGCGGGAAACGAAACAGCGACCGGTGGAACAACTCGGGGCCCCCTCGTCGATCGACTCGATCAACCACCGCGCGCGAATCTCGCTGCGCGCGCACGCGCAGAGCGACGGAGCGATCGCGGATCGAATCGACTCGCAGGGGATGCGCGGTCGAACCGACCTTTACCGGATGTTTTTACTCATCGGTAACGTAAAAAGTGTGGGAAAATGTAGTAATAGTTTGTCGTAAAAAAAATTACCGAATTGAACGTCCCTATTGCCTTTCAACCCTCTGGTGACTTTTATGTACAAAATTCACTCTAATGTCTGTAAGTGCACTGAGAAAAAAAATTGTTGGATGAACGAAGGTTCGTTCACCCGCGTTCAAAGGCTTTATTTAGTTGGTACAATAAAAAATTTTGTTTGAATCGAAATATTTTGAATCGATTAAAGCGAATAATCGTTCAATAAAAGAATTATTTAGTTGTACCAACCAAATAACTGCTTTGAACGTATGTGATCGCGAATTTGGTTAGTAAAAAAAAACATTTCTCAGTGTGGTCGAGTAAACGTTGAATTTTTTTTAATTCCACGGTAATCGAGTAAATTGCACCGAATGTAAAATCTCAAACAGTTGTTGAACGGGTCGAGCCGCGGAATGACCCTTGTCGATCCACGACGCACGCATCTCACTGCGCGCATGCGCAGAGCGATGAATGGATCCCGGATCGACTCGCAGGGGATGTGCGGTCGAACTGAACTTTATCGGATAAGATATTACTCTTCGATTAGCGTAAAAAGTGTGTGAAAATTTGATAATTGTTTATCGTAAAAAAATGACCGAATGCTCCAATAACTGTTATATCGAAAACTCATTTTCGCATCTGCGAGTGGCCGAGTTAACGCTGAATTTTTTTATCCGATCCCACGGTAATCGAGTAAATTGCACTGAATGTAAAATCTCAAAGCGTTGTCAATCTGCTCGCCAATCGTGTGGCCGGGTAAAAATCTAGTACAGCATTCCTTCACGCGACTAATTACGCGGCTTCTCGTTCGAGTAAACTCCGTGCGCCATATATAAATCGAAATAATAAGTCCGCGGAGTGTCTCTTTCACTGGGTTACCGATGCCAGGCCGCGCGGCACGCAGGCTCGATCTCTCTGATAATTATCCTGCGTGCGCGGGGATGCGCCCTCTTTGTGAGCAGCACAACGAGCATCGATCCTGACGGGACCGTGTCAATTAACAATAAATAAATCAGCATCACGCAGCGCGCCCGCGATCGATCGGCGATCGAGCCTCCGGAGTCTGAATGGCATTGGAAAAGTTGACGGTAGGCCGGACGTTAATAAATTTATAGACCATTTACCGTTTCCGGCTAATGGCGCGCGCGCACACCTCTCGTTCCGACTTCTCTCCGGCAACGGCAAAGCGCTGGCATGTGCGAATCATATACGGCGGATAAGTCGCGCCGGTGTTGCCGGTATGCGCGCGTTGATACACACACCGCGTTCCGGACGATGGAACTGGAAAGAGCGGCCGAGAAGGAGAGGCGAAAGAGATAGACTCACCGTCTGCTCTCGAAGACGATGAGCACCGGTACGCGGTTAATTGAGACTGCGTTTTACGGAGAATTCGTCGTCGGTACTTCCAAGAGGCCGCGAAAGACGCGCTCTTGACTTTCTCCTTCGCAGGCTCCGGCAGCCACTCGCAACTATACTACTCTTCGATTCGGAGTCCTCTCGTGTACGTGCTTGCACCTCGCTGTTGGTCGATGCGACAACCTTTGGTTTTGCGACCGATCGACCTAGAATATATACATGTGTGCATATCGAGGATCTACTGCGCATGCGCGGCGATTCGCAGCTGCGATTGTATGAAGATTTATTTATTTATTTATTTATTTATTTATTTGTTTGAATATAAATGGGCCAAGCCCAATGATGCGTAGATGGGCAAACCTCATGGACAAATTTTATTGAAATTTCGTGACTAGGCGCCACACTAAATACAGGCGAAAACAAAAGTTCATACAACAGAAATTATTGAGTGACGAAGCTTAAAGGCTAATTGTAGGGAACTATTGCGAAAAGGCTGGATGTAAAGCGTAATAGAAGATTAATATTTTCTGTAAATTCTGCAAATTCTGTAAATTCTGTAAATTCTGTAAATTCTGTAAATTCTGTAAATTCTGTAAATTCTGTAAATTCTGTAAATTCTGTAAATTCTGTAAATTCTGTAAATTCTGTAAATTCTGTAAATTCTGTAAATTCTGTAAATTCTGTAAATTCTGTAAATTATGTAAATTCTGTAAATTCTGTAGATAAATGTATGGTGATAATGATTTATCAACATCTAAAGATCGATGTGTCCTTGGCACGTCAATACGAGTAGGCAGCTTTCATGATCACAAGGTGCGTTATTAAATGGTCCATTGCCGAGGCGGAACTTAAACGATGGCGGAAATAGAAACTGGCGCTCCAGTTCGCGGTTTCCCCCAACTGCCGTTTATTATTTTCACCGTCGTTCACCGTGAACGATCATTTATCGCTCGTGTTACCTACTCGCGACCAGCCGTCCAAGTGCGAACACAAAAAGTCTCGCCTTTCGGCGAGAATCAATGAGCCTGCTGAATAAGAACCGAGAGCATTCAATCTTCGAGCTACTTCTGCATTGCTTCAACCGACCTGCTCGCCGCCTCTCAGAAACTCTGAGAGCTTGGCCGAAAGAAATAATGCTCGATACCGCGATACTATCGGCGGGGGATTTTAGCACCGCCACTGCCGAGTTTCGAGATCAAGTGCCGCGAATAATAAATCGCTCATTCTCGAGACTACTTTAAGCTTCTTTTCACTCTCTGGAATAGGACCCTCTTTAAAGTCTCCTCGCGCCAGAGACCTCGATCATTGCAATAGCTTTGGCGCAAAAAAAAAAGACGATCCGAAACACTCTCAGGCGGTAACGAATAATGTAATCTACTTTTTTCTCTGCGAGAAGGTTCTCGAAAAAACTACCAAGTCATCCCGGAAATTTCGAACAGACAACCTGGCACACAAGCGCCACCACATGACCCTGAAGATTATCTGCATGGCTATATTTCGTCAATTTATAACAGCTGGGTTTTGCATTACGCAAACTTCGCTCGACGAAGTTCACTTAGAGAATAAAATTCTACAAGTGAACAATTTTTTTCCTCTTCTCAAAGCCGTACATTGACGGAGACTTGCCAAAGGTTAAATTTAATGTCATGCAGATATATTCAGGGACATTGTCACCACTAGCGATACGTGACATTTTCACAGAAGCCATAGCAATTTTTACCCAACCCATATGGTAATTTTTTCCGGAATGCGGGCTGGAAAAATGTTGCGTATCTGGTTAAGAATTTTGTGGATTAAGACTGAGAATTCCGTACACAAAAACCGAGAATTTCATCGATCAAATTTGTTTATGTATTCTCGATAGACATAATATGACGGAAGCCTACAAACCTAAAACGAACAGGCCGAACGGATTACTATATTTTCGAGTAAGAAAAACTTATATTCTAGCAAAATTTACTGGATATTCGGGTAATATCTGCGATAGCAAAAGTTACAATGTGTTAAGTTTAATAGCAATGTTTGCCAGGATGTCGCTATAATTCTCATATACCTGAAAGTTCTTTCGCTTTTTACCAAATTTATGGTAATTTCTATCAGATCCTTCTCAGTGTGTTTCCAAGGATGGTGAATATGTAGGGGCGAAAGTAAGTTGTTCGAATCTTCATCCAACAGTTCCACCACTCCAGGAATTTGCGTTTCCCCTGAAAGACTCGAAACCCTTGAAAAATATGGATTACAGTTTTGGTTACCGACGGAGCTGGCTTAGGGCGCGAGAGAAGGGTTTTGGCCTCAACTTAAACAGATTTAATGGATACAATGTAAATCCCGGTAGGCGAGAGATACACGACAGTATGCCGAGAATCAGCTTGAACTGGATTATTAACCACGACAGCGATACTGTGTTCGTCAAACTTTGTTAATTACATCTCCCTCGTGAAATTTTCGCGGAGGCACTTAAACAATTACAAAGTTTGGAAACGCCCGAATCTCGAGGGGAAAAGCATGGAACGGGGAGGAGACAACGTTCATCACTTTACGAGATAATGCCTCGAATGGCTTTGGTACAGCCGGACTGGAGGTAGCATCAAAAGTCCTCCGCATCGAGCTTTAAAACTTTTCCGCGTCCCTCAATGAACGGGAGAACGGTAAAAGAGAAACACACGAAGAACGGAAGCTAGAAGACTGGTATTGAATTTCGTAAGAATTCCTGTGCGACTCCTCCTCGTACCGTTCCCGTCTCTGCTCCCAGACGTTCCTGCCGGGTTCCTTGAGCTTTGCGGGCGAGACCGGCGCGTGACAAGTCGCGGGGCTCGGCGATATAGGTAGAGAAACCTACGGCGAACGAGAGGCACGAAGGGTCCATAGCCGTCAGACAGTCGTCGGGAAACTTTATCGTCGACGAAACGTACCTCGTTCGCTCACAGGGGGATTCCCCCCTCTCGTGAAACCTTCTTCGCGATCTCTTTTCAGTTTGTTTTTCGTTTTCTTGCGAAAGATCGTCCGTCAGCGATAGCGGGCGTTCGTCACAAAAATAAAAGAATCTGCAGATAAAGTTTACGGGAACATTTTTATCAAACTTTATCAAAGATTGTCGGAGTAATCGAATAACCGAGTAGGTATCTTTTTCTGTACATCTTTTTTTTAAAGTGTAGACTCGCCTCTTTGTCGAGCATTTTCAGGTGTATTGTCAGGAAGTTTTTTTAAAGAAAAGTTTTGTGTCCGTTGCTATGAAACTGAGTGAATATTTTTATTGATATTATTGCATAATGCAGGCATTTTTCTGTCACGCGATATTGAATCCTTAAGGTGGTGCAAGCTGCACTGTAGAACTGCTGATTTAAAAGAAAATCCAGGTATATTTGTAATCAGAAAACTGGTCTCTATATCGTCTGAACTACGATCTGTTTTTTAATTTGACAAAATGGTAGCACATTTTCGAAAACTTTCAAATTTTTCATTATTTTTGTAAAACTTATTATTTCCCTACATCGTAATTTTCAAATTTGGAAGTTGTCAGTATAGTCCGGACGATAGCGAGATGTGCTCTTAATAGGCCCTCCAAACTTGACGTCAATCTGTTCATTGGTTGCTGAGATGTTGCGGTCCTAAGTTGCAAAAAGGCAGTTCTACAGCGCAGCTCACACCACCTTAGGGATTCAATATTGCGTGATAAAAAATGGCTGCATTGTGCAATAATACCAATAAAAATATTCAGTTAAATCGCAACAAACAAAAAATGTTATTTAAAAAATGCGCTCAATACACTCGAAAATGCCCGAAAAAGGTGACTCTTAATCTTCGAAGGTGACCCTTCGAGCGAATTGAAAGTCACGTGACAGAGCCAAGAGTGTGTGTGAGAGATAGCGGCATTGGTCTTGCGGTGGAGCGAGAGAGAGCGACCGACAACGTGTTTCACTTCACCTTAATGAAAAATATCAAATCTGTCAGAGTCAATTTTTTTTTATTGACACAACATATGGCATCAAATTTGCACGACACCGAACGTTCGCGGATTGAAATAGCAGAGAGAACAAGAGACGAATGAGTCCTCGTACTCCGAGACAGTTGCCAAGGAGTGTAGGCGAACGCGAACGTCTCATTTCGCCTCTGGGAATCGATCTCTCGATGAGCGATGATCCGCTCTCCTTGCTGCTCCACACGATCATTACAGTGGACCACACGCGAGTCCGTTCTCCTCGGGTTTATTGTATCGTCTTCAATGATCGCGCTTCGCAATAATGTATCAAAAAATATTTTTTAATTTTTTTTAACCAACATCCTTTTTTTCATATTGAGATGTCCATAAATAACGTTATTCTCTATTTGCATACGGTCCATTATCCGCGTATGTGTATCGCGAATCCTATGTATCAGTTTTCCAACTTTCCAATTGACTACGCGACTCGTAAATCCTCCGGGCCCGGCGCAGCGACACGTATAACGGAAGAGAAGCAATACAAAGTCGCCGAGAATTCTTATCGTCGCGATATCCGGACCCGGCGTGTGTGTACGCGTTACCTCCGTCACGCTGAATTTATATCGTTTAGTTATTATTCATTTAATGACGGGCATTAAATTAATCTTGTGTCACGCTCCCGGGACAGGATCCATGTATAATTCACGTTGTGCACACCAGATAGGTTTGTGCAGACACGGACCGCGTCGGGACATTGTGCGCTCATGGCAAATGAATTATTACCGAGGGAATCTTGTCCCTTCGGGGTATCATCTTTTCGCGCGATCCCCGGACTTAATCCAGATGAGGTCGCGGTGCGTCCTTCCACGATGAATTTTCGTTTCATAAACAAATCCCCACGACGGCAGCCATTGTAATAAGAAAATCGTATCTGTCCGGTGATTACCATATAAGCGAGCATCATGTGCAGGGAACTTGGATGGGGGCAAAATGGACTATTTTTACCAATTTTTTCCACGCTGTGCAAAAGATACGGCAACGAGACGCGCGGTATTGCGCTATATCACTGTTGCCCGTCCGGGGACAACAGTGATATAGCGCAATTCAGATGAGGTCGTCCATCCACAATGAATTTTTGTTTCACAAAAAATTCCCATAATGGCAGCCATGAAATAAGAAAATCTTATCTATACAATGATTACCATATAAGCAAGCATCATGTGTAGGGAACGTGGACGGGGGCAAAATGGACTACTTTCACAAATTTTGTCCACGCTGCGCAAGAGGTACAACAACGAGACGAGCGGTCTTGCGCTCTATCTCACTGTTGTCCCTCCGGGGTATCATCTTTTCGCACGATCCCCGCGCTTAATCCAGATGAGGTCGCGATGCGTCCTTCCACAATGAATTTTTGTTTCACAAAAAATTCACATAATAGCAGCCATGAAATAAGAAAATCGTATCTATCCAGTGATTACCATATAAGCGAGCATCGTGTGTAGGGAACGCGGACGGGGGGAAAATGGACTATTTTCACCTATTTTTTCCGTGCCACATAAAAAATCTGGTCTTAACCGGAAGTTCCATTTCGTCTCACGCTCCAGTATCACATTTCCGTATCGCGTCTTGCGCGAGAGCGCAATAATTTGATTAACCATCATGCGAAAGAGGTACGATAACGTGACGCGCGGTCTTGCGCTATATCACTCTTGTCTCACCGGGGTATCATCTTTTCGCACGATCCCCGGAATTAGTCCAGATGAGGTCGCGGTGCGTCCTTCCACAATGAATTTTCGTTTCACAAAAAATTCCCATGGCAGCCATGAAATAAGAAAATCGTATCTATCCGACGATTACCATACAAGCGAGTATCATGTGTAGGGAACGCGGAGAGGGGCAAAATGGACTATTTTCACCAACTCTTTCCACGCCAGATTTAAAAAAAATCTGGTCTTAACCAAGAGTTCCATTTTGCCCCACGCTCCTGTATCATATTTCCTCGTCGCGTTTTGCGCGAAAGCGCAACAATTTGATTAACCATCATGCGAAAGAGGTACGAGAACGTGCCGCGCAGTCTCGCGCTATATCACTGTTATCATCTCTGCTCGTTTGCCAATAATTCCTCCTCGTGGCGCGATCAACTGCGTGCGCATGCGTTCATGGATCAACAGTTCATTCCCACAATCTCAAACAGGCACGCTGGCCACGACACTCCCTCGTTTCCAACGAGAGACCTTCACTATACGTACAAAAAAAAATTTATGAAATTTAATGTATGTACCGACACTGGAAGTTTTTATGTGTAAAAACTAGTATATTAAATCTCATTTACAATTGTGACGAAAAATCAATGATATAGTATATTAAAAACCTCAGTAATACTTTACTTTTAGTAATTTTATTTTACTACAAAAGTCCGTTAATTTCACTCCAAAAGTCCATTAACTTTCATTACAATTTTTTATTAAATCTAATGTTTTTGCAGTTTTTGCTTTAAAACTACCACTCCGATAAATTAAATTTAAAAAAATGTTGAACACTTCTATAGTTTTCACTCTCGTGGATCGAGCACTGGAGCTTAACGAGCAGCTTCCAATGTCGGTCTATCCGTCCGTCCCGTGCATGCCGCTCTATGCTTGCGCGAGAGACACACGCGACTAAGCGCGTGGCAATCACGTCGGAGGTGTGCCGACATCGCGCGTCCAGTGGCTTAATGTGTCGGTCGTTCCTGTCGTCGACGATGTCCAAAGGTGGCTGGTTTCCGATGCGTCCGCGGCTATAAGGTTACAGGGGGGCCGGCAATGGGGCCCGGTCGGGCCCCCGACCGCACGTAGGCCCCCGAGGATAGTCGCCAACTAGTAGAAATCACACCGCGGACAGCACATCTCACTGCGGGGCCGGCCCCGGGACCAGTCACGATGATGGTGCCCGCGTGCATGTACGCGAGAGACACGCTAATCGAGCGCAATGGGCGTAAAGTGGCCACGCGAGAAGCGAAATCGCGTCTAAGCATTGCGAGAGCAAATTGTAAGGGAAACGTCGACGAGTACTTTGAGACCAATGGTGACGGATGTTTATCGGTAATACGGAACATTTTTTTTTTTTTCGTTTCCGGGGAAGGGCTCGTGAAAATTGGATTTCAGACTCCCGAGTTTTCTTCATTAGACTGTAAAAAAAATCGTATGGAATTTAAGGTACTGAAAGTTTTTACGCATAAACTGGTATATTAAATTTCATGTACAATTGTGATGAAAGATTTACCTATAGTGTATATTAAATTTTTTTGAAATACTTTACTTTTAATAATTTAATTTAGGTTTCCTATGAAATTACTTTAAATTTAATCATTTATATTAATTTCTCTGTAAAAGTTCATTAACTTTTACAGAGGACGGGAAGTTTTTATGCAAAAACTGGTACATTAAAATTAATGTACACAATTGTGATGAAAAACGAATATACTTTTTCATTAAAATTAAGTTAAATTATTTAAATTGAAGTAAACGATTGTAAAAATAAAGTATTTCTAATGTTTTTAATACAGTGAACATTAATTTTTCATCACAATTGTACATGAAATTTAAAATACCAGTTTTTACATAAACACTTCCAGTCCGGTAAATTAAATTTCATAAAATTTTTGATTTAAGTATGTAATTGAAAACATTTTATTGTCGAGTCATGGTCCGGCAGCATGTCTTGCGTAACTTGGCGTCCAAAAGCTTTCTTTTATTAGACTCTTTTTCACCAGACGAATATAAGAAACGTCCCTTTGCTTTCTCATCTCTCTCGCGCATAGGTGCGAGACACTTTCTATCTGTCCCCCGCCGCGGAACGTGGGGGGTTTCCTTTTTTTTATTCCTCTTCGCGTGAAATTTCAAGTGCAAAATACTTTCTACTCGGAAGCGACGAGAGACGCGATGTCAAAGTGCATCTCCAGGAGGATCGGCGCCGGATGATCGGGACGAGGCTTGCGTCGTGGCTTAGCGAGACTCGCGAGAAAAGGGAGAGAGTTTGTTTCCGAGGAATCATCTCTCCGAGGTGAATCGAGATATTAGGCGAGGGATCGAGGACGCTTTGGTGCATCGCATCATCGGTAAAAAAAAAAAAAAAAAAAAAAAAAATCCTGGGTCTCGTTGGGCGCACGAGAAAACAAGAGTTGGATTTTTTGCTGTTTCCGCTATGATTCCGGTCTGATGGGCGCTTAGTTAGTCGCGAGCGCGTCTTATGCTCGCTGCCGGAAGTATCGCGCAGGAAAAAGAGGAGAAAACGTGAGAGATGGAAAGAGGCAAAGACTCTTATAGGTGGGATTAACGGTTACGAGATAATAAGGACGAGTCTCGCGATCGGAACGTCGCTGTGGTGCTTGCATCGAGGGCTTTTTCGTGTTTCGCGTGTGCCAACCGGCGAACGGCGTGTCCACCGTCTCTACTTACCGTCGGGCCATCAGAGAAAGGCTTCCGGGGCTGTCCTTGACAGTGATGCATCCGAGCAAAGCCCCAACACGAACGATAATGCAATTCATTTTCACCTTCGCTCCTCTACCTGCGCACCGAGGCGATCCGCGATTAACCCTTCGTGTACGGCCGACGTACACGCACCGGGCGGCACATTTTTGCCCAGTCACTACCTTCGAATTATCCTTCAGGCTACAAAAAGCGACGAAAAAAAAATTATTAAAAAAAATCGTAGAGCAGCCTTGGAAGTAATTTTTTTCCGACCCAAAAAGAAGTTTCATCTCGAACCAAGGACTCGGGTCCTTCTTGCCCCGCTCGCCCGTACACCGAGAAAAAAAAGTTGGTTGCATTAACCAAAAGTCGCGGTGACATACGTTCAAAGTTATTTTTCTGGTACAAATAAAGCAGTTTTGTTAAACGATTATTTGCTTCAATTTATTCAAAATTTGTCCATTGACATAAACATTTTCGTTGTACCAACCGAATACACCTTTCACTGAGAAAAAATGACATAGTAAATACAACAATACTGACTTTTTACCATAAAAAATAGTTCCCAGGGGGAACGTTTACATTTTATAGGTACGGCAGTGAAAAAAAATCATGTGTTACAACTATATTGTAAAAGTGGTGAATATGGCCCACCTCGATTAACACGTAAATCAATGATATATGGACCGGGCCATATTCCCCACTTTTACCCTAATTATATTTTAATCAATTGAATATATACTATCAAAAACTATCTATATAGACGTTCCACCTGGGAACTTTTGGTATAGTAGAAAATACTATCTTTTTTCTCAGTGTTGAACGTATGTCACCGCGCATTTGCTTAATCCAACCATTTCTTTTCCTCAGTGTAGTAATCATTAAAGATTTCGAAACCCGCGATTCCCATTTACCCGTACGAATGCATCCTCTGACAATGTCCGGTAATGAGAGATCACCGTACGCAGGGCTAAATACGAAAGTGAAAATCCCGTCGATTTCTGCGACTGGCTTGCGCGTTTGGAGCGGGCCGATGGGAAGGTGAACGGGTACGGTGGTGCGCACAACATGGGACGCTACGCCACATCGTGCGCAATTAGGTCGTGAAGCGCCGCGGCCTCGGCCTTCTCATTACTTACCGTATAGGTAGTGTATACGGTGAGTACACGAAATCCGTAATGACGTGCAATCAGTACGTGAGGTATCCGCAGTGCGCGTGCCTCGACGATCCTCGCCGGTCTGATGAAGACGACGCGAAGAACGATGGGGGACGTTGTTGGACATCGAGCCACTCAATTATTCGCATAGGAAAACGCACCCGGCACTTACGAACGGTAACATGTGTGCGCACATACGCTCATAGGGAGATAGACGAGAATGTTTGAATTAAAGTTTCTACACGATGAGGGTCGAGCGGCAGCGTGCAGAAGCCGACGATCCTCCGATGGGAGGCTGACCGGGAGTCGGGACGGGTGTCGAGTCGATCCCCGATGAAAAACCGGACACGAAAGTGACGTGCGCGCGCGCATGCCGGGACTCAATTTTGTACCGCACGGAATTATATGTCTCATACGGAGTACTTTGCACGTATATGCCCATCCTGTGAGACTCTACTTCCGTATTGAGCGTATGCGCATGCGCACCCGCACGACATGCGCGCATCTCCACGTTATTATATGTATTAGCGAACTTTCCACCTTGGAGGCAAACGAACGCAAAGATATTTACTGTAAGATACTACTACTTTAACACCGTTATTAGCTCCGTTATTGTAGCTTTGACGGAATACTTTATTATATGTGTGTACGTATACGTGCTATGGATTTCATTGTAGTCGTCCTTCGATACCGCGTCCACTTCCAACCGCTCGTATCGGAGGCGTAATGTGTTTTGTGCAGTTGTGGAATTATAAGGATTTAAGTGTTTGGTGTTTCATGGAGCGAAAGATACGAGGCATTTCATACTAATTTTGTCATTTCTTGTTCAATTTTCTCTGATTCACGATCGCGTGTGAATTTTTTTTCAGATTTTTTGATCTTGCACCCAGAAAATAAATTTATTTGACGGCCATTGTTTATTTGGTTCAAGTAAAGAATGCATTTAATTTTAATAAATATTTATGTAAATCAAATAAATATTTTACTTCAACCAAATAAACGGTGGCCGTCAAATAAATTTATTTTCTGGGTGTGTACCAAAATGGGCACATTTGTATCTCTACCACTCATAATTCTACCAGAAAACATCTCTCCCCAAACATCTCTACCGTATTACAACTCTACCAAAAACTCTCCCCAAATTTAAATGAAATTCTCCCGGAATTTAAATAAAACTCTCCCCGAATTTATATAAAACTCTACCGGAATAAAAATAAAAATTCGGGGAGAGTTTCATTTAAATTCGGGGAGAGTTTTATTTAAATTTGGGGAGAGTTTTATTTAAATTCGGGGAGAGTTTTATTTAAATTCGGGGAGAGTTTTTGGTAGAGTTCTAATACGGTAGAGTTGTAATACCGTAGAGATGTTTTCTGGTAGAGTTGTTATCTGGTAGAGTTGTGAGTGGTAGAGATATAAATGTGACCCAAAATGATCCCAATTAAGGGAAGGATAAAGACATACGAGTCAGCGAGAGACAGATAAGCTTTAAATCCATTTTTCTCCGAAATGATTCTATAAAATAAAAAAATAATTGCGTTAATTAAATACCGCAATTCGTTTCTTATTTTATAAAATCGTTTCGGAGAAAAATGGATTCAAAATATTTTGAGATTACGTCTATCTTTCGTCCCACCTTAAGGGGAGTCGAACAAAATAAATCATTTTCATCACACAAGACACTGAATGAGATCGGATTAAATTTGATCAAAAAAGAGCCTAACATTCTACCGCGGCGTAAAAAGTTGTCGCCGTTTGGTTCGCGAATTCGGATTCGTCCGTTTTCTCTCACCGACTCCGTCGGACGTTGAGCGGCATGGGCGATTTATGATCCGCGACGACGTGGCGCATTATTGCTCGGTGACCGAGTCCGCCGCTTCCACGTCTTCGTCGTCGTCTTCGTAGTGGCGCAATTGACATCCTTTAGCGCCGCTCACGAGAACGGAACTCCTCGTTGTCGTGCCGCATCGCGCTTTATACCGTTGCACGTAGACACCGCTCTTGTCATTCGATTCGCCAGATATCTCTCCGTCTCCGACAACCCCCTCGAGTGTCCATGCAACTCTCTCTCCGCAACCGGTGACTTTACTGCCGCGCTCGAATCTTCTTCAGCATCTCGAAATCTCGCTTACATTGTAACGTCTTTCTCCGAGATATCTTATTCATTGCAACCGGCGACATCTCAATTCACTTTGCGCGCTTTCCTCCGGCGAACTTTTCCTCGAGGACAGCGCGCCTTCGCTCGCGCACACACCAGCATCCTCTCACCGACACGCTCGTACCTCTGGGATTCCCCGAGGAGCCCCCAGGCTCTCTTTGGAAAGAGTCCTCCTACGAGCTCACGGCGGATCGGCGGGGATCATCGCCGGAAGAAGAATGGGCTATGACGGACCCCCGTTACGTTTTCTCGCAAAGATGTTCTCCTTGCGCCGCTTATCGTGGACCAAGCTCAGCGAGTGCCACGGCACCCCGCTGGTTTTCGCACGAGAGATAACGCAACATCTTTGTGGACGCTTGCGTCGAGCTCCGACGTACCCCGTCGTTCTCGTTGCATCAATCTTCCCCCGCGTGTCTTCCCTCCGTCGGGCACTTTCCACTCCATTTAAAGTAGACGAGCAGCAACGCACGGAGCGGGGTCGCCACTGGTGTAGACTGAGAACCCAAGCTAGATCGTCGAATGAGCATAAGAAACACACGGCGCAGCGTGCAATCCTGGGTGGTCCCCGCGAACGAGAGGATACCAGGCGCACAGTGCGCTATAGGTACGAACCGCGATACGGCAGGGCTCGTGCTCGCGGCACTATATTCATAACGTATCCGCGCTATGCAGAAAATAATATGCCAGACGATCCATTATACCGGCGAGAGCTGAGCCTGGACGCGCGCGCCCGACCGAGCTGGTCCCCGCGATTCACATACGTACATGCAGCATGTGTTCCGTACCGTGGAGTACACTGCCCGCCGTGGTCCCAGCCGCCGATGCTGACCGCTTGCCCACGGGCGGAGGGAATACGCTCTCCGTGTGTTCTCCACGACGTCCCGCGCTCGACGGCTTTTTCAGGCTCGTTCCGTTTCCTCGCTGACCCATCCGAGTGAGCCTCCTGCAACCGCACGCCGAGGGCTCAACCGCAACGTCTCATTCTTACGATTCCTTTATCTGCCGATCGACGCGCCACGAGTGTTTCACTGGTCGTGTTCTGTCTCCGGGGCTCCGTCGAAAGTTACCGCTCCACGCCTCGTACGATAAGAGGAGAGACCGGGGTCAACGGCAACGAGGATCAAACGCAACGAAAAGGCGGTCGTGTAGTTAATGGGCGAACGCAGAAACTCATCGCGGTGTTGATGAGTTTGATCTTTGGTGAAGACGCCGTGGCGCGATACTCGCCGGCTGTGATTCATCGGCATAATGGCAGAGGGGTGTTTTGTAGCGATGAGTCGTCGGAGGTCGATTGCAACATCACTCGCGATTCCTAGTCTGGCATCCGTCCGCCGGGGAAACCGTGGGTTCTGGACTTTCTACTCGATGTGAACTTCAGGATTGATGGCTCGGCCGACCTTGAACCCGTCAACGAGGCTCTAATCATCCCGGACCGCGAAAGCTGACGAACCACCGGTTTACCTGCATTTCCTGAACGGGCTCTCAGGCTACCTTGAACCGGCGAACATTTTAATTAACCGGGAAAGGACTGTTATATCAATTTCTTTGGGTATTTCGCGATGATAAACTTCGACCGGTTGGTTCGTCAAAAATTCGATGATCGAAGGAGACTTTCCATCTTGTGAAATTATCGGGAGGAGAGGTTGGGAATCGACGAAATATCGAAGAGAGAAAACGTATCGTTGATCAACGGGATTAGAACCCGGATTTTTCTCATTGACAAAAAAATTAAATTGTATCAAATTTAATGTACCGGAGTAGAAGTTTTTATGCAAATACTGGTAGATTAAGTTTCATATACAACGGTGATGAAAAATTAATGTTCAGTGTTTTAAAAACATTGGAAATGCTTTGATTTTTTAAAAATAATTTACTTTAATTTCAATGAAAAAGTCTATTCATTTTTCATCACAATTGTACATTAAACTTAATGCAGCAGTTTTTCCATAAAAACTTTAATGTCGCAATTTAATGTCACCTATACATTCCTCTCATTCGAATCGTCCTATCGTACGCAGTGCACGCCTGTTACAGTTGGATAAAAATTAGATTACGTACTCTGTCACACTTGACCCCGGTCTCCTTCGCGCACAGCATTCCCGTACTTTATCGATCACTCTCCGCAGCCGGCTCTTGTCCGCGGGAAAACAGATCCGCTATCGCAAAATTGATACGGGAAGAGAACGATATAGAAGGACGGTTCGTCCGTATCGAATACGGGGATCGAATCTCTCCCTTCCTCTGTTTATCTCGACGTACCGAGTAACGACCGAGAATACTGGAACTATACTCTGCTGCATAGTATAATAAAGAAGTACCTATATAATACAACGCGTGCACTCTCGCGCGATCTATAGAGTTGAGGAGGAACTGGGACGAGACAGTTTAGAAACCCGAGAGGGTCTTCGTACATGTGGTATGAGTTTATGTGTCTCTGCGTCCCACTCTGTATACATATGTATATATATATATATATATATATATATATATATATATATATACACACACAATATACATATATCGTGAGATAGATAGAACGAGAGATCCAAGCTCGGGAGTTTCTGAATCGCGAAGGAATCTCGACGATCTCCGATCCTCGGCAAAGACCTCAATCGTTGTCACATGTGAGTCGTTCGAGAGATGGGAAGATGAGAGGTCCGCGAAGCGAGGTAGCGATGCGAATCCGTCCGAGCCGCGCGAGGGTGTGTTACACGGACGAGGCACAAGCCGCCCAACGTGTCATTATCTCCGTCGGCATTGGCTCCTCATTTTCTTTTTTTTTTAGTTTCCCCCTCGGTACATCTCTAACACTCGTTGCAGGACATAAGCGTGTTTTTTACGGTTCGCGGCGGTCCCTGAATTTATTAAACGAGCGGACACGCGGAAGATACGCTTCGGCTATGCGTAGATGTGTTCCTAGATGCGCGGGGAACAAGCGGGGGCAAGACGGAACACCGGGGCAAACGCGACCGCGGTCTCCTCCGTCCGGGATCGGACTTTTTTTTTCCTGTCCCGGAACGATTGGCGAAGATGGTCCATCTCGCCCCCCCGGGGCTCCGTTTTTGCGCTCGACGAAGCGATCCACGGCAAGACGAGCGCGTGTGGGGTCCGCATGGCACAGTAGTCTGTATTTGCGTGTTCCCTCGCGATAATTCCACGGTTCATCGAGAAATGACCGCTGAGGGGACTTTCCGATGTAATACGCAGTGTGTGCGAGCACGTTGCCCGGCGCGTGTGTCGCGAACGGAAAAACGATCGATCGCCCGGAGCGAGCCGGGGCTCCGTAGATCGAGGGGAGCCGAGAGAGCATGCGCATGGATCGCGAGATCCTTGGAACACGCAGAGCCCCGATAGCCGCTCGATCGATGACAGATCACGCCGCGAGTCGGAGAGGAGGCGAGAGAGATACACGGATCGAGAGCGAGGGAAAGATGCACACACGCGCGCGCTGCAACTACCATCTACATACCGGAGCAGACTCGATGGCGTGCCGTCCTGATCGAAAGATCTTGACAGCTTAATCACTCCCCTTGTGCATTTAACCGTCTCGCAACGTACGGAATATATAAACCGTTTTTACCACCGCGCACTCGTGGCGTAAACAAAACCGGAAAGGAATTTATATGTAGTGTAGAGAGACTGGCCGTTCCTCGAAGCATTTTTTGTTATTGCGCTATTATTTTTTACTCTATTCATCGTAAGACGTGATTCGCCTTTTGGCTGGCATCGAGTGCGCTGATTTTTCTCTGGCTGAAAAAAAATGCATACATATTTTTTTTTCTCGCCGAAAGCCTGCGGTATGGCGAGTTCGACTGGTCCAAATTACCCCGATCTCGCACAGGCGGCACGAGCTCCGCCTCTCCGTTTCTCCCGGACATCGTTCGATGAAGTGTCTACTCGGAGAGTCACGTGCCAAGCTGGAAGAGCAAAAGAAAATCTAATGATGATCTTTCTCGACGATTGGTGAACAGAGTCGTTGAACGAGGTGAGTCGAGCGATCGATCGATAGCGACGCGGTGGGACACGATGCGCTGGCTTCCATGCCCGTTGGGAAAGAGTTGGCTGTTGCTGCCCAAAATCGACACCAGTGCCCGATACATCCAACACAACTAAGGGAACTTATATATAGGGTAGAGCGGGACAAAATGGGACAGCGGGGCAAAACGGGACATTGAGCAAAACGCAAGTTTCCAATCATTTTTGGATGTCCCACTTTACCCTGTTGATACGTCCGGATTGTCTGTCCCGTTTTGCCCCATTGACCCATCCAAAAATACTTGGAATATGGCGTTTTGCCCCACTGCCCCATTTTGCCCCGCTCTTCCCTAGTAATAGAGGAGAGATTTTCATTTCTCGAATAATTTTCTGTTTTTGCATTCTCTTTTTTTACTCGCATCATCGCAAGACAAGTAGATTCGCCTTGAGGCTGGCATCGAGTGCGGTGGTTTTTCTCTGCTTATTAAAAAAAAACAATTTTTCTCGCCAAAAGCTGCAATATTGCGAGGTCGACTGGTCCAAATTACCCCGGTCTCGCACAGAGGAGAAGATCTCCGTCTCGCCGTTCTCCCGGACATTGTTCGACAAAGTATCTCCTCAGAGCGTCACGTGCCAGGTTGGAAGAGCAAAGGAAAATCCAACGTTGATCTTTCTCGACGATTGGTGAACAAACTCGTTGAACGAGGTGAGTCGAACACGATTGATCGATAGCGACGCAGTGGGATACGATGCGCTATCTTCCATTCCCGTTGGGATGGAGTTTCCAAGGCTGTCGCTATCCAAAATCCACACCAGTGCCCGATACGCCCAACACACCCAAGGTCGACAATCGTAAAATCTTGACAGTCTAATCATCGCGCGGCATTCCCAGTGTCCGTTCTAATCATATTTTTCTCGGCGCTGCGGGGAGAGCAATCGAAGAACTGAGTGTGAGAAAGGGGGAGCATGACAGGTCATGTCGTCAATTGTAGGGACATGGAGGAAGAAGGGCGAGCAGGCATCGGATGAAGGGAGCAATAAAATGCAACATGTATAGTGAGCGTGAGGAAGCTTCGAGTGGTTCTTCCTCGAATAATCCACAGCCATCTGGACACTTTAATAGCCATGTGCATCGAGCCGCCCTGTCGGTACTGCCCGAGCGGCACGCACAACGTCGCCAATGTAATTCCCCTCGGTCCCATGATAGCTCCGCCGCATGTGGGGAGACCGGGGCAAGATGGGCACGGGGGGCAAAATGTAGAAGTCTTTTTTTGTTAAAGTAAACAGCCAATTTGTTTTTATTCATTTATTTGTATGTTTCTCAGTGTTCCCGTGTTGCCCCGGTCTCCCTTGGCAGGCAATTCCCTTGGGTTCCATAACAGCTCAGTCGCATGTGGGGAGACTGGGGCAAAATGGGTTCAGGGGGAAAAATGTAGAAGTTCTTTTTTTAATTGAAGTAACCAGGCAATTTGTTTCCATTGATTTATTTCTATATTTCTGAGTGTTCCCGTTTTGCGCGGTCTGCCCTGGCGGGCAACCCTTCGGTTCCATGATAGCCTTGCCGCATGTGGGGAGACTGGGGCAAAATGGACACAGGTGACCAAATATAGAAGACCTGTTATTTAATTAAAGTAATAAATAGCCAATATGTTTTTATCATTTATTTCTATATTTCTATATTTCTCAACGTTCCCGTTTTGCCCCAATCTCCCCCGGCATGCAAGGGATCAGAAGCCACGCGTGTCGATGTGTGAACCACCGGGACGACCGAACGTCATTAACGAATATCACAATCCGTTAGAGTGTGGAAGTAAGCGGGGGGTGAAGAAAAAGAGAAAAAGAATGATCGGTCTCGGTCGCTGCGGTCGAACGCGTCCAAAGACAGCAATAAGCAGAAGTTGTGTGGCAACAGTAGAAGCAGCATCAATTAGAGGTTCGGACAACGAGCGGTATGGAGTGATCGACGTGCCAGCGGTCCAACTTCTCTCCTCTTCCATGCTGCACCTCCATCGTTCGTCTAATGCATGACTATTACAACTTTTTTTTAAGCCCCAACCGCTGCAACTTGGTTCTTTTTCCTACTAGGAAAGCGAAGCGAGCGTGCGCGAAACTAGAGGATGGGGCACACCGCGTGTGGATTGACCAGGCGTACCGCTTAATCTCTCGGCGTGTGTAACTTTAACTGCCATTCTAATACGCGTATTCTTGTAATAATACATCAACGAGATCTATTTTCCGAAACGGCTAATAAAGAACAAAGATTTCCCTCGCGAAGGCGAGGACTTTTCCTCGATGAAAACCTTATACAAGCGACTAAAAGTGAAAGGTGTTCAGAGCCGATGTGTCCGCCCCGTTAAAATTGTACGCGATGAGTCGATAATTTAGAATCTTCCCAAGGAACCTTGGCTTCAACTTGATGCAGCATGCTGCAACTGCGTTCCCTCCGTTGCAACTATCATTTGATCGAGCATTGTGTGGAGCTCTCGGCATATGTAGCTTTAACGGATTTCCTAATAAGCATATTCTCGTAACACTACACCTACAAGGTCTATATTCCGAAACGGTTAATCCAGAACAAAGATTTCCCTCGCGCAGTGGAGGACTTTTCCTTAATGAAAACCTTAAACAAGCGACTAAAAACGAAAGTTGTCCAGAGCCGATGCGTTCGCCCCGTTAACATTGTACTCGATGAGTCAATAGTTTGGACTCTTCCCAAGGAACCTTGGCTATAACTCGATGCAGCATGGTGCAACTGCGTTCCCTTCGTTGCAGCCACGATTTGATCGAACGTTGGATCGCGCACAATGAGGCGCGTGTGGATTGACCGGGCGTAACGCTTAAACTCTCGGCGTGTGTAGCTTTAACGGATTTCCTAATGGGCATATTCTTGTAATACTACATCTGGAAGGTTTATATTCCAAAACGGTTAATCCGGAATAAAGATTTTCCTCGCGCGGGCGAGGACTTTTTCTTAATGAAGACCTTATACAAGCGACTGAAAATGAAAGTTGTCCAGAGCCGATGAATCCGCCCCGTTAAAGTTGTACGTAATGAGTCGATAATTTGGACTCTTCCCAAGGAACCTTGGCCATAACTCGATGCAGCATGGTGCAACTGCGTTCCCTCCGTTGCAGCCATGATTGGATCGCGCACAAGGAGGCGCGTGTGGATTGACCGGGCGTAACGCTTAATCTCTTGGCGTCTGTAGCTTTAACGGATTTCCTAATGGCCATATTCTTGTAATACTACATCTACAAAGTCTAGAGTGAAAGTGGTGAATATGGCCCAATCCGATTAACACGTAAATCAGTGATATATGGACTGGTTCATATTCCCCCTTTTTACCCTATATTCCAAAATGATTAATCCGGAATAAGGATTTTCCTCGTGAAGTCGACGACTTTTCCTTAATGAAGACCTTAAACAAGTGACTAAAAATGAAAGTTGTCGAGAGCCAATGCATCCGCCCCGTTGAAATTGTACCTGATGAGTCGATAATTTGGACTCTTCCCAAGGAACCTTGGCTATAACTCGATGCAGCATGCTGCAACTGCGTTCCCTCCGTTGCAGCTATGATTTGATCGAGCGTTGGATCGCGCACAGGGGGGCACGGTCCGTTACTCGTGACCGAAAGGATCCGACCCCTGGGTTTACGACGACGATGCGATGCGGGTTTGCCTTGCAGTGTAAGAGGCTTCAGCTAGAATGTAGCGAGCGAGCAGATGCTCGATACTATCGGCCCCGCGTCCACGCCGTACACGAGGAGGATCAGGCCGGACGGACTTCAAAGGAGCCCACGACCACGAATACCACGACGTTTTCCTTTCTTTCCTCCTCTATCGCGAGTCCACGCAGCCTCCGTGTTCCCTTCTGATTGCAGCCAGAGAAACACACGAGGCATCGTGCGCAATGCCAGGTAATGACGCGGGGCTGGTTTAAGCGATAGTGGACATGAGAGGATCGGGGTTAATCGTTGGCTTTGCTGGCTCATCCGTCCTTCGCTCCTCAACGTCCGTGGGTTAAAATTTTTTGAAGACATTTTTCCGGGCTGGTCTCAGATAGGGCAAGATTCTGATTACTTCCCGAGTAGAAATTTTCGAGCGTTACATCGGGCCCTGATAGGGACCTGATATGGCCTGACAAGGGTCTGATAAGGCCTTATCAGGGCCCGATGTAACGCTCGAAAATTTCTACTCGGGTTATGATTACCGATGGATGACCATCGACTGCGGTTTCCGCTTACCCCACATACATCCACAAAAAAATTTAGTTAACGGCCACCGTTTATTTGATTTAAGTAAAATATGTATTTCATTTAAGTAACCATTTACTTGAATATTTAATTTAAAAAATTTAAAATGTAACTTAAATCGATATTTATTTAAATCAAATGAATATTTTACTCAGACCAAATAAACGGTGGTCGTCAATTAATTTTTTTTTTCTGGGTGTAAACACTGTTTAACTGTAATTATTCTTTAACGAGCGACTGACATGAAACTGAACACACTTTGTCATAATACGTAATGTACATAAAACACTAAGTGTCTATTGCAATGCGCCATAAGTATAAGCCATTATAGTTACAAAAGATCTAAAGTTCTAAAAAGATCGATGAAAGTTGTATTCAACAAACAATTTTCGTAAGGCTCCAAAACATCGCCGGTCTGGCTTTGGTTCATCAATATTGTAATTGCCTACATCGCATCGTCGAGGATTAATTCAACGTCGATGCAGTGGAAGAATCGTATCGTACGGTTGGGTTCTTTTTTATCGTGGAGAAAGTGTACTGTTCATCGACGAAGATAGTCGTAGAAGAACAACACGCACGAGAATCACACACACTCGATATACGATCGCGATAGAGAGATCGATGGATAGTAATTAAGAGGATTTGATTGAAAGGGCTCATCGGGAATTTAACGATCGTTTCGAACGGATACGCCGAGGCGACGATACCGATCGACGATCCAGTATAGATGAGATCGTTCGATCATGCTCACTCGCTCGCGTACGCCTTTTACGAGGATCGAAATCGATACGGAAAGAAATGATATACCCGACGTAGACTGCATCAACTCGTATACCCGACTTATGATATATGGAAGCAAGGTATGTATTAAGAGAACCGAGAGATCTCTCGGCCTACTTTTTGCACGCGGTACAGCAGCTCCTCTACCTTGCTACGCCCACGCACTCGGGGCAACATGCACATACGCCCTGGATGATGATTTCGCGACCGAGCTCACCTTATCTTATGGGGTCTCCGGGAGACGCGTTCTGGAAGTCGTGTATTACCGTTTACGCGGTTCTGGCTGGTCGTTCCCGAGCCCGCTTAAAATTTGCTCATTGTCCTGACCGCTTCGTACGTGCAACAGCTGAAACGCCGAACGCTCCCTCGCCAGCGCAACTTTGAGACTTTCAAGACGCATGGGAGAGCAGAGTGATCGAGTTGCCGGGACGGCGAACTGACCGTTCTTCCGGACTTTACGTATCAACTGGGACTCTTGAGAAGCCGCTGACTGGCCCAGTTTAAAAGGCTTGTGTAAACACCGAGCTAATGGCAATCGCGAACGTGTACCCGTTGGAAACTAGTCGAGAGATCGGAATCAACGTCTTTCTTCGGCGTCCGCGCGCACATCGCGAATTTACATCCTCGTGCGGATGTACTTTCAATGTGTGATTGAAGTTAATTGATATTCCGTGTTTTCGTATCAGCGAGGCGAGCGAAGTGAAGGGGAAAAAAATGAAGTTGGTCCGGTACTGGGAAATCGGTAACGAAATCTATATCGCAGAGATCGCGCGGTGGTAACACGGGAAACATTTTTATTTTGTTATCTCGTGGAGGAATCTTTGCTACAGCGAAACAACTGATAGACATCAATATCCCCAAGGCTAAAAATTGTCAAAAATAATTTGCACATGGCTTCCTCATTTCTTTGCCCATAGCTGTCTCTATACACTTTGACAATGATAGCTTTACGTAAATTTACGTAAGTTAGAGCTTACCATACCCTTTATGCAAAAATTTCAAAATCGCGTAAAATCCCGCCTCAATCTTCATGAAAATTGCACTGAATGATGAGACACGATCACTACTAGTGTACCAAATTTATAGTGTCTCACACACACGCACACACGTACACATACATCCAGATGCCAGCTAATCACATTTCCCGACGTTTTATACTATTTTAAGTATTTTGACATTAAAATCTCAAAGTATTTTTTTACGAACACAGCTTCCTCCGTGAGGAAGCAAAAAAAAATCCCAGCCAACATACTTTCCCACAGGCTAAATAGTCGTAGGTCACGGAAGAGATCGGGGCGAGAATGTAAAAGTTTAGTTTCCAGCCTTTTATTTGAGTTTCTTATCCTTTTCCTTTTTTCCCATGACAATGCGTTTCTGACTCCGGCCGCATTGCAGCGGCTCCGTTAATAATGAGAAAATCGTGGATCTGATTTAGTCCCGCGTTGCATTCAGGGTCTATGGGTCAGCAATCGTCGATCGATCGCCGATGGCAATAGGATTTCAGGCTGCGCATAAGCACGAAACTGTATTATAGAATGTATTAGCAGTTATGGGTACGTGAGCATGGGTAACCTGTGCGGTGTGTAGCCGGGGTACCTGTCCGCGTACGACAAGCTGTACAATCGCGGTACTTACAACCCGATCGTCGTCGTCGTTGTTGTCGTCGGTTACTGGCGCTAGAATTCACAGTCGCACTTTCTACGGTGAAAGCTCAACGATACGTGGTGGTTGGAGTTGCCCGGCTCTCGGTCGTACTTACGGAACTCGGAGGCGTGCACGGGACACATAGATTCGCGGCGCAAGCTCGGGAATTAATAGAATTCCTCGTTGAGATTACCGATCAACTGGTCCGTAAGAGCCCGGCTCGCTCCACCGATGGTGATAGATGGCTCGTAGGGGGGCCATATACTTAGATACAGAGTACACACTCGAGATACATACCCGGTTCCATTTATCTTGCTGGCGCGTTATTATTACCACTCGTTGTGTGTGTCTCTGACTCTCCGCCGATCTTTCTCTCCACCTATCGCGTTAGTATATACATTATACTCGCACCCGATCCCACAAACACACGCGATCGAATTCCCGCGAGTAGTTTCACCACCAACTGCGACATTTCACATGTCAAGGTACTTTCGACGTAATGCATCGAGAAACTTAACGATCCTTCGAAATAAATGGAAAAAAATGTATTGCGGAGAGACACGGTGATAGAGTGGATTCAATATGAGGAAGAGATCGATGCATTTAAATTGGCGAATTTTGTTTCTTCAGTACTGACAAAAAAATAAAAAATGGATCTTCCATTCGGTAAGTCAGGCGGGTCTCCTGAGACCGAACCCTCCCTGAGAGACACGCGAGGCAGGTGGAACTTCGCCAAGTTTTCAGTCGTTGGGGGAAATCGATAGGCAAAACGATTGTCATAAAAACAGAGGGAAGAGATTGTGGATGGAGAGAAGAATCAGATCGTAGTTTCGAAGCTTTCCTGTGGTGACTCGAGCTCGGAGAAGATCGGGAAAAGTCTCGAGGCCCGAGCTGGGCACGTAGGAGGCTTTGGATCTCGCTTACGACGTAATCTCCCTTTCACGATCTTCGCTCTTTTCCGGTCCCTTCCTCGTCGGCATTGTCCTGCCCTCGAGAATCCGCACTTCTCGTCGTAATGTCTTTTTCTCCCCTTTGTGAGAATCGTCGCTGGATAACGCTCCGACTTTGAGTAGAATGGGCCAATACCGGCCTGTGGACAATGGACCAGCCGGGTCGTTTTTCAAGAATCGAACAGTGATGTCAAGACGAGCAAAAAGTTAATGACTTAATGAGTTTGTGAGTTAAGATTTATTGAGTAGCTTATACATTTTTAAAAAATAGATGAATTCCTCTTGATAAAAGGAATTCACGAATTTTTGTAATTCGTCAACCATTCCAAAATATGATTAAGATAAGAATCTACTTATCTTATTAATATTTTGGAACGGTTGAAGAATTCACAATTCGCAAATTCCTTTTATTACGAGAAATTTAAAAAAATCCGGTCGCGAAAACTATTTTGCTATTTCAAGTTAAATTACTTGCGTAAGCGAGAATCAATTTTTCTCAATTGATAAGCTACTCAATATCGTTAAAGCAGTTTTGTTTTGTGTAATGTCCAATCGGACCTCGCTAAGAAAGGCTCAGCCATATGCAAACAATTTAAGCGTGCAATTTCCTATTGTGTTCCGCTAACAATAATTGTCCTCGTGACGATAATTCATTTCAAGGATCTAAGTTTGACATATTTATCCGCCATACGGATTTCTGTTATCCCCGTGCAAATTCGTCCCGGCTGCGAGGCGAAGATCTGTCGAGTCGGATTGCGAATTTAATGCGGATCGATGGGTTTTAATGTCCGGGTGTTAAAATATATTTGAGGCTCGTACGAGCAACCGTGAGGCGACTGCGTTGAGTAGTCGCTCGCCAGTCACATTATCTCCGCAACCCGGTAAAAATTATTGGACCGAGTGTGTACCGTGTGCACTGTAATACGTATTATACTCGGTTGCAAGCGGTGTTCCGGAGCTCGCGATCCTGTGTAAAGTCGAGTCGCGATCGAGTCTGTGACCGCGGAGCCGTAGGGTCAGGGACGTCCGACGGCGCCAGCCACCGGAGAGACACGTCCCGGTACCCCAGGCGCAGTCACAGCAGCCGCGGCAAGTATGTTTCACGATCGCCAGGCCGTTCTCCTCGCGGCAGAGACCGTGCGGTCCGGCAACGACAATCGCCAGCCCGGAGCACCCGTGAGTCACGCGGCAGGAAGTCCTTTTTCCTCGGCAGGCCACTTCCGCCGATTCGGTTTAACTGGTACAAGGTGAAATCGTTCATCGATCTCTCGTCCTCAGACTCGTCGATCCTCGTAGATCCTAGTCCGATATTCAAGGAGCTTTACATTTCACATCAAGAATACATATTTCATCTTTCAATCGTTTCATGCACAAACGATTTTTTTAACTTTATTTGGCACTTCATTTTCTTTAAGGTGATGTGAAATACAGTCGCCAGTGACGAAAACTATACCGATTGCCGTTTTGAGACCGCAGTCCGCCGATGAAAAGGAAAATTGTCTTTCCCTGAGCAATCGGCAGAGGCGGGGAAAGACAATTTTCTTTTTTCTCGGTTGTCGGCGGTCTCAAAACGGCATTCAGTACAGTTTTTGTTACCAACTGGACGCGGGGCTGGGTGGTTACAGCACATCACCTTAAGAGCAGATGAAATACCACGGTCGGTAGTAAAGACTGCAAGCAACTTTTTTCACGGATCGTAGTTTCTAAAGTCGGAAGAAAAGTGTCATCGAAGACGGATTACATGTCAGCATTCGATGACACTTTTCTTTTGACTGTACGCTGAGAGAAGGATCTAGTAGATACGACTAAATCGCTTGTAAGATATTACCGTAGCAAATACTAGAAGGGAACTGTGACGCCACCTATGGTAGGAAGTATCGCATTTATTAGAATTTTTCGTAGATATTGTGGTCAAAATTCTTGGAAAATCTAAGACTTTCCGCCATAGGTGACGCCCTAGTTTCCTACCACTATGTGCTATGATCATTTTTCTTAGACGACCGGTAGTTTTTACTCGATTCTTCTCTCAGTGCAGTGTATCCGTGAAAAAAGGTGATTACAGTTTTTGATACCAACTGGTCACGGGATGAAGGGCGAAAAAATATTTCTCATGCTCTTAACTCTATGAACATAAAATTTGTTAACTTACATCAAGATATGAGAAAATCAAGGTAAAAACTAAATATGATAACTCTTCGGCATTACTTTTGGAAGAACGTTTCATTGTTTCTGTATCGCTGTCGACGCGGAAGTTTGTATTTGCACAAGCCGACGTTTTATTTGGAAATGTGTCGATACGAAACACGAAGGGCTCACGGAGTTTCGAAAGCGATGTCGTGTCAACTGGAGCAAACATCGGCGTACATTACACGCTTTTGAAATCTGCGTCTGTCGATTTTTATTTTATTTTATTTTATTTTTTTCCCGAACGGTGTACACCGATGCTGTAGCGGAAAAGCAAATAAACAGTGGCAATCGTGTCCTCCGGCGAGCGGTGCTCTCTAATTACCAGATGACCCACTTCCGCACGCACGAACACCTAATCAAACATCGATGTGTCGGGTGACTGGAATCGAGAGTTGAAATTATCGCGACGTGTTCGACACACGTCGAAAATTCAACGAGCAGTGCAATTTGAGCGAGGCTCGCGAACGTGAGTCCTCTCGGTTCGCTCGGTATGTTTGGCCGATCCAATAAATCAGTTCAATAACTATATCGGGTGAGATGAGGCGCTGCGAAAAAAAAAAAGAAAAAATGTGAACGTACGCGAGAGGCGGAAATCTGGAACCGATCCAGGCATCATTACCGATGCGGAGTGCAAATAAATTTGCAAATAAATATTTGGCTCGGCCCCTATCGTGTTAATCACCCCGTGTGCAGACGCCAGACACTCGCACGACCCGCACGGACCGACAAAATAATAACGGCAGTCATAATTAAACGAGCGAACGAGGTGCAACAACAAAAATTACCTATTTCGGCAGACTCGTTCTGGAAAATGAGCTGTTCCGGCCGGCTCGTTCGGGGTGCGCGAGATTGGCTGTAAATTCGGAAAACTTGGCAAACACCCGACGACAAAAAAAAAAGACGAGAGGAACGAACCCACAAAGTCCATCCACTCAAAGATGCATTACTCGTAACTGCATTGGCAGCGAAACTCTACGTTCGGTCCAATGGAGAATTCTCTCCGGCCCAAAGGGTGCTTGGAAACTTTGCCAAAACAAACACGAAAAATAAAGTTTCGGAGCGTCTGGGTTTCGCTCGGGGAATGATTATTCGTTGCGCAGACGGAAATTGTCGATCCCTGAATTTTTCTCCAACTTAAAGATTTTCTGACCAAGCAATTTTCGTTTTTTTAAAATTGTTTATTTTTATACAATTGTAAACGTAGGCGATTAGCTTTTTGACGCATTTTACTATATCTTTTTTACGTGAAAATATATTGTAGCTGTGGTTGACATTCGAACACACAGAAGCGACGATATTTTCATCGTTACTCATCACATCATCCCCCTTGAAAAGACCAGCGAGGCTTTTTCGCGAACAAATATCCGGGAAAGAGGAGCAAATGATAATTTCGGGACTGAGTGTCGGGTGGCGGGGAAACATTGCTGGGGCGTAAATCAATTAGACGGTGCGGACGTGTGAGCACTGGGTGTTGATACAATAACGCGGGGACGTGACGGGCACGAAAAGACCCGGGGAAAGGCGACTCTAGCAGCATGATAGAAGAGACCGGGGCTAATTGACACACGCTGCTTACAGCGTTGCGAGCTTATGGTAAAAAGTGATGGAACTCACGAAAAGTTTAGGATTTTTTTTACCCACAGACGAAGACCATGATGTGTACCAAATTCCAAATTGTTCCGTCTTGCGATAATGGAAATAAAAATAAAAATCTAAAATTACAAAAATGCCCCAGCTCCGTCCGATCTTGCAAAATTTGGCAAGATTCCTGCGGGTTCCCGCAAAAGTGACCAATAAACTATCTCGTCCCGGTGCGTATATTCTCTTGCGAATGTTACATGCACTGTAAAAAATATTCGTATGGAATTTAATGCACTTTAATGTACTTTAATGTACTGGATGTTTTTGTGCATAAAGTGGTATATTAAATGTCATGTACAATTGTGCTGAGAAATTAATGTGCAGTATATTAAAAAGTTTAGAAATACTTTACTTTAATTTCACTGTGAAAGTTCATTAATTTTTCATCACAATTGTATGTTAAATCTAATGTACCAGTCTTTGCATAGAAATGTCCAGCCCGGTGCATTAAAGTTACAATTTTTTTAAACAGTAAATGTACCAACAGCAATTCGCCCACTCCCGAGTTAGCTGGATAACATGACAAATGGCATTCGATCCAAGAATTAACACACCCCAGCGAAAACGCGAGGCTCTACAACTCTCCCTCGTTCGAAGTATCATTAGACACCAGTAGTTCCCGTACCATTTGTTATTAGTTCCCCGATACCATTCCCGAATGGTTCCCAATGCCGCAGCGATCTCGGGCTTAATGCGCTTAGTGTTAATTACCGTCAAAGCGCATTACCGATCGCAACAAAACCAGAGTTAATGGTATCTGTGCACGGCTGATATATACATCCGAGGTAGGCGTGTAGAACTCCCGGAGAAATAATTACTCCTGTGTGTAGATTGAATAATCCCCGTGCTCACATCCGGTCTTGCAAGGATTTCTTCTCAAACCTGATGTGGCCGGTCTCCGCTGGCAGCGAATAGTGCACACCGCTGGAGGTTGTGTATCTTGCACGGTATACTTTCCCCTCGCATAAGCAATTCGCGCAATTCTGCCGTTATACGCAAGTTCTATCAATCTCTCCATCTCCCCGCTACCGCTCCGCTGATAGAGTCCTGGGAGTGCTCCCGCGCCGGATTCAAAGGTTGCACATGCAGCGACAAAGTATCAAAACCTCCGGGCTGGACTTTGAGAGTCAACTGACTAATGGTGAGTTCGCCTAGGACTTTAGTGGGTTGGCATGCATAAAGAAGCAGCAGAAAATCTGACTCGGTATAATACCGAGGAAATGATGAAACTTCCGGGCGGGCTGGCGCTGTTGCATTAAACTGCGGCATGCAGCAGCAGCCCTGGATGCACTCTCCACTCTAGCCAGGCCGGTCCGTGCAAACGTGAGCCACGGGAACACACAGCGCGTTATACACGAACGTGAATCACATTGGGACGAAATTGAAACCGTTTTCTCGTTGTTTTCTCGACAGAATAACTCTCAGCCGGATGAACGTGATGATGCTGTAACCGCCGCCGGCGCGTATCTGTTAGTCGGGAGCGAAGGGAGCGAGTGAGGACGCCGAGGCTCGCAGGGAATTATTCCACGGGTTCGAGGAGGACGGCGTCGGGGTCGCGCATAGAAATGGCCTCGATGCTGGGAGACGGTACGGGCCCCGGGGGCCCGGGGCCCACGAGATGCCTGCTCCTCCTGCAGAGGTCCTTGGCCATACAACTTAGCCGCGGTCCACCCCCGCACGTTCTAAACGCCGGACAGCAGCACGAAACCACCAAGGAACATCCGGCCGACGAGATGTGGATGTACGACAAGGGCTACAATCTATTCCAGGTAAGACTTCTACTTTTTTTTTTCTTTCCCTTCGGCATCATAGAGATGTATATGATATCGCGAAGGGTTCCATTTTTCGTTCGTTTCCGGAATATATCTACATAATAACAAAGTTCATGTCGATTGGACACTCACGGATACTCACAAATGCTCACAAAACTTACAGATACTCACTGAACTCACAGCGACTCACACGGATGCTTGCAGCCACGGATACTTACGCATGCTCACACAGATACTCAAAAGGATATTCACAGATGCTCACAGAACTTACAGTTACTCACAAACACTAACAAGAATACTCAGTTATACTCACAAATATTCACAAATATTCACAAATATTCACAAATATTCACAAATATTCACAAACACTCACAAACACTCACAAATACTCACAAATACTCGCAAATACTCGCAAATACTCGCAAATACTCGCAAATGCTCGCAAATACTCGCAAATACTCGCAAATACTCGCAAATACTCGCAAATACTCGCAAATACTCGCAAATACTCGCAAATACTCGCAAATACTCGCAAATACTCGCAAATACTCACAAATACTCGCAAATACTCGCAAATACTCACAAACACTCACAAACACTCACAAATACTCACAAATACTCGCAAATACTTGAAAATACTCGCAAATACTCGCAAATACTCGCAAATACTCACAAATACTCGCAAAGCCAGCATTAGCGCTAGTGGAAATAAAGGTGTCACGCGGAAATTATTAGCGACAGTTTCGGGATAAAGATTTCAACGATGGAACATGAGAAAAAAAGCACCAACGCAGCGAACGTGGCGTTACCAGTTCTGCCATGTCACTGCCACTCGAGTGTCATGTGTCGTGTCAATCACGAATCGGGTTATCTCACGTTTGTGAAAGTCCGGAGTTCCGTCGGTACCGAAAAAAAGAAAATCATGAAATGCAGTTTCGATATTAAACTTAATCAGGCTACAAATGATAGATTGACAAGAAATGCCCGCTTATACGTGAGTATTTTCATAAACCGTAAATTCATTACAAAAAGTATAAAATACAAGCGAAATTCGAAACTTCGTTATTGCCTCGCTTGTTTTCGAATTTTTATTATATTCTTCCACCACGGACAAAAAAAAAGGATCAGAATTTAACCGCCCGTCTCTCCCAGCCCCCACAATTTTCAAAGCCAGTCCTTGAATACAGAAATCCGCGTCATGCGTCAAGCGGACAAAAAAGGTGCCTTGAAACACAAAACGAAAAAAAAAATGGACTCTGGCTTAATAAATATGTGTGTTCATTGACAATGCAATAATGCATCATCACGATCCGGAGCCGTTTTTACAACCGCATTGCGTAGCCCCGCTCATCTTTTTATCCCCGTCGGACTGTCCGATGGTATTCCGGGTATAACTACTCCGGTAATTTACAAGTGAACGACAAAAACACTCAATCGTTTCTCTCGTCTACCGGGATTTTTTTTGTTTGCCTCGTTCTCTCTCTCAGGGTCCGCTGCCGCCGACGCCGCACTTGCGTTCGCCAGTTCGTTTCTCTCTTCCGTCGAGTCGCAAGAGGCACTATCGTTAAACGAATCGCCGTGGCAACTGTACCGACGCCGACGATATTATGAAACCACGCCGGCAAGAGAGAAGTCGGCTTCCCGACGGCGTCGAGAGTCTTTCCGCGTGTTATTACGCGCCGAGGCTCTCGGGACGCATTAGTCGATCGGTAGTTTACGGCGCTCGCGCCACTGGGGTATACCGATACCCTTAGCACCGCGTTGAACCAGAGTAAACCGCGCGCCCGCGCGCGAGTCCGGTGGACGCGGTAACACGCGTGTCCGCTTATGATTGCTCCTGGCCCACACCGTTACACGCGAGCCGCGACCGGCAATGAAGTACAATGAGTTACGAGCAATTCAGCAAAAGCGAGGTCTCCCGGAACGTCGGACAAGTATTACTCCGCTCTTTCCTTCATCTCGTTCCTGCAGTTTTTCCTCCTCGGCGATACGGCCGGGGCAATATAGTTTGGACTGTCGGCGAACGCCGGAAGATCATTTACCTTCGGACACGACCGTGGTCGTCTGCGCTTCGTCTCTCACGGACGAGACCGTTTTCCCATTACTTAGGAGGTTGTTTTTCGGAGCCGCGACTGCGGACGATACCGACGGAGCATTTTTTGTTTTGTTTTCTTTTTCGAGGCTTTTATGATCTTTCGCCAAATCGGGTGGGGCGAGAAATTCGAAAGGGTATAACGGATGAATGTTAGTGAACAATTGTTCGGGAAATCGTGCCATGTCCTGCGGAATTCCATTACTTAGGAGATTGTTTTTCGGAGCTGCGACTGCGGACAATACCGACCGAGTTTTTGTTTTGTTTTTTTTTTTTAAGTCTTTTATGATACTTCGCGAAATTGGGTGGAGCGGGAAATTCGAAACGATATATCGGATGAATAATGCCGGGCGACAATTGTTCGGGAAATCTGGCCAAATCCTGCGGAATTCCATTACTTAGGAGATTGTTTGTCGGAGCTGCGACTGCGAATACCGACCGATTTTTTTTTAGCTTTTTTTTTTCGAGTCTTTTATGATCCTTCGCGAAATTGGGTGGAGCGGGAAATTCGAAACGATGTAATGGATGAATGATAGCGGATAGCATTTGATCGGGAAGTTGTGCCATATCCTCCGGCATACCAGACTGATATAGCCAATAGAATTCTTTTTTCGTCTTTTTCGGAGCCTCTTCTCTTCGCGCCTACTTTATCCTCTGGAGTGGGGTCAACGACGCTATTTTTGTCGGCACCTCGTGCCATCCTCCCAAAAATTGATCAATCGAAACTGGAGCGCGGCACGGCACTTTGTTAGTCCGGGATGCGATGAGCTGCCCCGATGAAGCGGGTCCTCGAGGAGCTGACACGGTGAGAGAAGCAAAGTGGCGGCTCGGAAGTGCGAGGTATCGGGTGAAGCGGCTGCCAGCGAAGAGGCCGCCGAAGAGAGGTGCTGAATCGTTCAATATTCATGACAATGGAACTCTCGCTCGCGTTCCCGTGCCCCCCCCCCCCCCCCCCCCGGAATAAATCGTCCCCGGTTTTTACTCCCGGGAGCAAAGACCTGCTCATTGCCAAAATTGCACATTGATCACGACGCCAAACTCGTAAATTTCGCATTTCGATAATTCAACGAGGCGAAGGATAATTTTTTTTTTTATTCTCCACAAATTCGTACCTCCGAGGAATTGCCGGCTACAAATCATGCGGCCGAGAATTATCGAATTATTTCGACACCGAATCGAATCGACGGCTTCGTCGCGAAACGCCGCGCTCGACACGTGCGATGATTCACCCGACTGTTCCTCGCCACCTGCCGATGATCGATTGCCATAGTTTAATAATTCAATCTTTCGCTCTTTAGTATTTGTTTTGTCAAGAATGTCTCGGGTGTTCGCCGGTCTCTCGTCGATTGTTTGGTTAAATACGGTAGAAAAAAAAATTCATAACAAATCATGCACAATAATAGATTAACGGTTAACTTAAACAACAACGGAGGTAAAAGACGAGTCTCGCGGAACGAGAGAACAGAAGTGAGACAAAAGACGGAACTCGTTCGGTCGAACGTCGAATGTTTAAGTCCCGTCTTCGAGTTAGCAATAAAATATAATGCCGTGTACAGTTACCTCGTATCTCCTTCTATCCCCGCGACCAAGCTCTTTCTCGTTTCTCCTTTCATGCTCGATAAACTTATGCGTCGTCCCGGGAATAAAGAAATCCATCGTGCCGGTGTGCACACACACGTGGTATCCGCCTGAGCCCGAGCGCATGCGCGCAACGATATTACGCGCCTAATAGTTACGCGTAATAAAGCGCTATCGGATACGGCGAAAATGAGAAAATACAACCGCCTCGCGAGTTTGCCAAAGCGTTTAAAATCGATCGCCCGGATATTTATCTATTTACAAAAAAAAAAAAAAGGATAAAAAATTAAATAAATAAAAATTAATAACACCAGCCGACGCTCGCGGTAAATACGAAATATCGGAACGATATTATTATACGAAGTTCGATATAACGTGCGAACCGGAGTGCGATAAAATATCAATTTATACGGCAACGACACCCTAGATAAATATAGGATTTTGTTACGGTCCCGATCGACTATAGCGTCGCCCCGACGTTGTCTAGCTTTTATTCACCCGACGAGTATGGCGTAATAATGCTATATATCTAGTATCTACACATATATATTTATATATGTGTATGTGTGTGTCGCTTGGCTGCGTGCGGAGTTTGGCAAATGCAATAAAGCGTTATCGCGATGCGGAAGGCCAGTCTACTCTCCCGCCTCGAGGCCGCGGGGTAGGAAAGCTCGCAAGTTTCCCGACGCACATATGTGTGTGTCTGTACGACTTGTGTAAGTATGTGTTTGCAATAACCCATTGCGTATACGTGCGCAGCATCGGAGGGTGGATGGATAGTTTGCTCGACTGCTTCGCAATCAGATAAGACTACTCGATCGATATCGTGTTAACGAGAAAGGCCTTATCTTCACGACACTATGCGCTGCAGCAGCACCGCGTATGTGTCAGATGTGCTGATTCTAGTATACGACGTTCTATACAGGGCGTAGCAGAATCTCGCCGAGATTATTCGCAAGTTCGTAACATCGACACTCGGTAAAATAGTTTTATTTTTATTTTTATTATACGAATCTGTATATTTTTTCAAGATAATTTTTATTCTCATGGGTCAGAAGGGTCACCAGCGAAACGTCACTTATTTAGCACTTAATCGAAAATCTATGAACTTTGGAAAAAAAATTTCAAACGCGAAGAGCGTTCATTTTTTCAATTGTAAAATTGACGAGAAACATTTTTAAAAAATATTTATATTCACAGCTCCTTCAACTCGTAATATCTTCGAAAATCTATGGGCACATCTTGACTTTATTTTATTTATGTATCCCTAATAATGTTATAATGTTATTTTAGGGAAAAAAATAATAAAGTGGTCCGGAAATATATATTTTTTTAAAATGGATGTTAAAATGCTATTGAATGTTAAAAGGGATTTTCACGCGGCACCATACGTAGCTGATGCTAATCGACGCAACTTTAAGCTCATGTATCTCAGAATCCAAGTGGAGAAAAAATTATTAGAAATTCTTAAAAAAAAAAACGTCATTCATTGCTTTATAACACTTGAGATCTTTAGTTCCGAGAGTAGAAAAGTCGCTGTGTGACGTATTATTTTAAACGTAGGAGCCTTTTTTTATCGTGCACCTCGCGTGTCTCTCGCGTATCTTTGCCTAACGCGCGTCAATTTTCTCTCGCGGAATAGGAAGGGAAGGGGAGTCGTCGATTGCCGCCCGGCATCGAAGCTCCTGCTCGTCTCATCTCGTTCCCGGCATTCGTCCGTTGACATTGCGCAGTGAAAAACGCCGGGGCACGCCTCGTTGCCTCTTCCTACGGTCACCCCTCGGCACTCACCTCCGCCTCTTTCCCATCGACGCCGACGTCGATCGTCGCTGTCGCGATTTCAATCGAATCGCGAACCGTACAGAGAAAGCGCGATCGCGCCCGCTCGTCCCATTCGCAGTCACTCGACGAATTATCGGAGACACACGTGTGTGCAAACGCCGCTCCGTCGACAATGAGATGATTGTCGAGCGTCGGGAGTTCGCCGATACGCGAAACCCGGCATTCACTCGGAAGTTGTCGGCAGTACCGCCGGCGACCGGTGAAGCGCGGTGCATGAGTCAGACACAAATGGGACGAGAGTCTCGTGATGTCTCCGATCGATCTCGCAATGACACTTCAGGAAATCGTTGCGGGCGCGAGGGCAACGAACGCTTTGCGAGCCAGATGAATGAGCAAAAATGTTCAATTTCTTACGAAAAAAAAGTATCCACGAAATGGCTATTTTTCACAACTACACCCAGAAGAATAATGTATTTGACGGCCACCGGTTATTCGGTCTAAGTAAAATATTTAATTGATTTGAATAAATATTTATTTCATTTACGTAACTATTTACTTAATTTAAATAAATATTTTACTTAATTTAAATAAATATTTTCCTTAAACCGAATAAACGGTGGCCGTCAAATAAATTTTTTTTGGGTGTACAATTTTGACATCTGTTCATCGACTTCGACTTGTCAATATGTAAAAAAAAAATAGGCACATGATATTAAAATATCACATATATTTACATATTAAAGATATTAAAAATGAGAATTTATGACTAAGTAAAAATATTTAAAAAAAAAAGTAAGAGAAATTTCTGGGCCATTTTTTTTTTTTTGAAAATGTGGTAATTCATTTGCCGTTAGGGTACACACTAAGGTTCCCATTTTCGAGGTTTACGGGTCACGCACCGTCATAAACTCTCGCGTTTCTAGCCGACTCACAGTTCATCAGACAAGCTCGCGCATACTCGTGGCGCATAACTCGTACAGTACATAAGCGATCGCGCTGCGAGTGCCTGGTTAGCGTGTTTCCTTGCACCAGAACGCAGAGCGTTCGTAGAAGCAGAAGAAGAAGAACAAGAAGAAAAAGAAGTTTGCTGATACAGCAGCGCAGTGCCGCAGCCTCTCCGCGTGTATGCATAAAGATAAGAGAGGCGTCTCCTCCTCGGAGGCGCGCGGAATTTCCTACGGAACACACCGTTCCCGGTGAGCAAAGTCTCTCTATGCACACGCTGAACAACAAACTGCACGGGCTAAGAGACCGATGCCTTCCAGCGCTCTTTATCTCGGTTTACCGTAAACCACGGGAGAACCGAGCCGAGTCAACAGTTCTCGGGGTAGTAATAAAAATCTGCAAAACAGCACGTACGCCATTGATGAATAGTTAATCCGAATGTGAGCAAACGAGTCTTTCCGCATCCATCGTGCCCAATGCAAGTTAAAAAAAAAAAAAAAAAAAAACAAAACATCACAAATTAATTCGACCTAATATGGACCGCCTACCAAAGAAACAACTCGAGAATGCACGCAGACCCAACTCAATGTCAACATAACGCACCGCCCTATCCCGTACCGATATTGGAGTCGACGATGGAATTTCACTTTTGTTTCTCGCGTCCGAGCCGAGAGAAAGGAGTGTGATACGTGGTCAATTAACAATATTCCGGAGGTTGAGACACCGAGCAGTAGGCAGAACGGCGTGTCACAGCCGATCCAAAGACAAGAAGAATTTGTCCAACGAAACCGGGGATTAAGTGACAAGCGAACCAGCGATTACGATCGTGTTGATTCAGTGAAAGGTGGATTAGCTATGATATTAATATACAATATCTATACCGTTTATTGCGCCTCCGGACCGGTGTGTCCGTTGCGAGAGGTTCTCCGTGAAAAAGGTGCAAATCGACAGGCGGTTTTCCTTCGCGGCACTTCTGCACCTAGCTCGTCGCGATAAAAAGCTCCTCCGCGAGAGTGACTTTCGACTCCGTGCGTAACGCGAACGGGCCGACCACGCGCCTCGTCGTCGTCCGGGACCAAAACCGCCGCTCAGTGACTTTCGCCCACGAACGGCGATGCAGTCAACGGTCGCAGTTTAAGAGCCCCGCGCGCGTCCAGTCCGCGTCTCCTAGGCGTATGCTGATTCCCGGGGACGAGGCCGCGGCGTCGCGCTGCGAAACCGCGACTCCGCGTCCTTTGGCTCCGCGACTGCTCTGCGGCCGCCGCGAGATAAGACCGGACGGGGAGGGAGCCCGTGTCCGTTCGCGCCCGCTGACCGTGCGCGGACTACGCGGGCTCCGCGATTGTCGCACTTTCACTCGTCCCCTTGCACGGTGCCAATAGCCCCGCGCAAAACCCGACGATATTCGATAATAAATATATCCACGCCGACCTCTGCCGCGACTCTCCCCCGCCCCGGACCAACGATAAAGTACCGCATACCGTAATTGCTACAACGGTCAAACAGTCGACTCTCGCCTGCAAATCGAATCTTTCTTAACGACCCTTTAGTCTCAGAACCGAAGCGAAATCTCGTTAAGATAGTGATGCATGTTTCAAATGATTCTGGTTCTTGACACTTTTTTGTTTCAATTTTTTTTTTTTACTCCGATGGTATGGTCGTATTGTGGCGTCGTGTGCGATAGATAGGAACGTGGACGCAGATAATGATTGTACTGTTCATATGTTTATTGGACGGAGGAGGAGAATTTCTGTCGGAGATAAAGTTTCTCAAAAAAAAGGTGAACGCTTGAGGGAGTCTCGATAGGGGGGGTAAAAAATGTCCCAACGATACGCGATTCGTAAAACCTGTTGTTTGCGTATGAATCGAATGGATAAATTGGAGTTTAATTAAAGTCACGAGAAAATAGATATTAGCCGCGGTTTCTGTGCCAACTTCTCACGCTGTGGCAGGGCGTTGAATGTTAAATCTATTTATAGTTAAAACGTAGATTTATAAGTATGTCTTGATAGAGCTTTTCCGCTTCGACGATTCCAATTTCTGCATACGAATTACATTCATTTCATTATTAAGTCGCGAAGCTTTACAATGTTCGTATCTGCAAAAATTTTTTTCCGATTACCCGCGTAGATAAAGCTGTCTTTACACCGAAAAAAAACAAAATTTGTTTCTATATACTTTGTAATAGGGCACGATTCGTGAAACCAGTTGTTTGCGAACGAATCGAATGATAAATTGGAGTTTATTAAAAGTCATCAGAAAATAGATATTGGCCGCGGTGTTAGTACAAAGTTCTCACGCTTTATCGGGGCGCTGAATGAAAAATCTATTTTTTATAAATAAAACGTAGAATTATAAATATCTCGCGATAAACCTTTTGCGCTTCGACGGTTCCAATTCCTGCATACGAATTACATTAATTTTATTATTACCTCCCGATTCTTGACAATTTTCGTATCATTAAAAAATGTTCTCCGTTAACCCGCGGAGATAAAGCTGGATTTGCACTGACAAAAAAAAATGTTGGTTTTATATCCTTTGTAATAGTTCCGCATACCTCTTCCGTTACCCCGATACGCTCCACGCGACGTACCGGGTATGTGAATAAAACCAGTAAATCGGTTACCGATATTGCTCTTCCATCAAGTATCGCATACGCGCTTGCCTTGATTTATTGGTATCGCGAGGAAACGACGACCAAAAGCAGGCGCCAGCATGCAACGCACGAGGCCTTCTTGAAAAAGGAAAAGAACGATCCTTTATCACATGGGACATAACGTATGCCCTCGGTGTATGTGTGTGTGTGTGTCTTTCGCGCCGGTGTAGCTCCTGGATGAAAGGGAAGTTGATCATGGCATTATTCGGAAACCAGTTGTTTCTGAATGAATCGAATGGCTAAATTGCAGGCTATTTAACCCTTCAAGTACCGGGAACTTTTTGCCGATCGCAAACGACCATGCATGCATTCTCTTAAGCACAAAATCGACACGGATGTTCGTAATAAATTTTCTTCTGCCTTATTGCAAAAACAACACTTCAAGATACGTCTATGAATTTTTACAGATTTTAGCACATATGTCAGTAAAACTAGTAAATCGGTTACCGATATTGCCCCTCCATCAAGTATCGCTTGCTTTGATTTGTCGGTATCGCGATGAAACGACGATCAAAAGCAGGAGACACCATGCAACGCGCGAGCTCTTCTTGGAAAAGGAAAGGAACGATCCTTCCACACATGGGACAAACGGATGTCCTCTGTGTGTGTGTGTATGTGTGTATGTGTGTCGTCGGTGCCAGTGAAGCTCCCGGATGAGAGGAAAGATGACGGTCGTGCCATTATCCGGAAACCAGTTGTTTCCGATTGAATCGAACAGCTAAATTGCAGCGTATTTAAAGTCTCGAGAAAATAGACCGGCTGCAGCGCAACGTTCTCACGCTTTATCGGGACCCTCAATGGAACATCTGTCTGCAATTAAAAAAGCAGATTTATAAATATCTCTCGATGCAGCTTTTCCGCTTCGACGGTTCCAATTTCTGCATACGAATTACATTAATTTTATTATCTCGTGTAATCAAAAAAAGTGTATCCGATAACCCGTACAGATAAAGCTGTCTCTGCACCGACAAAAATAAAAATATCATCCCAAGATTGGTTCCATACCCTTTGTAGTAATAGCTCCGCATTACCGGCTATGCCAATAAAACCAGTACATCGGTTACCGATATTGCTCCTCCATCAAGTATCGCATACGCGCTTGCTTTGATTTATCGGTATCGCGATGAAACGACGACCAAAAGCAGGGACCATCATGCAACGCGCGAGCCCTTCTTGAAAAAGGAAAGGAACGATCCTTTCGCACATGGGACATAACGTATGCCCTTCATGTGTGTGTGTGTATGCGTCGTCGGCGCCGGTGCAGCTCCTGGATGAGAGGGAAGATGATGGTCGTGCCTTTATCCGGCACCGATGGGCTCGCCTCCTGCGAGCCAAGGAAGGACGTCGACTCACCGTCGACTCGGTAAATCAACTCGATACCCATACATATCCATACGTGTCTATGTCTGCGTACATTCGCGCATCTACGCACGTATGTGAAGTGCCTGCGACGTAACGAGCGCGCTCGGTGTGCGTATCGGCGACCGTGCGGCTCTCCGCTGCAGTCGCATGCGTGCACCGAGTGGCCATGTGTGCATTCTGGCGTTAATGCCTCGGTGAGAACTCGTTTCTCCGTCTCGCGCTGCGAGAGACTCTCGAAGATCCCCCTCAACGCGTTTCGCGTACCTCGGCTCTCCGCGGCTTCTTCTTCTCCGTCCCACCCTTCCTTCCACGATCCTGTTCTATCGGTCGCGACGCCGATGTAGTAATTGCTTTAAAAAAAATCGTAACCGCCACCGCGCGAAGTCCGAGGCCGTCGGGAGGCGAAGGGGCTCTCGACGGTGCCGCCGCGAGTGCGGCATAGGATCGAGCACCCGAGAGACGAGTTTACGACGTTATTGAACGAGATGCCGGGGACGTTATACGTCAACCCTCCGTTCGGCGCTGTGTACCGGAAGTCGCTGACAATGTTTACGATATAACTTTACACCGAGCCTACGGGCGCTCGTGTGTGGTCCGGATCGTAATTATTCACGTGCGTTGGTATGATAAAAAGTGAAAACCGGAATAATAAACGTTCGACAATTATCGGGTTTTTTTTTTGGTCGTCGCTTTTTTTTTACGGATTTATAATTACACCTGCCCCGAGATATCTCGCGATTCGAAGATGGACGGTGTTGCGTGATAGAAAAAAATGTTTACACTTTTTTTATATGAAATCTAATTAAAAATTCTGATTAGTTGATTTTGAGGAAAAATCATCGCACAATTAAGATTCAGCTCGATTAGAAACGATAAATCGCAATATCGCGTCCTGCCCGATGCTCCATCATTTCAGTTACTTTCCAAGTTCCCAAGTTTCCGCCCTTCCAAACGTTATCGCAAAAGTGCATATTGATGAGAGCTCATGCTGCAAAAATGAATGCTGTCGAATCATGGTAAAAAAAAAGATTTATACTTTGTTTTAAATATAAAAAAACATATTAAAAAGCTCTGATTAGCAAATTTTTATGAAAATTCGTAAGAAGTATCGAGAATTTTTCGGAATTCAGTTTCAGCTCGATTAGCCACGATAGACCGAAAAATCGCATCCTGCCCGATGCTCCATCATTTCAGTTACTTTCCAAGTTCCCGCACCCAGGAAAAAAAATTATTTGACGGCCACAGTTTATTTGGTTTAAGTAAAACATTTATTTGATTTAAATAAATATTTATTTAAATTAAGTAAGTAGTTACCTAAATGAAATAAATATTTATTTAAATCCAATAAATATTTATTTAAATCAAACAAATATTTATTTAAATCAAACAAATATTTATTTAAATCAAACAAATATTTATTCAAATCAAACAAATATTTATTTAAATCAAACAAATACTTATTTAAACCAAATAAACGGTGGCCGTCAAATAAATTTTTTTCTGTGTGCAAGTCTGCCCTTCCGTCCGTCCTCGCAAAAGTGCGTGTCGATGTAACCCGGTGCAACGGATCCGTTCTCGCCCAGCGTCGAAGCAGACGCGGAAGGCATCTCGTCGGAACTCGCGTGGATGCCTTTCCTCGCAGAAGTGTCCAGGCCCAATGGTCAGACGTAGACGCGGCGGAGCGCGCTGGAGCAGATGCGGCCGCATCACTAGCGGCGAGAGCCGCCCGCGCCGCAGTACAGCTGCAGTATGAAATGCAGTATGGAAGAGACCGTAAAAGTAGGTACGTGGCGCGCGTACACGGACGAGCCGCGGTTCGCCGCTCGAGCCAGGGCGGACGCGCACGCTCTGCCCACGTCGTGCGGATACTGCAGCATCGAGCGCGTCCGACGCGTCCGAGCGCTCGGCCATTCGCCGTATTAGCATATAAATTATGTTATCGTGATTTATGCTCGGGGCACTAGCACTGTGCGTACTTACGTACGTACGCGTACGCAGGTACGGGCGTTTATGTGCAGGCGAGCGAGCGAACAAGTTCGAGGCAAACGGTTCTCTACGCGCACGGGGGTTGTCGTTGATTAAAGTTGGTTCGTTCGTTTCGTTCGTACGCGTTCACGCACCGACGAGAGATAGGAAACGAGAAGTGCATTATACGCGATACTTGCCCCGGAGGCTGCCGAACGGCAATGACGGATAGCGGCTACGGGAATTCGCGAACTTAACTATCGACTAGGCTTTATCATATCTGCTCGCTTAGCGTACCCTATCGCTCTGAGATACCATTGTAACTGACCTCGTTACTCGAACAAGTGCTCGGGTCTACGGCGATACCGGCCGCTGGAAGCGTATCTTTGCGGAGATTTTTTTTTCAATAATTTGCGGGTGAATAGAAAATATTTCTTGTCCAAGAGTTGTTTTTCTTTTTTTTTTTCAATAAAGTTATCGAGCGGAAGATTTTCGTTTTACGTTAAGATCTAGTGATACTTTCCGTAAAAAAAAATTTATATATCTATTATTTACTTCACAGATAAATTGCCGCTGGTTCCCGGTTAGTTAACCATTTTTTTATTAAATGGATGAAGAGGCAAAATGAAAATGAATGAAAAAAAAATTAATTCCATGTATAAGATTTTTTTTGTGAAATGATTCAAGGAAAACTACAAACCGATTATTCACTTCACAGATAAATTGCCGTTGGTAAAATACCGTCCGCGATTCACCAACCAATTTTTGATTAAATGAATGAAGTGAGAGATGAATGAAAAAAAAATTAATTCCATGCTACAGATTTTTTGATTTTCAATGAGATGATTGAAAAAAAAACTTTCTTATTGGGTGAAAATTCATTGATATTTTTCGTAAAAAAAAAAATTTATAAACCTATTATTAATTTCACAGATAAATTCCCGCGGGTAAAATTCCGTCCGCGCTTGATTAACCGATTTCGTACCGTGCTAAATAGTTGGTAAGTATAATCGTAAACCGATTATATTTACCAACTCGCCTCACCACCCGCGATGAGAAATTAACAGAAGGGCGGGGGGGGGGGGGGGGGGGAGGGGGGAAGAACTTTCGCGAGATAGCCGAAGCTTCGGCCGCGTCGGTTTTCCACATTTCTCTCATTCCCGATTGCCCGTTCTCTCGCACGAGACTCTAAAGGGTAATCGCGCCCGTCGGAGTACGCCGCGAGAATATTGCATAATAATTAGCGGGTATGGAACGACCGTACAGCGCTCTCTTGTGCATACCCTCCGCGTGGCCGCCAATAATCGCGGCATATTCTCCACACTCAACTCGTACACTGGTGCACTGTACTTGGTGGCTCCGGGCGGTCGCTGCAAGTTCATTGCCAGCCCGTGTGCGGTGAGGAAATGATTCTTGTATGCTCGCACAAGGAACGTTACGTGCTCGGAGAACAGTCGAGCGATTCGCGCTACCATAAACCCCCGAGCACGACTCTCCCTTTTTCATTTTTTTTTTTAGATTTCTTTTCCTCGTTCCCTCTCGCTTCTTCTCCCGTTCGGCGTACGCTTTGTTTTCTCTGCGTTGAGCACCGCAGCGGCACGGACAGAACAGCCCCGATCCGAAGTCTCGAGTGAAGCAGTCGATAAAAGCTGCTTCCAAAAATAAACTGTGCGACTCGCCGCGTATCCGGTATTGTCGGAAGCGAGCCCGCGAACATTTCGTGAAAGCTCAAGCACCGCGAACTCCTCGAATAACCCCGAAGGGCCCTCGAACGAGACTTTGGCTTATCGATCGTCAAGCATACGCCGAATGTGCTCGTGCTGCTGTTTGCGTCTTCCCCTCGCTGCTCAGCCGGCCTGTGCGGCTGCTACTGACAAGTTTGAAATATACTTTCTCGCACCCCTTGGCGTATTTCGCATCTCGTCGAATAAATTCGCGTCTCTCTCCGGCTTCGCAGAGGAGCCAATAAAGTGGGACTCCGGAGGATCGCGCGAGCGATGGCTCTCGTGCCATTGAGTCTCAATCGAAACGGATTCGAGGCGGTCGGAGCCGGAATAGTCCTCGTGAATTCCGCCGCTGGTCCTTTCGTGGAAAATGACGCTTCGCGTGGGTCGGCAGAAGCTGGAATTCGCGCTGGCCGTAAGAAAATAATAAATGGTCTCGTGCGAGAGGCGGGAGAATCCGATGGAATGGTCGACGGACGGCGGTAAATAATTGGGTTTCTCCGGAGGGATGGAGAAGTTTTTGGAGCACGTGGGTAGGATCAAAAGTAATTAAAGGACCTTCGGTATATGCGTTCGTTAGTTGGTTTCTTTCTCGTGTTGCTTGTACGTGCTTGGAGAGATAACCGTCGAGGTGTGTCTCGGCGGGAAAAGGTTTTTCATCGAATCCGCAGGAAAGAGGGTGGTGGTGGGGAAAAAAGATGGATTAATCAAAAGTCGCGTTGAATAAACGCTCAAAGCTGTTACTTGGTTGGTACGATTAAAGCATTGTTTTGTTAAGGGAGTCCTTGCGAATTGTGTTCACTTCGTATAAGTTTCAGAGAAGTGAGAGGGAATTGCAAACACTTCTAAAAGGTGCTGAAAAAATTAATTTTGCATTATAATAATTCCAAAATGGTATTGACAAATTGATGAAAAAAAAATTGTGCAACGAATCTCACGGAAACCTTTTTTTGTGGAAATGATTCGTTCATTTTTCTGAACAGCGCCTTGGTTAATCCAGCCATTTATTTTTCTCAGTCTAAGAATTCGGTACGTTTATGAAACTTGGAAGCTACCGAGGGATAATCTCGGCTTATGAAGGGATACGATTTGTCATATCACCCGATCGGCCTTATCGTCAAAGATTACGCTATATGCCGAGACACATACGGCAACCGCGAAGGATCGGTCGAAACAGCTGCGAAGTGCGTACGTCTCGAACCGCGGCTAACGATAATCCGCTATATATCTCGCTCCACTTCGGTGATCGATCAACCCTGACAGAACGGTGATTGTTCTCATTGCTAAACGACCCTTCTTTTTATTCGTCTCTGCAGCTGACTATGCAGCTCGCCAAATCACTTACGCTGTTTTCTCGGTTTTTGGTCTAATCCACAGGAAAGAGAGTGGAGGGTCAGAATTCGGTACGGTCATGAAGCCTCGAAGCTAAAGGTAAAGGTAAAGTTGTGCTTGGTGCTGGCTCCGAACGGCGCACAGTGGCGACTTTGTGTCATACAGTCACGTACTAATGTGCCTATTTTACGATTGCGTTGAATTATGAAGATTGCTAAAGTCTGGACCAACAGTTGTTAAGGTGAGTTGCGAACCTGGAAGCTATTGAGGGATAGTTTCGGTTTGTCGGAGGATACGATTGGTCATATCACCAGATCGGTCGTATCACCCCGATTGACGCTATATGTCGAGACACATATGGCAACCGCGAAGGATCGATCTAAACAACTCCAAAGTATGTGCGTCTCGAACGACGGCCAACTACAACCGACTATATCTCGCTCCACTTCGGTGATCGATCAACGTTGGCAGAACGCAGACTGTACCCATTGCTAAACGACCCTTCTTTTTATTCGTATCTGCAGCCTAGACCATGCATCGCTAAATCACCTACGCATTTCTCGCGGTATCGCCCCAGGTGTTGGCGCGTATCGAACGCACTGCCATTTTCTCCCGGTGGAAAATAATCTTGTCATGAACATATGGTGCGATATCGACGGATCGATCGAGTACCCGGGGAAGTCTGTGTACACGCCCTGGGATTGAGCCAATTAATCTACGTGGCTAAATCAATTTATGATTGCGCACCGAGAGGAGAGAGAATATAGTTATAAACCGCGCGAGGTTGTTATTTTAAAATTGATTTAGAGCTTCTGAAAGGCCGCACCCACGTAGTTGCCCAGGATTCGAAGGGAAAAACTTAAAAAATAAAAAAGAATGAAAGTTACAAAAATTTTCACATGATGAGGTAACTGGCAATTGAAGAGCAGATGTTCCGATACATTACACCCAGAAAAAAAATTTATTTGACGGCCACCGTTTATTTGGTTTAAGTAAAATATTTATTTGATTTAAATAAATATTTATTTATATTAAGTAAATAGTTACTTGAATGAAATAAATATTTATTTAAATCAAATAAATATTTTACTTAAACCAAGTAAACGGTGGCCGTCAAGTAAATTATTTTTCTGGGTGTATTCTGTATGACGCCCGAGTAAAAAAAAAATCTTAAATCAGCAAAGTCAACACAGCCAAGATCCAACTTTCGACATTGTAAGCATTAAGATTGAACAATTTCACCCACACTGCTTATGAATAAATCGCTTACTTCTCGAAGGAAACGAAGAGATGAAGAGCTTTCTGAGGGGTTTCGTCAAAAATCGATTCTCACCCGACCCGGTGCTAATTCCACGCTTCGGCAGAGACCGAGAGCCTCGGGCTTGCGTAACAAACGCGGGGTCGAGGTTCTCGAGAAGCTGGGGGGAATAGAAAAGTTTCACGCCGAACGCCGAGGAAAGTGTCCGTCGGATCATTCTGCGAGGGTATGGCAGTGCGAGCCTCGGGACTTTTACCCTTGTGGGTGCCGCGACCACGGACCATAATGCCAATCGTAAACGGGCCGAGGGGTGGAAACGTCCCGACGACCTCAACGTGGGACCCGCTCGCTCACTGGCAAGAAACTTGGCCACCCCGTCGCAACGAGACAGGGTCACGGAGGTTCCCCAGCTTGCTTCGGGTGTCCCTGCCCAGCCCCGTCGTCACAGCTTCCTTGTCCCCGCTAAACAGCCCCAGAGGGGCAAACACTTAGCTCTGCCATCATATTTCACGAGGTAATTCTGTGAGATTCAACTGCGGCTCTCTCAGCGCCGTAAAATCTCGCCTCTTCCAAGACGCCACCGAAATCACCGTTTTCTCACGCTCGGAGAAAGCGGAAGAACGTGGAATACGATAAAATATAATACGAAGCGGCAGACTACATAGAGACGTTACGTGATGAGAGTTAGGAACAAAACTGGTCCGAAGAATTCGCCTCTTTCGCTTCACATCGTACCAGTTTATATTTACAAAGGCACCACGACAGGATTTTTATATTTTGTGAACTAAAAATTCACCGCCAACTTTCGAACATGAAGTTTTTATTTAGCAAACAGGGATCGCGTGAATATTTACCGATAAAGCAGCGAAACAAAAAAGGCATAAGGGTGGATTTTTCTGTTGCAGAGCTTTTTGGAAGGGAATTCAAAGTGCTGGTGGAACGCCGCCCTGGTCGACGCGACGCGTCAACTGAGGTATAAGGGGCACGTATCGCCCGGAGTACTAATGGTCGGTGGACCACCCTGTGCCCTGGAGGTTATCAGGGCTGCCTGGTCCCGGAACGTCCTCAGACCGCCTGCCGACCACGCCATCACCTGTCTCGGTAAGTTAGATTACAATTTTCCATTTAAAAATATGCCAAATCGGTCAACTCCATAAGCTCGTAAGCTCGTACGCTTATGCCGTGTACGGTAACACTCTACGATGACTATTTAAATCCCGTACGACAGGAAGTACCAAATCTGTTAACTCCGTCGATAATTCAGGAATTTACCTGTGTCCCAATTACACCATGCAGATGTGAACGCATGAATATCAATAATGTCTCAATGGAGTGAAACGTAAACTTCCGTACTCTTATGCCGTGTACGCTAACACTCTGCGATGACTATTTAAATCCCGTACAAAAAGAGTACAAAATCGGTTAATTCGGTCGATACTGCAGGAACTTATCTATGCCCCAATTACACTATGCAGATGTTGTTGGTGCACGAATATCGATAATGTCTCAATGGAGTAAAACGTAAACTCTCGTACTCTTATACCGTGTACGACAACACTCCTCGACAACTATTTAAATCCCGTACGAAGAGAAGTACTAAATCGGTTAACTCGGTCGATAACTCAGGACTTTACTTGTGCCCCAATTACACCATGCAGACATTGTGGTTGCATGAATATCGATAACGTCTCAATGGAGTCAAAAGTAAACTCTCGTATTCTAATGCCCTATACGGTAACATGCCGCGATGACAATTTAAACCCCGTACGAAAAGAGTACCAAATCGGTTAACTCGGTCGATGCTGCAGGAACTTATCTATGCCCCAATTACACTATGCAGATGTTGTGGGCGCATGAATATCGATAATGTCTCAATGGAGTGAAACGTAAGCTCGTACTCTTATGCCGTGTACGGTAACACTCCGCGACGATTATTTAAATCCCGTACGACCAAGCACAACCCTTATCGTCCCTTATCTCCGCATGCCACGGTTTCCACGCACTTTATCGCCGATGTCGCTTACACACGGCGCATACGAGAGTTCCAGCGCGATCGCCGCGCCGAGATTCCCCCGTTCCTCGTGTACGTACTACCCATACACTCGGCGATTATTAGATACCCGGGAGAGTGAGAAAACAGCGACGATTCCTCCCGCCGCTGACGCTGCCTCGCACCGGCCATTATATTAGCTCGCGCGTACGCCTTCGCGCCTACGCAGAAACGCGAAAACGTTGTCGCTTATCAGGTAGCCCGAAGCACGGATCGTCGACTCCCATGGCACCCGTTAGGCTCTCCTCTCTTTATCTGCCCTTTCCGTTTTGCCTTCTTCTTCGTATTCTCGGAAGGAGGAATGAAGAAACAGAAGGAAGGCGAAGGAGTCTCTTCTTATTCCTTCTGCGGTTCTTCGTTTATCCTAGTTAGTACGCTTCGGTCGCGCCCACGCACCTCAAGAGATTCGTTCTTCGGCTCGGCAGCATCGAGCATCGACTTTTCGCTTTTCCATCTCCGTTGGACGCGCCTGGCTTCCTCATGCACGATACAGCCGCGGGGAACCGTTTTTCACCGTTCGTACGACTCACTCATCCTCGAGCTCCGCGTAACTCTCTTTCGCCTCTCATCTGGTTTTTCTTCAATTACACTGAGAGAAGGATCTGATAGAAATTACCATAAATCTGGTAAAATCTGATGGAACTTTTAGGTATATGGGAACTACAGTGACGTCCCGGAAAACATTCGTATTAAACTTAACGCTTTATAAGTCACACCTCTATCCCCACTCTTAGGCGTTAGTTCCGTTTCGGTACGGTTTCGGGCGGTGTGATTTATAAAGGGTTAACGCCTTTCTGGAAGAACTTTCTTCCAGAAAATATGGTAATTTTCACTATTGCAGATATTACTCGAATATCCCGTAATTGTTGCCAGAATATAAGTTCTTACTAGAAAATATAGTAATTGGAGCCCTCGCGATCCCGAACCGTTTGTTTTAGCTTTATAGGCATATTATGTCGATCCATTTTATTTTTATATATGCATACATAAAGAAAAATTTTATTGACGAAATCCTCAGTCTTAGTAAATCCACGAAATTGAGAGTCAAATGCGCAAAAATTTTCCTACCCTCCTTCTAGGGAAAATTACCACATCGGTTGGTTCGGTCGAAATTTGTCATATGGGTTGGTAGTTTTCCGAGATCCTTTTCTCAGTGTACACTTGGAGATAATCCACGGCTATGGGCGCGTTATAAACAGTAAAAAAAGTTTGTCCAATTTACAACAACTGATTGTCCGCGCACGTCCACAATTTCGTATTTATTAATTTTCTAGTATTCCAAACAAAAGCACAAACTAAAATTGTTAATTGCACGAGAAATAGAAGGGCAGGTTTGTAATATTCAAACCTGAACAAACTCATTTGTCACTTGTTCAACAAAATAATTTTTACTGAACTTCGTATTCCGATTTTGCGAAATGATTTTTTACTGTCCACTTCCGGCGTTGACTCGCCTCGCCACGATCCCATCTCGAATGGAGAACGCTCGTCCTTTTCACCCCGCTGCTTGTTCCTTTCTGCCCTCCGATGTTCCCCAGCACCACCGGCGGAACGTCCGCGATACGTTAATCGCGCGCATTTATCACGATCGACGTCCATCCGGCTCGGGATTCAGCTTATCGGGAACTCGGGTGCGTGAGTTTGAATCGAGAATTGCCGAAGGGGTGTGTCTCTCGAGCGTCACGATTTTATGCCGGTTCGCGGTACGCACCGTATATAATACCCCCGGACAATGTTATGCAGTACTATAAAGTCGAGAGACTTCCCGTGCGAGATACGTAATTGGTCGGCTGTCCGCTCGCGCCAACGGACAAGCACCTTAACTCATCGGGCCGGCTCTTTATAATACTCGCATACCGCTATTATAATACCTAACGTTTCTTCGCCGGGCCTGTGGGATACCATCGCCTTCGGGTCCCCGCTGACCGTTTTCTCGTCTTCCGGTTCGTTCGCTCCCAGCCCGGCAGCTTCTGCTACTCGAACGATCCTCTCGCGCATTCTCCCCTTTCCACCGTTCTTCATCACCTCGTAACGTTGCAACACGCCCGCATCTCCAAATTTATCGTCCTCCCGACGTCCGGTCGCACTCCCGTCGAACGCCATATAAACTCACCATCGTCGTCAAATTCCTTCCTGAAAGCCTCCGGAATTTCTTCGCCTTGTCTCGCCTCACACGCTTTGCGCGTGCGCGCGACTGCGTTGTTCTTCGAATCGCGTATCTTCGCCTTTCGGAGGTCAAGAAACTTTACGACTAACGGGACATTCAATGTATATGTATACTTATTTTTTACATTGTTGACCTCGTCGCATGTGGCTTAACAATGATTGGTAAACAATGAGGTGTTAGGGATTTTTTTTTTTAATTCAGAAAGTGCTACAAAGTATTCAAATCGATTAATCGCGCGATTAATATGGACACGCCCGACGCGATCGGAGTAATATCTTTGGTAATGTAAACACACGGTACACGAGGAATGTGTACACCTCTCGCATGCTAAGTCGGTCGTGCGAGCGCGGACAAGCGAGGGTGCGAGAATGAGAGAAACAGCTAGAGAAGGAATAATGTATTGAACCAGCCGCGATAAATCACGGTGCCGCGCGAGCGCGACAGTAGCTGCATTCCCGCGAGATTGATTAAGTCGGCAAGCTCGTCGCGAGGGGGTTTCGCGGGGGAGGGGGGAGGGGAGGAAGAGAACTGGCGACAACGACTTCGCGTTTCCGTGCATAATAGTAGCGCGAGATCGCACCTGGGAGTCTTATCTCGGCACCTCTGGACCACGAGCGCTGTTACAATGATAATAGCGCACGTAATAGTACAGCGCGGGCGGGTGAACAAGCAATGGGCGAACGAACGAGTATTACAGCCCCTTCGCGCAAGACCATTATCACAGTCCAACATTATCATCTTTCAGTTATTGTTACTATTGTTATCGCTCAGGCTCGCTACCGGGCGAACCGATTCGACTTTGGGGTGACATAACCGGTCGAGTGATAGGGAAGACAACCCAATCGCGTACCCCTTCCCAAAAGGTTCAGAGTTACAAGACTCCCTAAGAATCACAGCTTTATGAAGTAAGCCATTTTTTGTTTTTTCATTTTTTCCGTCAAATATTTGGAAGTTTGTGAACATAAGAAACAACCGATGGAAGGAAAGCTTCCAGACAGTACAGCGTGGACGAGTGAACAAGCAATGAGCGGACAAACGAGTATTACAGCCGCTTCGCGCAAGACCGTTATCACCGTACAACATTATCATTTTTCAGTTATTGTTACTATCGTTATCGCTGAGGCTCGCTACCGGGCGAACCGAATCGACTTTGGGGTGACATAGCCGGTCGGGTGATATGACTGATAGTCATATCTCTCTGCAAGGTCAGCCAATCGCAATACCCATTCACAAAAGATCCAGATTTACGAGCCCGCCTAAGAACCACAGTATTATGAAGGAAGCCATTTTTTTATTAAAAAAAATTTTTTCCCATGAAATATTTGGTAGTTTGTGAGCCTAAGACACAATCGATGGATCGAAAGCTTCCAAACACAAATGCAGAAGTACAACGCGCGCGGATGAACAAGTAATTGGCGAACGAACGAATATTAAAGCCCCTTCACTCAGAAAACAAATTTATTTGACGGCCACCGTTTATTAAGATTAAGTAAAATATTTATTTGATTTAAATAAATATTTATTTCATTTAAGTAACCATTTACTTCATTTAAATAAATATTTATTTAAATCAAATAAATATTTTACTTAATCTTAATAAACGGTGGCCGTCAAATAATTTTTTTTTCTGGGTGTTCGCGCAAAACCATTATCATCTTCCAGTTATTGTTATTATCGTTATCGCTCAGGCTCGCAATGTATTTATTTGTTTTTTAATTTTTGCTATAAAATATTTGGCGATCTGAGAAACAACCGATGGAACGACAGCTACATCGTAACATCTCGGATCAATTGCCTCCTTACAAGCCTCCCTAGACAAGAATCATTGCCGCACCGACGAGAGCATCATGAACGAACGATCCCTCGCGATGTTCCGGAAGAGTCGTTATATTATATTATCCAGCTCGGAGGCAAGTGCCCCTCAGGATACTCTTAAGGACGTTCCCCGGGACTCTCGCGCTCCTCCGTTGCCCTCAGGATTCCTCCGGATGCTTTTTGATATCTGGACGAGCCGTTCACTGTTCGCACGCGCTCTCCCGGTCTCCCGCGATCCTCGTAAAGATAACGCCGACCCGGTGGGTTTCGCGATGGCCACGGGCACTTGAGAAGCCCGACTGGACGAGGCCCAGCTTCGAAAGAGATCCTCCATACGTGTTCTCCCGCACGAACGCAACCACTCCGGTCTTCGAATTCTCTGTCCTTCGCGTTCCCGACCAGAGCCCAGGCTCGCCGGCCTGACGCTGCCGATGCTGCAGCTCCTCTGTCTTCTCCTCCTCTAAAAATCCCCCTGCTCGTATCAGCAGCCGAGGCAGCGGAGGCTCTCACGGTCCTCGATTCGACGCGACGCGTTCCTCATCTCGCTGTGCAACTAAATGTACTTAAAGTTTAGAATGGACGGAGGATTTAACCGCGGTACATTACACTGTAACGAGGGTACATAACAACGGGCAAACCGCTTGGCGCGATTTCTTTCGGGTCACTCTTACACATACATCCAGTAACTCTTCCTCGTCTCTTCGCGCATACATCGAAGACGGGAAGGTGTACAATGCGGAAAATAAGAGATTGCCCGGTTCGTTGTTCCTTTAGAAATCTCACCGGCAATATTGCTTGGATATATGCTCCATCGCATAATACCCATGGTATAAAGGATACTTACGGCCACGGGTGTATACCGGTGCCGAGATATGCGTTTACGAAGAGAAGCGAACGAGAGACAGCGCAGATAAACTGTCGAGGATAAATTTACGAGACGCTAAGAGTGTTTAGACACGTTGGGTACTTCGTGAACGTCAAACGCTCCACTCATATCCTTGATATATCTCTGATTCCCGGGGAGAGATACAAACAAGCCACGCGGCGTCAGTTCATGATTCTGCTACTGGCCTCCGGGGCTGGGCACTCGTCCTCGAAACAAATCTCAGCTCTCACGCTCCCTCGTGTGTGCGTTCGTGTTATGCTTATTCTCTCCGCGATATAAAATTCACCGTATCTAACGTCATATTATTAAATTATACAACGAAAAATGATTTTTTTCGAAGATAAAGAAGACTGTGACATATTGTCATTGTTTTTAGAAGGAGGATACAAGATATCCTAATTACACTTCCTATTGTTATTATCATAATTATTGTTGTCGTTGTTTCGTACGCTTGCGACCGGTCCTTTGTCAGAGGTGAACATTCCGAGAATCAAACGACTTCACTGTATCTAACGTCATGTTACTGAATTACAACGAAAAATGATTTTATTAAAAGATAAAGCAGACTGTGATAAATTGTCATTATTTTTAGAAAGAGGATACAAGATATCCTAATTACACTTGATATTGTTATTATTTTAATTAGTGGTGTTATTATCATTATTATTATTGTCGTTGTTTCGTACGCTTGCGACCGGTCCTTTGTCAGGGGTGAAAATTCCAAGAATCAAACGACCTCACTGGATCTAACGTCATATTATTGAATTACAACGAAAAATGATTTTATTAAAACATAAGCCAGACTGTGACAAATTGTCATTATTTTTAGAAGGACGATACAAGATATCCTAATTATACTTTCTATTATTATTATTGTTGTTGTTGTTGCTTTAGTCGTTCTGTTGTACGCTTGCGACCGGTCCTTTGTCGGAGGTGTAAATGCCGTGAATCAAACGACGATAAAGGATTCTACTTTATTCCATTACCGAGCCGCGAGTTTCGCCCGGGGGAGAAATAAACGACCCTAGCGAAGAAATCGAAGAGAAGACGCGAAATGAGACTCTCACGATCATCTCAAACGTTTACCAATCCGCCACGCATAGGGCAAATCGTTGATGGACCTTTAAAGGCTCGAAAAAATGATAGATTACCAGTTATCACTCTTACGTCTGTGCCTCCGGGTAAAATTCGCTTCATAGATCATTGGAAGGGTGCAAAAAGTGCTAAATCCTGAACCGCCGAGGCTATGATACGTTGCCAATTTTTATGAATTTTTTTTACAATTTTTTCCCCACCCCTTTTGCTCCAAGGGAAAATGTTATTCGTTCACATTAATGAAGTGTGCCATGCGGCACCGTGTCCGGGAGAGTTAATGGAGATGTCACGGAACGTTCGACCGGAGGGGATGACGATTCTTCGAGTCCTACTGCCGTACGTTTATTCACCGTCAGAGGTGAAAGATAAATCGGAAAGATCAACGAGAAGGTGAATTAAAAAAATCTTCGAGTTGTAAAGTCCCTCCCGGTCTGAAGAAGCGGCGTGCCCATTGATGGACCTTTAAAGGCTCGGAAAAAAATGGATAGATAACCAGTTATCACTCTTACTTCTATGCCTCTTGGTCAAATGTGCTTCATAGGTCATTGGAAGGGTGCAAAAAGTACCAAACTCTAAACGGGGTAACCATAATGCGTTGCCAATTTTTTTTTAATTTATAAAAAAAATATTTCCCCACCCCTTTTCCCCCAAGGCGAAATGTTATTCCTTCACATTAATGAGGTACGCCATGCGGCACCGTGTCTGGGAGAGTTAATGGAGATATCACGGAACGTTCGACCAGGGGGAATGACGATTCTTCGAGTCCTACTGCCGTACGTATATTCACCGTCAGAGGTGAACGAAAAATCGGAAAGATCAACGAGAACGTGAATAAAAAAATCTTCGGGTTTTAAAGTCCCCTCCGGGGCTGAAGAAGTGGCGTATCAGCGGAGAAGGATAGAAGAGTCGAATCTCTACCCGCGTCCTCGAAATGAGAGTCTCTCACGCTCGTCCTCCGCGCATATCCGCTCGGCAACAACACATGGGCGATAAACGTGTATGCACGTATATGCTCGGGTCGTCGTTGCTAGACAGCGATTTTCCCATCTCGCGTCTCGAGGATAAAAGGAGCAATGCGAAACCGAAGACGACGACAACGATGTCGGCAAACGGTGATGGCGGTGGTAAAGTCGGAGCCTCCGGGGAAACCGATGAGCGCTGCGGTGTCTCTCTTTTCATCGGCTGCCCGAGTGCAGCTCAGAGATCCGCCGCACTTTTCTTATTTTTTTTATTCCTTCTCATCCTCCGGCGGTCGTACAGGCAGTATAGAGTCGTGCGCGGCTCGCGCATCGCATACACATCGTGATGGGGGGGAAGCCATGCAAATTGCCGTGACTCGCCCGACAAGGGATCTCCTCTCTTTCGCGTCTTTCGCGGATGCTTTCTTAACACCCATGGAACTTACACGCGGTGGATATGCATCTTCTGCTTTAGTTCGCTGGAGCACCTTTCCACCTCTGTGTGCACCGCATCGGGCATCGATGAGAGGCGACGATTGGTACGTTGGTTCAGGGTGACGTTATAGGTCGGGCGTTTGGTCCATTGAGTTGAGCGCTAACTGGAGCTAGAAGTTTTCAGCCCACAGATTGGTTGAAAATCGGACCGCCATAAAGTGCCATAAAGTGCCCTGTGGCGGGACGATTCTCCACTATTCTGCCAAGAACTCACTCTTGTCTCGCGTCGGAAAATATGCCGTGACTCGCCCGACAAGGGATCTCTCTTTCGCGGATGCTTTCTTAACACCCATGAAATTTGCACGTGGTGGATATGCATCTTTTGCTTTAGTTCCCTGAAGCACCTTTCCGCCTCGGTGTGAACCGCATCGGACATTGATGAGAGACGACGATTGATACGTTGGTTCAGGGTGACGTTATAGGTCGGGCGATTAGTCCAGTGGGTTGAGCGATAACTAGAACTAGAATTTTTCAGCCCACAGATTGGTTGAAAATCCAACCGCCACCAAGTGCCCTGTGGCGGAACGACTCTCCATTATTCTGCCAGGTACTCACTCTTGGCTCGGGTCGGAAAAATATGCCGTGACTCGCCCGACAAGAGATCTCTCTTTCGCGGATGTTTTCTTAACACCCATGGAACTTACACCCAGAGGATATGCATCTTCTACTTTACTTCGCTGGAGCACCTTTCCGCCTCGGTGTGAACCGCATCGGGCATCGATGAGAGACGACGATTGATACGTTGGTTCAGGGTGACGTTATAGGTCGGGCGATTAGTCCAGTGAGTTGAGCGATAACTGGAGCTAAGATTTTTCAGCCCACAGATTGGTTGAAAGTCGGACCGCCAGAAAGTGCCCTATGGCGGAATCGACGTTCCCCTTTCGGTCTGGGACTCACTCTCGTCTCTGATCGGAAAATATGCACGTGTTCTTCGCTAAGTGCCGCTGACTGCAGGATCGAGCGCGGGGGGTCCCCGTTGGGGCCCCCGAGGAGATCCCACGGTCCCCACCCTTAAGGCGGCACGTTCGCTCGATGATCCGCGACCCCGACCCAGAGATGGGTGGGAGCGGAAGGGCGGAGGGAAGGGGCCCAAGAACCATCGACGCAAGTGCCCTCTCGACGACGAGGACCATGACGGAGAGGCGGCGAGAGAAGGGAGCGTTGCATCGAGGACCGAGCGCAACGCCCGATGCCGCGATCACGACGCGCGTTGATTATGATAGACGCGCGGCGGCGGCTGTGTGTTTCGCGTGCAACTCGCGTCGAGTGGCGACTTCCTGCCGCTCGCTGGAAAGAAACACAGCCGTTTGTTGTACACATCAGGCGGATGCTGCAAGGCGTTTTAATTCGTGATGTAAATTATGAAATTTCATAATTTCATAATCGTCTCTTGTGTTACGGTAATATTGCATTAATCCTCTTAATTGTCCGTCCCCGGCGCGGATACGGACGTACACGAAACGCGAATAATATATAATGAACGTCGAATTGCACAAATTTCATATGAATGGCTTTTCGTCGACGATGATTAATTATATTACACGAACCGTGTAAAACGAATTTGCAATAATCGTAAATATCGCCGGTGCAATACCCGGGTTCGAGGTGCTTATCGGTTTCCGTATCTGTATCATTGACCTCGAACCGTCGGCGAACAGTGTCTAACATTTTGAATTAATGAATTCGTAATGAATTGATATTAATTGCTTCGACACGTCACGAACAGTTCGCTATCTGAAATTCAATCAACCTATGCATAGGTGTGTGTAGCACCGGCACAGCCGCGGTTGGGAACTGTTGGATTAATCACGCGATATATACGAAGCGAGAACACGCTACACACCGTACACCAGAATCCGTGCCCGGAGACCTAATTAGCGAATACTTTACACCGCTCTGTCTCCGCTTCTATTTCAACCGGTGGGGTTCTCTAATCACTGAGAAATCGATCGAACGTATACGTGTACTGCGGCGTCGCTATGCCGATTAACGAGACCGCTACTGCCGCGAATAGTGAGACTAAATCGTGATTTCAATACAGTGGAACGTCGACTAAACGCGCTCGGATTATGTGTTACGATTTTTTTTATTTTTTTGTTTTTTGTTTTTTATGTAAAACGCCAGTTTCAGCTGGAAAATGAGATTTTCTAACCGGAAGTGACGTATTTCCGGTATGTCGTCGCTTCCGGTCGAGAAATTACTTTCCCAGACCGGAAGTGACGTCCGGATGGCGATAGTCGCAGTTTTGTAGCTAGCGAAGAGATACTCGAAGGAGAAACTTCTACGCAGAGAAAATCACTCCCGCAACTTTTCTCACATTAGAATTTTTTTTTCATTAATATGATGTACAATCGATATTTTACTGTACGGTTGTTCACCGCAACACACGGTATACACGTTATACTTGCACACAAAGTATATCAGTAAAGAAATGTTCCAAGGAAACTTCTCCGTAGACAAATTTACTCCTGCAAATTTGCCCCCTTTGCAAATTTGTATTTTATTTTATTTTATTTTTATTCAACACTACGACGTACAATCGATAGTTTATTGAACGGTTGTCCTCCGCAGCACACGCTATGCACGTTATACTCGCATACAAAATATACCAGTAATTTGCTCACTTCGCAAATTTTAATTTTATTTTATTTTATTTTTATTCAACAATATGACGTACAATCTATATTTTTAGTGTACGGTTGTTCTACGCAGCACACGTTCAATCGCACACGTATACACGCATACACGTATACACGCACTATTATACCTGATGCAGTGTGTTCTGGATGCTCGCTGTCTGCCCCCACGCCGCGACAAATCACCGGCGCGCATCTTCCCCGTTAATTTATCCAGGCAATAATTCACCCCGTTAACGCTCACGAGGCTCGTTCAGCCGGCGCCGTGCGCATCGCACCCAGTGCGTTAACTACGGATTAACCGAGCGCGCCGCGTAAATAGGTAGCTGATGGCAATATCAAGACTCGGCTCGGCTCACACGCGACTCCCAGTGCACAGGAGATTAGCCACGGGAGTTGGGAATCCGCGGACTCTCGTGTGTAATGTAACACACGAGTCGAAAGGGGGATACGAGTGGAGACGGTTGAAGGCAGAGAGCCGTGGAGAGGTGCCCGGGAGAGCGACGATTAATGAAATCACCGTGTAATTAAATGATTATTTAAGACCGGTAGCTCGCGACTGGTGGCTATAAACGCTTGTATACCGATCTCTTCGGCGCACGGTGCTATCGGGACACTCGTCGTGCCGGGCTCTCCAATGGACTATCGGGTAAAGAACCGAGAACGACAGCGAACGGAGTTCGTATACCTATCGGTACTCTAACAGTACACATAGTATTATGCACCTTGATAATATAAGTGTACTTGCAAATATCCGACGCAGTTAAACCCACGTACACGACGGTTTCACGAGGACGTACGTGCATGCGCGGTGGTTAATCAATGCTCCCGCTCCGCGACCGGCGTTGCCGTTGCTGTTGGTCCATAAAACGGTGCAGTCCGATGCACGGTGCATGCGCGCATACACACGAGCCCGGTTACACTACTGTACGCAGCGACCGGGGATTAAGTAACGGATAATTGCGAGTTGCTAATAAATTAATCCCTCCTGGACCTCCCTCGGTCACGCCCACGGGCTAAAGAGCCTCCAGCCCGGTGCAACTGAGCGTGGACGAGATGGAGAGAGAGAACGGACGGTTTACTGCCGTGGCTCTCTGGGTCGATGGCTACACGCCTAATCGTTTCGTACGTTTCGTACGTGCGTGCACACACGCGGACTCGCGTTCTGGCAGGGGCTTCGGAGTCGTCGGGGCTGTTGCGTTCCGTTAAAGAGTGTCCTGGAGGTCGCGCGGTACTGCGGGACATTCGCGACCAGGCAAGAGTCACACTTAAAGTCTTCTCTCTCGCTCTCACAGAATCCCCATGACGCTGTCTCTCTCACCCAAGCAACCGCAGTCAGGGTTTAGACTCCTCTTAAGGGGAGGCTAAGCACGTATGAGTGCGACAGTGCACAATAAAATAGGTACGCACATTTCTTGTCTACAAACGTCCATAATTCTTTTCAGGTTAATTTAACAAAAAAAATCTTGTCGATTTTACAAAAATGTCTGTCGATTGTATAAAAATTTCTGTCAATTTTACAAATATTTTTGGTGTAATTAACAACAAAATAATTGTGGATTTTTGCGGACAAGAAAGGTTTGTTAAATGTACAAATATTTTTTACCGTGGCGGAGTCATAAATGTTGTATCTATTTTTATCCGATACGCTTCTATATAATGAAGAACGTATTGCGGGACGCACTGCGTTAATCAAATACGCCGTGAGCCCCGCAATTGGTTTTTTTATTTTATAAAATCCGTTTCGGAGAAAAGTGGATGCAAAATATTTTGAGGATATGTTGATCTTTAGCCCCACCTTAAGGGGATGACACTCTATATCGTCGGTGAAGCAGGTATCTGTTAACGTTTATTCGCGATTTCGACGAAAATAAAACTGTACCGGTGAAATAAACATCGTTACGTCAAGATCCGAGACTCACAGGTCCATTACTTCGCCCCCCTCGATTCAGTAAAATTATCGTCGAGAAGAGTTTTCAATTTTTACCGTATTTTTTTACCGTATCACTTCTTTAGGCCATTTTTCAATTACAAGTCGCGCTAAAGATGTTTTTATGTCAAAAAAATGTATGCAAAAAAAAAAATTCGACTAAGTAGCCCATCGCGCAAAGTGGTTGCTAAAAAACAAAAAAGAAATAAAATATGTGTTCTTCTCGGGTTAAAGGACGTTCGCGAAGGTATAAATGGTAATAGCGCTCCTGAATATGCATTAACTTAGCGGCGAAACTGGTACCAACGTATCCGTAGCTGTTATACAGCTAGTAGAGCTCGCTCGTCGTCTCGTCGAGGATAGAATCGAGCAGGAGCGAACGTAACGGATCCTTGAATAATTAAATACTCGAAGCAATCGGATAAATCGTCCGGGGACACGATAACCGGATTATTAATTGCTTACGAGCCAGACACGGCTGGATGCCAGAAGATTTCATTTCTCACGAGATTACAGTACATACGCGATTAGCACCGGTCCATATAACTAATTGAGCCGGTTCCAAATACACGCGCACATGCAAATCGCTGTATACAGTTTACTCGGTGAAATAACTTCGCGAAGGGAAAACCATTTTCCTCGGAACATTCGTCTCTCGTCCGCGCACCGTGGACAGTGAGAGATTATCCCCACGTCGGAACGTGGGACTTGGCCGAAAGCGCTCGCGATCCGCGGGCTCCCCGGCAAATAAATTGCTCGCTCGTTTCGAATCATCCACGCGCGATGTCTTCTGGACTGCTCGAGAGCTCGAACGCGATGGGAAGGAAGAGAGAAAAAAAAAAAAAAAAAAAAAAAAAACAAACAAAAACGTAAAATCCACGATAATCCTCGCGATCATCGAGTAATAACTTAATGAGCCCGGCCGGATAAACGAGCAGCAGCTCTCGAGATTACAGGGTCCTCTGTCTATTATATGCTCGCGAGTGCTGCACGCGTTGTCAGGCTCGAGGTACACACGGGGTACCCACGTTACTTGTAAACGACACATTCACCCCGAGGCGTCGGTAGACTTGCGGGTCCTCGATTGCTTTTTGTACCCTCCATAAACCGACGCGCTTCGCCACAATATATCGCGTGCATAATAGCTAAATCGTCATATTTTCGAACAATTGGTCTCGCTTTTCCAACGTTGCCTCTGACTTGAAATTACGAGCAGTGAATATAGCCCAGACTCATTTACCGTAATATTGGAACTACGAACTGTTAGGGAGAGAAACGACTATATACCGCGTGTATCCGCAGGACGTCCAACGGCGCGTCGGTTTATGTGTGTGTGTGAGTGCGCGCAGCTTCCTCCGAACACGTGTAGTACCGGGAAGATGACGAGGATCATGGAAGTTCCGTGGTGTTGTAGAATGAGCCAGCACGTTAGAGTACTACGTGGTACACCGGCGATCTCGCGGGTACGTTCATATGCGAAAGAGTAACTTTATACTGTGCCGCCGTCGCCGCGTGGTTATCGTTATCTTAACGAGAATCGGCAATTTTCTGGCCGGCTTCGTCGCACGAAGAGCGTGCACGCGGCGGCCGCGGTACCTTACATATGTGTACATAGGTGCACATGGATACACATATGTTATTCCCTATCTATGTCGTACCTATGTCGATGAAGTACGTGTAGCGTGTACACCGACGTTCCCGGGAGAAGCAGACCGCGCTTCAGAGGCGACTCGTTCGTGAACACACATATATAGATTAGACTGTGAGAAAAGATCTCCCTGAACCGATTCCGGACGTCGCTCCTTCGCCGATCCACCCGCCCGACGACGCTCGACGTGCATATACTATATTCGTAATTGGAGATAGTGAAAGCGCCTCGGAACAGCGCTTCGCTTGTAAACCGTGCGGATACCGAGCTTGTTCGCTCCGCACTCTTGCGCGGTGAGGGGGGAGGTGGGGTGGAAGAAAACAGGAAAAATTTCCGAAATTAAGTGACTCCCGAGCCACGCCCACGAGGATAATTCGTTCTGTACCGCGGCTAGAGACACATGCAACGAACGGTATTTCGAGTTGTTTTCGAAAGGGTAGAGGATACGTGTATGGGATAAGTTGGCTCGGAGCACTATGGGAACTGGACCGTTCCAGATAAGACGCCGAAGACGTGTTCTCCAGCCTCCCACTTGAACACTGTTTGCTATCACTCTATCACTCCTTTCCATTCCCGGCGCGACTAGGTGGCCGGATATAATTCTCGTTTGTCAAGAGAGTCTGCGCACACATCTCGGTCTCGGCACTCTCGCCGGGTTGATTTTCCCACTTTGCCACCTACGCGCCTCCTCGCGAACATCGACGGACGCTCCGCGAGGAGGACGCGAGTCCGGAGGGTTTCAGGACTACGCGGGCTTTGTGTTCAATGAGAGCGGAGTGCGTTCCGCGTACACGTATCGGCGCAACCGCGGCCGCCACCACCCATGGAAGAACTTGGAAATTTCCATCTGCGAACCTTTCAATCATCCTCGCCGGGAGAGAATCTCTTTTCTGTTCTCGAATCGTTCGCCTCTTTACGAAACTTTCATCATCCTATTATACACCGTGCCAATCTATGCCGCTCGCGTCTTCATCTCCGACGATCACGTTGTTCCCGTGTACACTCGAGCGTCGTAAAGATTGCGAAAGATTGCACTGACAAATTGATACCGGCACGAGGATTCTCGTGCGTCTCTCCGATGAAACGTCTTCGCGATGAGTTTCGGATTAACCTACGGACTGATCACGTCCGAGCGCGGCGGTGGATTGCCCCGCTTTACACATGTTAACGACTGTCCCGATACTCCGAGTGCTCGATGCGGGAGAAAAGTCTTTATTGAAGATTGCATTCTGGCGGTTTTCAACTGCCGTCTAAAACGAAGGACTGTTACATAAAAGGATTTGATAAATTGAAAGAATATTTTTTTTGAAAACCTAAGAATTGTGAAACGTTTTTAAACTAGAGCGCCTTAATTAAACTGGGCGGCCCGGCAATGTGGACTTCACCTGTCTTCCGGTACTCTCTGACAAATTCAGTCACCAAGGCTCATTCATTTTCGTCCTTGCACACCCACACACCCACACGTACGCACAAAGCACCTGCTGAATGTTCTTTTTAAAGAATATTTAAATTTGAAAGAATTTTAAAGAAATTTAAAAGAATCTAAAATTGATATCCTTTAACCTAATCTCATCCTACTGCGATATTATAATTTCACTAATTTGGATACACTACATGATACGAAATACTATTGTCATTTTTCTCTTTAAATCTGTATTTCTTTTTATTGTAAAATGGCGCGTCCCGTGAATAAATAAATAAATAAATAAATAAATAAATAAATAAATAAAAAGAATTTAAAAGAAATTTAAATGAATATTTTTTTTAATATCCAAAAATCGTGAAAACATGTTAAAAAAACGTCTTAATTAAACTGGGCTGCGCAGGAATGTAGAGTTCTCCCGTCTTCCGGTACTCTACAACGACTACAATCACCAAGCCTCACACACTTTCGTCCTCACACGCCCGCACACACACACACACACACAAAGCGCCTGCTGAATATCCTCTGCGATCCAAGTGGACCATAGATCACCCTTGAAATCTACTTCGTGGATCTGCGGGATGCATAATCTTCGCCTCCCGGTGTAGATTACATTATCTCAGCGGGCGTAGAAGCTCAGTGAGCTAGGGAGCGAGCACACGCCAGGTAAGCCTGTCGTATCGGGTGCTCCTGGCTGATACCGACAGGCTGTTTTCCTCGTGCCCGAGGAAGCGTCCGATTCCTCGCCCTGGGGGATGAGCCGAGAACTTATATGGGATCCCCCTCGTGGAAGCTCCTCGCGTGCCTGCTCAGCTTCGAGGATACACGCGTAAGATAGAGGCCGAATAAAACTACGATACGGGGAAGTATTTATGTACGTAACCGCAACGCCGGACACAGGTATTTCCGTACATGTGTTGAAACACGCGTACCAACGAATTTCGATCGAAAATCACAGATCGATTCCGAAAAACCATAAATATAAATATAAATATAAATATAAATATAAATATAAATATAAATATAAATATAAATATAAATATAAATATAAATATAAATATAAATATAAATATAAATATAAATATAAATATAAATATAAATATAAATATAAATATAAATATAAATATAAATATAAATATAAATATAAATATAAATATAAATATAAATATAAATATAAATATAAATATAAATATAAATCGACTGGCAAATACGTTTTGTTATGAATCGAAGTACGATATGTTTATAATATCATAATCCACTGATTGTACGCGGTATGTACAACTCTTGTAAGGAGCCTTCGAGGAGTTGGATTGCAAGGATCTACAGCTCACCAGCGGTTCACCGAGATTCATTGCGAGGTACTCTCTCGTGCGTCAACGATCGATTCGGAGAGGCGAAAGAGGCGGTCAGCGGAGGCAGGAGAGGCGCGTTTCCACGTCGCGAAACGATCTTTGAACTTTGCAGTCACCCCGCGTACCTGTGTATGTACGAGAGCGAGGGAGAGGTCGCTCTCACTCTCGGATGTGAGCAGTGTGCGTTGCACTGCGGCGACGCATAAAGTGCAAGGAGGATCGGAGATAAAGAGGGAGGAGAGAGATGAAGAGCAAAGGCAGCAAAATCCACCGGAGCGAAACGAAGTAAATCGACAGACATGCACCTCCTATCCGTGTACCTGCCCCGATCGTCGATCAAAGGGAGCCGTTTCCTTTTGCCATCGTATATCAGCCATCCGAATGCATTATACGTACTGGCTTATGTACACATACTGTTACAACAGCGTGCCACACACATGCGCGACGGGGAGGGCAAAGAATCGTCGCGGTCGCCGTCTCTGAGAGTCTCCGCAGTCTCCGCGGAGACTCGTTTGCCTTCCGCTCGATCTCAGCGGCCCGCCGAGATCCAGTCGATCATCGACTGATCGACCACTTCGCGGCCCCGAGAGGGAACGATCGTGGAGTGGCTAGAGAGGTTCGGTTGGCGCAAGATCGCTCGATCGAACGGGATGACCGAGACGACGCACCGTACCGGACCGCATGTACACCCACACTGAGAGAAGGATCTAGTAAAAACTACCCAGCATCTAAGACAGAGGTTCTTAACCTGGGGTCCATGGACCCCCAAAATACACGACCCCCTGTGGACCCCCAAGGTTAAGAACCGCTGATCTAAGAAGAATTACCATAGCATATAGTAGGGCACTAGGGCGTCACGTATGGCGGACAGTCTCATATTTTCCAAGAATTTTTACCATAATATCCAAGAAAAATTCTTATAAATCCGGTACTTCCTACCATAGACGGCGCCCTAGTTCCCTACTAAGGTAAACGTCTCAGTGACCAAACACCTCCCAGTGGCCGTGCAAAGCATGCGTGCAAGAGAGAGGCAAATACGATTTTTCATGCATGTACGGGAACTGGGACTTCGCCCTTAGGTGTGCGGCCACTGGTACTTTTACCTTACTATGTGCTATGGTAATATCTCTCAAGCGATATAGCCATATTTACTAGATCGTTCTCTCAGTGCAGAAAAATAATTTACTTAACGGCCGCCCGCGGCAAATAAATATTTGTTTGGTGTAAATAAATATTTATTTGATTTAAATAAATGTTTATTTGATTTAAGTAAATATTTATTTACGGGCGCCTGTTAAATAAATTATTTTTCTGAGTGTATCTGAAGGAAGAGAGCAAATCGGTTTTGCGTCCCTGAAGTCCTCCGGAGTATCAGCCACGGTGCGGACCCGCGGCGAACAGAGGAGGATGTCCGAATATAAATTGAGCGGAACTTTTAGTCTATCTGCGAGGATATCGGGAGAGACGAGAGTGTCCCAAGAGACCAAGAACGTGTGTGGGGGGGGAGGGGGGGGGAAGGGTGCAGTCGCGACGGAGGGCCACTCTCCGGCTGCTCTGTCCGGAGAGATGAGTGTCCGGCAGGGAGATCCTGCGGATAAGCCGAAAGGACCGGCCGGAGGACTTAGGATCCACCGGACGCGTTTTGGCCTCTGGTCCCGCAGCGCTTTCGCGCACGCATTAGCATACACGCAGTTTTCGTACGGTTTTGCAATATATCACGCTCACGTTTGCCGGAGTCGTGCACCCTCTTGGAGCGCCGGCTTTATCGCGGCGCTAAATCCACATCGTGTAACGTCCCACCGCGAACCGGACGAAGAGGATGGACGTTTCACGTGTTCGTACTTTCTCGCGAAAGTGAAGCGCGTTTATGGCCGGGGATGACAAGGAAGTATCTCACAGAAAGGCAGCGAATCGCGTTTGCACGTTGGGGAGAGATCGGGGCAAAATGGAACATCGAGGCAAAAAGGACTTTAATTACCAATTTGTTCCTAAAAAAAAAAAAAATCTTGAGTAATGTTGTTGCATAAAAGGCTGAAAATAATTTGAAAAAAATTATTGATATTTCTTTCTTCGGAATCAAGTGACCATAACGACTTTTAGACTTTTATATGACCTTTCGGACAGATTCTGCATTTACATGAACATGGCGCATTCACGTGTTCGTACTTTCTCGCTAAAGTGAAGCTCCTTTATGGCCGGGGATGACAACGAAGTATTTCAAGGAAAGGCGGCGAATCGCGTTTACGTGTTGGGGCGGGAGAGGGGCAAAATAGACCATCGAAACAAAAGGGACGTTAATTACCAATTTATTCCCGGGGTATCTAAAGAAAAATCTTGGGTAATGTTGTCGCATAAATGGGAGAACATTTTTTGAAAAAAGTATTGACATTTCTTTCTTCGGAATAGAGTGACAATAACGACTTTTAGACTTTTATATGACCTTTCGGACAGATTCCGCATTTACATGAACATGGCGCATCCACGTGTTCGTACTTTCTCGGTAAAGTGAAGCTCGTTTATGGCCGGGGATGACAACGAAGTATTTCAAAGAAAGGTGGCGAATGGCGTTTGCGTGTTGGGGAGAGAGAGGTGCAAAATGGAATACCAATTTATTCCTAGGATATCTAAAAAAAAATCTTGGCTTGCGTTGTCGCATGAATGGGAGAAAATAATTGGAAAAAATCATTGATATTTCTTTCTTCGGAATGAAGTGACAATAATGACTTTTAGACTTTTATATGACCTTTCGGACAGATTCCGCATTTACACGAACGCGCCACGACCGCTTGTACGGTGAAATGTCATTACGGTCAGGTAAATTGTAAAACCGTCGCATTGGAATGTCCCTTTTGCGACGCGGTCTGTGACAGTTCCTTTCTGCCGTCGTTGCAGCTGCTGCGCCCAGTGCGCGCGCGGCCTTCACGAGCCTTTGCTAATTTCCTCGCGTGGGACGAGCTCACGTTCGATCGTTCGGTCGTTAGGAAAAGCTCTCTCGACATCGAGCCCCGAGACTGTACGGAGGGACTTTGTATCGAGCGTGTGCCCACGCGCGTGGGCACACGCTCGATAAATGCCTCTCGTTCGCACGCCGAAGCAATCCGTGTCGCAAAAGCGAAAGGGCTCTATAAAAATAACTCTATAATTCCGCCTGCAACGATATTGTAATTTTTGTCCGGACACTCCGGAATCTTCCCGATATTTTGCGAGCGACAGAAGAGTCTCGTGCGCGAGGCTCTTTAAAACCATGAAATATCAACTGGTCGGGAGATATTCGAAGGACGCCGCGGCAAAGGCGCAAGGACCTCGGAAACCCACTCCCCTACATTAAAAAAAAAAAAATTTTAAACCTCATTCCAACGCCTATACACTCGAAGCAGACGAGCCCACTCAAGGCGAGGAACGCTTCTATCTGCGCTCGGAGTGAAATTCACGAGCACGCGCGACCGAGCCGGCGATTATTAGTCGGGCACGACAAGGACGGCTCGCCTAATTACTTCGGGGTGTGCATAGCGCCATAAGGTAGACGTACAAAACGCAAGTGGCGGCAATGCAAGCCGACTCGCCGCTCGCTGCACGCAGGCTCATTTGATTTTATTGTCGATGCCGCGCCTCGCATGTGTCTCACTAATGCTCCAGCAAAGTACTTCATTCCTACTATATGCGTGCTACAGTAATAGTTGAAAATTTAATTTGCACACACGCCGTTTCCCCGGGGTTTTAATTAGTTTACGGAGATGGGAAAAGCGCGTCGATCGGTTTCGTCTCGCGAGAGAACGTTTCCGCAAATCCCATCGAATATGTCCTCATAAAATCTCGACCAGCTGTTGGGGGAGAAAAAATGGTAAAAAGAATTTGACGAACGTCGTGGACAAGAAATTATTCTTCAATGTAGAACCGCTTTTTCTTTTACTGTGTAGTCGCGCACCTCGATCGTTCTTGCTTTAACAGGCCAACCAGTGCGGTTCGAGCTATGAAAATCTGATCGTGTAAATTTCGTTTAGGGGTTAGCTTAATTATGGTGAAATCTTCCGCGCAGCTTGGGACGATTTTTGTACGAATTGAGCTTTGTTGGCTAATTGAGTCTTAGAAACTATTGGCTGAACAGTTTTCACTCCTAACTGTATATATATGTTTAATCTGTACCAGCCTTTACAGAAATGAATGTTCGAACGTTAAAAAAATCTTTTTTTGAGCTTAATTGTTTCACGATGGATTAAAAAAAAGATAAAAATTGTGAGCTTTCGATTTTTTTTTTTGTTGAACATATGAAACGAAAAACTATAATACGTAACCTGACATGTGTTACGAACCTTTTCATATAATTTTTTACGTCTTTTGATGAGTTTCTCACTGTTCGTATTCCTTTTACAATCAAAGTGCAATGTGAATTGTTTCTCTTTTTTATTTTATTTTTTCTTTAATTTCCAATTGTTTTATAACTTCTCAATGTATCCGAAAACCGGCATCCGTATCTTCGCGAATAAATGAGCCAATGTGTCTCGACGTGTGTCCCGGGGTTGTCTTACTTGGCGCGATGAGCGTGACGCCTGCGCAGTACGAAGTACCTTGCACGGTGTCTGAAACAACGCGTACCTTACCGGTGTGTAGCGCGGCGCATGTAGGCTAATGCCAAGAAAGCATGACGAACCGCAAATACGACGCAGTGATTGATGATACCCGTCGTCACCCAGCCAGCAATAATACCTACAGGGCCCCCTGTAATATACAACACACTGAACCTATTATCTTTAAGCTATACGGTCGGTGTTATATGTGCGCTTACGCGCGACCCTGGTGCGCCGCAGCTATCGTCGATATACATCGTTCCGCACTCGCCACTAGAAAGAGATCCTTTTTGCGAAAAGGATTGATGCGATTGCGGCACGAAATTGCGCTCATTGCACTTAGCTACACGCCGTACCGTATTCCAATAAGACGCATAGATTTATGCGCCCGTTCGTACGCAAAGTACGACACAGACGGAGTCGCTGATACGCCGGCACTTACAACGATCTAATAACAGCGCGAAGCGTACAAACGAGAAGTCGTGGGTGAATGAGACTTTTTCATTGAGTCTCCGGGCCGCGGACTCGATCACCGTTAATATTATCGACACGTGTATGTACCGATACTTTTAACCGTAATCAATTTTTCTTTCGATCTCGTCCGCGCACGCCTGCGGGCGAACTGGGCAGATCTGTATACGTCGTTCCGCCGGTGGTTCGACCGCACGGTGTTTCGTGCGCGAGTAAAACGGAGCTGGACGGCGAACCGCTTGCGTAAACTTATTTCACCCTCCGTCGATTCAAATCGATTGCGAATCGGGCTTGACGCAGCGTTTCTGGATGCACGCACGGTGCACGGCGCGCGTTGCACGGAGCTTGGTCGCGTCACGCAATCGTCGCGGGATAAGAAATGTGGGATGAAGAAAGGAAGAAACAAAAAGTAACTTTGGAAGTTTCGAAGTTAGGCCCGGGGGCGTTAAATACTGTACGTGAATTGATGGATTGCGTATCGTGATTTGCACGCTCAGCTTCGGAGTCATGTTATCCAATCGGATGGGAGGGCAGTGCGGGTTGCGCACATGTGTGCAAGAGATTCTAGGACGTGAAAGACCCGAGCGACGTCCCGCTGCGGCCGTCGATCCGTCGGTCCGGTCGATACGAATTTCCAATTTAATGCCGTCGATGTAACTCGGTGCATTCCTCTCTCCAACGACCCCCTCTTTCGGGACACCGAAGGTGATCCAGCGGAATCATTGACGGCTAGCATTTTTCGCGAGCTTCATCGCGGCACTAGAAAGTGACTAGGGACAGAGCGGGGCAAAACTGAACTCTGGGGCAAAATGGACCAGTGACCTCTCCATTCGAGATGAGAAATGGGGCATTTTGAGGAGCTATTCCGTTTTGCATCACTCTTCGCCTTTGAGCGGGGCAAAATGGCACAGCGGGGCAAATCGGGATAATGAGACAAAACGCAATTTTCCTGTAACTTTTGGATGGTAGCGATGGCGGTCCGTGGGGCAAAATGGAGTTGAAAATTCGGATGTATCGTTGGGACAAAATGAGGTATCCAAAAATTATTGGAAAATTGAGATTTGCCCTCACTGTTCCGTTTTGCCCCACTGTCCATTTTGCCCCGCTCTTACCTATCCCGTTTTCTAAAATATTGATTGCTACACCTTCTCAAACAAAAAGAAAGGTACTGGATTTATACGGTTCTGCTTTACCGTCGGAACAAGAGCTGGAATTCATTCGCTGCGATCGCACGGGCCGAAGATGTTTCAATGAGCAAGGTCGAAAAAAAAAATGTTAACCGCTCGCCATTAAAGCGCCATGACATCGAAGGTGATTCAGCGAAATCATTGACGATTATAATTTTTCGCGACCTGCATCGCGGCACTAGAAAGTATCTAGGGACCGAACGGGGAAAAACGGAACAGTGATCTCTCCATCCGAGATAGGAAGTGCTCCATCTGGATGCGCTATTCCATTTTGCCCCACTCTCCCCCCCCCTTGTGCCTATCCTGTTTCCTAAAATATACATTTCTGGTACCTCCAGAAACGTCAACGAAGACACTGAATTTGATGTCTCTTCTTTACCCTCGGAGCAGGTGTTGGAATTCTTCCGCTCCGCTCGCACGCGCCGAAGATGTTTTAATCGTCAGGCGATCGGCGAAAAACAAAACGTTAAACCGTTCGCCGTTGAAGCGTCGATAGGTCGCAATAAGTAACCGCAGCTTTCGATGATTCCGCGCGGATCGACGTACAACCGTGCCACTCTCTTTCTTGATTTCCATGAAAGTCCCTCGTCTCTCGGATTCATGTCTGATCGACGGATAAAACAGCGACGGCTGAGTGAATATTCGCACGTGAATTAATGCCCCGGAGGTGTAACGTGCTATACCAGATACCTAGATATTCGAAGGTGCATGAAGCAAGGAAGATAGATCGCCGATCGTACCAGTCGATATGTCGTATACACGAGCTCTAAACTATTATGGACTATTCACCGACCGAGATTGGATCACTGCGCGGACTCGTTTATAAAAAAAAAAAAAAAAAAAAACCTCTACGTAGAGAGAGAAAATTCTTCTCACCCGCTGCGCGTCTCGTTTCACCTGTCGCACTTCGACGTTCGGAGTAACGGCTCACGCACACGAATTTAATACCGTGATCGAAGCATTCATATAACGTATTAGTTTGTACTTTTGCGTCTGAACGATCGGGCTCTCGCGCTTCCGTCTCACCTGGGCGACCCGCGCGCCGCATGATCTACGATATTCCGCCGACCTTTACCTGCGCAAACGCAACTCCTTCAATTTCTCTGTTACTCGGAATGAGCCCCGATCGGGCACTCTCGGCGGCGTAACGAGCGCAATAACAATTCCGCGTTCTTATCGAAATATCAACGAGAACTTGGTCCGTGCGCCGGCGCGCTGTCGTACACGTGAAATAAATGAAAAATAAAATAAAAGGGATAAAAATGTTGGGAATATCGTCCCTCGGCGCGCGACGACTCACCGTGCAGTCACGAGTTACGTCTGTGTCTTCGTGCAGCTGTCTGACTGACCTTTTCGCATCCCGGGTGCAAGCCGAGAGCGCGCCGCGAGTTCTTCGTGAAACGAATGAAGAATACTGAGCATAAAAAAAAGGGGAAAAAATACCTATAATAAGTACCGTTTGGCGAGAGGGTTGGGTTGCGGCGGGCAGACGAAGCGCCCGAGACTCGCCGAGGCGGGAGCGAGATGCCCTCTCGGTGCACGCGTTTAATAGTGCGAACGGAATATGGTTCGGGCAGAACTCGTGCCTCGCGCAAGAGCCGCGACGTTAGAACGCGAGAAAGAGAAAAGGAAGAAAAAATGAATGGGAGGGAGCGGGAGAGAGAGCCCGAAGCGTGTCGTCCTCGCGAAGATAACGCGGCTTGACCGATTTCCCCGCAAATTCAATTACACGTTGCTAATGCCAAAGCGGCCCGACGAAGCGCCGGCCGGCCGGCCGTCACACGCCCACAGCGCGCCGTCGGCCCTTGAGCCGCGGCGTGCACCCGCGATCTGTTGGAATATGCAAGCGGGAGGAGGAGGACGAAGAAGAAATGCCGCTCTGTGTCGGTGTTTGCGTCTCGCTCGTTTAACGTTCGTTCTTTGGTACCGCGACAAAACGCGCGGCTCTCGCTATCGGTACGCGTAGAGCCCCGACCGGACACGCGAGTGTATGGATCTGCATGACCGTTCTCCCGAAGAACATCGAGTCGTGAGCCGTGCGGCGCATGCGAAACCAAAGAGACACAAGAGGAGAAAGGGGAAATTAAGAAAAGAGAAATAGCAGTGATAGCGCACCGCGTGAGAAATTAACTTGGAGTGTATCACACGGTCGCGTGTGCCGCGTTGTGGCTCTCGGCCTTTTTTTTTTTGAGGCGAAGTGTTCCTCGATTGTTTTTGTTCGCTCGGCTTGGCGATCGGACGGAAATTAGGTCTTTCACTTGGATTTTGCGGCGTATGAGAATTCTACCCTTTTTTGGCCTCGAACTGTCGGGCACAACAGATTGGGGAGCGCAGACGTTTTCGGACTTTCGACACTTCAAGATTTTCGAACTTGCGGGACTTTGGAACCTCCGCGACGGTAAACTCTATGCCGTTCTTCATTTATTTTAATCGTTCATTTTATTTGTTTTTATTTTTATTATTTACTTATTTTATTTATATTTATTTACTTATTTTATTTATCAGTCAATTTTTCGTCTTTTCGTTTAAAAATCAAGCGATCTTTTTTTCGATTTCACACGGTCCTCTACCCCACAATCCGACATATTCGCCAATTGTTCATTAGCTCTTCTCCCTCATGGAAAAATTCACTGAATCGTACCGATGTTAGATTAACTTCGGGTACAACACACGGTTGCGTATGCCGCGTTGCGGCTTTCGTCGTTTTTCTTCGAGTCCGAAGTGTTCCTCAATTTTTTTTATTATTGCGTCAGTCGGACGTAAATTAGGTTTCGTTCACTTGGATTGGGCAGCACAGACGATTTGGGACTTTAGGTCTTCCGCGATTTTCGAACTTCTGGGACTTTGAATCCAAACTTTGGACTTTGGATTGGACGTTAAACTCTACGTGGTTCTTCATTCATTTTTTTTTGCTTTCATTTTATTTATATACTTATCTTATTTATCAATTGTCAATTATTTTTGTCAATTATTTTTGTCAATTTTTTTTCTTTTTACTCAACGATCAATAGAATGTTTAAAATATTTTACACGTTCGCCTATCCCACAATCCGAAGAATTCTTCGATTGTTCATTCGCTCGTCTTCTCCCTCGCGGAGAAATTCTCTGAATCCTACCGACGTTAGATAAATCCCGCTCCGATTCAAACGTCCTTACTTATCTCGTCTCATCTCCACCCATAACACACTTCAATTGTCTCCCGATCTTCTCTCGTACGGTCTAATAACAATGTAAAATGTAATTGTGAGAGCACCGAGTGGAACAGTTAAACAAATTATACAATTAGCGATACGCTCTCGAAAATTTAGACGTTTCTGCTTAGCATTCCCACGTGTATGATACGTGTTATTACTGTCCCAGTGGCGTGACCCGGCTTCGTTAAAGTCCCATTTTCCTGTTTTTTTTTTCTTAACGTTTCCCTTGCAAGTGCTCGCAGAGTCGCCGCGAGGCGTACGTCGAAACGAACGATCTCTCACTCTCCCGTCTCACGAGGGTCGTGGATCGGGCGATCGGAAGGCGAGGACGGAATAATTCTGTCGGTTATCGAATTCGATCGATCGTGATCGAGGGTCTAAAGGTTGGCGCACAGTATTCAGTACACAACCTCTCGAATGCACATATATCGATCGCTCAATTCCATAAGGGCATACTTTCTATGCGTGAGCACAGCCTGTGCGCCTTTCTGGCTTTGGATAATCCATATGGAGCGCTGGATCGTTTAGGAGACAGACGGGCGCGTCATGAGCCACTTTAATTGGAGTCCCGACTTCTTTCTCTCCTTCTCCGTCCGTATAGACGACGCCTTTCAAAACTATTGCCCACGACAATCGACAATGTGAACTAACGTTAGGAAAGAAAAAAAGGAAAAATTGCGGCTATTGGATTACGTGGGTTAAGCACCGACGGAGGATCTCCCTTGTGGTTACCAGTTTTCTCACTGACCGCGAGCCAACACGGGGGCCAGCTTACCGGGTTTTAAACTCTCTCCTACAGGCGCAAACCTTTTGCTTATAATTTATATATATATACATGTATGTATATACACAAATACATATATGTATGTATGTGTGTATGTATGTATGTATGTATGTATGTATGTATGTATGTATGTATGTATGTATGTATGTATGTATGTATGTATTTATGTATGTATGTATGTATGTATGTATGTATGCATGTATGTATGAATGTGTGTATGTAAGTAATATATCTGTAGAGTGTGCAGCAGCGGGGCATCGTCATGAGAACCAGGCGCGCGTTACTCCCACACAAACTTTAACACCTACTTACGATCGGTCGGGCAACGGGGATTACATCTGACCGTAACACCCAGTTAATGGTTGTTTATGATTCCTCGATCGGCGTGGCACACGGACCGATGTGCGCTGTTCGCTCGGTGAATTTATCTCGCTGAGAAAGATCGATGCCGGAACGACGACGACTAGATCCCCGCGAGAGAGAGAGAGGATATGAAAAACGAAGGGGACTCTCCGGGCACGAAGTAACATTTGCGGCGTAATTGACGTTCCGATCGTAAATTATCGAACGCGAGAATTTCTCGTGCCATTTTTTTTTTATTCAATCCATTGTTCCGGTACACGGTAAAAGAAAAGAAAAAAGATTTTCACATTCAACAGGCATTTGTCGTCCAAGAAAATCCACCATTTCATATCTTCTTTATTTTATTATTTTATTTTAGTTCAAAGTACAGTTCGTTGACGAATAAAAATAAAAAAATATTGTTTGTTAAGTGAACTCTTCTTTTACCGACAACACACAAACTATCGATCATTCGGTGATAAATCCCTTGCTTGGATATGAAAAATGGTCGAAGATCGGACAACGTTCGAGTTCTTATGCGCCGTCATTTGGCCGGACGACATCCACCATTTCATACCTTCTTAATTTTATTATTTCATTTTAGTCCAATGTACGGGTCGTAGAAATTTTTTTTTTTTTAATGGTAAAACCAACGAGATTATAAAAAACGGATAAGAAATGTTTCTTAAGTAAACAAACTCTTTTTTACTGTCAAACAGTCAACGGTTCGATCATCAGTCTTTTCATTAGAAATGAAAAATGATCGAAGATCGAATAACGTTCGGGTTCTTGTGCGTCGTCATTTGGTCGGACGGACATCCACCATTTCATACCTTCTAAATTGTATTATTTCATTTCATTGTATGGTTCGTTGAGAAAAAAAGGCAAAAAAATAGTAACATCAATAGAATAAAAAAATGTGGTCCTCCGTCGGCAAATATTGTTTATTAAGTAAACAACCTCTTTTTTTTACTGTCAAAACACAAACTATCGATGAATCGATGATTAATCCCTTAATTGGAAATGAAGTATGGTCGAAGATCGGATAACGTTCGGGATCTTGTGCGCCGTCATTTTGCGGGACGGAAATCTTAGCCTTGGTCGCGTACTTGAGGAAGTCGTGGACTCTTCTCGTTAGCGCCGGTGACGTCGCACTCGCGCGCCGCACGGTGAAGGCATAGCTGTGGAAGCGATGCTTGGGCGCACTTTTGTATTTTGTTGAAGCGAGAAGGACTCGTCGATACCGTAATTGCACCTCGGACGGAGAGAGAGATGAATTTTTAATTTTTTTTATTCCTTTCTCGCGGTGCGCATATTTTCTTCGATCTTCCCCGGGCCCGCCGGTTGTTCCTTTTTCTCATTCGCTCGACGCTTCTCCGCGGATAAATCCTTTTCCTTCTCTCCGCAACGAGCAGACCGCACCGGCACGGCTATCATTAGGATCATCGCGGGATGCTCCCGGTCCGCCGTTCACGAGGCGCGCAACCAAGCGAGAGTAATCGCGCACACCCCTCGCTCGAGGATTCAAGGTGCAAGAAACAGCTAACGATACGCCCGATCAGCCTCTCTCACCTCGGCCGGATAACGCGCCTGCCGCGGTTCCCGCGCTATTCGCGAAATTTCAGTGACCCTGAAGATATCTGCATGAAATCAAATTTTCATCTTTGGCAAGTCCTTGTCATTGCACTGCTTTGGGAAGAAATTGTTTACTTGTAGAATTTTAATCTCTCAGTAAACTTGTTCGAACGAAGTTCGTGCGATGCAAAAATGCAGCCGTTATAACTTGATGAAATCCAGTCTCATGCAGATATCTTCAGGGTCATAAATTTAATTCAAGTGTCAAACCCAAAGTTGTTATACCCGTAAAATTTTATACGGTTTTTTTTTTAATAGAAAATTAGATTTATAAAATGCGTTTCAATGTGAGCATAATCCTTATATAGAATAAATATTTTTATTCGATCCCGTAATAGTTTGGAAAACCAATTTCTTTATAATTCATTTTCATGATTTCATCAGCGTGCGTTGCTCGATTCTCCTTAAAAAAAGATGAAAATTCTTCGGCATTACGTATACAAATCATAAAACCACTAAACGCCAGAATAACAATCTCTTTTTTAATTTCCACCAAATAAATCGTGATATCCATAAAGTGTTATACATTTGTTTTCAATAGAAAATTATATCTGAAAAATGCCGTTTAATATGAGCATAATCCTTATACAGAACAAATATTTTTGATCGATCCCCTAAAAGTTTGGAAAACCAATGTTTAAATTAGTGATCTTTATTATTTTACTACCCTACATTGCTCGATTCCCTTAAAAAAGATGAATAACACAAGATTCTCCGGCACTCCATTTACAGATCATTAAACCACTAAACGCCGGAATAAAAATCCCTCATTTGAAACTTTTACAAAATAAGTTGTACCGTGTATAAAAAATGACGGATCGCGTGACCGTCTCGCCCCCGGACTGCCCAGTGCGAAGAGCGCTATGCTTCACGATAAACTTCTCGGACTGCTCGGTGTTGCACCATTACGAAGAGTCAGGCAAAGTGTAACCAAGATAGAGGGGCGTTGCGCGTACATGTACGTACTACCTGCCGTCGTGGCCACTTCCCGAGATAACGGTCATGACACGTTTCGCGAATCCTCCGGCGAGCAAACACCCGTGCACGCACACACATATCAGCGGTAAAACCCGTAGCGGTCCGTCCACGTGCGCGAAGAGGCTCCATCGGGGCGAGAGAGAGATTAACCGCGGGCGCGCGAGCTCGTACGTACCCGCGGTGAAAATGTGCCCGCCTCGGGCGTCGACTCCGCAGCTGATAGGAAACGCTCGCGATGACCCAGTGACACGCTGAAAATTCTTGGGCGTCGATACACCATATACCCATCAATCCATCCTCGAGTCGGCTGAGGAATGAGAGATACCTGCACCGGGACGCGAGTCTTCCTAAGATCCGCACCCCGAGATGTCGGGATAAAAATATAGGAAAGCATATGTGTATATGTATATATGTATACAGTATATGCAGAGACGATGGAGTGCGAATGAAGGACCGGGTTCATCTCGTGCGTGTGCTTGTTAATACGAGCGGGATGTAGCGTGCGCTTCTCTACGTGTTATATGAGAAAATGTTCGTAGCCTTAGGTCAGAGCGGCACGTAGAAATCGTTTAGCTTACACGATGATATGTGTAATATGTATTTCCCACGTTACGGTTTCTCGGGCTCTTCTCTCGCTGGCACAGTGCCTCATTTGAGTCCTCGTCTCTTTCTTTTTGCCGTGTCCGATGTGGCGCACTAACGCGAGCGTGCGTATTCGTTAGTTGGGTCACGTTCGGCCGAGGAAACTTCACCAAGGGCCAGATCAGACATCGGTACGGTATGCGGGATCGAGCTGGTCCGATACCTTACAGATCGACTGGGCTTGCCACATCGGGCCGACCTTGCGTAACCGGCATTAGGCCTTCGTAATTAAGTATGTTTATGTAAGCGAACGGCTGGGTGATTGATGTTTTCGTAAATGAACGATGATGGATACGAGGAAATCGGTCCATGGACATCTCGAGGCGAAAACTTTTTAAGGCGGACCGGTAATTCATTGGTGGCCCTTCTATTTGCCGATCTATCCTGTAATCGTCTCGGTGGAAGAGAACGTCGAGAGAAGTCGCTTCATGCACCGAACGCTCGACCGTTTATACAGTAAATATACAGTAAATAGTCAAGATTGTATTCGTGAGATTCGCGTGTCACATCGATAAATCGATACGTCTCGATGAGACGATGTCGGCGAGACGGGAAGTGTATCGATGGACATCTCGAGACGAAAACTGTAACAAACCCGGAAAAATGATTCATTTGGCGGGCACTCCGCGAATAAATATTTATTGGATTTAAGTAAATATTTATTCAGGATACATCTATCCTGTAATCGTCTCGGTGGAACAGAATGTTGAGAGAAGTCGCTTGATAGACCGAATGTTCTACCGTTTGTACCCTAAAATCAAGATAGGATTCGATACATTTCGATGAGACGAAATCGGCCATACGAGAAGTGCATCGATGTGTCATTCCTTCCAGTAAATGTTCACCGATCTGTACCTCGGCGAGTATGTCCTGAACTCTCGCATGTTTTTATAAATGAACGGTGAAGGAAGTGAGAAAATCAGTCGATGGACATGACGAGACGAACATTTTGCAACACAGACCATCAACTCATAGGTATCCGTTCTATTGCCAATACATCTATCCTGCAATCGTCTCGATGGAACAGAATGTTGGGAGAAGTCGCTTGACGGTGAAACAGAATGTTGGGAGAAGTCGAAGCGTTTATACCCTAAAATCAAGATACGATTCGCGACATTATTCGCGTATCATATCAACAACTCGATACATCTCCATGAGACAAAATCGGCGATACGGGAAGTGCATCGATGTGTCATTCCTTCCGGTAAATTTTCACCGAGATATACCGAGTATATCCTCAACTCTCGCACGGGGGAGCTTGAGATACGGCTCTAACCGGAGGCGGTCGACGCGTGGGTGCCCGATAAGTCAATATATCTCAATTGAACCAGAAGTCGGGAAGTGCGTCCACTATCGTGCGCGATATAAATCGACGCCGACACACGCACACCGATGTGCCGAGTTGTGAGAAATAATTTACCGGACATGGTGCGTGCCGTGCGATTAAATTTTTATCCCAAACTCTCGGCCCATCCGGCACAAAGCCCACCTAATAGCCTGCGAGGCTCGCCGTCGACGGTCCGCGACAACGAGGTGCACACCTTGATGCCAGCTCCGAATGACCAGGTGCGAATGGACAGGACGACGACGGAGCCGGAGAGCGCGATGTAGGAAGTCGAATCGCGCCGCTGCTGGTCCACAACTCCGGAGTCCCGAGTCCGTCGTGGATAGATAGCGGGGAACGCAGAACGCACCGAACGCTCTCGCTGAGCCAACGAACAGAAACGGAGAAGCCGACCCACGCCCTCACCAGTCGACCGACTATCGCCATAAATTGTCCTTCTGCACGGCCGCTCTATGCCGCATTAATGGCACGGCTATACACCGTCTATTCAGTAATTCAAGAGACCGTGCCTGAGTGTACGGAGAGTGATCGGTGGGACCGACATAAGCTTAAATTAAATAAGTTACACGTGTCGGAAACTCGCTCGGACTTTCCGCAAGCTATGCAAAAAATCGGCGCGCAGAACTGCGAGCGTCGCGCTCGCTTTACTACCGGGGCGGATGTACCGATCATTGTCCGGATGCCCATTTATCTAGCATTGACCGACAAAAATTCTACCTTTAAACACCCAGGCGTAAGTGATTTATCACGCGAACAAATTTTTTTGTTATGGAATTTTATGAAACAGTTGCAAAATATTCGTTGCCAGCTTCAATTAAGTAAGTTACTCGTGTCGGAAACGCGCTCGGAATTTCCGCAAGCTATGCAAAAAATCGGCTCGCAGCACTGCGAGTGTCGCGCTCGGTTTACTACCGGGGCGGATGTATCGATCATTGTCCGGATGCCCATTTATCTACCATTGACCGACAAAAATTCTCCCTCTAAGCACCTAGGCGTAAGGGATTTATCACGCGAACAGTTTTTTTGTTATGAAATTTTATGAAACAACTGCAAAATATTCGTTGCCAGTTTAAATTAAATAAGTTACTTGTGTCGGAAACTCGCTCGGACTTTCCGCAAGCTATACAAAAAATCGGCTTGCAGAACTGCGAGTGTCGTGCTCGCTTGACTACCGGGGTGGATGTACCGATCATTGTCCGGTTGTCCGGATGACCATTTATATACAGTAGATCGATAAAAATTCTCCCTCTAAGCACCCAGGCGTAAGTGATTTATCAAGCGATCAGATTTTTTTCTTATAAAATTTTATGAAGCAGTTGCAAAATATTCGTTGCCAGCTTCAATTAAATAAGTTTCTCGTGTCGGAAACCCGCTCGGACTTTCCGCAAGCTATACAAAAAATCTCTGGTGCTCGCTTCACTACCGGGACGGATGTACCGATCATTGTCCGGATGCCCATTTATCTACCATTGACCATAAAAAATTCTCCCTGTAAGCTCCAGGGACAAATGATTTATCACGCAATTAGATTTTTTTCTTACGATTAGATTTTGTAACATTTACAAAATCAATCATTTCAAATCATCAAATCATTTCAAATGTTTTGTCAATCATTTGTCAATGATTAGATTTTGTAATAATTTTTCTTTTATTTATGAAATTTTATGAAACAGTTGCAAAATATTCGTTGCCAAAACTTAGCTGCGACATGTGTGGATAGACAGTTCTGACACATGCGTCGGCAGATTCGAAAGATCGGTACACCAGCTCGTGAAGGCTGACGCCGGAGGTTATTCGGACCAGCTCGCGGGGTCTCGGCATGAGAAACTGTGTACAGTGAAGCGATCAACTTCACCGCGCGGCCCCCCGAAGATATTGTATTACATATGTTCAGTTAGCATTCTAGCGAAGAGTGAGCTTTTATCAGCTCTAAAAATAAGCAAGGCAGTCGAGATTGACCGGTGCGCGAGAGTTCTGGACACCCCGAGAAACGCGATGCCGAGTCCCACGCGAAATACGTCCTACGACTTGCCAGACGGGACGCAGAACTGCATGCCTGCGAGTTATTCGCGTCGAGGACGCGGTCGAAGAATGAAGGAGAAACGAATGAAAAAAAAGAAGAAAAAAAAAAGTTGTAAAGGGGGTTTCATTCATTGCACTGGGTAATAATATAGTCGGACGTTGACGCGGGCCGAACCCCTTGACAGCGATAACGTATAGAGAAAATACTATAACCGATGTTGCACGGCACAGTGTATCGCTGTGTTTCGCCGAGCACGTGGGTAACATACTCTCGGGACTTGGATATATGGATCGTGAAATATCGAATGAGAGACCGAAAAAAAAAGAAAAAAATAGTCAATTATATATGAAGCCAGTATAGCGTAGAAATCGTAGGAACTCGAACGGCGGTATATCGCAGATAGGTTGAGTTATTTATATCGCAAAAATATCGAGTATCTCTATTATTATAGAAGTCGGTGGTATGTCGGTTCGCTACGACGAGAGTGTAGGCCGTCAGGTATGTCGATTTCACGAAATAAAAAAAATAAATAAAAAATAAAGGAAAACAAAATCGTACGTCAAGGAAAGAAACTGCATCGCCTCCGAGACTTTTGAATCGGAGTAATGTATATGATTGTTGACGGTTGGTCAATGTGTTTCGATCATCGTATTTTTACGTTGAACTTGGAATACCACACATTGGTCCGGTGGACCGTTTTTCGAGAAAGTCTTGCTTTAACGATTCGTTGATTTATTTATTTATTTATTTTCCCTCAAACGTGTAACTTCTTTAATATTTACCATATGGCACACAGTAAAATAGGTGGCCAATGTTTCTTGTCCGCAAACGTCCAGAATCTTGTTCATTTGACAAAAATATTTTTGTAACATTAACAACGAAATAATTGTAGACGTTTATGAACAAAAGCAGTTTGTTAAATGTACAAATCTTTTTTACTGTGCGTCTCGACAGACGCGTTTTTTTCATCTCCACGTTCCGATTTCACCGTCAATTAAGCTAAAATAAATGAATTTTTGGCAAAGTAGCGCAACGGCTCGGTACGAAGAGAGCGTAGGCCGTCAAGTATGTCGATTTCTCGAAAAAAAATGAATTAATTAAAAAAGCGAAACAAAATCGTAGGCCAAGGAAAGAAACTGCATCGTCTCCGCGACTTCTGAATCGGAGTAGTGTCGACCGTTATTCAATGCGTGTCGATAATCACATTTCTACTTTAAACCTGAAACACCACACATTGGTCTGGTGGACCTTTTTTCAAGAAAGTCGTGCTTTTTCGACGATTCGCTAATTAACGTTTCTCTTTTCCTAAAACGTGTAACTTCTTTAATATTTACCATCGGGGAGAGCGGGGCAAAATGGGCCAGTGGGGCAAAACGAGACAGTGAGAGCAAAACTCAATTGTCCAATAATTTTTCGATACCCCTTTTTGTCTCAACGATGCATCCGGATCATCAAACCCGTTTTGTCCCACGGACCACCATCGCGAACATCCAAAAGTTGTTAGACAATTGCGTTTTGTCTCATTACACCCAGAAAAATAATTTATTTGACGGCCACCGTTTATTTGGTTTAAGTAAAATATTTATTTCATTTAAATAAATATTTATTTAAATTAAGTAAATAGTTACTTAAATGAAATAAATATTTATTTAAATTAAGTAAATAGTTACTTAAATGAAATAAATATTTGTTTAAAATAAATAAATATTTTACTTGGACTAAATAAACAGTGGCCGTCAAATAAATTATTTCTCTAGGTGTATCCCGTTTTGCCCCGCTGTGCCATTTTGCCCCACTCTCCCCTATCGCCGCGCGACAGACCCGCAGTTTCCATCCCGTCGTTCCGATTTCACCGTCAATAAACTGAAATAAATGAATTTTCGGCGAAGTAGCGCAACGGCGAGAAGGTCGGATCCGCCACACCTCCACAAGAAGGTGCATAAATATTTACGGTCTTCTAGGGTTAACATGTACGAGAAGAGTTATTCGGCCACCGGCCGGTTTCCTCAGTAGGTTACCGCGTTATCTCTCGCGTCCCCGCCGTCCATTAATAACGAACGCCGCGATTTAAGCGTGCGTGGCGGGTCCGAAAGACGCTGCGGGATGAGGAAACGGAGCGGTTAACGGGGATCGCCCGGTGAACCTGGAAGCTGCGAGAGAGCCGCATTGCTGTCGACGCTGCCGTCCGTGGCGAAGAGACGAAGGGAACGTACACAGCATCATCCGCCCCTTTCGCCGTCGCGAGACCTCCGAGGCTCCGCGGGGACCTTAAAAAGGATCATTAGGAACACGGAGGTTCCCCGACGCAGCCTCCCTCTCGTCTCATCCGCGGTCGCCTCCTCGCGCTCCGTTTCGAGAAGAATAATCGGCAACGAGAGAGGTGGTCCAGCGAGGACGAGCCGCAACCGCAATCACCGCCGCCCGCTGCTGTGCGGACCGCGAATTCATCCGCCGGTTTGCTCCAAGAGACGAGGACGAAGAGGACCAAGCGACGTCTCGCCCGCGACCCGGATCCCATGGCGGAATTCCGTTCGCCGGCGCGTGATCGTCGCGAACTCCGCTGTTCGCTCCTGAGCCGCCGGTCTTCCTCGACGTTGCGGGGGGAATCCCCGATCCTGGCCTCCCACCGGCCATTCGCTCTTCCTAGTCCTCTCGGCGGTCCTCCGTGCAGCGCCGGGATTCCTCGTCGTCCTCGTCGTGATCATATTGGACCTCGACGTTTAAGTTACCGGGTTCGAGAAAGTCAACGATACCCGGATTATATCGTTGTCGGTGTTCCGAGGGTACATCGCGTTGCTGCTTTGCATGAAATTTACATCTGGCAATGACGGGCGCTTCCGCGCAACGTGAAGACCGGCACCCGCGGAGACCGACGCGGGGTCTTTTTTTTTTTTTTTTTTTTGTGGCAAATTTGCTGGTGCTCGCTCGGTCAGTGAGCGAGACGGTGTGCCAGGCGAGGAGGGGAAGGAATCGAGGAGGAAAGATCGAGGTGGAGGAGACGAGGAAGAGGCATGATCCGGAGAAGCCGAGAAGAACCAGCGGGACATCCTTCTCGTATCGTGAACCCCGTTGATACGGTGACCCACTGACACGTGGGAAACCGAGAGGCCTGGCGAAGTCAGGCGGAGGGGGGGGGGGGGAGGATGGACCATTAACGTGACTCTCCCTGCAGCTTATTCAGGACTGGAGGCTTCACAAGAGAAAACCGACGAGTCCACCGGGCACTTCGACAATAATCTGCCTGGGCGAATTCGTGAGCTTAAACCGGCGGGGACCGCCAGGTTTCAGGGATCCTTCAACGATACGCCGGCTTGCGGGCCACCGCGACGCCGTGTGGGACGCGATCGGCAGAGGAGTATCGACTCGGGTTCCTCGATTCCCGATCCAGGCCACGATATTTAGCCCGGTCGTAATTAAGGCATAAAATTTCACGTCACAATTGAGATGGGGATTTTTTTCTTGGATCGAGGTTAACTCGCGTCTCGCTTAAGGAGGTCGTGTCCGGCAAAAATGAAAAAGTGTCGATCATCCGTACGGCTCTTTGCACGAAGGTGCGTACGACGTCGGGGCAGTGCTTTTTGCGCGTGACTGAGCTGTAGCTATAAAATTCAAATTAAAAAGAAATTTATCTATACTTTTTTTATAACATATAAATAGGTTTCATTGATTTAAAGGAACTATATTTTTTTTATGAAAGATCAACATTATAGGGTTGATAATATTATTTGAAAAATTTCATCAAAAATGCTTACATGACACAAATTTAATGTTGGGAATTTTTTTTTATGACTGGTAGTTATTGAGGTACGCTAATTTTAAAAAATACTCCAATGGTCAAAGCCGTATCGATGAGAGATATTTGTACAAAAGCATTATATCACAATCCCGTGAACGTGGGTTCAGCCCCATATAATTAGCACCTCAGTCGAAGGATCCGAGACTTCAAACATCACACCGGAATTCGAATTATCGGCGCGCATTCTATCGTGCATCGCCGACGATGATATAGCGCATATAATTGTCTAGTACACCAAGAAAAAAATTTATTTGACGGCCACCATTTATTTATTTTAACTAAAATATTTATTTGATTTAAATAAATATTTATTTTAATTAAGTAAATAGTTACTTAAAGGAAATAAATATTTATTTAAATCCAATCAGTATTTTACTAAAACCAAATAAACGGTGGCAAATCCAATAAGTATTTTACTAAAACCAAATAAACTTCACATTTAATGTTGAATTTTTTTTTATGCCTTGTAGTTTTTGAGAAATACGATTTTAAAAAAATGCTCCAAGTGGTCAAAGCCGTATTGACGAGGGATATTTGTACAGAAACATCATATCGCAATTCCGCAAAGGTATATTCAGCGGTATATAATTAACACGTCAGTCGAAGGGTTCGAGACTTCAAATATTACTCCATTGATTAGAATCGGCGGCGCGCATGCTATTGTGCACCGTACGCCGAGGATAATGTAACGTATATAATTGTCCCGTACGTTATGCAATCCATGTATCTCGTATAGATATAGTCACGGTCTATCGCCATTATTTACGTTCCGATCGGCGCTCAACAAAATGCCTGACTGTTAACTTCGCTCGCTATTGATTACCCACGGGAATACATAAATCCGATAGAGAAACGGTCGAGAATTACCGGGGCCTCTGTGTGCGCGCTATCTCGCGCGAACGGCCGAACCTGCCAACAAATCACACCTCGGATCGTTCTACCAGAGAACTCTCGAGACACTTCTCTCTAATCTGGAGTGCCTAAGCCTCGGGTTTTACTCCGTGATCCGTTCTTTTTCGAACCTTCGACGTCTACATTTACATCCACGAGGAGAAACGCTTCGCGAGATGGCTGTAGATCCTGCATCATGTGGGAAACTTATCAATTGAATTAGCAGCTTACAATATTGAGAAAAAAAATTATCTTCGTTTTCTTAATTATACCGCTCTATTAATTGTGCATTAAAAATTATATTGAACAAAAAAAACATATCTTACATACATTTTGGAAAGCTGTTAATACATTCTTACATACATTTTGGAAGAACTCATAAATTGAATTAGCAGCTGACAATATTGAGAAAAAAAATTATCTTCGTTTTCTTAATTATACCGTTCTATTAATTGTGTATTAAAAATTATATTGAACAAAAAAAAACATATCTTACATGCATTTTGGAAGGCTGTTTATTTGTCCCACGCGCTGCCACGGTAGCGCCTAAGAGTGGGGATAGAGGTGTGACTTATAAAGGGTTTAAAAAATTGTGTTTTTTCTATGGGCGCGTTGTTAGATGGAAAGAGTAAAATGTTTAATAGAATAGGTATTTAACATCGCAATCGGCGAGACAAAAGCTGTGAGACTTCTGTAGGTTAGCAACTTACCATATTGAGAAAAAAAAATTATCTTCATTTTCTTAATTATACCGTTCTATTAACTGTGTATTAAAAATTATATTGAACAAAAAAAACATATCTGGCACACATTTTGGAAGGCTGTTCATTTGTCCCACGCGTTGCCTCGGTAGCGCCTAAGAGTGGGGATAGAGGTGTGACTTATAACGGATTTTAAAAAAGTGTGTTTTTTTTCTATGGGCACGTTGTTAGATGGAAAGTGTAAAATTTTGAATAGAATAGGTATTTAACATCGCAATCGGCGAGACAAAAGCTGTGAGACGTCTGTAGGTTATCCGGGGTCGCGAGACCCACCTGTTTGTCCCAAGTCCTGCTACTGTCATTGCTGCCGTAACGACATTCTATTATTAGCATCGGTAGGAGCAGCATTCGCGGCTCCGGACACCTTTCTTTCATTCCACAAAGCTTTTGTATCGAGCCCGGTGGGCTATGCGGTCCCGCGGCCTACGTAAGGCTGCCGACCGGAGGTTTATCGTTGACGTACGGTAGGCGCGAGAAAGCCGCGGAATATTATGAAGGCATTCGCCCCTGTCGCCCACACGAATCGACGCTTGAATTCACGCGGCCGAAAGGCCAGCAATCCACTAAATTAAATTGCTGTTCAATACGGGAGATCCACCACAAATTGTTAGCCCGTCGTGTGGCCAAAACCAACATTTATTGCCTCAATTACAAACTGTAAAAAAAATGTATTGTACATACAAACACATGTACGTTGCTATTTTCCAGTAAAATTTGTAGTTTTAGTGAACATTTTTGTAAATTTCGGCAAGATTTGTAATTTTAATATCTGGTATGTGAATTTTACAAAAAATGTACATCAATGTTCAATTAATGTAAATAATGTAAGCAAAAAAAAATTTCCAGTATATTAAATTTACAATTTATTTTTACAGTGATAGCTACGAAACTTTGTGAAGCATTCAATTCATATTTGACAATTCCAGGGACTTCATTTTGAAAAAAATGCCTGCGAAAAACTCCCTCTTAGAAATGTTAAGGCGCCAGATCTTCTACCAGGGCTTGCATAAATATTTAATTAAAAAAAATACACACCAAATTATTAAGCAAAAAGTCACCCAATCATTGACTAAAACTAAACGATAGAATCAAACTAAAACTGTGTAAAAAAACGCCCAAGTTATTTTCGTCCCAAAGCACGAAACCGACAAGGTCTCCCTCGCGATTTACGCAGTCAAAATTTGCCATCGAAATTGTCAAGGGTATTACCGTTTATCGTTTCGTCCTTAAACGTATTTAAACAGTTGTAGATCCAGCGGACACCGTTTACGCTCCGAATGCATTTGCTCGTGTAGTTACAAGAATGCGCGGGGGTTATCGCGTCTCGTCGATGTTCAATTCAGCGCGCGGGCACAATAAAGCACGATCGGTGCTCATTGTATACGAAAACGTTTGTCTATGGTATATAAACGAAACGTGCGAAAGTAAGCAGGAGAGGCCTCCGAGAGAAACAGGCATTAGATTCCCTTATCGTCGTGATCAATCGTGGCCGGGTCTGTGGGCTCGTCGTCGTTCGCGTCGAGAACGAGACCTCCGCCCGGCTATATGGATCGCGGCCGTTCATGGGAAATGGCAAAGACCGAGGCTCGCGACGTCGAACACTTTGAAATCGCCTCGTAACACAATACGACCTTTGAATCCCGGCTATTCCGAAGCCACCGCACCACTACCACCGTGGCCCCCGACGAACCCGATCGCCGCGGCGGCGTTCGATCGCTGTTCTATGCAAATTCGAGGCGTGATTCCCGACGAGCTCTCTTTCTCTGTATTCCGGACGATCGGCGAGCCCTCTCTCATCCCTCGGCTCCTTTCTCCGGCGATCTTTCTCTTCCCCTGGCGCATGGCCGATTCCGCCGGTTTATCTTTCACCCGGTTATCCTCACCTTTGTGCCACGGAGAGCCCGCGCCGAGCGAGCCACTTAGCCGTCTGTTTGTCTCGCTTCGTTCGTTAAATAGGACCGTAAAATCAATTGCAATTAGAACTCGTCCATAGACGATATTCCGCTTCCTGTTCGCCTCGAGATACCGATCGCACCGGATATCGACTGAACTTACACAGTCGAATCTTGCATAGAGAACCTGCAGGTAGCGCCGATCTAGATGTGGATCGACGCAGATTGGCTTTCGATCGTTTTCCGCATGTTTCGCTGAAAACCCAAAGAAAAGCCTCGCGATGAGACGTTTCTTTCAACTGTACACACGGGAGTCCGTGAGAAAAGTTAATTACAGTTTTTGATGCCGACCGAACCGGGTTTCAGGCAATCTTGATACGGGAAATGAAATTATACGTGTCACCGAATTCTCGTCTTATGGGCAATTTTACTGTACGATAAAGTCTTGTAATCGCTCAGTTCGACGATTCGGCCTCGGAACGAGCACCTGCGACTTCCTGGCACTTTGTTTCACGGTGTGCAATAAAACCGAAAGGATAACGGAGGAGGCGAGGTGCGCGCGTCGAGACGATCGAGAGTCGATCAATGCCGCGCCGAGGCTCTCGACTCTCTCGAATAATGTTAAATGCAGCTTCGATGCGCAACGCTCTGCAATTGAAACTCGATCGAAGCTTCGACCAAGATACCAGACATTACGGCGATCTCGACGGAGTCTCCGGCGGCGAGCGCGCGCCGCCGGATCCCACGGATGTACGCCAATTTTGAAAAGTGAAAGAGACGTGTGATGTGTGCATAGCGAAGAGCGGAAGTGCGGTGCGAAGCGATATGCCGCGAGGAAGAAACAACAACGACGATCGGATCCGCGCGATGGATTCGCGTGAATCTCCGACACCTCACGTTCCTCGTTATAACCGATCGCGACTCCCCCCCGAGGACACGGGACGGCTTCTTCGCCGATGCGACAGATTTTGATTGTACACTTTCACGTCGTGATACACACTCGATTGTCGGACCGAGCCGACGGGAAAGAGGGACAAGGAGGGAAACAGGAAGGAGATTGAGAGTTATAGCTTCGGCGCAGTTTCCCGATGGCATCGGCAGTTTCTCAAGGTTCACTGTCCCTGCGAGACCGTACAAAGGAGAGCGAAAGATCAAAGCGGAAGGAGCTGTTTCTTTCTGCTTATATGCCAATGTCGCGGGATTTGGCCATGATTTTTTTTTAACGACAGAATGAGCCATGGATTCGCAGATGAATTTATCGATTTAAGGATAAATCCATGGATTCATGGATCAAAATCCGTGGATTCATGGATAAACATCCGTGGATTCATGGATCAAAATTCGTGGATTCATGGATCAAAATCCGTGGATTCATGGATAAACATCCGTGGATTCATGGATCAAAATTCGTGGATTCATGGATGAATTCCTTGATTCGTGGATGAATCCATGGGATTCACGGATGAATCCGTGGATTCACGGATGAATCCGTGGATTCACGGATGAATCCGTGGATTCACGGATGAATCCGTGGATTCACGGATGAATCCGTGGATTCACGGATGAATCCGTGGATTCACGGATGAATCCGTGGATTCACGGATAAATCCGTGGATTCACGGATGAGTCCACGGGATTCACGGATGAGTCCACGGGATTCACGGATGAGTCCACGGGATTCACGGATGAATCCAAGAGCTTTGCGGATAAATTCATTGCCTCACGGATAAATCCATCGATTCATGTATCTGCTATATCACGCGACGAGCCATTCGCCCGAAATGACCCTATTCGCACAAGATATTCCCACAACTCATCGTCCTTTCACGATATCAAATAGAAAGAGTCACTTCCTCCGTGAACTCTGCAGTCACCAGAGAGAACAGTGGAACGAGTCCGTGTTTGTCAGACCCGCAATGAAATTTCAATGAATTTACATTAATTTGCCATAAGCTTTCAGCCGTTTCTATCTCTCCTTGTGAAATTACTGTTTACGAGACTAATTTAGATGAAATTAGTGTATCGCGCACGGTAATCGTGCAGTAATTAGTCCCGGGGCCTTAACGAGGTATATGTTGACGCGTGTGTGTATGTATGTTTGACTGTGTGTGCCGGAGTAATTTAGAGCCAATTTCACGAGTACCATGAGTATCGCGAGTCGAGGAACCGTGGATTATTTGCAACCGACTAACAGGACCTCCTAGGAAGATTGCTCAGTTCGGATCAACGAACTTTTTGTACACCTCCACTATTCCTCTATTACAGTAAGCAAACAGCCAGTAGATAAAGGCGTGGCTTTTGTCGGTCGCCCATTGCTCGTTCGCCTGCATGTCCCCGATACTTTCGCCGTACTATAATGTAACGAAACCAAGTCGGAATCTTTCGACAGAGAGGTGAAAGAGATCCATGAAAATTGTGCAACGCCAGACCTCTTCTACGTCGTCGTTTCTGGTGTCTCTCCCACGCGAGAGCGTATTACGCTTGATCGGTAAGGATTTCCCGGCTTATGGCTCGGCTCTCGAGGCAACCTCGATTGGACGTGTTTATGTATCGTGTTGCACTTAAATTCTTGTTTCTCCCTTGAAACGAAAGTCTTGTATTTTACATTGGAAATATAAAGAGTCCCGCGCGACGCTAACACGAGCGACGACAATTTGTGCTGTGGTCGTTCCTCCACGCATACTGATCCTTTGGCGCACCTCGTGCCGATAAATTCGTACTTCTGCGCACTCGAATAAACTCCGGCGCGAAGCGGCGTTACAGCGACTTAAACCCCTTAACGGGAAGTCCTTAATGGAGTCGATAAAATTACAATGAACGCCGATGAAGAGACTCTGGAGTTTTATGGTTTTTTTCATCGGAATTCGCTCTTTTAGGTTTTTAAAAATGTATCTTATTTATTTGTTGCATTAATGACAACTTTGTATCGTTTGCTTTTGACGCGGAAATTCGACACTCTCGCCCGCCGCTCTCCGCGCCGATCGGCGGTAATCACGTTTCGTTCGCCTCGATGTATGCTTATCGATTAATTATTACGAAATCGGGCGTTCGCGGGTGTCTCGGTGGCCGCTGGTGTCGCGACGGGGGGTGTCCGGCACGGTGACAGGTACACGGCGTCGCGGCTTTCAGGGTGCCGAGAGACACGGAAACTTTTTATGCCCACCTTGCCGTGGTAGAGGCGACGATCGATCGGTCACGCGTGTCTCATGCACTCTCGTGCGCCAATGAATTTTTTATTTTATTTTTTCATTATTTTTTTTTTATTCAGCCATTTCTCATTCTTACTCTCGCTTTCCGATATCATGTTTGCTGCGGCATTCAACTGACACAATAATTTGACAGGCGATCAGACCGCTGGAAATCAAAAACACGACAGGCCAACGGGATAAAATATTATATTTATTGGTACTCTAATTTTTCATGCAAAACGACAAGCCACGAAAGCTGGAGTCTATCTACATATTTATGTACAATTTATACATAAGAAAAAAAAATAGGGGAATGAAACTTCGGATCAGTAGACCCAGAAAAAAAATTATTTGACGGCCACCGTTTATTAAGATTAAGTAAAATATTTACTTGAATGAAATAAATATTTATTTAAATCGAATAAATATTTTGCTTAATCTTAATAAACGGTGGCCGTCAAATACATTTTTTTCGGGGTGTACTCAACATTATAACCATTTATTCAATAATTTTTCGTTGTTATAAGAATTCCCCTATATTTTCTCCATTCTGATGATCATTGGCTCTCCTCGCAATCCACCTGAAAACCATCGCGTTTTTTTGTTTGCGACCACCAACAAACCCAGCCAACCCGAGGCAGCTGCGGAGGTGCAGGAAAATTGTCCAATAAAATCCGAGGCCAATCATCGGGCAACGGCCGCTGCAGTCGACGTCGTAGCTCACCGGGGCAGGAAAGTGCGCTACGATAGTTACACACGAGGTCGTAATTCAAACGACTGGCCAGTCGATAAACACAACGGCGATAGAGAAAGAGACGCCGCGCGGCGGAGCCTTCGAGGCAAACGAAAAAAAAAAAAAAAAAAAAAACGAAGAGATGCAGATGGATGCGAAGAGAGGGGGATAACAAGGATAGCAGGACTATCGCGGACCGGAGGGATGCGAGTGGGAAATCGGCAGGGGGTTCCCCTTTATACACCGTATATATAGCCGCGATAGCTCTCCCTATTCATCGCGAACTAATTACCACACCCGTCGTATTTCATGAACCCGGTTATCACGGCTGTGCGGTCTACTCGAGATCGTTTCATCGACGTGGCAGCGCCGATCGGCCGATCATTCGCTCTCTCCGTCCGTCTTTCCCCTCTGCACGTATCTTCGGCGGAATGGCGAATATAGGGAAGAGCGGGGCAAAACGGGACGGTGGGGCAAAATGGGGCAGTGGGGCAAAACGCCATATTCCAATCATTTTTGGATGGGAAAATGGGGCAAAACGGGACAGACAATCCGGATGTATCAACAGGGCAAAATGGATCATCCAAAAATAATTGCAAACTTGCGTTTTGCTCAATGTCCCGTTTTGCCCCGCTCTACCCTACAGGTTAGACCGGGGCAAAGCGGGGACGCTAAGCAATAAAAGCTGCTACAACGATACCGAAAAAATAGATCCATTTGTTTTCACACCAAAATTGTATTGGCACCGGTTTTGAAAGAATGTTAAAAAAAAACCGTCTGGAGCAAAACGGGATACCCTTCGATTTGACTTGCGGCAACTTTTGTTACCTTTATTATTACCCTATTTTGCCCCACGTCGATGTAACATTTCATGTCCCCGTTTCTCCCCGATTTCCGTCGTTTGTTGGCTACCATGAATTTATTCGATAATTTAGGGTACCCCATTTTACCCCACGTCGATATAACATTTCATGTCCCCATTTTGCCCCGGTTTCCGTCGTTTGTTGGCCATCACGAATCGATTTATTCGATAATTTTGGGTATCCCATTTTGCCCCACGTCGATATGACATTTCATGTGCTCATTTTGCCCCATGTCCCCGTTTTCCCCTACGTTCCGTGCACCTGCCGTCGAACTCGGCGCGACTCGGTTGACGCGCTCTCCCTGCAGCCGCGGTATCCGCTCGTACATATCGACGGCCGCGAATCGGAAGGGCGTAACTGGCGTGCAGAGGTGCGCGGTTCGGGCCTCGTCGATTCCAAGCCGCCGATATGTCTCCCGAAGCAATTCCGCAGCGGCGACGACGCGTGGGTGGGCCGCTCCTCGCCGAGTTACGCACGAAACGCGGGCGCGCGTCTCACACTGGTTTCCTTGAAAGCCTCGCTGGTCGCGGGGCTATTTACACCTATGTAGCCGAGCGTTCCCCGCGCGTCCGCACGCAGTGGTATGCCCCGTGGTGGAGGTACGCCTATCGTCCGTTCGCCCAATCGCCGGACGGTGCGCGCACTTTCTTGGACCATAAAATCCGGAAACCAAGAGCCGCGCAGCTAACTCTCTTTCTCCGGCGATTCGACATACGGCGGGCGTTATTTATCGGCTCGGGCCCGCGAGTCGAGCGGGGGCGTGCGAAAAATCTCGCATGTTTATCGGCTCTCGTTGAATAACCAGGGTGGGGGTGGGAGAGAGAACGGTACGACGATGTTTAGGTTGGTCATTTTTTTTTACTCGCGCGTTTAAATTCGTTGTGAAATGGGTTGAAGAGAAGGATTAAATTTTCACCGAGTTTCGGCCTCGGGTTGCGAACAATTGTGGTCTTAAATTTTCTGGGTTTCCGGGTTTTCTCCGGAAATCTATAAATCATCGGCTTAAACGCCCATGATTAAACGCCATGGGATTAAACGCTTCGCATTTGACGCGCCTGCGCGTGGAACCGCGTCGTCCGGAGAAAACCGAGAGACATTTTCATCCGCGGAAACGATCCGGAGTCCCTTTATCGTCCCACCGGCGCCCTGCGATTCTGACGCGCCCTGGGCATGATTCTCGTTTTATGGTTGCAGTAAAGCCCTTGAGCTATGCACCGGCGCACAATACCGGATCGCTGTGAAAAAGCTAAAACCGAAGAAACCCACCGAAAAGATTTTTATGTCTCTACCGACAACCGGATGTGCACTCGTTCCGCTGGCTATCGATTCCCTCGCTCCTTTCCCTCCGCTTCCGAAGAGATCCCCGCGAGTCCGGGTCCAAAGACAAACTACGCAAAAACTACTCGTTCTCCTTGCTCTTATTTCTTCCCAAACTTCGATACGATACAAACGAGCATGTTTGCGAGCCTCAAAAAAAGAAACACTATCAGCTATTCTATCCCGAACCATCCGCCCGAAGACATTCGCAAGCGCCATGGGACCGTGAAACTCGAATACAATTTGCATACACGAGTTCCCGCAGCAAACCCTGTCAAGTATCATTTCTTGCCTCGAATAAAATCGCATTGGAGATTCTCCATCGCCGACTTCCACTGACGTTTATGATATCAAAAAAGAAGAGGAGGATGAGGAAGATGAGGAAGATGAGGAAGATGAGGAAGATGAGGAGGAGGATCGGGAGAGCCTCGGGACGAGATCTCAGGACATTCGAGAGCACTGTTCATTGTCCGGTCGGCAAGGCAGCAACAGCTACGCGATCTCTGCTGCGGAAAGCTCGAATGGGGACTCGCGTATAGAAATATCCACTAGCATAATCTATAACGCCGAGGCTCTTTGTGGTTCATCGGCGGGGGGGCCTTCGGCGGCGTTCGCCGTCAGCGTCACTCATCTCCCCGGCCGGGGCGTCGAGTGAACAAGTTGCATTGATCGTTAATTGGCTGGAACAGAGACTCACTGTTCGGGTTATATGGGAGATAACAGCGGTCGGCGGCCGATACACGGCTCGAAATAAAAGGGATAAAAGGCAACACGCACGCGGCACATTCATCGGCCGTGTAGCGTACGAAGGACCACTGTGTCGGGGTTGTACCGGACATGTGTCTATGTATACGTATCCTGTGTGTTACCGACACAAAGAGAGTTGGCGAGGATCGTGCAGGCATGCTGTTCCACCGCTGAAGCCACTATAGGACGATACATTGTCGGAATTGAAACGACGACCTTGCCGCACCGTGAGCGGAGCGACCCCACAGAATTTGGCCCCCGAAGCGTATACGCGCACGGTTGCCCCGAACACGTTGCCAAGAGGGTGAGACCCTGGGGTGGAACGGATTAAAATGCAACGGGGAGCTGGGGGAGCCGGAATATAACCAAAGCCACGTCGCTGCTGAGGGGTGGATTTCGAAGAATTTCAAACCGCTCCGTCGGCGGGGCCGGGGCGTTTCGGTACATTGCGGCACTTCGTGTTACGGTACATTAATCATCGTTGACGCGTGATTATGGAAAAATGGATACTGAATTTAAATACGGGTTGCTGGCTCGGTATAAAAATTAAGAAAATGGAAGGTAGATAATTCATAGGGTAACAATTGTGAATATGGCTCGGTCCATATATCATTGATTTACCACTTTCACCCTTTACAGTTTTTTTTTCTTTTTTTTTTTAATTTATGAGAGTTGGAAAGGGTTAAGATTTTGAAATTGTAAAATTGTCTCGGTACATTGCAGCATTTCATACTTACATTAATCACTGTTTTTGCGTCATAGTGGACACATTCATACCGAATTAAAATATGAATAGCTGGCTCGCTATAAAAATGAAGAGAACAGAATGTAGATGATAATTCGTAGGCTAACAATTGTGAATATGGCCTGATTCACATTTTTACCGTAAACAGTTTTTTTTCTTAATGTATGAAAGTTGGAAACAGATTAGAATTTTCAAATTGTGAAATTGTTTCTCGCGCATCTCTCGTTTCACCTTTAAAAAAAAAAAAAACACCCCTCGAAATAAAACTTTGTGCTCGCGCGTATGAGAGATGGAAACAGATTAGAATTTTCAAATTGTGAAATTGTTTCTCGCGCATCTCTCGTTTCACCTTAAAAAAAATAAAAATAAAAAAACACCCCTCGAAATAAAACTTTGTGCTCGCGTCCTATTCGCGGTATCGATCATAAATTACACCCCCTCCGGAGTTTCCGCGGGACGCCCGAAAAGTTTCGTTATTCGAGCCACGTTTCGCACCGGCGGGCCACGGTGGCGTACCTCCGGAATTTTGAGAACGGATAGATGAGGACAGGCTCCCCCGGCGCGTTCGTTCCGTGACCGTTTTCTCGCGTCTCCTCTCCCGGGCCCGGCTTCTTCTTCGCAATAAAAATCCATACTACCATCTCGTGGGCATCGCCGGTCCGGGGTGACTATGCCGCGAACAAAAGTCGTGAAAGTACGTATCTTTCCTATCGGATAATAAATATAAACCGGGCGATGCGTGAGCGAGCGACGGGACCGGGCGATAACTCGCCGCAATGATGTACACCGTACACGGGACGATACTTCTGCATCTCGTCGGAATAAGACTACACGTACTGAATTGCGAAAGAAAGAGAGAAAAAAAAATCGCGAAGAAACGGAGATAACTCCACCGCGAGAAACCAGCGAGAAGAGGACACGCGTGTACATAGATCGTACGGAGTCGCTGGACCGCGTGTGATACAAAACGCTTTTGCATGGGAACGCGATCGGGCGAGCCCAACTGCGGGCGCTTTCAATGTATGCAGCCCCGCGTGTACGCAGAAAACTCTCCCGAGTACCTACATCTCAATTAATTATTATAGAACGAGATTTATCGCGTGCGAGAATCCTCGTGTATATAGGAAGAGTTACTGGGAAGATATTCCCCGCGGGAGCCGAGGCGGTAAAGTAATACCGATACTCGATCGAACAAGTGCGTTGAGAGACCGATCTCTCCGCACCTTTCGATCTATCTCCCGGCGAGATATATGTACAACAAATGTTCTATGTGGGGCTGGGTTATAGTCCGGCCGCTATCTATAATATAGTATTTATACATACGGTTTGCCGATAACTATCCTAACCGATATCTCCCGTAGATTTATTCGTTGCCCACGCTTCGATGCGTGTGTTTATTATACTCGCGATAGGTGAGCCTCCGACTATCGGCTCTGCGCGGACTTATTGTTAAAAAAGAAAAACGAGCCGCACGGATTCCCAACGCGGTCTCACACTCAACGAAAACTCTCGCTAACGAGATCTGCGAGAGGTACACGATGTCGCGAGAGAAGCGCGATTAAAGGCTCTACACCCTGCGCCTCGTCCTCCTATTTTCTCATCTGCTTCATCTTCGTCTTCTACCTATGTTCCTCTTCGTGAAGACCCACGGAGAAAGGGGAACGTGAAGAAGGCCGTTCTTCTTCGCCTTCTTTTTCATCTCTCTCTTCATCTTGGTCTTCTTCTTCTACTTCGCCTTCTTCTTCGTCTCCTTATTCGCCTTCTTCTTCCATCTCCTTCTTCACCTTCATCTCCACCTTCTTTTTCCCTTCACCTTCATCTCCACCTTCTTTTTCCCTTCACCTTCATCTTCGCCTTCTTCTTGCCTGTGCGTACACTCTCTTGTCGCCTGCACAACTTACGCGCCGCCTCGAAGCCTTTCTCTTCATCCTCGTCTTCTTCTTCATCTTTTTCCTCGCCTTCTTCACCTTCATCTCCACCTTCTTTTCCCTTCACCTTCATCTTCGCCTTCTTCTTGTCTGTGCGTACACTCTCTTGTCGCCTGCACAAGTTACGCGCCGCCTCGAAGCCATTTTCTCACCTTGGCGGAACGTTGTATACGAAATATCGATGCCGATCGATATCTCTCACGCGCATATAGGCGCGCGAGGGATACGAAGATGTGTCGAAGGAGCGAAAGGATCGAAGATAGAATGGTGACTGCGTGCACAATGTTTCCAACGAGAGGAAAGATTTATCGACGCGATTCAGCGGCAACTGTGGATTCCACGAGGCGTTAGAATCCTACTACCTGCTCCAACAGAGGCTGAAGAGTGCACAGCTATTGACCAGCTTTAGTGAATAGCCGGATGCATAGACTCTTATTTTTTAACCCCAAGTGACGTCATACCGGAAAAACGTCACTTTCGGTCGAAAAATAAGATTTTAACGAGGATTTTTATTTAGTAGTAGACAGTAAAAAATAATTTCGTAAAAACGGAATTCGAAATTTCGTAAGAACAATTTTGTTAAATAAGTGACAAACTCATTTGTCACATATTTGGATATCCGAACTTGTCCTTTTATTTGCCGTGTCATTGACAATTTTAGTTTGTACTTTTGTTTGTAAAACTTGAAAATTAATAAATAAAAAATTGTGGACAATAAGTTGTTGTAAAAAGTACAAATTTTGTTTACTGCGTATGATGCAATGGCGATCGTTACAGTTTTTAAACATTTATACATCTATACAATTATAATTGCATCCACATATTGTCAACGGGAAATCGACCGAAGTCCTTCAGCCTAATTTTTATTTAGTATTAGTAGTAAAGAGGTATTTATTGACAATAACAGTCGGTCCATACAATCTCCGATCCATCTCTCTATGTTGTTGTTAAGTCGCTTTTAATGGCATTGCCGATGGGCAATCGACCGGAGTCCTTCAGCCCATTTTTATTTATTTTTCTCTGGAATGTATTTCGTGTATTCGCGTATATTGAAATGTATATCTGAAGGACTCTCGGTTCTTTCCTTCGAGATGGACCGAACGGAGATGCTGCGCGTCAGACTCGCATGAGATACGAGAAGGCCGGTCGGGTCGCTTCGGACGATTGGAAACGCGATCCACCTCGGCACAATCTCGTCTGTATACCGATGCAGAAACTTCACGGCTGCCGTCTATGCGTGCGTGTGTTGGTTTTGATTTTTTTTAATGCTTCCAAACCGCAAACACACCGACGTACATTGTCGGCTGTGTTCAGGTAAACTAACGCTATAGTAACATCGACACACGACCGTCTCGGCGAACGAAACGCTTCTCGCGATCGGCGACACTGCCGGGAACACAATACTAATGCACACTTGAAATTCGAAGCCGGCTCTGTGTCATCGATGCTGAGCCGAGTCGGACTCGGGAGATGCGGATTAGAAAGGCGACGCCCTGTGTTTATGTGACTCTTGAATCGCGCTTTCCAGATTGCAAAATCTCCGTCGTAAACTAATTTTTAATGTTTTTTTTTTTAACATTACAATTTTTCCAATGGGGAAATAAGAAAGAAGGGCTGAAGGACTTAGGTCGATGAACTATTTTGCAATAGCAATAACGTAAATAATGTAAATAAATAAATAAACATTATGAAATGTAAATAATCTTTGAAATGTACCAACATCCATACCGTATAATATATCGTCAATAAATACATTTACTACTACTACTGAGAAAGAAATTAACGTTATCGCTTTTTTATCGTCTGTTTCAGGCGACATTGAAGACTGTCTGGTAGCGCCGGTATCCCAAGGCCAGTTCACACCACTACCGGAAGCCCTCTGCTGGGCGATTCTCGAGCTTACGTCGCAGAGGCAAGCGGCCACGCTGGACACACTGAGATCAGCCCTGAGAAACGCCTTTCCCACGATGCAGAGACCAAGTCGAGAGCTCGTTTACGACGCTCTCGCTAAGCTCATGCAGGAACGAAAGATCTATCACACGTCCCAGGGATACTTCGTCGTCACGCCCGAGACGCGAAGGCTGCGACGCGATTCCGGTAGCTCGAGGAGGAACTCGCGTGAGGTGACCGGCTGCCGGGGTCAAGGAGGTATGCTCATGAGCAACGACGAGGCAATGGCACTCGTGCACGGGGAGATGCTCACCCTCAGGGACGGCAACGTCACCCATCAGGCCGTTCAGACCAATCTCGCAGATGTTATTTGCGGAGGTAAAAAAAAATCGCTCAGTTTCCTTTAATTCATTATTCGATTGTCTCGCGTGCCATTAAAGTGGAACATTTATACGGAAATTTCTGGTCTACAGTGGAACCTCGATTATCCGAATCCGTCGAGACCGGGTCTCGTCCAGATAATCGAAACGCATTTTTTTAAAGGAATGTAACACGTATACAAATAAGATACATATAAATGAAATAATAGTTATAGTATATATTAAACTTCAAAACATATTTTTAACATATTTCGTACCTCGAGGTCTTATTTCGGCACAATTACAACTCTACCAAAATCTCTACCAGAAAGTTAAAAAACTCTACCAGCATCAAAATAAAACTCTACCGGAATACAAGGCTACTGTGAAGCCTTATATTCTGGTAGAATTTTATTTCCATTCCGGTAGAGTTTTATTGCATTTCCGGTAGAGTTTTATTTCCATTGCGGTAGAGTTTTATTTTGATTCTGGTGGAGTTTTTTTTTTACTTGTAATTTGGCGAGTTGTAATATGGTAGAGATGTTTTCTGGTAGGGATGTAAATGTACCCTTATTTCACGGATTCTGTGAAGTAAAGTCGTCCATTTTTTAATTGCCGAACGCTAGCTATCGCGCTTTCGAGCAGCGAGATCTTGAAGCCGCTAAACCCGGAGCTCGTAATCACTAAACTGTGAACTACGTATGTAAGGCGTTTCAAACGATTTGGTATAGCAATGAAATGAGTCTCTGATGTGCGCTGTCCGACTTTGCTGGAGTGGGTGAAACTGCAGCAATGTATAATCTTTCGCGCTAACGTTCGGATAACCGAGGGTTTGGATAAACGGAGTCATGGTTCGGATAATTAAGGGTTCGGATGATCGAGGTTCTACTGTACTTGATTCGAAGATCAATTAAAATTAGTAAGGAACCACGCCAATTCTTGAATCAACTTAATTAAAGAAAAAAAATGGAACCTATACTGTGAGGCCTCTTAATTTTTTCATTAAAAACATTAAAAAGAAGGAAACTAGCGCACACGCTTCGCCCGACTTAACATTATAATATAGTATTTTCAGACGTAATACATGTACATCGTACATCGTCGAGCGCGGCTAGCGGATCTTTTTCCACCGGACCATTGCGAGCGAGTCGCCGTTCGCTTTTATATTGTCGACGTCCTTGCTTCCGTCGGCAACTCTCGTTCCTGCGACCTGCAGCGCACTCGGAATCTCGGGCGGGAAGTCTCATTCCGTTGATACAGCGTTTTCACGAGAAAAGCCGATAAAATTATTATCTTGGTCAACGAGAAAAAAAAAAAGTTGTAATAGGATACTCCGACGAACGAGCGTAGCAGATACAAACAATATGGTTCGTTCATACACGTTAGATATAGGCTTCGACTTAAAACTCTGTTTGCAAATTCGGGAAAATGAGATCGAAATGACAATTCGACGTTCCAGGCATTAAATGAATGTGGGTCATTTTATTTATTTACTTTTTTATAAAAACAGAAAGTTTAAATATTTTTTATTAAGTTTTTAATAATCTAACAGACAAGCAACACAGATAAGAACAATATAATCCCTTCATACACCTTAGATAACTTCTAGCAAATGGAATCGAAATGACAATTCGAAGTTCCAGGAATTCAATGGATGTGGGTCATTTTTTTTTTTTTAAGAACGGCCTTTTGTCTCTTCGGTCGGGTATCGGTGACACAAATTCATCGTCGATCCGATCACGAATTTGCATGCCTCTCTGCCGTCGACGAGCGTGGTCGAAGGTGGAGAAGGAAACACGCTACCCGTGAGTAAAACTTAAACGTCTTGCGAGTGTAGGTATTTCGTGCCGGTGGGCCCGATCGGGGTCCCCGGGATATCCGCCAGCTCCGTTGGGCACAGCGTATTCTTCCGTACTCGCGAGAGCCTCCGTCGCGGAAGGCCGTCCCGGCAGGCCCTCGCGCATCCCGTCCCGCGACAAGACACTGTGTGCCCGCGCGCAGAGCGTTTAGCACAACGATATATCAGCTATTGATCACGACATTGTCTACCGTTACACGCTGTCGGGATCACGTCGAGGCCAGGGATCAACGACTACCACGTAGTATAATCTTCGTTCTTCTCCTCCTTTCATCCTTCGCTATCCCTGTTCCTCGCGCTTTTTCCTGCTTCGCCTCGGGAGGGTTAATGGCGTGTGCATTCTCACGCTCTTGACCCTCCCCGGGCGTTGGAGCACTTATTGACCCAAAAGACTCACTTCTTCAGACACGGCGCTCCGAAAGTAGGGGAGGGCGGGGCAAAACGGAACCTTGGTGCAAATATTGCCATTTTTGGACCTTCCGGGGGGGACTGATGTAGTGGTGAAACATTCATTCCATCCATTGTCATCCTGAATCATGGTCCTCCAGTTATGTTATAATAGTAGTTTTGTTGCAGCTAATTGTACAAAGTTTTAATAATTCGTTTTATTCATTTGAACCCTGGTTGCAAAATTGAGAATTTTTTTTTTTTTTCTGGAGGAGCCTCATGTAGTGAAATAACATTTTTTTCCATCCATCGTCAGCCTGAATCATAGTCCTCCCCTTATGTTACGATGGCACTCTGTTGGATCTAATTTTACAAAAGATGTTAATCATTAGTTTTAACAATTTGAACCCTACTGCATAATTGATAATTTTTAAACCTTTGGGGGAGGCTTATGTAAAAATATAAAATAACTTCCATCCGTCGTTATCCTGAATCATGGTCCTCCACTTATGTTACAATAGCAGTTTTGTTGGAGCCAATAGTACAAAGTTTTAATCATTTGTTTTAATCATTTGAACCCTGGTGCAAAATTGACAATTTTTTGACCTTCTGGGTGGGGCCTCATGTAGTGGTATAAAATTTCTTCCATCCATCGTCATCCTGATTCATGGTCCTCCACTTATGTTATAAGAGTACTTTTGTTGGAGCTAATAGTCCAAAGTTTTAACAAATTGTCCGTTGTACATTGCAGGTAACCCGAACGACAAGGTACTCTTCGCCCGATGCAGATCGGTACCCGGACGCCTGGAGAGGCGACATTCCCTAAGACTGTGGGGCTCGGCGAGACGCCTCCACAGGAGCGGAAGTTCACGGTCACTGCCGCGAAGGCCGGACAGAAGCGATACTTCGTCGAGCGCCGAGTACGCGAGCACCGACAGCACACCGCACAGTCCGACGAGTGAGTCTAGAATGTCGGGGAAAGGGCTGTTTATGGTGATGGGAGGGAAAAAAAAAAAAAAATACTTTGTCGTAAGATAATTTCTATAACCGCTGCACAGCTAAATGTGATGATAAACTAACAAACGAACTTTAAAATTTGTTGCATTCCCAACATGTGCGTAAATAATTCTCACTTTAGTAAAAAAAGAAAAACGCAATAAATATTGAAGCTATAGTGGTATATGCTTGCGGTATATATATATATTTTTTTTTTCCATGGAGAAATATTAATAAAATGCTTCTAGTGTCACCCCTAGCCTTGGCAAGCCTTTCCCCGATCCTCGTCTGCAACGCGTCGTAAAGACCTGTCTTCGACTGTTCAGCGTCGTTTTTTTATAAGGTTTGTCCGGGATATTTTCAGAAAAAATAGGCCTCCTCTCGAGGCTCTTCCGGCGGAGCACGAGGCGAAAGGGTGCACCGTTGATGGGGACCTTCAGCGCCCAGTATCCGCCCACGGAGTGGTTCAATCCTCGCGTCGTTCATCTTCATAGCGTCGCGACCCAGACGAGAGCGGCAAGTCCATCGGTGTGTAACTCAGACAAATACTTTCTAGGATATCGTTCGGTACGACGCATGCCGGAACTCGGTTATTTTGTATTGGATTATTTTAATAAAAGAATAATTAAATTTAAACAAAATTAAATAAGGCCAAAATAAAATAAAAACTAAATAAAATAAAAAATAAATAAAATCAAAATTTTTGACAAATAATCCAATCCTAAAAAACCGACTTCCAGCATCCCCGTTCGGACGACTGCAGCGAGATATTCAATGCTTACCGGATAGTGCGATCTTGAACGGATCTTAATGCTGATTTTTCGTTGTTTCAGATGCTGGAAGGTTTGGACCAGTCCCAGGCGAGTTTTCAAGTATGGGACGACTCGAGTTCGGTGCGCTCGGCGACACTGCCGAGAAGACACAGACGTCAGCCGAGCGGCGACTCTTCGAGTCTGTTGGCGAATTCGACACCGAGAAGCTCGCGAAGGCACAGATCACCGTGCTCGACGCTCCCGAGATCAAAGTGTTCGAGTCTGAGCCGGTGTACGTCACGCGCGTCCGTGCTACCGCCCAGTGCCAATCAAGAGCCTTACCAGACACGGGGACAGATTCAGAACGGCAAGCACTCGACGAACTCGTCGCCGAGCAGAAGCGGCGGAAGTTCCGGATCGGTGAGAGCGACGAACAGCAGCCCGGCGAAAACAGCGACACTCGGCAGATCGAGCACGAGGCATAGTTCGAGACGACCCAGTCACGATTCCACGGGAAGTGGCACCAAATCTACGAATGGCTCGCCACAGCACAAGGTACGACGGATAAACGATTCTCATTCGATTGTCCCCGAACGCTCATCGCCGAGGGTCTCGTCGATTTGCTACGAGAGCGCTATCTCGACCAGCACGAATATACTGACGGTTATATTATAATGCTAACGAGAACCAAAAGTAGAGAGAAAAAAATTGGTTCTGTTGCAGTACTTTATACGCAAAAGAAAAAGGTTTATACGCTTGAAAACATTTCTTATGCGTTTTTCTTGTTAATTTTGTTTTTTATTTCTTTCCCAACCCGAGATCTAAAATTATAAGAAAAAAATTGGTATTGTAGTACGTATAAACGTATCAACTTTTTTTGCTTATAGAGTAAACTACCGTAATAAAGAAATGTTTATACGTTCGAAAACATTTCTTTCCGTTTTTTTCTTGTTAATCTTGTTTTTTCTTCCTTCCCCAATGCGAGGTCCATAACTAAAAAGAACAAAAATCGGTGCTATTGCAGTACGTATAAACATATTAAAAAATGTTTGCGTATAGAGTAACCTTTCCCCAAAAAAAGTTTTATACGATGGAGAACATTTTTTTCTTGTTAACCTCGTTAATTCCTTCTTCTCCAATCCGACATTCTTGGATTACTATTTTAATATACTGTTGCGTTTGTTGACAGATCCTTCAGAAGACATCATCGGGCCACTCGACCCACTCGAGTGGAAAATCCGTTTCGAGCAGCAAGCTTTCGTCCTCGCCGTTGAAGACATCGAAGCTGACCGCCCAGTCGTCGCCGTTAAAGGTCATTCAGCAAGGTGCCCTGACCCCGCTCCAAGAGGCTCAAAATTCGATAACCCTCCAAGTCTCGACGAATCTGAGTCCCGTCAGTCCTCCGCAGGAACAACGTTCCATTCAGAGCAGAGTGACGCTAGCGTCGAACGCATCGAGCACAACGACCATATCAGGCTCTCCCGGTACGAAGATTTACGTCCATCAGAACAACTCGCCGATGCGCTCGGTCATCACCTTCGCGAACGGAACGACGAAGAGCGGCCCGACGAGTGCGAACAGCAACGCGAGCAAGGAATCGACGACGAGTAAAGAGAAGCAGGAGCGAGAGCTCGTCAGCGAGAAAGTACAAAAATCGAGGATGGACGAGGACAAGCTATCGAACTCGAAGAGCGAGGAAGAGAAGACGAGACAGTCGAGCAAGCTCGAGGAATGGAAGTCGATAAAGTTGGAGAGGCCGTCGTCTCTGCTATACACGAACAAAGATTCGAAGCCTAGCCTGTCCGAAAGCGACAAGGAGAACAAGCCCAAAGTCGACGAGGACGCGCCGAACAAGCTTAAACTCACGAATCGTCTGAACAACAGCCAAGCTCATCTCATCGACGGTTCGACTAACAACGTCGATAAAAATTCTCTCGCCAACACCAACGACAATCCGTCGGTGAATCTGCCAACGACGAAGAACACGAACGACGCCATGAACAATTCCCGAAAGTTGTCGTTGTCGTTGTCGAAGGACGCGCTGAGCTACAGAAATCTGTTGCGTCCCGGATCGAAGAACAACATCGCCTCGAATCCACCGTCGCCGACGAAGTCCTTCGACGGTTTCGGCGGCTCTTTCAACAACGTGTACATCGAGAATCTGGAGAGCGCCAAGCAGCGCAGGGCTCCGCAGGGGTCCGAGCCGAATCTCGAGAAAACCGTGAGTCGCGGAGATTTGTACTCATATCCGAGCTTAAGCGACATGCAAGTGCAGTTCACCAGTCTCGCCGCCCAGAAAATTCTCAAAGGCTGCCCCATCAACAGCGTCGACACTCTCGTTGAGGTCAACATGGCAGCGGCCGACAAACCCAACAACCGCGACGTCACCGTTCACACGGACTTTGGACTCGTTTAATAATCCAATAATCGCTTGAGAAAAAATGTGTATGTATGAAATTTCGAGCGATCGGCCAGAGAATTTTGTAATCGAGCTTGTTCGAAAAAAAAAAAAAAACGATCGAACCAGATAGTAAACATGTATTCTCGCTAGAGTTATCGAGTCTCGGAGTCAACGAGCACTGCCATTTTTTAATACTTCCAACGACTTTTTTTGGGAATATACATATATACAGACAACACACATGAGTTTCGACCGGTTAAATTCGAAGCGAAAGCTTCGATAGCCGATCCTCCGTGCGTCGAGCTTCCGAAACTCGAGGCCTATCGAGGCTCCACCTCGGGATTCAATAAACGATGTTTTTTTTTCCTCCTTCACCATCTCTCGTTAAAACTTTCGACAAACCCAGCAACCAACTTAGCTTAGAAGATTGCGTTTGTACGAAGAATTTCATCTTCATCAATGTTTTTTTTCTGCCGCGGCTTTGCGTCGCTTTACTTCGATAAAGTGATTCGTTAAAGCGATGTAACTTTCGCGGACGGCGCGGCGCCCAACGGCCGATCCGCAAATTATTTTCTTTTGTAATGTAATATTACTATACTGCATGTATTTTGGTATAATCGCGGTGATCCGGAATGTAAACGGGAACCAAGATCTTCCGAGCAAACCCACGAAATTAGCCTCGTAGGACCTGCAACTTACATTCTACAAAATATACATACAAAATGCATAATTTATATGTAAACGAAAAAAAAAGAAAAAAAAGTGTAACATAGATACGAGCAACGAGCAGGATAGTATACCAACACATAGAATCATCAACCTCGACCTGGCTCGAATGGGCATGTACCACTTATATCGCTAGTGCAATCGTAAATCTTATTAATCTAAGTGCCAAAACCGTAGTTACTAATTCAAACGCCTTAGCGGACCTCGCGCGCGGAAGCCTGTTCTTTTTTTTTTTTTTTTTTTTTAAAGATCCGACTCTTCGAGACCGCATTATTATTTGTTATAATTGAGAAATAAAAGAACATATAACCGTACCGATTAGACGAAGACGTCAGAGGAATAATAATATGAGATAATGAGAGAAGGAAGGAAGAAAGTCACTTTTGTACATGCATATCTGAACATTGCCGATCGAACGACGGCGATTCAGACTCTCCTCTAACGCCTCGTAACCAACGCCGCATAATTTTTTTTTTCATTATATCTTTGTTTTATTAAGTTTTTTCTCGTTTTCGTTTTTTTTTTTTACAATTAAAAACTAACTTGTAGCAACCCATTGTATAATCGTATATATCGAATATATGAATAAAACGAGGCAAAAATACATGATATATAAAAAAAATATTAAAGAATTTTTTTCTCACATATATTGAGCGTTTTTTTTTTTTAACGAAACGCTTTGGTACCGGAAGGGAAATTTGGGGACTTTGTTGCATGTGTTTTTTGCCGCTACTGGGATAGATCTGGGAAGCTTTTCTAATCGTATAAAGAAGAAGAAGGAGGAGAAGGAGACAAGACAAGCCGCGGAGACATTATGGCGCCGACAGCAGAGTATTCGATAAAATCATTGTTATGAAAATTGGGGGGCTCGAATAAACGTCGTTATTTGTGGGCCGTCAGTAATATCTCGGAAGATTCAATCGAATAAATAACTTTCCGGTCAATTGACGCGTCACTTGACCCACATGTCCGCGTCGTTAAGTTGGTTAGACTGTACCAGAGACCAACTCCAAATTGTAATTAGAATACTATTTCAAACGACGGAAACAATACTTTATACATAATTAATAACTGATCCTGTACGTGTAAACTCAAATTTTCATGTAACAATAACGATGATCATATTATTTACAAATTCAACGTATTACCAACTGTAAAGTACAGTCCAATGAAGGCTGCATTGGATACATCTATGAAGAATCACTGGAAGTTGGAGTGTTGATCATTGAAAATGCTCCACACAACGTTCGCTCATTGGTCCACGCAAGCGCCGTCACGCTTGACTTCGATTACGCCCATCGTCCACAAAATTTCGTGTGAACTCCCTTTCTCCAGGGGAAATATTGTTACGTAAGCCGTGTATAAGCGAAAGGTAGACGCGCCATCTTATTCGTGAATTTTACTCAAAGCATTGCAGTCGTGCATCAGCAAGAGAGATTAATCGTGCGACAGTTTGTGAACGTTCAACGTAGATCATTTCTTTTTCTATCAATAACCGTTTTGTCGTCCAGCTACAATAAAGTATTTGTGAGACTTTTCCGCGCTCGATAACGATTCGTCCGTGAAAATGGGGAAAAAAGGTAAGCGAGCTCCAATTCCTCCGTTCGCCTTTTGCTTCGTAAAATATTGAATTATCGAACTACGGGTTACGCCGTTTGTTATTTAGCAGTCGATATTTGAGTGGGCAGAAAGCCTGAGATTGCAAAGTTTCATCTACTATTGACAAAGTCGATTCGAGCACGCCGTCAAATTCTCGTCCATCCGAGGCATCCGTTTTCTGTCTCTTCGTTTCGGAGCGAGTGAAACTGTTGCACATGACAAAACAGACGTTTCTACGTTGGACATGACGAAACAGACGTAAACAAAAAACAGTTCGATCCCGCGACTGAACGTTAAGAGCATGTGAAACACTATGGAGTGCGAGAGAGATAGCATCAGTGGCGCTCTCTGCGGAGCGAGAGAGACACGCTGAGAACGTGTTTCACATGCTCTTAAGGAGGTTGGAGCGAGCGGTGTTCATTCCGCCTAAATTCGAGAAATTCAGGCAAGAATTGCAAACACTTCCCAATGTTATAAAAATCTGAAAAAATGCATACTTATTATAGGCATTGAAAAGACTAATTTTACATAATAATAATTTCAAAATGTTATTAACAAATTGTTGACAAAAAAATTGTTCATCAAAATATGTGGTAACTCAACTTTTTTTTTTTATGAAAATGATTCGTTCACTTTTCGAAATACGTATGAATTTTTTCAGATTTTTATCTTTATTTTGATTTTTCTTGTTTTTTACATGGAAAAATGTGCAAAAGTCAAAATAACGATTAAAATCTGAAAAAATTCATACGTATTTCGAAAAGTGAACGAATCATTTTCATTTAAAAAAAAAGTTGAGTTACCACATATTTTGATGAACAATTTTTTTTTCAACAATTTGTTAATAACATGTTGAAATTATTATTATGTAAAATTAGTCTTTTCAATGCCTATAATAAGTATGAATTTTTTCAGATTTTTCTAAGATTGGGAAGTGTTTGCAATTCTTGCCCGAATTTCTCGAATTTAGGCAAAATGAACACCACTCGCTCCAACCTCCTTAAAGAGATTTCAAATGCCCGCTATTTCCAACCTGCCCAAATGAATGTACGTTGGCACAACTGCCGAGTATTATCGCAACAAGTAAATTACAGATAAAATATTTTCGGAATACTACGAAAATACTGTCCGAAGGATATTATTCGGAAGGCATTTTTCTTCATGTGACCAACTGCAAAATCTGATTTTACTGACGATGAGTCGCCGACGACAGAACGGCTTATCTACTGTCGCCAAACGTGGACGATACGCCCTTCTGGTATTAAGGTTGCGCCTCGTTTCCAGGAATAGATGTACCGGCGGTTGAGAAACCGGCACATAATATTGTGCCGTTCCGTGCTTGTACACACACTGACACAGAAAGAAACACACTCATGTCCAGTTACATTCTCGACGCCAGAGCGGTAGAGTGTGCAGCGTAAACGAAACGAAACTATAGCGTTGCTCCAGACTGTACAGCTCAGTGCCTTTGTGTCGGGCAGTGTCAGCGACGCACCGAATGATCGCGCTCTTCGATCTCGTAACGACCCTTTGGTAAACACGACTGTTTTTTTAATCGCCCTCCTAACGTCCTCGTCGACGTACACAGCGAAACCTCCCGACACTCCGTAACGTATCGAGCACAACGATGGGAAAGAAAGGTGAGACGCAAGGTCGTTTGCGCGAATTTCATCAACAAGATTATCGCAGAAGATGGCAGACTTTCGTTCGTTTCACGAACATACGCTTCAATTGCTGTAAATCATCGACGAGTCGTACACAAATCGCCATTATCAAAGCCTTTCGTTATTGCATCACATTTTTTTTTATTGTCGTTTATGTTTTTTTTTTTTTTTTGTAAATAAAATATTCGATTAAAACCCGTAATTTCATCGGCAGTACCGCTTATCGCCGAGGGTCCATTTGCGGCGACGCAATAACGGACAGAAATGAATAATCGTACGAGATTTATATAAGCAATTCACTCATCTACGCGAATATCACAGGCGATTTATTCCGAAATGTCGCAAAAACTCGAACGAGAAAAATAAATAGGAATGGCATGACTAATATCTTGATATTGATAATTTTGCATAGGAATAGCACGATTAATAGCGCGATAATCTTGCATAGGAATGGCACGACTAATATCGTGATATTGATAATCATGCAGGAAAGAAGAAGGGGAAGAATGCAGAGGAGGGTGGGGACGCAGGACCGTCCCAAGGAGCGCCTCAAGCGCAGCCTGCGGCGCAACAACAGCAGCAACAACAGCAGACTCCGGCGCAGCAACGGCAGCAGCCTCCGGCGCAGCAACAACAGCAGCCTCCGGCGCAGCAACAACAGCAGCCTCCGGTGCAGCAACAACAACAGCCTCCGGCCCAGCAACGGCAGCAGCCTCCGGTGCAGCAACAACAGCAGCGTGACGCTGGCGTGGCCCAAGCCACGACGGGTATGGCAGGACTGAACACTGGTTCGCAAGATTCCAGGGGAAGAGGTCGAGGAAGGGGAACCAGAGGTTCTCGCAGTGACCAAGCACCGATTCCTGGCATGCCGCAAACCGCTCAGAGATATGTTCCTGGTATGCCGCCACCTGCACAGACGGGAGCTCCTGGTGCTCAGAGACACGTTCCCGGTATGCCGCCACCTGCTCAGACGGGTGGTCAGAGACACGTTCCCGGTATGCCGCCACCTGCTCAGACGGGTGGTCAGAGACACGTTCCCGGTATGCCGCCACCTGCTCAGACAGGTGGTCAGAGACACGTTCCTGGCATGCCGCCACCTGCTCAGACGGGTCAAGGTCCACCCGGCCCTGGCGGGGCCGGAGGATCTCCCCGGCAGCAGCAAGCACATCCGCGGCAGGTAATCAATTCTTTTTTTCTAACACGTACACTTAAAATCCTCCTTTCCGTTCCTGTGAAGTGTGCGCAGAGAGGCACTTTTTGCATGGCGTGTGAGAAAAATGCTGTGCTTGTATGCAAATGCAATGTGGTCTTAGTTCTAGCACTAGTGCAAGAAAACACTTCCCAAAAACGAAAAGCTTGGTTTTCGGGAAGTTGTTAGGAAAAATTATGTAAATGGTATGGGCATAGAAAAGGGAATCCTGACTCATCGCTTGCATTTTTGCACTCGGCAAGAACTCCCTTTCTACGCCCTTGCCATATAAAAACTATATAATATAATATACGTTGAATAACGATAAAGTTATTGCATAACTGTATACTGAGATAAGTGTCGCCGCGGCGCTGGTTAGTGTGCCATTCCCACATTGTTCCATCTTCTTGGAATTTTCATATTCGTCTTCATAACGGAAATACGTCACTTCCGGTCGAAAAATAAGATTTTCAAACCGGATGTGACGCATTTTCGGTAAATCTTCGAAAATCTAAATTTGCGATTTAAGCGCTCGAGCCGCAACAACCTACCAGTTGCTTGTATAAAGGCGCTCAAAGATTATACATTTTATCCTATGTGAATGACAGTCTGTACATATATAAATACAGTTTGTGTGTACAGCTAAAGTTATGTAAAATTAATGTTACTGTAAAGTCACTGTACGTACGGTACAGTTTGTGTTTTCAAGTCGTAAGTGAGGTATTTCCGCTAAATCGTGCGACATGCGCTGCACATATTGCAAATATAGCTCCAACTGCGTCAATTTCGTGACGCTTGTCACGAAATTGAGGCAGGGAACCTGCTAGTTGTTTGTATAAAGGCCTTCAAAGATCTTATAGTTTTTATCCGATGAAAATTACAGTTTGTACATAGATAAAATTTCGCTGTCTCGGTTCTCCAAACTGAGAAATGCAAAGTCAAAACATCACATATTAACATCTCAAATTTTTTCCTACTTTAATGATACGTTTAGATCTGTATTCATCATACCTTTCTTTTGCACTTGAACTCTCTTCATTCCTGCAGCTTGCAATGTCACATCTATAAAATATCGCCCATTGACTTCGAGTGATTCTGCAATTACAATCGGGATACAGTAGCGTATGAATCACAAAGCGAGTCACAAATTTCATAGTAAAGTTCTACATCGATTCCGACACCCGCATTACCGATCCTTGTATCGCGTGACTGAAATCGGTAGGACGAACAGTTGACTCTTATGTATACACAGCACATACAATTTTGTCATTTTAGTCACGCGATGCGTGTCGATCTGTGCGTGATGGTCTTCGCACGTATTTATCAATGTAACATAGTTTTTCCTTTATAGTTTACATTAATTCATCGCTGATGTTTTTTACAATTCAATCCCTATCGGGATATTCTTTACTTGAATGTGTATATGAAATTTGGTCGCGACCCGAGCACTCTTAAGTTATCGCGCGGACGTGATGTAAATTTTCATGCGCCAAGCTAGCTTGGCGAAGTTTCGCACTGTGTTGTCGCTCACACCGGCAACATTGATGAAAACCGATTGGCATTATTTGCACGCAACTCATAAACAAGTCATAAATGAGGCTTGTTATAATAAACAAATCATAAATGCGGAACACGGCTTGTACAAGCTTTCTGTATAACCTGTATATTAATAATAGTAACAATTAAATTACTTTCGATTTGTAGCATTCTGCATCATCTCGACCCGGATCATCGGCATCTTCCACTGCGGGAGACACAGCTTCGGTATCTTCCGGCAAGGGTGGTGGCTCAAGACAGGGTTCTGGCACGCAGGTACAGTCGATTGATCGTGTTCATTGGCACTTTGCCTGTTTTATTTATCGTATCAACGACAATTTCTTTGCCCCTCGCTCGCATCTAAATGTATGCGTTTATCTATTGCAGCAGGCACCCGGTAATTCGCCGGTTAAAACTTCTCTGTCCGCGGCGATGCAAGCCACGTATCGGAAGCAGATACCGAAGCGTAAAGTTCCTAACAAAGGTGGTACCGCAGGAAGGCCAATTACCGTACAGACTAATATGATACCGATAACATTCGGCAAAAACTTCTGTACATCGGTCACCCACTACGACATAAAGTTGGATCCTGACAAGCCAAGGTTCATGTATCGACATGTATTCGAGGCTGTGAGGCTGAAACATTTTCCTAACCGTTATCCAGCCTTCGACGGACGCTGCAACGTGTTCTCCGCTGGAAAGTTACCGTTTGGCGATCATGTATGCATCGAAACCAATATAATAGTGAACTCTCGACTAATTTACATAAACACCATCGATATAATTAACGGTCTCGCATCAGTTGGTTACAGAGATCCAGGTACTCAACCCTCAACGTCAATCGGACGTGACATTCAAGGTCACCCTCGCTAAGACGCAAGATATCGATATGTCGTGGTTGCTGAATGTCAAGCCCGGACTAGAAGAGACCGAACGCGAACAGATTGCTATTCAGGCTCTTGACGTAGTCCTTCGCACCGCTCCTATTCGGCAACGTGCTATTACGGTAACTAATGAGTTCAAAATAGATGACCCTGAAGATATCTGCATGACATCAAATTTCATCTTTTTCAAGTCTCTATCAATCCGCGGCTTTAGGAAGAAAAAAATATTGTTCATTTGTAGAATTTTATTCTCCAGGTGAACTTCACCGAGCAAAGTTTTTGCGATGCTAAATACAGCCGTTATAACTTGATGAAATTTGGACACATGCAGATATCTTCATGGTCATCAAAATTTGTTTCACTGTACTGTTGTCGCAACCCTGGGATGAAAATGTTTCCGAGATGCGAAAAGGTTTTCACAGAGATTTTTAAAACTTTATTGTCAGGTTGGAAGGTCCTTCTTTACTCAGCCATCGCAAGACCGAGTTTTGGATCTGGGCAACGGAATGGACCTCTGGGTCGGCACGTTCCAGTCCGCCGTGCTCGGTTGGAAGCCGTACTTCAATATCGATGGTAATTAATAATTCGCTATACAACGTCATCGCAGAGTTGTTTTAAATACACAATACTTTTTGTACTTAAATTACATTGATAAGTACTTCATTTGAGTACTTTCTAAAATACGTCGTAAAAGCCTATGAAATCGTGTAACAGTTCCAAAGTTATTAAGTTAAGTGTCTATTGTTTGTCAGTTGCGCACAAGGGATTTCCGCGAAGCCAATCGGTCCTAGATCTGATGAGACAGCTGTGCGGTGATCCTCGGAGCAATCGAGATATCACGGCGGACGACGTCAGTCGCGGAAGAAGGCAGCTGCAGGATTTCCTGAAAGGCTTGAAAGTTACATACGAGATACCAGGAAATTCTGCATCCAGACGCACCATGGGTGTCAACGACCTCGGCAAGAGTTCTAAAGACGCAACGTTCGAGTTGCAGGACGGATCGGTTACCACCGTCCAAAATTATTTCGCCCGAGAAAAGCGATACAAAATACGTTATCCCGATTTGCCGACGCTTTGGGTTGGTTCCAGGAACAAGCTCGTACTGATACCGGCGGAGGTGAGATTATCGATTCAACGTTGAAAAATTTCGTATCGTCAGAATAATAGTGTGACGTTTCTCACGGGTTTATTTATTTACACTTTTAACGCTTGCATTTCGCAGCTTTGCACAATCGAAGCGGGCCAGGTGACCAACAAGAAGCTGGACGAACGTCAGACTTCCACTATGATAAAGCACGCCGCGACAAATACCGCAACACGCAAGGCGAAGATTATGGAAGGCGTGAGTATTTTGCATCAATGAATATTTCGATGTTCGCAATAAGTTTCGTAACGTTACATATGATGATCTTTCCATAGTTCTCTAAAATGAAATTCAACGAAGACCCAGCAATGAAAGAGTTTGGAATTTCCGTCGGTGGGGGTTTCGAAACTGTAAAGGCTCGCGTTCTCAACCCACCGTCATTGTTCGATACGAGAGAAATATCCGTGAGAAAGGGAATCTGGCGAGCCAACAGTTTTCACAAAGCTATGGTTCTGGAGAACCAGAGCTGGACAATTCTGAATCTCAATGACAGAACTCAAGAAGGGCCTCTCAGAATGTTGGTGGATCAATTGAAGCGCGGAGGTTTGTAATATCACGTTCGCGAACTCTATTTCGCTCGAAGCCAAATGTTCAAGAATAGTATATTTTTTTCCTCACTTCATACAGGGCGACAGGTTGGCATGCAAATCGGGGATCCGCTAACTCCTTTCAAGAATATGAGAGCTCCGTTCCGAGACGTACGCGAAATTATTCAATTTTTCAACGAAAAGAAGCGCGATGGACTGAAGCTTATCATAGTCATCGTGCCGGATAAAACCGGTCCTGTGTACGGTAAGGAATCGCACAATCTTCAGTTTTGTTCTATGTTTTTTTTTAAAGTTCATACACATTCATAACACTACAATTCGTATCGTATTTTAGGCAAAGTGAAGCAGGTGGCAGAATTGAATGTTGGCGTTCTCACACAGTGTATCAAAGCGGTCACCGTCGAGAGAAAGATGAACGAGGCCACGGCTGGAAATATCCTGCTCAAAATTAACTCCAAGTTGAACGGGACAAATCAGATTTTTGCGGTCGGAAAGAAGTAAGTTGAAACATCGCGAAGATACCTTTCCGTGTGTGTGAGAGAAAATTTGATAATTATATAAAAAATTATTTGTTTTAGCCCTCCTTGTCTCGACAGACCTTGCATGATCGTGGGTGCAGACGTGACCCACCCCTCGCCAGATTCCGTGGGCATTCCTTCCATAGCTGCCGTAAATGATTTATTTTTTTTTTTACATATAACACTTCGAAATTACTGCATGAGCCTCCGCACTTTTGAGAATGTGACCATTTTTATAGTCCCAATCATTTCACTTACAAAAAAATTAACAAATTCCACTTACTCCGTCACAGGTTGCCGCTAGTCATGGTCCGAGAGCGTTCAAGTACAATGTCAAGATACGTCTACAGCCTCCTAAAACTGAGATAATATTACATCTCGAAGAAATAATGAAGGATCAACTAATATTCTTCTATCAGAAAACCGGACACAAACCAGAACGCATAATCTTCTACCGGTAAAAATTCATGCTTGAACGCAACCTTTCGTCGGAAAAGAAGTTTATGTCTCGCATCTCCAGACTACAACGATTGAAGCAACCGCTCTTGTTTTATCGAATTACAGAGACGGTGTGAGCGAAGGTCAATTTCCGCAGGTTATGCATCATGAACTTCAAGCTATCCGAAACGCTTGCAAAAGAGTTGGCGGCGCTAACAAGTACGAGCCGAAGATAACGTTCTTGGTTGTACAGAAACGCCATCACATCCGTCTGTTTCCGACGGACCCGAGAAACTCCGACGACAGGAACGGCAACGTGCAAGCCGGAACCGTAGTCGACACTGATATAACTCATCCGTCGCATATTGATTTTTATCTCGTTTCACACGCCAGTATTCAGGTAACCCTTCTCAACTACGGACTACATTTTTTTTTTTTCATCATAACATCACATTTATTTCATTTGGTGGGAAAATAGCGGTATTTGCGTACGTTTCGCGTGCGAAAACTCCCCTTTCTAAACCATGTGAAATGAAATTTTGTCCGATACTCGTGCGAAAAACGTTTTCTGAACTCGTGTGATTGCAACCCTCGCCTTCGGCTCGTGCTGCAAATTCATACTCGTCAGAAAAAGTTTGTTCGCACTCGTAATTTCTTAAGGGCATGTGGTACAGACTCAGTCCGTAACAAATCGCCTTCCCTGTTTTCTCCAAAATAATTGATACGACGAGCAAAAGCAAATTAGGTTTTGATACTTATATCTATTGCCTACAAATACCTAATTCGATTTTGGTCGAAGCATCAACCATCACGGAGAAAATAGGGAAAGCGGTTTGTTACCATCGGAGCATCGATACGTATGTATCACATGCCCTTAACGCATGCACGCAAAATCCCACTTTCCATTCCTGTGAAGTGGGCGCAGAAAGGCACTTTTTCGCATCGCGTGCGGGAAAAACATTGCGCATGCGTACAAACCCAATATGGTATGTTTCCCAGCACTAGTGCGGGAAAGTGTCTTTCTGCGCACACTTCCCAATTACGAAAAGCGTGATTTTCGTGAAATTGGTCGGAAAAATTATGTGAACAGCATGGGCGTAGAAAAGGGAGTTCTGACTCGTGTGAACACCGGCATTTTCACACTCGTCAAGAACTCCCTCTCTACGCCCTGCCATACAAATAACTATTTTTTTTAACTACAATTTTCATCAATCAAATTGCATCGTTCTTTCCAGGGAACCGCCAGGCCGACAAAGTATCGCTGCCTCTGGGACGACAGTGACATGTCGGAAGACGAGATAGAACAACTGACCTACTATCTGTGTCACATGTTCTCGCGTTGCACGCGCTCCGTCAGTTATCCAGCGCCGACCTACTACGCTCATCTCGCTGCCTTCAGGGCTCGCGCTCTTACCAACGAGTGAGAAAAATTATTGAAAACAAAATTAACAATTGCCCGTTTAATTTTCAAACTTTTTATATTTATTAATACAATTTACTTTTCCAGCGTCGAAATTCGTCTGAACAATCTCGAGGAGGAGCAACGAACCAAAATGACGATCAAGCCCGAGATCCTGCTCGAAAATCCGATGTTTTTCGTATAATTGCTTTATAAGTCCACAAGACTGTAAGTAGTGCACACGTGATATCATTCCGGACTTCAATAGATTGGATTTATTTTTTTCACGCCCGAGCAACTGAGCACTTCGCGTGATCCAACATGCTGAGATGGCAAATGATCTGATTTTATATTCTTATCCAAGTAGCTTTGGCCATTCTGCAGTATCAGCATGATCGCAGTTCCGGTTACGATAGACTATTTAGCATTATCGGTATTATTAAGACGCTGCAGCGAGTCGGATAAAATTAGTCTTGTAAGACCGATGATCTTGCTTATGATTTTTTTTTTACGTTTGGGTTTATTTTTTTCGACGTTTTATATTATTTTTTATCGTCAACAATGAAATGCATCTTTTTTTTCACTAAAAATTACGATACATATTTGAAGTTTTAGATTACGAACGGCTGCACATGTTAGATGTATGAGATTGCAAATGTGGTTCATGAAGGCCGTTGGCACTTGTATTGAAATCAAAGTGATTGCAGTCGTCGTTATACATATATAATATATCAAGTATACGTCTTAGTGCATAACAGTGAAGGTGAAGGTAGTATCTTCGTTCGCGGATGCTGCACAGCCTTATTTTTCATATAATATATTATTGTTTACCTTTTGACGAAGTACCCAGAGGTGAAACAGTTTCTTTATAAAAAAAATAAAAATATATAAATAAATATGTTGACTCGCAATTCAGTTGTAAGAAACTAATAGCCGAACCATCCTTCCGTCCCGTTCCCGCTGACAGCGCGACGACGATTCGTTGGTCTTCGGATGTTTCGCATGCACAATGTTCGACGGGAAATACCGTTTAAAATTATTCCCGTTTGTCATTGACGTTTATAATTTTTTTTAAATTTTTTACACAGATGAGATGTAAATTCGAAGATTTCTGATAGCAGAGGAAGAAAATTACCTTTTTCTTTGTTGAACCCAACTCCAATCCATTCCAACGCAAGACGTAAGTATTCGTTATAATCTTCGAAAACTCGAATTTTAAAATTTTCAAAGTTTTTACTCTAAAAGGGCTCAATATTTTAACAAAAAATAAGTGCATGCAAAATCTTAAGTACCGCTGGTAAGTTCTTCAAGTACCGCTGCGAGTTGTTGAAATTGCTTGTTGACCACAGCGATAGTTGTCCCTCAGTGTTACGGGTACGCAATACCAAATGGCCAAAAACTGTGATGAATGGCATTAGGAGATGGTAAGCATTTCGAGAAAAAGCACAGTATAAGCGGATGTAGAATTCAATACCGCGTTCGATGATACTTTGCTTTTACTCAAAATATCAACCATTTTTACGTGGCATTGATTCGAAAAATGCAACTATCTCTCTTGAACTCGTCACGTGGTACATGTTTCACCTGGCCATAAGAGAAAGCGCTGCTCTCGCGCAGCCTACGGGAGCCAGGTCCGACAAATAGAAGAAGAAGAAGCGACCCTTGAACGAGCAGGTGTGGTCGAGCAAGTAGACCGCTTAAAAAGTCTTAATAGTTTATTGCAATCGATTCAAATTATAGCGAACGCCGGTGCAAAATTTTAGCACCCTCTTTTCCCTTTTTCAATAGCATATTACAATTCGTCGATTTTCATTACAACGACAATTTCATTGTCGTTGTAATCCGAGCCAGTCCCCCCATTTTTGCGGCTGCAGCCGACTTCCCCACTGTATCGTATTCACCTTAGTCTTACAACTAAAGGCATAGGGAAACTGCAGAAAACCTATGCCGATACAGTCGGACAATTTCATTAATTATAAGACTAATTAGTTTTCTTCGCTTCTCTCTTCACGCTGGAACTATCAGACAAAATGTTAATGAATTAAACGTGTATTTATATTTCATGGTAAAGAAAATTTGCTTTACTCACCCGTTGGATTTAACACTCGCCGCTCTTTTCATGATGAACCGTTTTCCGAGTGCTCTGAACGGTCCCTCCACTATGAGGACCAGTAGTAATGACGTGGCGAAAGTGAATGCCATATCCGGCATGATATCCCAAAACTGCAAGCAAAGCATACAAAAAAAAACATATCTATACTCGAATCTCGTGTCAAGTTCTATCCTAGAATTAGAACAGGATACGCGTATGCCACGTTGTACCTGAGTCTGAAAGGCGTAAGTTCTAGGAACTCTCGTCACTCCGACATCGTACAGTTGAATGACGCCGTGCACCAAATAAGCCCCATAAGTTAATCGCCCCAAAGGCTGACACAATCGGGGAGTAAAAATATTGTAGTGGAAAGCTAGAAAAGGGAAAAAAAATTGCGAAATAAAATTCAATGAGCATTTCCAAGTTCTCAATGTCACAAAAATTGTCGATGTTGAGTGGACAATGTTTTTTCGAATATTTTGATAGTAAAAGTTAAGCTACTGTAAAGGAGAAAAAAGAAACGAAAAAAAAACCAATGAAAATCGAAAGACAAAAATTACAGATTCGAGTGTCTAAGGGCGGGGGGTGAAGAACTTTTCCAGGATTTTTGAAGGACAAATCAAAATTCAAGACATTTTCAAGAACGAAGTATTTCAAGGATCGTTCGACACCATTGAATTGCGCTGATAATTACTGAGTCCAGTCCCAACGGTAATTAGCAGAGGCACCGCGCAGGTGGCAGTAGCGAATACTGCTTTGGATAGAGTCGCGTAAAGCGCCGATTCCAGAGGCGTTGGTTTAGCGTTCGGATCGTAGTATTTATGTCCCAGATATTGTGATACAATGCAGACCACAGGAACGAGCAAAATGAACAAAATGTTCGATGAAATCTGCACATTGGAAAACATAAATAAAGTGTTACAGATTGTTTTTGAAATAATTACATATTCAAATTGTATTTATAATAATAAGTTCACGGGCATAATACGAACTTTGCCCAGTTGCCAATGGTTTTGGCGGTGGTCGTATAACACAGCACCGACGAGTGCTCCGATGAAATACGACGTAATATGGGGCTGTAGTTTACAGTTGTACTGCAAGAAATAAACGAACTCGCGCACATCCTCCATCCTAATTATTCGAGGGTTTATTTATTTTGGATTATTGTAGGTAGAAAGAGGAGAATATAATTTATTGCTACACTTACCAAGGTAGTAATGCATACAGTGGCGGTGCACCATAATTATAAGTGTATACGAACGGTGCGATACATGAGCCGACAATTATAGCGCACAGAAACGCATAGCCGTATTTCCTTGGCATTCGCCAGAACAGATAAATGCCTATTAATGCCAATGCATACAGTTGATAATCAACCGCACTATACCACGATTGGAACAGACACTGAATGGAACGAAAAAACCAACAATTTAATTTTTTTTAAGTCCCAGTAAATACGAATGGAAGAATGATAGAAATTATTTTGTCGTATGAACCGCACTATCCGATCCAGGTTCACGAAATTGTTAATGAACAATAAATTTGTCCACCAATTATCTGCACAGTAATCCCGCGCCATTCCGACTTTCCATTCCCATAAAGGTCCGGAGCCCATGTGAGGCAGTATAAAGGCATGGAAGAACACGACCACCATATATGGCGGTGCTAATCTATGCAAAAAAATAATAACAACATATTTGTAAAAAATTATGCCAGTTGCAATCGTTTCCAATTATAAATTTCTAATCATGTACAAAATGTATGATGCATTAAAAGCGTAATGTGAGATTCGTATAAAAAAATTATTTCATCAGCATCTTGTCATACCTCAAAAATCGTAGGAACATCTGTCCGAAGAAATTCATTTTTTTCTCCGCGTCAAATTCAGTGAGCATTCCGTAGGTCGCCAACAGTCCACCGATAGCAAATAATCCTTCGTTTATGATCGTCCCTGCGAGGATTTGCTTAAATACTCGGCGCCCGTACAACTGAAATAAATATTCGAAGCCAATTTATTAAATTATATTTTAGACATATATTTTTAGATGATTTACCATTTCCATGTAATTCGTATTTATCAATGGTCCCTCCCAATATTGAAAGTGACGATGTCCGACGATTACAGAGGTAATAAAAATGCACCGCATCATGTGTATAGTTTCGAGACCTGGATGATCACGCTGTATTTGCATAATATTATTGAAAGTACGTCGCGCCGAGAAACACAGAACAAAATTTTTCGGGGTCCAGTCAGTGTCATCTTGGTCATCCTTCAATCTGAAGTCGTACCAGGTACCGATCATAACCAGCGCGACCAGTCCGGCGACTACTGAACTGCAATTGAGACAGTAACATATTATTTTTAAAGAATTTCTTCCCTATCAACCAAATAAATAAATGAATAAATAAAAATTGGACGGTCTCAGTGTTATAAATTTAAGAAAATAAAAATGTTGAACCAACGAAATCACTCGCAGTTTCGATCGAACTGCTCAAGTGTTTCGAATGATGTGTTACAATACAAAGTTTTTTTTTTTAGTCATGTGTGTTTCAATGCAAATTTTCTTTTTAGTGATGTCTGTTACAATGCAAAGTTTTTTTTTAGTGATGTGTGTTACAATGATTGAGACGAGGTTACGTTCGTTACTATTGCTGGTGGGTTTTAAATAGGGTCGATGAATATCAATTGTGACTGTGGCGCAAAATTGTGGCAACTTTCCGAAAACTCGACGACACGCAAGAGGAATCTAATTAGGTGTGAATAGGTAGTAAATTTAGGAGATTCTTGTCGTCGCATCGTTGCGCTATCATTGTCGCTGGTAGTTCTCACACGAATAATTATTTATAAATTAATTGATTTACCAGTATATCTTTGCACCTCGAGTGAATTCGCGAGCGTCCTTGCGCGCTTGACAGAAGTATGATTTTACGGTTACATTGATTTTCAAATTTTGCTCCGCTCCGAAATTCTTCAGGGGTTCCTGCAATGCCCTCTCGATGTCGGAATGGCTGCAGACTTCCGGTACGCACAGTGCCACTCGTAAGCTGTACCTCGGCTTCCGTTGGGCGTTCCCTTTTTCCTGCGTATCATTAAATTCATTTTACCCACTGACGACAACAACGATTGTACGATGATTACTATTTTTATTATATTTTATCATTTTCACAAACCCTTATCGCTTCCCAGACAGACTCATTTGGATCGAAGACAAGAACGAATCGTCGGTCAGGATCGAAAGGGGGCAATCCTTCTTTCTCGTACGAAATGTCCACGAGGCAATATCTTCCGTTGATATCCTCGTCGATCCCAACATCGTCATCGACGCGATGTGCTAATTTTGCTTCCAAGTTATAACATCCGTCGAAGTCACCCAAGTGCCTAAGCTGACCGCTGATTAAACCATCGGGATACTTTGTCGACGCATCGTACACTTTAAATACAAAGTAAAGAAATGGAGCGAAAAATATTTATGAACACATATGTTCCAAGGCAATTTAATCGGAATTCATATCGACCGTTAACATTTTTTTCAATTGGTCCTGCGATAATCGATACATCATTTATATACATATATGATATATAAAACCTTCGTCGCCGTTGTCGCCGCTGCCGTCTCGAGAATCGGAGTGGAGGGGCAGGCGCGGAGGTACTTAAATCCTTAATTTTGTAAGTCCCCTTAAAGGACTTACGCCCTTATTACTTTAAGACTCTTCAATGGATTTAGAATAACAAGGGTATAATCAACAAAAACAGGGTACTTAAGCCCTTACAGTTCTTAGCCCTACATATGGCCTTAAACAAACTTTAATGAAGTGATGTGTGACCACATTAAGCTGATTTTTGTCATCACATCGTGTCATCTCTTTGCACCATCACATTGGAGCCGCATTGGTATTGCGTCTTAGGGATTGGCTTGGCACGGGATGGTCACTGTCACGGCAGAATTGACATCGACTATGAATGGCGTCGAGATCGACGATGACACGGCATCGCCGCAATTACTGCACAACGTGTTGCCGTGAAATAAAACTCTACCGGAATATAAAGCTAGACGGTAGCCTTATATTCCACAATATAAGGCGATAGATTTTTTACTTTCAGGTAGAGATATTGGTAAAATTCTAATATGGTAGAGGTGTTTTCTGGTAGAGTTGTGAGTGGTAGAAATGTAAATGTGCCTCCGGACCAGGTCCACAATTTTAATCGAGCCCTTGTAGCGCATCGAAGACAGTGAATTATGCCGCGATATTGACACCATCGCAGGCCGAGACCGTCGCCGAAACATGATACCAATGTGACTTCAATGAGATGGTACGAAGAGATGACACGACGTGACGATTTTTTTTCTTCTGAATATGATTACTCGATGTTTTGGAACATCCTGACCACATTTGCGTGGACATGAAGAGAAAAAACGAACATTCTTCTATAAGAAAGCAAAGGTGGCTGTTCTATGTCACTTGAACTCACTTTGAGTGGCCCACAGGGTGCCATTCTTCAAATCTCGCAGGTATCGCTGAGCCTGCTTCTTGCACGGTCCGTCAGGTAACGTCGACGACCTTGCGTATGCGACCGGAAGTAGAGGAACTTTCTCGAACCAGGGAATATCCGAGTCTTCCAATTGATCTCTTCTCGTTTCGTAGAGATTCCCGGGGCCTTCTGAACCGTCGATCTTCTTTTTTTCATCCTCGAGGTCATCGAGAGAAATTCTTTCATGCTCTCTTGCTTCGGCGCTTTCTTTTACTTTAGCTAATCCGTCACTGTTGACATTATACCCTGGCACGTTGCCGCTCGATGCAACGGTCGATAACACTCCTAAAAAAGCCCACAGAGCTGCGAGCCGTGAAATCATTTCTGTGTACACAGCGTATTTATACACTGTACACCTTACGCGTTGTGACGCTGGAAACTGCACAAGTAAAGCTACAGTCCCCGATCGTTTTTTACGAGCGACTCGAGTCAGTCAATAGCTCTTTCCTCCACGGGTTTTCCACTTTAGGACTCGCTTATCTTGGTATCTCAATTTTACTACAACTCTGATCTCAACAGTGCACCGATCCTTCGACAAAACGTCCCAAGTTGAACGACGCTCCGGGTATCGCCGTTGATCGGCTGTTAGTCGACAGTAGGTTGGCTGCCGATTATTGGCTCTCGACTAATGTCCGTCAGTGGCTAACCTGTCGATTGATAACCACTCCAACGTTAGGCTCGATAATTGGCAAGGCGCTGCTTATCAGAGTTGAGCCGGCGCCGGCGTATCGTCGTAATGATGCGTGTTTGGCGATACCAACTGCAAATTCACCTGCGGCGGCGAACGACTTTAGCCCAGTACCCGGTAGCGATGACTTCAACAAATTTTAGCATAAAGAAAACGCCATTTTCAAACATTTCATAAAATTCGGAAAAAATAGGCCATATCACCCAGAGTACTTTCCCTGTCATATTTCCGAACGGTTTGACGAGTTGTCAGTGATGAAAGAAGGCGTAATTATTTTTGCGGTCGTTAATCGCCACTTTTTAGGCACGACCGAGCGTAAGCGAAAAGAAGTGCCTTATACATTCGTCATCGCAAAATCTGTTACTGTCTGAAAACTAAATGATATCAGTATAACTTTGCCTTTTGACCATTTTATAAGAGATTTCAATAGATTTTAGCGGTGTGTGTATGTGTTTATCCACTGTAACAAATGAACGGCTGAACCGATTTGGCTCCGATTCCGTGTAGTCATCATACATTAGACACAGATGGTCCACTAAGATTTGCAGCTTAATCGCTTCAGCCGTTCCCAAACGGTAGGGACAAGAATGCTGAAGATTTTTTTTTTTTTTTGCTTATCTTTATCCATTTTATCAACCAAACGACTTAAACAAAGGTTTTTTTAATTTTACATATACACCATATACAATTCTTAAACAGCATATGAAGTACTGCGATCGGTAAAACCGGAAATTCATTTTTTTTTAAATTATTATTATTTTGTTATGACGCTGACCCTGGACGATCAAACAAAAATTCTTACATGAAACAAAATATCCCCTTTATACCGTAAAGCGGATATTATAACATTTTCCTTTATACAGTCGAAGATCAACAGCCGCGAAAATAAATAACAATTTTTTTTTTAAATTTATTATTCTGATAAGAAACGGAATTCATAGAATTGATTTGTAATGTGGAGGTCAGTACAAACATTAGAATAGATGTCATAAATTATAACCGAGCGCAAAGCTTAACTTGTATCGTGCGTCTTTTTATCCCGCAATTAACATCAAAAAGCCGTATCATACGTACGTTGTATACAGACAACACGCCTTTCTAATGTTGAAAGCACAATATAGAAACGAAGCGCATAGCGCAACGGGCAATTATTACAATGGAGCGCGACAACAGATGGTCGTGCCTATTGCGAAAAAGCGAAGCTTTTTTGCCATTTTCTTTAGTTTCCAAGATTGTGCATCGGACATCCGTATCAAACTTTAAAACTTGCCGATGAATCAAAATATCCTTCGCCGTCTTAATTCATTATATAGTTAACATATAGCTCAACAAATTTAAAATGATTTAGACATCTGTAAACAAGTTTTGCCAATAAAATCTTTTAAACTTTTATCTGCTTTTTCGCGAAAATGATTACACGAAATTTGTGAATAAGAATTCAGAGCGGAAACGCGAGGTGTGCATAAAATTTCGTAGTGCGTAGCGCAACGTATGAATACCATTTCAGAGCACGTAATACGATGTGTCAATAATTTTACGAAAAATACAGTGCGATGTGTACACGCTGCGAGTGCCTTCAAAAATGTTACTGCGGGATATCTTCACGAAGTTTGAGAAACAAAACCTCAAAACGAAGTTTAAGCAAGAAAACCTCAAAACGCCGTTTGAACCACAAAACCTCAAAAGACGAGCCCCGAAGGGGCTCCAAGCCCCGCAGGGGCTTGTTTTACTAACGATCTAAACTTTCCGTGGTCGATGGAATATTCGTCACGTAACTGGAAATAAATACGTGTGGACGATTGTGGACAACTCGGCCGGAATGGCATAATTAAGATAAGAAAAACCCCCATACGTGTCAGCTTGTTTTTTGTTATCATAACGGACGAAATGTATCCCGCGGAAAGAATCGGATGTAATGTTGGCATTTGGAAAAATCCACTGCCCAGATAGCAGTGTTGTCAGATTCCCTTCTATAACGTATCCTTTGTAAGCCATCTTTCAAATTTATCCGAATGATAAATTTAACACGTCTTGAAATTTTCATCCATGTCAGCGCAGACGTAATAATTCAATTTTTTAATCTTAAATTGTCACAAACGTGCTCGTAAAGTCATCATATGTCTGATAGACATTGTCTGATAGATACTCGATTATGCTGCACCGGGACAGTTGACTATGGATGGATAGCGAATATAGATGTAGCAAAATATAAATGTAAGAAAAATAAAATGTCCTAGAGGTGTCCATTTTATGTTATCCTAAGGAGTCTTCTCAGAATTTGTCCGAAAGTGATAAATTTCGAACAACTTTTTGACTTCGTTTGACGGGTACCCGTTATTGGGCATCGGAAAGTTACCCATTTATGGATGGCAAGCATATTTGCCATTCACTTTTTTGATATCCCTATAGGGATATCAAAGAAATTTTTTTCGGACCACTGATAGTACTCTTAAACATCTGAAGTTAAGTAAGTCTTTTTGTGCAATCTCTGTATACGTATTGTCCCATACAATATTGATCCAGAATATTGATACAATATTGATCCAGAATATTGATACAATATTGATCCAGAATATTGATACAATATTGATCCAGAATATTGATACAATATTGATCCAGAATATTGATACAATATTGATCCAGAATATTGATACAATATTGATCCAGAATATTGATACAATATTGATCCAGAATATTGATACAATAATGATCCAGAATATTGATACAATATTGATCCAGAATATTGATACAATATTGATCCAGAATATTAATACAATATTGATCCAGAATATTAATACAATATTGATCCAGAATATTAATACAATATTGATCCCAGAATATTATTGTACGGTGCAATACGTATATGAAGAGCTCTCGAAAAGACTGACTTAAGTTCACATGTTTGAGATGACTACCAGTGATCCGAAATCGACGCATTCGATATCTTTCAGAGGACATTCAGAGTTCATATCGAAATAAATTCAGAGCACAACTAAGGAGTCCGCCGTAATATGTCGTCCAATTGATATGTGGGTATTAAACGAATATACCGATACAGTATATTCGTTTCGCTCTCGGCGGAGCGAGAGAGACACGCTGAGAACGTGTTTCACATGCTCTTAAGAGCATGTGCAATACCACAGTCGGTAATAAAAACTGTAATCAACTTTTCTCACGTATTCTGGACTTCACGATCAAAAGAAAAGTCTCATCGGAAGCCAAGATGATATCCGCTTCCGACGAGAGTTTTCTTTTGACCCCGTATGCGATACAGCGTACGAAAAGTTGATTACAGTTTTTGTTACCGACTGAGCCTGGCATGAACGGGCGGGAGGTGTTTTATATGGTCTTAAAATACTAAAAGAGGAGTATGCTTTACTAAACGAATATACCAACAGAGTATGTCTGCGTGAAGTTATTTCGATATTACAAAGGTACTTTCGATTTGTCATTACAATAATGGTGGCGACGTAATAACGGCGAAAATTCAAAACAAACGGCGCTCTAGTTACAATAATTGCGGATGCGTATTGTGACCACACGCGAGCAAACATCCAGTCAAGTCCAGACCAGTCGTGGCGAAAGAGACATGGGCCGCACAATACGCAAGCGCAGTCATTGTAACGAGAGCGCTGTTCGTTTTGAGCTTCGTTATTATGACACCATCATCACGATAGCGGCAAATCGAAAGCACCCCGAAGTGTCACCGTGCGAGCCCAGTCCCCCGGCTTACGACAATATAGCGTTGCACCGGACTGTCCCGTACTGTCAGTGGCTCAGAGCTTTTGCGTCAGGCACTTTCAGTTGGTATCGACGACGCACCGAACGATCGTGCTCTTCACTCTTGTACCCGCTTGTAAGATCCTTTAGTATCGCCACTGTTTTTAGTCGCACGCAGAGCTTTCTCGTAACTGACGAATATAGTGAAACCCTTCGACACTCCACAAAGTATCGAGGACGACGATGGGAAAAAAAGGTGAGACGCAAGGTCGTTTGGCAAATTTCATCGACAAGAGTATCGCAGAACATGTCACTGTTTCATTTTGTTTCACGAGCATACGCTCTACTCTGTGTAAATTATTAACGTACACAAGTCATCAAAAGCCTTTCGTTCTTGTATCAGATTTTTGTATAAGATTACCGTTTATTTTATTTTCTTACCGTTTATTTTATTACCGTTTATTTTCACGTTCAATATTTTATCGAAATATCTTAGTGGAATCTTCCAGTGGTGTTGGAAATATCGCTTTTTACAGAAGGTAAAAATGAAAAATCATACGCAATTCGTATAAATATTCCATTGTCTATGAAGGTATTATAGGCAATTTATTACGAAACATAGCAACAATGCAGAGGCGTAAAAAACAAATTTGGCATTGCAGGACTGATATCTCGATAATTATTTTGCAGGAAAGAAAACGAGGAAGAATGTGGAGGAGGGTAAGAATGCAGAATGTTCTGAAGGAGCATCTCAAGTGCAACGTCTGGCGCAACAAGAACAGCACCCTCCGGACCGACAGGAGCAGAATGATGACGTTGGCACAGCTGAAGCCATGGAGAGTACGGCAGGCCTGAGCATTGGTTCGCAAGCTTCCAGGCGAAGAGGTCGAAGAAGAGTAAAAGATCATTGTAATGGACCAGTGCCAACACCTGGCACACCGCAAGATGCTCAAATTTCAGGAACTGCGCCAACGGCAACGGGAGCTTTGGGTGCTCAGAGACATGTTCCTGCTATGCCGGTGCCAGGACAGACAAGTTTGGGTCCGGTAGGTCCAGGTGGGGCTGGAAGACCTACCGGGCAGCAGCAAGCACATCCGCGACAGGTAATTAATTATTTCATAATTTAATACATTGAATAACTGTGAAGTTATTCTGGAACTATAAAGTTATCGAATAACTATATACTGAAATAAGTCTCACTGCAGCACACGTGTGCCTTTTCTTTATTGCTCAACCTTTCCAGAATTTTAATATTCGGTGTCACTTTGAGTTTTTGAAATCTAATTTTTCGACGTATTTCCGGTATGACGTCACTTCGCGCCGAAAAAATTAGATTGTCAAACCGGACGTGACGCATTTTTGCTGAATCCCCGGAAACATAGATTTTCAGTTTCTAAATTCCTGCTAATTGTTTAAAACCTGCTAGTTGTTTATATAAAGGCCCTCAAAGATGATACAGATTTTATCCTATGAAAATTACAACATGTACATAGATAAAATTTCCCAGGTTTGGTTCTCCAAACTGATAAATGCAGAGTGAAAACATTGTATATTGATTTCTCAAATTTCCATCTACTTTGATGATATGTTTAGATCCGCATTGGTATGCTTTCTCTTTGCACTTGGAGTTTCTTTGTCCTTGCAGCTTGCAATGCCACAGTTTAAAAATATTGCGCACTGAGTGATTTTACCGTTACAGCCAGGCTGAAGCAGGGAACGAATACGGGCCACAAAGTTCACAGCAACGTTCTACATTCCGTCGTCCGCATTACCGATCTTCGTATTGCGTGACTGAAACCGGATGAACGAATATTTTATGATTGGGTATACAAGCGACATACAGTTTCGTCATTTTAATCACGCGATGTTCGCCGGTGTGTGCGCGATTGACGTCGCGCGCATTTATCAATGTAACAAAGTTCTTTTCCTTTACAATCTTCATTAAATCATCACCGAATTTTTTTTCCAAATCACGATTGCAGCGATTGCAGGACTCTTTCGAAAATTATCGCGCGGATTTCATGCTAATTTTCATCCGACAAGTTGGCTCGGCGAAGCTTCGCGACCTCGTATCGCTCGCTCAGGCAACATTCATGAAAATCGATTGGCATTATTTGCACGCACATCGTAAATGCAGAAAGCGACGTGTACAAGCTGAACTCTTCATGTACATCAATAGTAACAACGTGACATTAATATAGTCTCGTCATCGGCATCTTCCGCTGCAGGAGAGACAACTTCGGAAGCTTCCGACAACGTTGGTGATTCAAAACGGGATTCATCTTACTCACAGGTACAGTCGATTGATCGTTTCCGCTAAAGATTTTGGGCTTTTCCCATTTTTTAATTTTTTGCTTCGATCGCAATTCTTCGTCTTTCGCTCAGATCTGTTAGCGTCGAAATTAAGAATACGCGAGCGATTTCGGAAACGATATCGAGAGAGAGAGAGAGAGAGAGAGAGAGAAGTAGGGTTCGCGAGGAGACGAGCAGAGGTCCCGTGCGACCGCTGGTACCCGCGAGTTTAACCGAAAGAATAAGAAAATCGATCGTTACTCGAGAGAAGTTAGACAGACGTACGATAATAATTTTGTTTGGTTTTATTTTCATTAATATAATCGCGAGTGTAAGAATAAGATTAAAATAAATCATTCCTTTATTTCTGCAAATAACTTGTACGCGTGCGTTTAATTTCGGAGCCATCCCCACGAAAGGTCAAGATCTATCAGATCTAAATATATATTTTTTTATTTATTGCAGGCGGCACCCGGAACGACACCGGTAAAAACTTCTCTGTCCGCGACGCTGCAAGCCACGTATCGAAGCCAGATACCGAGGCGTAAAGTTCTCCACCAAGGTGGTAAAGAAGGAAAATCCATTACCGTACAGACTAATATGATACCGATAACATTCGGCAAGAACTTCTGTAAACGGGTCACGCATTACGACATCAAGTTCGATCCTGAAAAGCCAAGGTTCATGTATCGGCATGTATTCGAGGCTGTGAGGCTGAAACATTGTCCTGAACGCTATCCAGCTTTCGACGGACGCTGCAACGTGTTCTCCGCTGGAAAGTTACCGTTTGGCGATCATGTATGCATCAAAAAATTAAATAACGAGTAATTTACTCGAACTTGAGTAATTTACTCGAACTTGAGTAATTTACTCGAACTTGAGTAATTTACTCGAACTTGAGTAATTTACTCGAACTTGAGTAATTTACTCGAACTTGAGTAATTTACTCGAACTTGAATAATTTACTTGAACTTGGGTAATTTATTCGAACTTGAGTAATTTACTCGAACTTGGGTAATTTATTCGAACTTGAGTAATTTACTCGAACTTGAGTAATTTACTTGAACTTGAGTAAGTTACTTGAACACCATCGATATCGCTCTCGTATCAGTTGTTTACAGAGATCCAGGTACTCAACTCTGAACGTCAATCGGAAATGACCTTTAAGGTCACCCTCGTTAAGGTACAAGATATCGATATGTCGTGGTTGCTGAAAGTCAAGCCCGGACTCGAAGAGACTAATCGTGAACAGATTGCCATTCAGGCTCTGGACATAGTCCTTCGCTCGGCTCCTATTCGGCAATGTGCTATTACGGTAACTGATAAGTTTAAAATTTGTTTCGCTTTAATGTTGTCGCAAGCCTGGAATGAAAATCTCTCCCTGGAGGCGAAAAGGTTCTCATAGAGATTCTTTTAACTTTATTGTCAGGTTGGAAGGTGCTTCTTTACTCAGCCAGAGCCAGGACGAGTCGTGGCTCTGGGAAACGGAATGGATGTCTGGGTCGGCACCTTCCAGTCCGCCGTTCTCGGTTGGAAGCCTTACTTCAATATCGATGGTAATAATTAAATCGCTGCGCGATTGTAACAGTCCCAAAGTTACCGGTGTCTTTATTATTTGTCAGTTGCGCACAAGGGATTTCCGCGAAAACAATCCGTGCTAGATCTGATGAGACAGCTGTGCGGTGATACTCGAACCAATCAAGCTGTCACGGCGGAAGACGTCGATCGCGAGAAAAAGACGCTGCAGGATTTCCTGAAAGGCTTGAAAGTTACGTACGAGATACCGGGAAATTCTGGATCCAGACGCACCATGGGTGTAAACGATCTCAGCATGAGTTCGACAGAAGCAACGTTCGAGTTACCGGATGGATCGGTTACCACCGTCCAAAATTACTTCGCCAGAGAAAAGAAATATAAAATACGTTATCCGGATTTGCCAACGCTTTGGGTTGGTTCCAAAAACAAGCACATACTAATACCGGCGGAGGTAAGATGATCGATTCAACGTTGAAAAATTTCGTACCGTCAGAATAATACTGTGATGTTTCTCGCGGCTTAATTTATTTGTACTTTTACTTTTATTTGCACGCTCGCATTTTTTTGCAGCTTTGCACAATCGACGCCGACCAGGCGACCAACAGGAAGCTGGATGAACGTCAGAGATCCACTATGATAAAGTACGCTGCGACAAATACCGCAGCACGCAAGGCAAAGATTATGGAAGGCGTGAGTAAATTGCATCAAAGAAAATTTCGATGTTCGGAGTTAGTTTCGTAACGTTACATTTTACGATCTTTCCGTAGTTCTCGAAAATGAAATTCAACGAAGATCCAGCCATGAGGGAGTTCGGAATTACCGTCGGTGGGGCATTCGAAACTGTCAAGGCTCGCGTTCTCAATCCACCGTCATTGTTCGATAAGACAGATATATCCGTGAGAAAGGGAGTCTGGCGAACCAACAGTTTTCACACGGCTGTGAGTCTGCCGGTCAACAGCTGGACGATTCTCAATCTGAACGACAGAACTCCAGAAACCCGTCTCAGAGATTTGGTGGATCATTTGAAGCATGGAGGTTTGTAATATTACGTTCCCGATCTCTATCTCGCTCGAAGCCAAATGTGGCGTTTAAGGTTCATGAATGTATAGATTTATTTTTCTCGCTTTATACAGCGGAAAAGGTTGGCATGGAAATCGGAAAACCGCTAACTCCTTTCAGAAAAATAAGAGCTCCGTTTCAAGATATACGCGAAATTGTTCAATTTTTCAACGAAAAAAAAGCCGAGGGACTAAAGCTTATCATAGTCATCGTACCGGACAAAACTGGTCCTATCTACGGTAAGCAATCGCATAAGTTTCAGCTTTTTTTAAAGATCATTCACAAGCACTCAACGCTACATTTCGTATCGACTTTTAGGCAAAGTGAAGCAGGTTGCGGAATTGAATGTGGGCATTCTGACCCAATGTCTCAAGGCGGCCACCGTGGAGAGAAAGATTAATGATGCCACGGTTGGAAATATCCTGCGCAAAATTAACTCCAAGTTGGACGGGACAAATCAGATTTTTGAGAAGGGAAAGAAGTAAGTTGAGGCGTCGCGAAAATACTTTTCCATGCGTCTAAGAAAAAATTTGATATTTATATCAAAACTTATTTGTTTTAGGCCTTCTTGTCTTGGCAGACCTTGCATGATCGTGGGTGCAGACGTGACCCACCCCTCGCCAGATTCCATGGGCATTCCTTCCATAGCTGCGGTATTTTTTTTTTTTACATACAACACTGAAAAGTACTGCACCGGTAACAATTACTGCATTCGACCAGCCACTTTTGAAAATTTGAAAAATGTATCAAGTCAAATGATCAATAATTTCACTTCCAAAATTGTACTAATTCCTCTTACTCTGTCGCAGGTTGCCGCTAGCCACTGCCCCGAAGCGTTCAAATACAATGTCAAGATACATCTACAGCCTCCTAAAACTGAGATAATATTACATCTCGAACAAATCATGAGGGAACAATTACTATTCTTCTATAAGAGTACCAATCAGAAGCCAGAACGCATAATCTTCTACCGGTAAAGATGCATGCATCAACGTAATCTTTCGTCGGCAAAGAAGTTTATGTCTTGAGTCTCTAAACTGCAAAGATTAAAGCAATCGCTCTTGTTTTGTCGAATTACAGAGATGGTGTCAGCGAAGGTCAATTTCCGCAAGTTATGCATCATGAACTTCAAGCTATCCGAAACGCTTGCCGTAAAGTTGGCGGCGCTAGCAAGTACGAGCCGAAGATAACATTCTTGGTTGTACAGAAACGCCATCACATCCGTCTGTTTCCGACGGACCCGAAAAACACCGACGATAAAAACGGCAACGTTCAAGCCGGAACCGTAGTCGACACTGATATAACTCATCCGTCGCACATAGACTTTTATCTCGTTTCGCACGTCAGTATTCAGGTAACCCTTCCCAATTACGAACATAATTTTTTTCATAATAAAATGAGCTTTCTTTCAAACTACAAGTTTCATCAATCAACTCGGATCGTTCTTTTCAGGGAACCGCCAGGCCGACGAAGTATCGCTGCCTCTGGGACGACAGTGACATGTCGGAAGACGAGATTGAAAAACTGACCTACTATCTGTGTCACATGTTCTCGCGTTGCACTCGCTCCGTCAGTTATCCAGCGCCGACCTACTACGCTCATCTCGCTGCCTTCAGGGCTCGCGCACTTACCAACGAGTGAGCAAAACTATTGAATTTAGTATTTATTAACAATTATATTATACAGGTAATTAATTGTACAGGTAATTATATTAACAATTACCTGTACAATCACCAATTTTTTTTAATATTTATATTTATAAAACTTACTTTTTCAGCGTCAAAATTCGTCTGAACAATCTCGAGGAGGAGCAACGAACCAAAATGACGATCAATCCTGACATGCTCCGGAACAATCCGATGTTTTTCGTATAACTGCTTTATAAGTACACAAGACTCTGACTAGTGCACGCATGATATCATTCAGGACTTCGATGCATTGCATTTATACATTGATCTTTTTTCACGTCTGAGCAACTGAGCACTTTGCGTGATCCAACATGCTGAGATGGCAAATTATTTGATTTTATATTCATATCGACGGAACTTTGATCATTCTGCAATATCAGCATGATGCTAGTTCCGATTACGATCGATTATTTGGCAATATCGGCGTTACTCATACGCCACAGCGAGTTGGGTAAAATTAGTCTCACAAGACCAATGATCTTACTTATGAATTTTCTTTTACGTTTGGATTTATTTTTTTCAACGATTTATATTATTTTTGTTATCGTCAACGATGAAATGCATTTTTTTTCACAATAAAAATAAATATTCGAAGTTTTAGATTTCGATTTCGAGCGGCTACACATTTTAGATGTACGAGATTGCAAAAATGGTTGTATTCGTGAAGGCCGTTTGCACTTGTATTGAAATCGAAGCAATTGCAGGTTTATAGTGGTTATACGTATATGATATATCTACTATACTTATTACATTATTAGTGCATAATAACAGTGAAGGAAAAGGTGAAAAATAACACTGATGATTGTTATCTTCATTCACGGATGCTGCACAATCTTATTTTTGTATAATATTTTATTTTTTGATATAATATATTATTGTTTACCTTTTGATGGTAGATGAGACAATTTCTTTATACAAATTAATAAAAATGTTGAACTAGCAATTTAGGTGATAAGAAAAATCCTTCTCTCCCGTTCCCGCTGAGAGTCGATCTTCGGGTGTTTCGCGTGTATAACATTCGGCGTGAAATACCGTTCAAAATTATTCCCGTTTGACATTGACGTTTGTAAATTTTCTTTATTTAAAATTTTTTTTTTATTCAGATGAGATGTAAAAATTCGAAGATTTCTGATAGCGGCTAAAGGAAATGACATTTTCTTCCCCGTTGAACCCAACTCCAATCCGTTCCCACACAAAACGTAAGTATATTTGTAATAATCTTCGAACATTTCAATTTTTTCACGTTAAATAAGTTTTTATCTAAAGACGGTTCAACACTTGGTGCAAAAAAGTGCATCCAAAATCGCTTAGTCAACTCTTGACGTACGGCTGCGTGTTGTTGAAATTGCTATATCTTGAAAGTTATATACCATGTATATCGTATGAATACGATTGTCCCTGATTTTACATACCGCGATCGCTCGTAAATATGTGTATATAAAAGGCCAATGGACTTACACACAACGATACACAATACAGTATGTGCGACATGCAGAGTTGGCCACGAGTTCGTTCACCGCGAACAATCTATAACGATTCATAATAGATTTCGAAACTTCTCGACGAAACATCGCACTTCTGTGGGAACCGCGATGTTTTTCTTCTACGCGGTACGATTGTCCCAAACCCGCTATATTTCCGTTTGAATACAGCGACAATTAATTATATGTTGTAAATAATATTAATTATATATATTTTTAATTATATCAATTATATTCCAAGTCCGATGCGCAATGAAGCAATGCGTAAATAATCTAACGACACCCGTCAATAAGGTAGAGCATAATTTTTAATATTTACGCAAAAAAAAAAACGCGACGTTAGAACGTTGTAATGTAGGAAGGAATTTGATCTACGCCGCAGTTTAACGAAGCTTTAGTTTAGCCTACTTATTGCGTGACTAAATCGTCGAGAAGACACGCAAAAGCTCGAGCCTGTAAAAAAGAGGGATGGGGGGGGGGAGGTGAGAGAATCAGGTCGATAACTCGAGTATGGCATAAAGTGCACGCTGCGTTGGGGATTGGTCCAACGCATTGGGAGAGTCATCAGAGCGTGGATTCCGGGGAGTCCTCTCGGCGCAACCCCATTCATGGTCCTCGTCGTTCAATGGGCTTTCGGCGGAGAGAAAATTGCGAGAGAACGAACGAGGCCGCGCGAGGGGAGTCGGCATTTGGTAGGGACGAGACTGCGTAGCAGGAGCGGTAACGTTGCGTCCTCCCGTGCATGAAAGGGTCCGAAGTTGAAGGTCACCCATAAAACCGACTCGGCAAAGTTGCACCGGATTCGGGAATGGGCTCGTCGAAACTGCGTCTCTCATTCGCTCGCTCGTCAATGATGCCTCTCGCTGCGCAATGACCGAGATTCGGTCTTCCCGATGGAATGCCTTTGTCCCGGAATTGCAACCAAATAACTTTCGTTTCATATCCGAGCATCCTAGTTTCGATGTTAGGGATTCTTATTTCAATGCATCGCAACGGAACATCGAATACTTTTGTCATTGATTTCCATGTATAGTTCCTTTACATCATACAATCTTTTTGTCATTTGCATTAACGAATTTTGTTTCGCATCTTCGCATTACCTATTTTCTCCTATACAAGAGGACACGTTTATTTTCCCTAGTTTTATTTCTCCCTCCTCCTGCCCTCTCGCCCCCCTCCCCACCCCCCCGCCGCCGCCGATCGTCCAGCGGACACCCCGATTGTTTACACCGACGCGTTCGTCAACAAACGTGGACGAGAGCGTCGTGGTCGTTCTACACCTACCTCTACGCTCTTCCTTGCCTTCGGCTTCACCGCCGGAGCACGTATCTCACGCGACCGCGCGGTCTCTATTGATTTCGCGCGGGGGTGCATGCGCCCTTGCACTATTTCTGGTGCTAAGGGGTACGTTGGCGGAAGCGGGGCGCGATACGCGCAGTTTTCGTTTGATACTACCGCGGGGTGGCGACAATAGTCCCATCGGCAGCGCGGTTGCTGACGAAATATTTCTCCGAGTTCGTATAAACACTCGCGATTATTGTCGTTATTTGTACGAACGTTTAGGCGCGTTTCGTTGTCCTGTGAGAAACGTGAGACACTGTCGTTCCGACAGATATGACTGGACGGTCGGCATGAGCATCGTTTGTTCGTTCAGGTAACAATCTATATATTCGTTTCTCTTACTCTCATCCGTTCGGTCATCCCCGACGAATCGCAGCTCCGGCGAACTGTTCCTCGATGACGCAATATTTATTTTCTTCACGTTCGAGAATCCATCGAGCCCGATGCGCGAAGGCATGTTATCACGGGAGAGTTTTTCTCGGCGTTTTTACTCTCCATTGACCGAAACGCTATGCTTTCTCGAATCGTCAAATTACAGCGCATCAGGCAATTTTTTAGTGCGCAATAGACCCGCGGCACGTGACCAACATAAAGATAAGTTATATTATTATGTTTTTTTTTTATTACTTCCGGTGGATGTCAACAGAGGAATTTATGATTTTTGATTGGACGAGTCGATTCGTTGCTTCGAGAATATAATTCGTCGATCCAAAAACGCCTTCAGTTTTTACGTTCCAATATTCTGCAACTTTACAACGTACATGATCGTTCGTGATTGCGGTGTTGGGCAGCCTGCGGGTTAATCTACGATCTATCCACCTCACGTGCAACGTGCTCCGACACAATGTTTCTCTGCGGCTGTACCGTGTATATCCAGCTTTATACACCGATCGATCTGTGCCACAGGGTACGTTAGCCTCGGGTACGAATTCGATAAAACGTACCCGACGTAAGACCTCGTTCCTGTCGGCTACCTCGTTACGCGAAAACACCGATTTTTTTTTTCGTTCTTTCGACTTCCGGGATAGAGCGTGTGATATTTCGCGTTCACGGGTGGCCGAAAAATTGTTAACCTCAATTGTCTCTCATCGTCTTCGTACACAACTCGCACTCCCAATAGTGTTTGTTGAAATTATTTGGTATATTAATTAAAATCGCATCTTTACGTGAACGGACTTTCACCCCTGATAAATAAACGAACGACAGCGATCTCGTCAACTTGGTTAAATTTACCGTCCAACGGGCGAAGAGGGGTTCGGGAGCTTGTTTACATCGTGCGCTAGGCGTGCTGAACGCGGACGGTTGCGGAGACGTCTCGAAGCTTCCCGATTCAGGTCCCGAATCGCGTGACGTCTATCGATCTGTTTTGTTTTCCAATTTCGTTCGTTTTTGCACAGCATAAATTCGATCGTGGCCGCGTGACAGCAGTCGGTTAGTTAGATTTATCTTCGAGAACGAAAATTTCGATGACATTCGCGACGATGCTCTTTCCTCCCCGCGGAGTGGGGGCAAGGAAATGCAATTGAACTTGGCGAGACTTCGGGAAGGTTCGCTACGCCGCTGTGCACAGCGGATCGATTAGTCCTCGTAACACTGCTGCGAAACTTCGATTACGATAATTATCACAGTCGCATGTAGCGACAATTATTACAGTTTCTATTTGCGAGTGTAATAACTGGCAGCCGCGTTGGTCTCGATCTATTTACGGAATTGCCGAGGGGTATTTTACGTATAACAGAGGTATTATTACGTAGTCGTGAACTCGGGCTTCACCGCGTGGAGTCTCCTAACGGATCTGCTTAGTGGCCGGACGAAGGGCTTCGCTGACGGTCATCCGAGAAATTGTAAATACTAAAGTGGATGACGGAATGAAGAGCGTATACTTCGTTCGGTTTAAAGTTCCATAATTCTCAAAGTATATTCGTATTATATTTCATTTGACTCGTCGACTGGTCAGCGGGAGTTTACGCCTCCGAAAAACAATGTGTCGAATATCGACATGCATATATATTTAAAATTATTGTTACATCATCGACCACGCATTTATAATTATCTGTTCTTAAACGATAAAGTAACTGTAGGCGAAGTTCGTAAAATGTTACCATGGCATGATATTGTTATTACAAAACTTGTAACTGCACGATTATTTTTAATATCTCCTATTTATATAACTAGCTGGTTGTTGTGGCTGAGACGCTTCGCGCCCTCTCTGTAGATTATGGAATTTAGAAACCAGACATTTTTATTTCCGAAATTTTACCGGAGATACGTCACTTCCGGTTTGAAAATCTTATTTTTCGATCGGAAGAGACGTCGTATCGGAAATACGTTACTTCCGGTTTGAAAATGTCTTTTTTTCCAAATACGTTACTTCCGGTTTGAAAATGCCAATTTTAATAGCGAAAGTGAACGTCGTACCAGAAATACGTTACTTCCGGTTTAAAGATTTCATTTTTCGACCGGAAGTAACATCACATCGGGAGTACGTCATTTCCAGCAGAAAAATGATATTTTGAAACCGGAAGTGACTTAGTTCCGGTATGACATCACTTTCTATCGAAAAATGAGATTCTCAGAGCGGAAGTAATGTATATCTGGTATGACGTCACTTCCGGTCGAAAAATGATATTTTCAAACCGGAAGTGACGTATCTGCGGTTTTTCGGTCGAAAAATGAGATTTTCAAACCGGATGTGACGTATTTGCAGTTTGCAAACAGAAAATGGCATATTTTGATTTTATTTTTGTTGTTTTTTTTTGTTTACAGAGATCAGGTTTATTGAAGAAGAGCCCGTCGCGGTGTTGAGACGATGCCAGGCCCATTAGCGAACCGGTGGTGACCTAGCACTAGCAAATCGTCGCTGCCGACCCTCGATGCTTACGCTACGCCTGGTCTCGACGCACTTCCTGAAGCAACCATAGGCAGTGGCCCTTCGCCTTACGGAAGGGACTTATGATGTGCCGTGATAGGGACATGAACCCGGAACTCGTAGATTTTCACGATTTACCGTTTTCGCCGATACGCGTCGCGTGAGCAGGCGCCCGTTTCGCATTAAACGACGAAACAACACTCAATTGACAACACCAACGAAATCAAAAACTCCAAAGCTTCTCCTCTGTCTCTCCTTCGCCATCGCTGTTTCAAACGATTCGGTCGAGCGTGAAAAAGAAAGAAAAAGAAAAAAAATTATATTTTTCGTCGTATCGCGCTTGCACCGATAGAGAAATAAATAAATGATAATATTTCGAGAAAAAAGAAACAAGAAAAAGCCAGTGATAAAACTCCGTGAAGAGTGAATGAAAACGGATTTATATAATCTGGACGAGGTTGTAAACGGTACGAGAAAGTGTAGCAGGCGAGGAGGGTGGCCGACGAGGGCCGGGAGGCTTATTCGACTGAGCGTGCCGTTCTCCACGGCCTCCAGACTGAATTCGGCATACTTCAATCTGTGGAGAGTCGCGAGAGAGTGTATTGTAAGTTTCGACGATCCTCACACGTACACGTAATACAATTTTCATTCGATATCCGTCCAGGTTATCGGGAAAACGAAAAAAAAATAATTCATCGATTTCCGATTCTGCGTTATCGCGACGGCCAATTGCGGCTCTACCGGATTATTAGCTTTGGAAGTTTCACCGATGCAGCGGCGACGGTCAATTTGAGCGAGGGAAAACCCTTTGATCGAACCTTCAGCATATTTTTATCGACGCTCCAAGGCCGTTCCCAGGGTTTACCGGAGCTCGTCGAACTGACCTGACTCGAGTGCGGGGTAAACTTGGGGATAAATGAAACCCTTTTTAAAAATCGTCCGTGTACTAAAAAAATTCGTATGATATTTAATGCACTGGTACTGGACATTTTTATGTGTAAACTGGTATATTAAATTTCCTGTGTAATTACGATGAAAAATTAACGTACAGTATATTATAAACTTTATAAATACCTTACTTTTAATCATTTATTTTAATTTTACTATGAAAGTACGTTAAATCGAATGTATCAGTTTTTGCATAAAAATGTCCAGTGCGATGCATTAAATTTAAATTTTTTTTTTTTTACAGTATATGTACTCCGTAAAAGATTTGAAAATAATATCGATATTTTTCCGAGACTCGGTAATCTGGTTTCCATGCCAGTTATAAACATCGCTTCACGACAAATGGAATGCAGATTGCAAAATAAAAATCAAAGGCAGATTTTTTTTTTTCACGCAATTAACGAAAACAATCATTTAAAAAATATTTCGATTAACGGAATGATGAATGACAAATTTTTTATGCTTCATTAAAACTTACGATATAGAGTTCGAGGTGATAAAGAGAGTGACCATGTACCATGTAGTTATAATGATTTTCTCCGTTAGCTGTCGACTAACGCCGCGATTGAATAAACTTTCGGCAGTGCGGCAGTGGGTCGCGGTGCAGACGGAGTGGGATGAGACGCCCTCAGCAAGAACCTCTTCATCACCATCATCATCATGGTTCATCGTCCAGTCCTACTCGACCTCGTCAACAGACAAGCGACAAGGTAAATAAATCAGTGTTCTTGTTCATCAAATTTATATGTGCTGATAATGCCTGTTATTCGATATGCCGATTCGAATCGTCCCCCTTCATTTAGTTTCAGCTTTCGTACACAATAACTTTCTTTACCGATCGATTTACCCTTTCTGTATGAGGGGCATTCTCTACCATTTCGACCTGGTTCTAACCCTTCACATCTTGGATTGGGCCCGCTATTGTTTATATGACCGAACTGACTTAAAAGCACAAAAATTTTTTATTAGATTTAAAAACATTATTTATAATTATTTATGATTAAAAAAATGAATAAATTTAAATACATTTTTTATTTTTTTAAGTTAAAAAAAACTTCTAATTTATTTCATTGTTTTTTTTTATCGAAAAAAGTTAGAAAAAAATGGAAGGTGACGTCGGCCTACTCCGGCGCAAATATTAAAAATATTTAATTCTCTACCACAAAATAAAAAAACTACTATAATCAAAATAAAACTCTACCAGACTTGGAATAAAACTCCACCGGAATTGAAATCAAACTCTACCGCAATTCAAGGGTAGAGGGCTTTGTATTCCGGCAGAGTTTTATTTCCATTCCGGTAGAGTTTTATTTCCATTCCGGTAGGGTTTTATTTGCATTCCGGTAGAGTCTTATTTCAAGTCCGATAGAGTTTTATTTTGATTCTGATGGAATTTTTTTACTTTCTGGTAAAGATTTTGGTAGAGTTCTAGTATGGTAGAGATGCTTTCCGGTGCAGTTGTGAGTGGTAGAGATGTAAATGTGTCGTCTCAGCTTTCAAACGTAATAACTTCATAAACCGATCGATTTACCCTTTCTTTACAAATTACTCGCCCGAAACCAAAATCACCGTCCAAATAAAAAAATTAGCATAACATTTTTATTAGTCCGCGATAAATCCGATCGGTATTACCAGCAGGACCAGCGTTCATTTGATTTCCACCAAGGCACAAACAATCCTCGATTACGTCGTCGATTGATAGAAATAGCATCGATCGTCTGTTATTATTGGAATTGAGTGGTCGTTATATATGCGCAGGACGAGTCTCGTCTGGCCAGGGTTAAGCGGGTTCTGGCCGGCTCACTTCTCGGACGCGGCGGAAGTTCCAGTCGCGTATTCGGCACGAGGCTGGACCTCGTCGAGTCTTATCTCGACACCGGCGTGCCGTACGTGGTGCATCGTCTGTGCACCTACATCGAGCTGAACGGCTTTCAGAGCGCTTCCGTTTTTCGGCTATCCGGCGGCAGCCCTCGGCTCACCGAACGGCTCAGGACAGCTTTCGAACGTCGCGGCGACGCCGATCTCGAGGCTGCGGCATGCCCACCGACCGCTGCTACGCTCCTCCGACAATATCTCAAGGAACTACCCCAGCCCCTCGTGCCGTCCGCTCTCGTCGGTCGGATGCTCGAACTTCATGAACGTACGTTCGATTAATATATATATATATATATTTATATTTTTTTAAATTAATTTACTCGTATCGACGTCTGAGTAATCGACGAATGACGGCCTAAAATTGTCTATGAAAAATTCATTGGTTTTTTCATAAAATTCATTAAAAAGTTTCGAGTGATTAAACCTCAAACGTTTTGTCGTATTGTGTATTTGAGCAGCCCGGTGTAGAAAATAATTGTCAAAGCAATTAGAAAAAAAAACTAATTCAAATTATTGTCGTTTGCAAATGTGCAAATTTGTTAGAATAATTTGCAGAGGGATCTAAAATTGTCTATGAAAAATTAATTCCTTTTTTTTCATTCCTTATAAATTTTATTAAAACGTTTTGAGCGAGTAAACTCCCGCGAAATGTTTTCTCGTAATTTATACATGAGAAGCGCAGTGTAGAAAATAATTGTAAAAATAATATAAAGAATTAAAATTTGTTTGATTTATTTGCAGAAGAATTCGCGAACAATCATGAGATGTGGATAAACGAGTCGAAGGAACTTTTGGGAACTCTGCCGCCCTCGCACTATCGTCTGTTCGGCTATCTCGTAAACTATCTCAGCAAGTACGAGGCGAGACACGGACGCGGTTCCGGGGTTTGCGGTGTTTTCGCACCGGTCGTGCTTCCCCACGTTCCACCGGCCACAACACTGCTGCGAGATATACTCGCAAATGCTGCCGAGCTGTTTCCCGACTGGTGAGTCTTAATCCAAATTTACTCACTCGAACAAATTTCAGCGTTTAAAAGCTCGACAACCATTCTACCGAGCTCGAGAATTCGTCCGCGGTTGCCGCGGTCCGGAAAAACCGAGAAATGCCAGGGAAAAAAATTGGTCAGAGAATCCGCGAAATTTAAAAAAATCCCACAGTTGGGCGCCCATCTATTGATATTGATTTATTGAATCTATCTATTGATATTGATTTATTGAATCTATCCATTGATATTGATTTATTGAATCTATGTATTGATATTGATTTATTGAATCTATGTATTGATATTGATTTATTGAATCTATGTATTGATATTGATTTATTGAATCTATGTATTGATATTGATTTATTGAATCTATGTATTGATATTGATTTATTGAATCTATGTATTGATATTGATTTATTGAATCTATGTATTGATATTGATTTATTGAATCTATGTATTGATTTTATACACGGAGAGAAATTCAATACGCTTTTCCTCGAAGGTAAATCGTTTCCGAAAAAAAGCTGTCATGCAATTAGTTACCATCGGAGTCATTCAGTTGGTGTGTGGTTTATTTCCTTCGAGGAATCAGAGCCAAACAGTGTTACCCAACTGACGGGGTTTCCATCCAAACAAATTTGCTCATTCGAACAAATTTCGGCGTTTAAACGATCGACACCCATCTTATCGAGCTCGAGAATTCGTCCGTGGTTACTGCGGTCCGGGGAAATTGGGAAATATCAGGGGAAAAATATCGGTCATGGAATCATCGAAATTTCAAGAAATTCCAAAGTTGGACGACCATCTATTGATCTATGTATTGATTTTGGTTTATAGAATCTATCTATCAATTTTGATTCATTGAATCTATCTGTCGATTGTCATTCATTGAAACTATCTATTAATTATGATTTTTTAAATTTATCCATAGATTTTATACACGAAGGAAAATTCGACATGTTTTTCCTCGAAGGTAAATCGTTGCCGAAGAAAAAAAGTTGTAATGCAGTTAGTTCCCATCGCAGTCACTTAGTCGGTGTGCGGTTTATTCCTTCGAGTACTCAGAGCCAAACAGAAATAACAGCAGGAACAATTATCCAACTTCCGCGTTTGGAAGGTCTCGTAGATTTTTTTGTTTTTGTTTGTAAACTTCAATGCCGCTTTGCTCCGATCGACCGTGAAATTAGTTAGTTCAGTGGTTTTTCACGGTACAATCGATAGCGACGATTAAAGTAATACGTCAGCGAGATTGAATAAATGCGATAAAATATGAATTATTGTATATCGAATATACATACATAAGGTTCATTTAACGCATTTTAACGTCGCCTAAGTGGGCTGACTCCGGGTATAAGTTCGTCCAACAATGGCGAAACGTTTAGCGTTGACGAGTTGACGCATTCGCGAGTTGTATGTATGCGATAGTGAGAACGACTCGGGTTTATTGTCAACAACACTTTGCGGGGTAAATGACACCCATAGAATTCAGTAATTACTGAAAGCTGTTGTTTGCTCGATTTTATTAAAACCTCGCGGATCTGTAGAAGACATTAATTGAACGTACCCTAAAGAAATGTATATTCACAATGAAATACGTTTCAATCCTTGGGTCTCCAGATAACACTGGTCCCGAGCCATCGCAATCCAATTCTATCGCCGCGAAATTTTGAATAGTAAACTGAATCTAAGATCTAACAAAATCTAACTAAATTGACCATCGTCTCAATATTTGTAACAGTTGACCGAAAATGTCATTGTATTACAATTAAAATTTATATCTGTGCAGACTGCGGAGAAGCAGAAGAAATTTCGATACCAGTTTAATGAGTGTACACTAACGAAATTTACATCTACATTTAAACACGTTTTAATATTTTTTAACCCTTGAACTCATGTACGGGGTAGTAAACCACCCCAGACGATATTGAAACTGCCTTCCTAAAGTAGAAATTGACATTATCGACTCGGAACCATTTTATTTTTTAATAATGTTTAGTAGATTTTTATCATTTTTATAATTATTTATCATAATTATCATTATCTTTAACAACCTACAACGTTTCAAGAAAAATAAATGTTAAAACCCATGCAAAACCAAGTTCTTTCGGTTTTCATTCATTTTTTCCATACTACGAGTTTTCGGTTTTTCCCCATTTTCATATATCCAAATAATTAGACTTTTTGAACGGAATACAATGGGACTATATTTTCCCTAACAGCATGGTGTGTCCGCTGTAAAATGGCGTTTGTATTTTGAAAATCGGGACATTTATTTTTAAAAACTACAATTTATGTTCGCAAAAATGCCATTTTGCCAATTTTCGTTACGTTTTGGACTTTAAGTGTGATTTTCATCGCCTAAACTTTAATAAAATAAAATGAGCCGAATGTTTTCTTCCTTACTAAAAAAAAAAAAAAAACAAAGAGATTCATGTGCAGCAAACTCCATTTACTGATCATAGGACCCTTGTACGTAGAAAAAAGCGCGTGGGATAGATGTCTAGTCACGAGTGAGAAGGTAGAAAAAAATAATACATGAGTTCTAGGGTTAATCGAAATTTTTCAACCCAACTGAAACCATCGTCTCATATAATATTTATAACAGTCGATGGAAAATTTTAATGGTGTTGCAATTAAAATTTATATCCGCACAGTCTGCGGCGAACCAGAAAAAAATCCTCGATACTTGTAACTCCGGTGGCGTCAATAAGAAACTAGACACAAGCCATTCGCATTCGTACATAAAGTCCGGGAGCGACTTTCTACTTGATCACGCGAGGATTCCACGTGATTTCACGTACGCGTATCTCATAGCCGGTGAGCGAGCGGTGTCTCCGGCCGTCATGCCGCACTGAAAAATATCGCGCGTTCAGTTACACGGAGCACTTTGCTTTGTAACGATCATACAGCACGCGGCAGAGAAGCGAGTCGTCGAGAGCGTTAGAGTAGTTGCGCACATTACACCGGTAGAGGTGGAATTTTATTTTATTCCGGTAGAGATTTTCTTGGACGCACATGTTCCTGCATACTTCGCACCGGTAGATTTTTTTTCCTGTGCTGTGGTAGAAATTTTCCGGCAAAGTTTTAACGAGATAGAGATATAAATATGGATTTTTTGTTTTGTTTTTCAGTACAGTTATTTCCCTGTAGAGTTTTCATGCACGAGGGATGCTCGGGTGGGGAGTCGCAGCCTGAACAGAGATACAAATGCGCCCAACTTATAACGACACAATAACGGCGCGAATTTGTGTTCAACGAAGAGAATTAAAAAAAAAACAAATTCCTATTGTTATAGTCAAGCGCCAATCGCGGCAATCGGCTGACCATCCGTTTGGAAAATTTCCACCTAAAAAACGACGATAGCACGCATCTGCTCGACCCCGGGATATCCGGAATCACGCGAAGCTACAGACGTCGTAAATCAACTTGAGGTATCGAGTCGTGCGTATCTTTCTCGCCTTCGTAAACGCCGATGAACAACTCCATGCTCGAGTTGCGGAACGCGCGGTGAATCGATTTTTTTTTTTTTTTTGCTTCGTTGTTATTTCAATCGATCGAGCATGTCGCTCGCATACCGGAAGCGCCTGCGGACCGTCGGTAAGGACGCCCGAGAGTCCGCTCGAAAAACATTTCGTGGCCAATCGCCGATGAATTTAATCAGCCGAAGTGCGGTCACGAACGCGTGTTCAGGAAATCAATTATCGTTCTCGTACCAATGTCAGCGGTGGTAAATTAGTTTTTCATTATCGTAAGAGGCCCCCCTCTGAGCTGATATCACCAGAGGAACCGGAAGTTATAACTGCGTACCAAAATACCTGTAAGACGATACGAATGCGATAAGGCTAGAATTGAGCAACGACCCTCGCGACGAATCACTTTATGACGGACGATTGTGTATGGCTTATGGCAATTTTGTGTACGATTGCCGACGAATTTCGATTATGAGTACGTTGGACACTTTAACAAAAATTACGAGCTCCACATGGTCTACTGTTTTGCAGAAATTCCGGAAAAAAAGTGGAATCTCATAAAATTTTAATTCTCGTTCACCTGTAAGATGATACGTATTCGATAAAGGTAGAATTACGCAACGACCCTCATGAATTGGTCCCTCGCGACGGACGACTATGTATGGTTTATAGCAATTTTATATACGATCGAGAACGAACTTTGCTTATAAACACGTTGGTCACTTAAAAAAAAATTAAGACCTCCATATTGTATATTGTTTTGCAAAAATTCCGAACAAAAATTATAATATCATAAAATTTTTATTCTCGTCTATTCGGTTATTTTTATACGGTCGAGGACGAAGTTGGCTTATAAATACATTGGTCACTTCAACAAATTTGGTGAACTCCATGTTGTATATTGTTTGGCAGAAGTCCTGAAAAAAGTGTCGCTTCATAAAATTTTAATTCTCGTTCGTGCGGTAAATTAGTTTTTCATTATCATAAGAGACCGCCCCGATCTGATAACACCAGAGGAACCGGAAGTCATAACTGCGTACCAAAATAGCTGTAAGTTGATACTTACGCGATAAAGCCAGAATTGCGCAACGACTCTCACGAATCCCTCGCGACGGATTATTTTATGGCTTATAGCAATTTTATACACGTTGGAGGACGAACTTTGCTGACAAATAGGTTGGTCACTTAAAACAATTTAAAAGCTCCATGTTGTACATTGTTTTGCTGAAATTCCGAAAAAAAAGTGTGATATCATAAAATTTGAATTCTCGTACAAACTATATCGGCATTCCTCGTCAGTATTGCACGGCTTATTCTCAATATATTATATTTATGTATTTTCGTTTTTTTCTTTTCCTCGGTATCGCAATTCCCTAGATTGCTCTTCTATTGAATTTCATCCCTACGACGCGTTACCAGAAACGCTTCTATCCATAATAATTCATGGTAAATTAATATGTTCATTATCACAAGGGACCCTTTCCCCCGGATCTGATAACATCCGAGGAACCGGAAGCTATAACTGCGTACCTAAATAGCCGATACGTATGCGATAAGACTTGACTTTTCCCTCACGACGGACGATTTGTATGGTTCATAGCAATTTTCATACGGTCGAGGACAAACTTTGCTTATAAATACATTGATCATTTAAAAATAATTTTTAAACTACATATCGTACATGTTGTATATAGTTTACAGAAATAAAAAAAAATTATAATTTCATAAAACTTAAATTCACGTCCATAATATCGGTATTTCTTGTGTGTATTATAATTTTTATACGATTAATTTTATATACGATCGAGGACGAACTTCGCGTAAAAACTTCACCCAAAAATCTTAAGACCTACACATTGTATGTTGTTTACAGCAATTCCAACAAAAAGAGCTAAAAACTCATAGAATTTAAATTCTCCTTCATACGAAACGTATTCCTCGTCAATATTGCGGTGCTTCTTCTCAATTTATTACATTTATTCATTTCCGTTTCTTTCTTTTCCTCGGTATCGGAATTCCCTAGATTGCTCTTCTATTGAATTTCCATCTCTACGAGGAGTCGCTGGGAGCGCCTCTGGCTCGGAATATTTCGTTACCATTCTATTCGAAACGCCTGAGCAACGCAGTGGGAATGTGGTCGGCGCATGTATCGCGTTCTGAAACTCGTCGGGAGGAGAGGACTCGCGAAACTCGATATAATTTCGAGCAAGTGGCGCACGGAGATAAATCGGCATACGGTAACCGTATGATGCAACGATATAACGTGTCGGATAATTGAGACGAGCGAGAGACATGCGGAACTCCGACAATAGCCGCTCGTTGAATGACTGATCGTGTTCGAAGAAAATAAATAAAAATTCTCGAGCACATTGGCGTTCGAGCGGCTCAACGACCACGCACTGCGGGGCATTCCGAGGTCCCTGCTTCAATGTTCACGATAATATTCCTTTGGCAATTATCGTCCGGGCTTATCGTCTCTAATTCTCCGAAAATCCCTCTATCTCTCGATTCCCGTACGCTGCAATCCAGATAGAACTGTTCAGTCAAACATTGTGCGTTCGTTAATCGAGACATCACCGGACAATTTTTTTTTATCTCGAGAGGCTTGGCTGTCAAAAGATTAACAAAAAATACTCTTCTCAAAAATGGAGGAGCGCGCATGTCGCTCGGGGAATTTTTGCAATTTTTTTTATCGTGGTCCGTTTTGCCCCACTCTTCCGTACATAGCGCATCCGTCACGTTAAGCACGTAGAAGCGCACGGGAATTTCGGTTTCGTCATTGCTGTGGGTGAGCCACGGTGATTTGTAACGATTATACTCATCATATCCTTTGTTTAGTCAAACTATCCGCATTCGTTAATCGAGTCATCGACGGACCATTTTCTGAGCTAGTCAGCGGTTTGACTGTCAAAGGGTTAAAAAAAAGATTCGACCTAAATTCGGACGAGCGCCCATGTTCCTCGAGGCATTTTTGGCATTTTTTTTTTGTGGTCCGTTTTGCCCCACTTTTCCGTAAATAGTGCATCCGTCACGTTAAGCACGTAGAAGCGCACGGGAATTTCGGTTTCGTCATTGCCGTCGTGAGCCACGATCATTTGCAACGATTATACTCATACCCTTTACCTCGCCCACCTGCTCGCTTCTACTTCCCGATAAACCCTGTCGCTCGACATTACCGGACCGACCCAATTTAATTAAGTCCGGTCGAAGCGGCCGATGGTATAATGGTCATATAATGGATCGTCAAACGATAAACAGCGAATCCCCCACCCCCAACTACGATTCGTAACAACCCGCGCGACCCTTTGCCAAATGAGGTATTATTAATTTCATTACATTGCTCATTCGACTCCGAGTCGTCGCGAAGCCCCGCTCGCGGAACTTTCGCATCAATGAGAAATTGAACGCGTAGGACACTTGGTAAATATCAACGTCGGCCTCGGTAGGTGCGAAGCCATTGCAGTGGCTGACCGAGTGGATTTTCTCGCGTCGAATATTCAAGGTTGCTAAAGAAACGGTGAAAGGTCGTCAAAGTGTTTTCCGTTACGTCGACCGGCGGATTCCGAGCGTGTACCAGTGTTGCTCGCAGCCACAGGATACCGAAACGGTCGTATCTTTAAAACCTCGTCGTACACGAGTCCGCTAAAGTATATTTATAATTATTTGTATTTTTCAGAGAATTTTAAGCAGATATTCACATTGTTTACGCTAAGATCGTACTGTGGAAAATACGCTGGCCGAGGAATGTCGGGCAGGTCGTTTATTTTTTGCTCACGTAATTAGAAACTCTGTAATGGAATTCCGAGAACAGAATTATTTTTGGTAATAAGAAAGAGCGTAATTGTTTCCTGTACTGTTCTTTTAACTATAACTTTAGAGAATTATTACTCGGATCAATTTCAAAAATGTTCTATCAGCTCATTCATTGCGTTTCGTTGAAAAAAATCCTTTTATTTCAACTTTTATTTGGAAGTGTAAAAATAATGGATTACAGTTTTCGTTACCGACCGAGTCTATCTCGCACTGCCTTCGGTCAGCTTCACCGCGGAGTTGCCGTACACGTTTTAACTACAGGACACTACGACGTGTCAGAAAGTTCACCGGTGCATACCTGCTCTCAGAAAAATAATTTATTTGACGGGCGCCCCGCAAACAAATATATATTTTATAAAAATAAATATTTATTTGAATTAAATAAATATTTATTTGCGGGTCACCCTTCAAATAAATAATTATTTCTGGGTGCATACACCCAGAAAAAAAATTTGCCCACCATTTATTTGGTTTAAGTAAAATATTTCTTTTATTAGAATAAATATTTATGTACATTAAGTAAATAGTTACTTAAATGAAATAAATATTTATCTAAATCAAATAAATATTTTACTTAAACCAAATAAACGGTGGCGGTCAAATACATTTTTTCTGGGTGTACAGCATACATACTACGGAGCTTTGTGTTAGTAAAACGTCCTTTTATTAAACACATCCGAGTGGGCATGTGGCTTTGAAATAAAAATTCCTTTTATTTCATATTTTATAAATAAAAACATACTACAGTTTTCGTTACCGACCGAGTTTGTCTCGCACTGCCTTCGGTTAGTTTCACTGCGGAGTTTCTGTACACGTTGCACTACAGGATACTACAACTTATCGGAAAGTTTACCGGAGCATATCTCTGTTCGTACAAGATACCGACGGGGCATCGTGTTAGTAAAACGTGCTTTTACAAAACACACCCGAGTGGGCATGTGCCTCTCATCATCGTTCGTTTACCGGTGGCGAAGCTTTAGTAGAGTAAGCAGTGCTACTATAATACTATAACACGATTATCGGGCCTGGATGGGGGGCAAGAATATAGCCGATAAATTTCTTCCAGGGCCGTGAACAAAGAAAGGCAATTCTCGTCTTGAAAATGTTCTCATCCATATTATCCGAAGCGAAATTACACGTGCGGCGCGTCGATGCTTAAGCCGGTAATCGTCCAGTTCGCTGTGCAAACTCGGTCTCGCCGAGAAGCAACATTTAAACCGATATTTCTGTTTTTGAAGATTCTGAACACGTTTTCATTAAAATCTCGATTTTTTAAAATTGTCACCTAAGCAAAGCTTTCTCTATGAGGAAGCAAAATGGTATGTTTGGAGTTGTAAGGTAAACACGGTGAATATGGACCACCTCGATTGGCCCGTAAATCAATGATAAAACGAACCGGTCCATATTCACCACGTTTACCCAATATGGCCGGGAGCAAAAGTGGAGAAGCTCGAGCTAACATTAGACCGGTCACCTCTCGATGACGGTAATCTAAACTTTGCTCGCGAATGAAATAATATCATTTTTCTCGTGGTAAAATGAAACTTGTATTTTTAGATATGTAAGGTAAAAATTGTGAATACGGACCACCCTGATTGGCCCGTAAATCGATAATACACGAACCGGTCCATATTCACCACTTTTACCCTATACGGCCGAAGAGAGCGTTAAAAAACTGACGAGAGCCCGAGCTAACATTAGACCGGTCACCTCTCGATGACAGGAATCTAAACTTTGCTCGCAAATGAAATAATACAATTTTTCCGGGTGTAAAACGAAAATTCTATTTTTAGAGATGTAAAGTAAAAATTGTGAATATGGACCACCCTGATTGGCCCGTAAATCGATGACACACGAACCGGTCCATATTCTCCACTTTTACCCTATACGGCCGAGAAGAGCGTTAAAAAACTGACGAGAGCCCGAGCTAACATTAGACCGGTCACCTCTCGATGACGGAAATCTAAACTTGGCTCGCGAATGAAAATTCTAAAATACGTCCGATACCCGGTCCGTCTGCCCTTGCCTTACTGCGCTGCGCACATCATGTCGAAGAATGTTTGTACTTCCGCTCAAAATTATTTCTACCACCCGGTTTCTCGGTTCAGAGAAGGTCGGTGTACAGGCGGACTTACGATTTACGGTTTCGAGTGTAACCGACGAAATCGTGCGGTAATCCTGGCAATTCACCAGGACGGCGATTCACCGGTGTGCCAACGATGAACCAGCACGCAGCCGATTCGCGCCAGACGACGAGGCCAGACGCTCTCGAGACCCAAACAGAACCTTTCGAATTTTTCCACGGAATATATTTATTTCGACATCGGGCAATGTTATATATAGGACCGGAGAGTTAAAATTGATTCGGAGTTCGATGAAACCGAACGAGGAATTTCAAGTTCAGGGGAAGTCCCGAACCGATTTTATTTCCGATGGAACATTAATCGTATTTTCAATTTGTTCAGCGACGGAATTTCTTCATTCGGTAATTTTCTCTTTTTTTTAGGCCAGATAATTGACGATTAATTCAATAAATCGAATACTATTTTTCCTTTTGATATTTTTTTTATTTTTTACGTTTTTACACTTTTTACAAGAAAAGGAATTATGATAGGCTAAAAGACGATGAGAATTTATGGTAAAGAATTACCCAATTCAATCGCATCTTACTACGTTGCGGGGGAGATTGTTTGACGACGCGCAATTTGAGTTTAAGACAGTTCTTGCGTATAGTGTTCACTTCGCATAAGTTTCAGATAAATGAGAGGGAAGTGCAAATACTTCTGTATGGTATAAACATCTGAAAAAAAATCAACCATATTAAAGGCAATGAAAAGATTAATTTTGCGTAATACTAACAATTGCAAAGTTTATTAACAAATTGATGAAAAATGAAATTGTTCGACAAATTTCCCAGAAACTTAACCTTTTATTTTATGCAAATAATTCCTATTCCTTTAATTATCTGAATACGTGTCAATTTTTTGAGATTTTTTAATTCAACAATTTTAATTTGCATCATTTTGTTAATAACATTTTGAAATTTTTATTATGCAAAATTAATCTTTTCAGCACCTTTAATATGCTTGATTTTGTTCAAATTTTTATACCATTCAGAAGTGTTTGCAATTCCCTCTTATTTCTCTGAAACTTATGCGAAGTGAATGCCATTCGCAAGGACTACCTTAATCGATCGGTTCCTCTTTCTCACCGCGACGCCGCTCTTCGCTCGGGTCTAAATTTTCCACGGAATACATGTATTTCGACACCGGGCAATGTTACATATAGAAGGGGAGAGGTAAAATTGATTCGGGGTTCGATGAAACCGAACGAGGAATTTCAAGTTCAGGGGAAGTCCCGAATCGATTCTATTTCCGATTGGACATTAATCGTATTTTCGATTTGTTTAACGAACGAGTTTCTTCGATCGGCAATTTTTTCTTTTTAATGACAAATAACTGACGATTAATTCGATAAATCGAATAAAATGTTTTAATTTGCAATTCTTTTTATTTTTTACGTTTTCACTTTTTTATGAAAAAATAAAAAATAAATAAAGAATTATTATAAGCTAAAGGGGGATGAGAATGTATGGTAAAGAATTACCAAATTCAATCGCATCTCACTACGTTTGCGCGGGAGATTGTTCGACGACGCGCAATTCGAGTTTAATCGATCGGTTCCTCTTTCTCACCGCGAGCCCCGCTCTTCGCTCGAGTCCGCACGAACGCCGGTTAGCAACGCAACGCGCAATTCGATGTTCGTTCGAGCCGAGCGTTTACACCCATTTTACCATTACAATGGCAAGCGAATCGATAAATCAAATTCGCTGGACGATCGACGACTTGCCTATAATCGTAAGTAAACCGTATTAAGTTACACCATTGTCCTCTCGCGCATTCGACACGACTGTTGTCAAATCCATTGCAACTACTTACGATGAAAATAATTATTTCTCAAAATAATAAATAATTCCATTTCGCAGCTGCAACTTCTTACGACGAAAATAATTATTTCTGAAAATAATAAATAATTCTGTTTCGTAGCTGCATCTACTTTCACGTTTATTCGCGAACATTCGGTATTTAATTCGTACATCACGGGAAATACACGGATTTGGCCTTGCAGTGGAATGCAAGCTCGCGTGTGACTCGATCCTGCTCACCCTGAAGGTCTAGACGTCCTTCGAGCACGAAATTTTTTTCACTTCCGGATAGTGGAAGTGGGCCGAAATTTTTTTATACCTCCGCGAACAATTTCCACTGTTTTTTTTTTTATTAATTTTTTTCTGAATATTGGCAATGTTGATATAGAAAATTATCAAGTTTTTGTGGACAAAACTGGTACGTCAAATTTAATATACAAGAGAGAGGTAAAATAAATTTTGCGTCATATCAAAGCGTGCGCAGATAGTTTCATTTAATAAACCAAACATTAATTGTAGCTCGTCAATGTATACAAAATTTCATTTAAAAACTTCGTATATTCATTCATTTAATAAAAACTCCGTGTACGGAATATAAATTTTCATTAATTCATTTAATTTTTATTTTATCTTTCGCGTGCACCTGCGCCTGACAGAGAAAGCGGAACACGCTCGTAGTAAATTCGATTGAACGATTATTTTTGTGACGCAAGGAAAATTAAAAATTCGTCGAAAAGGCCGATAACTCATCGTATCCGTTCACGGTATTCGTTTCGTACGCCTCGTCCGTTATCGGGTTTATTAAACCTATCGGCAAACCCATCTGCTCGTGAGCCGAACGCACGGCACGCTTCGAAAACAGTTTTCTCGAGAAAGTCGAGGTACACGGTGATTTATAAATCCCTTTTAAACATAACATACAAATTCCCCGAATACTCTGACGTCCGAACGATGTTTACGGAGGAACATTGAAAAATGATGATAAGGTAAACGTACCTACCAGTCGATGACCCCGTACTAATTATTTACAATATTGATAAGAAATGTAACATTTCCATTTTGAAAAATGTTTTTAGTATTGTTAGGATAGTTATTAGTACATTTTTAGTTTAGTTTACTGTAGTCAATTTTAGATTAGTTTTTAGTGGTAGATTTTGGGTCAGTTTTTTTTTTATTCCTCAACAAAATTCGCCACTTTACACGTGCAAACTTTGTTCCAAAAACCTACATACACGTGTACGAATTATTATAATTTTCGAGTAGCCACAAGTTTGTACCGAAAATTCTGTCTAGATAAGTTTGCAGTCCGAATAATAGGTCACAGTTGTTTTCGAGAACACGTCACCGCGTGTATTCACGAAAACAACTATACATAATGTATAAGTATGAAGGCAGTGGTTAGAGAGAGAACCGGTTCGACGACCAGAGGGGCGCCGAGTGGCATCCGTTGTATTTTTCCACTTCTCGGTATCCGCCCGTTCTCCTTCCCTCTCCTCCAGCGCGTACCCCAAAAATCAACAAAAAGTGCCACGTGCCTGATCCTAATCGTACCACGAAAAAAAACCTCGCACCTATACTGCGTCTCCCCAAACTACACTGTAGAGCGTAGCGCGAAACCTTCGACCAGTGATACTCTATAGTACTGCAGAAACTCTCTATTCAAGTCCGTTCTCGGAGGGAGGAAGCAATCCAAAAATTACGCAATAGACTCTTTACGACTGTAGATCGCTGTGCCGTGCACAGATTCGGAGATTTTCAATGGTTCGGCGAATCGTGTACAAGTGCCAGAGTTATAGATGTGAGACATTGGTACAGAATTCTTCGATGGCCTAGCAATCACCCACACAAACGCGAGCACGTGATCGCGAAAGTACGTGTATTAGATACACGATCGACGCTCGATCAGAGAATGAGCGCGCAGAAAAACTTCATGCCGAGTTGATCCCACGTACTGGCCACGTGGCACTTCTCGAGGACCTGCCCGAGGGCCAAGAATACGCATGGCTACGGGTATTAAATACTTGACCGTCTAGAGCAACAATTGTTTTTCAGAAACTATGTAATTCGATGAGATCAGACAGAGTTTATTGAGTCCTGCCCTGGCATACTGAACGACCGAAGAAGCAACCCTAAAAGCGACGGTTGTTATGTTCCAAAAATTAACCACACTAATGACCGCTGAAGCGACCGCTCTGACAACACATTTTTATGCCGTGTTTCGGCAATGAAGTCGTTTGTTTGTTCGGTCGATAATCAAAGAAGCGACTTCACTGCCGAAATGGGGCAAAAGAATGTCGTCAGAGCGGTCGCTTCGGCGGTCGATAATGTGGTTAGTTTTTGAAACATAACAACCGTCGCTTTTAGGGTCATTTCTTCGGTCGCTGTTCACGGTCGCTTCGGTTGCTAGGGTGCGATAAATCACCTAAGAACCAGGCAATAGGAAGCAGTGAAAATAGCAACACAATCTTAACGCCATGTGAAAGTCACGTGACCGCGCCACGAGAGCGAGAGCGATGCCGTTATTGGCGTTTGCAGGGGAGTGAGAGAGCAAGCACGAGAGAGTGTTTCACACGGCGTTAAGGATGTTCAGGCCGAAATCGAGGTAGGGGGACGGGAGAGGCGCTTCGCTGACCGCGTTAGTCAGTGTACGAGTGAGAAACGCAAACAAAACAAGCGGCTAGATAGAGATAGAGTCTTTCGTTTATTGAATTTACCTCAGAAAAAAATGTGAATCTTCTCGAAATTTGGACACAATCTGTCTGATAGTATGGTCTTCGCTGTGATAGGTTTTTTATTCGAATGTAACGGAAATCGACGGAGAAAATCGCTACGTTCTGTCGTTACCGACCGATTTCCGAAACATTTGCACGGTATCTTTTACACTACATGGTAAAAAAATCTGAAAAAATTCCAATCGATTCAGTGTGTCTGCCAGCTAAGTAGCAAAATTTTATAGCGGTCGAACAGAAACGCGTTTTGGCTCAAGCATCCTTAAGATTAATATTGGTGCAGTAGCCGGAGATTGTCCAGACAGAGATGAAGTGGAACTAAGCTTAAAGATAGAATAAGAGTTCCTTACATATTATCGAACGATGTGGATCTTAGCTTTGGAATAATTGTTTTTATAACTGAATGAATAAAAAATTATCTGCGAGTAATTTAATGCAAACGAGTGAACCAATAAAATATTAAGTAGAAAAAAATCATCAAAGATCCAGTTCATACTTTTTTGTGGCTCAGTATTAAAAGTAGTGAAAGTAGTAAAAGTAGTGAAAGGTAGATATTTAGTCTTCAGGAAAATACCGAACATTTGATTTTTTAATAAAATTAATATTATGATATTCCAAGAATGTTTTTAAAAGAATTTTAATCCACATATCGGATACCTAGTGTAAGCGGACGGAAAGTCGGCGACACGAAAAAGAAAGAGGAATGTGAGGTGTTTGACATGTGATAAATGTCGTTCCGGCAGGCACGTGCAAAAAAATATTTTTCCACATTTCTCGTCTATAATCTTTTTTTCTTTCTTTTTTCTTTTTTTCGCAGACCCAGATCGCTATGTTGTTTTCTCGTTAGTTCTCGGCTCTGAATAAGCATCTCTCGTCGGGCGTTCCTCGCCGTGTTATATTTACGAAGAAACGCGCGAGGCAAGCGCGAGAGCGCCAGAACCACCCGAAAATAGAGTCTAGTTGACGTCAAAGGGTCGTACAGCCACAAACGGGGATCACGCTCGTGAATACACACTTGAAATGTGTTCACGTGGGAACTTACAAGCGTGCACATTTCGTGCTCTCTCGGGAGGAGGGGGGGGGGGGGGGGCTGGACCGTATCCAAACGCGAGATATACACAACCGGTGCTATGAATGCATACACACCTCGTGGTCAGCAAATGCCAATTTACGCTTTGGCAAACGTTGTACCACGCAAGCTTGATACCATTGGACAGAATTGAACATCGCCCAATTTTCCAATAACATTTTTTTACTTGCCATTCTTAATTTCATGTATTTTATCGTCTACCGTGGTACAGTTAAAATTTCATACTGAATGACGTGTAGACACGGTAAATACACTAATACATCTCTAATACACCTTGTTAAAGTTCTATATCAGTATTTCAAACGGTTGAATAAAACATTAAAAAATTTGTCATGACATTCTCCGTGAATCAATATACGTCCGAGACACCATTTTTTTGAAATTTGTTCCAAGGTAACATGTGTTTTTGATTACTTTGAGATGGAATTCAACAGCTGCTACGCTATAATTCAAAGGCTCGATTTAACATGGATAGTAAATTAGTTACAGAACAGATATTTCATTTTCTATTATATTATAGAAATACTAGCAGGTTGTCGTGGCTCGAGCGCTTCGCGACCTCGTTATGGACTTTGCGATTTAGAAAACGGAAATTTAGATTCCAGGAGATTTCGCGCGAACATGTCATTTCCGGTTTGAAAATTTTATTTTTTCGGCCATAAGTAACGCCACATGGGAAATAGATCGCTCCTAGTTTGAATACCTCATTTTTGGCAGGATGTACCTTCATACCGGAAATACATCATTTGTGGTTTGAAAATCTCATGTTTCAGTTGGATGTGACGTCATACCGGAAATAGATCACTCCTAGTTTGAAATTCTCATTTTTCGGCAGGAAGTGACGTCATACCGGAAATACGTCACGTGCGGTTTGAAAATTTCGTTTTTTGACCGGAAGTGACGTTACACCGGCGATACGTCACTTCCAGTTTGAAATCTAATTCGACCGGAAATACGTCACTTCCGGTTTGAAATTCTTATTTTTCGAACGGAAGTCACGCCCCTTTCGGTCTAAAAGTGAGATTTTACAAACTAGTAGTGATGTATTTTCGGTGCGACGTCACTTCCGGCCGAGACATGAAATGTTCAAACCGGAAGTGATGTATTTTTGGTATGACGTCACAGCTGATTTTATATTCGTCGCCACATTCGGACTTTAAATTGTGCAATCCCTCGACGGTAACGCCGGGAGGTAACGCGATAGTGTCGGTGGTGTCAACCGCGACGATATCGATCGTCTCGCGTTTCATCTATCGTTCGACGATTCTCGATGTAAATAATTTAACACAAGGTACGCGAATCGACGACCCTTTATATGCCCCGACCATTGGCTTCAATGTTTATCGCTGAACAGTATAGAGTTCACAAAGTTTTTCGATCCGTTATGCGTCGCGTTTCGAACGGAGTTTCATTTACATTGTTTTATGGATCGACATCCAAAGCGGCCGAGTCGCGCGATGCTCGGGCGATGTTGGTGTGCGGGCGCGCGGAAACGCGCGCCTATACACGTGTATCGTAATGCAAGCCGCGCATCGATCGGTCCAGCAACAATTTACTCTCGCCTCTCCGAACTCCGAATCGACCGCGTGCGCTTCATGAAAGCGGTCAAACGAATATTCCAGCGATTATCGTTATCGTGTCTCTATAGCCATTTACTCGACCGAGGCAATTTTATCCGATCGGTAAATGCCCAACGGCGGACGAGACGGATCGAGCAATCAAACTCATTGCAACAAGCTATCGAGAGTTATTTAAAAATCAAAACGATGACTGAAGTGTCCTTTCGTTATTAATTATTTGCAATTATATTTATAACCAGCCGACCGGCGTGGATCTGTCTATTGTCAATAAACTGTAAGCGATGTAAATTCGTCAAGCTTTTTGTTCCGTTTTGTTATTTTGCATCGAGACCGAAGCGATAAATCAAGCGTGAAGCAGAGTTTCTTTTTACTCAAAATACTTTGGAAGAGGACGTCAATTTGAAGACTTTTTTATTTCGTTTTCAGCCGGAAAAAACACAAAATTGTGTGACTCATTGGATTTTTTTAGTCTTTGATTTGATGGAAAAAAAATTATAACATTTAACACTGTCAATTACTCTGAGTTTTTCCGTTATTCCATCGGCAGAGTGGAGAAATTTTTACTCGCCAGTTGTACGCCCGCAGGCAACTTATTCATCGTCCGGGCGTCTGCCGGACGAAAATAACAAAGATGATGAATGGATACATATTATTTTTCGTGAATAGAATCGGGGGTCGAGGTTCCCGTGCAAAACGTGCGCATGACGCTGGTTCATTACAAGAGGCAAGTGTTTTTGAAAGTTATTGCCACTCTTCCACGTTGGCCAAGACTCGCGTCATAGTACAAGCAAAATTGTTATCGGTCTTCGAAACCTCTCATGATCCTACCGTTCTCCATACTTCGCTCGGCGAATCACGCCTTTCACCTACGTTACGCCTATTTTCTTCACATAGATACGGCACGTGCGTTTGGATCATTGGGAGGGTTAATGACTGCAAAAACAAAAACGCTGACGTCATTTTACCAAGCGTTAACTTTTTTTTAACATCTTTCGTTTCACATCATGCCCGGTAAAACGCAAATGTCATTGGGCATAAAAGTGAAGAATACGGTGCATTTTTACTATTCTAACATCAGTTAGACAAAAGAATTTTTATTTATTTAACACTTAACTGGTAAAGGTCTAAGGTCATTGGGTATAAAAATGGCGAATACAGTGAATTTTTATCACACTTCAGCTAGAGAAAAGAATTTTAATTTATTTAACGCTTGACTACAGGTTTTGCTGGAATTCAGTAAAAGGTTACATAAATACAAGAATCCTCCCTTGAGTGACCTTCCATTCCTAATAACTACCCAGGGGTTATAGAGGACGTGTCGTGCGTTTGGATTGGTCGGAGTGTTGATGACTGCGAAAAAAAGAAAAAATAAAAACTTTGATGTTATTTCACCAAGCGTGGCAAATTTTGTTTTACATCTTGCTCGGTAAAGGGAGAGGGAGGGTCATCAGTTATAAAAGTAACGAATGCGGTAACTTTTTACCACTTTAAATTTAGTTACACAAAAAAAATGTGATTTTTCGATGTTTTGGAACATTCTGAACACGTTTTCATAAAAATCTCGAACATTTTTTTTTTTCACCATCACAAAGCAAAATTGTATTCATTTACCACCTGACTACTTGTTTTGTCAGTATCCATTAAGAGTTTAAATAAATACACGAATCCTCCCTTGAGTGACTCTCAATGCCCCAATATCCACCCGGGGGTGATGGAAGAAGTCTCGTGCGTTTTGATCATTGGGAGCGTTAATGACTGCGAAAAAAAAACTTTTCACGTTATTTCACCAAACGTAATAAATTTTGAATCACGTTTAGTTTTACATCTTGCTCGGTAAAGGGCGAAGCTCATTGGGTACAAAAGTTGTGCATACCTTGAATTTTTACGACTATAAGTTCAGTTAGAGAACATATAATTTTTATTTACATAACGTTTGACCACTTGTTTTGCCAATATCCATTAAAGGATCCAATGCAAAAATCCTCCCTCGAGTGACCCTCAATACCCCAACATCCACCCTGGAGTGATGGAGGACGTCCCGTCGAAACTTTCGTCACACTCACGGGATGACTCTGCGCTCGAGGACACCCGAGTGTGTTGAGCGGAAGGACGGGTCTCGACGAACCGGTTTCTCGCAAGTATAGTACTACAACTCCACACGTGTGTATCTTTTCGCCCCCTTCCTCTGCGTCTTGGTCTTCCTGTAGTGTATAGCGGGATGGACCGCGGGCGCGTGTAATCACGCGTGAACAGTCAATATACACTACGAAAATAATAATAATAATAATGGGAGAGAATCTTCCATCGTGTATTCGCTTTGTTTTTTTTTTCTTTCTTGTTTTTCTTTACCTACATCCGGTAACCCGATCGATAATCGACGAAAGCAAAGTTCGCCCCGAGCTCCGACGGTTCGAACGTTCCGAACGCTCGCACGCATAACAGTGTATCGAAGTACCTCTCGGCTTCCTCTCGCTTCGTCTGCTATCCGGGACCTTTCCGTACCAGGGTCAATCCTTGGAGGAGCACGGCCCTGGCATGTAATTTACGCGAATGCACTTTCGACCACGTCCACTGCGACGCTCACGACTCCGCACACACGACCTGCATATGCGCGTCTTGGTCGTCGACGTTCGCGACGGCTCCGAGGCCGATCGATATTCGACGTTTAATAACGTTTGTCAGCAAAGTCCCCGCGAACGGACGAATCCGTTTACCGTAATCGATATTCCTGTCGCGGTAAGGATGCAACACACATACATTCGCAATAAAAAGCTTAAGTCGATCAATATTTCAGTAATTGGCGACGTGCCTAAAATCTGAAAAAAATCAGCCGTATTAATTATGTCAGGAAATGTTATTAACTAATTATTGGAAAAATAAATTGTTTGCAAAAAATTAGACTTCTTTTTATTTCCTTATTTTAAAATTTAAAATAAGGAAATAAAAAATCAACGAATTCATTTAAAATTTAAATGAATTCGTTGATTTTTTAGAATACGTATGAATTTTTTCATAATTTTCTAGCTTTCAACATTTTTTTTTTTTCGAAAATTTAAAAACTCAGGTTTCAGATGTGTTTTAGTATCGCGATTCTACAGTAAACACGACAAGTTTCAAGGCGATTGCGCCAAACGTTCCGTAGTTACGGGCTTAACAAAATTTCAAAAAACGGAAAATCCAAAAATGATAGAGAATTCTGAAAATATTTTGGTGGCTTATATAAAAACAATGAATTTGATTTAAATGAGAAAAAAAGGTTTACTGATTATTTGTTGAACAATTTTTATTAGCAATTTGTTAATAACTTTTTGACATTATTATTATGCAAAATTAATGTTGTTGGCACCGTCAATACAGTTGATTTTTTTCAGATTTTTATAGCATTTGGAAGTGTTCCGAATTCTCACTGAATCTCATTTTCGGCTGGGATTGTACGTGTGAAGCATCCTTAAGGACGTTAAATGCGGCAACGATAGTTAACCGATGATAAATCCTTTGCAGCCTTGCGTAACTCTTTATTTACTTCCGAGAAAGTCCTTATCGCACGAATAAAATTCCGATCGGTCAATCGACGAAGAATTTTGTCGATAAGATTGAAATCTTTATCGGCACGGTAATTGAAAGGTTGCTTTGTCAGGGGTTGGCGAATGGAACTGTTAGGGCTCGATCGATATCGTACGTTTAACGTTCCGACGGCACACGTGCCAATGGCAATCGATATTGTTATCGTGACAGCGGCAATAAATTATGATGATTCACTATACATTTCAATGTCGAGGGATCGAATCCTTTCGTGCTAAGGAAACATTATAATCGTCATTAAATCGATGTACTTATCACGGTTCATTTCCGGTACCAAAAATCACCAAGACGTCAGCGTTGTTAGTAGAGAATTCTATCAGCATTTTTTCCACAAAATCCTCAAATCCCAAATCCTTGATTATAACATTTTCTATCTAATGAGCCGATGATAAAAAAAATTAATTTATTTGTTGGTAACAAATGATTAAGGTTTCTTTGTTTGTTCGTTCATTACAAAATAAATGACCAGTTGTTTAAATCATCTGGCCATTACGTAGAAAATATTGTAATACAGGATCTCTCAAAATTTCAATTGAATCGGACGAATAGATTTTGAGATTCGATGCCCGATGTTAATTTTTATTTGTTAATAGTTAATAAGTCCGTTGTTAATTAATATCTTTCAATTAAAAAAAAACTCAAACTTTATAACATCTTGTACTAACTGTCTGTAAAACCTCGACCTTGTCCTTCTAATACCCGCGTACAAAAAATGTTGAAAAACGACCAGTTTTTAATGCTTATGCCAGCACCTTAAATATATATCCTGTCATCGGACTCTCGAAAAGAGTGGTGGAAGAGCGTGAACGGGGCGCTGTGTTCCCTCATCTACGTCCCTGGTTCGTGACACTCGTGTGCCCACCAACATTCTCGTAATCTCCTCGACGTCGGGTATGCATCCTTCGTACGTATATATATACTATTATGCGAGAGCCGGCGTGGGGCCCGATACAATACGGATATAGACTAAAGTCGACCGGCAAGCCGGCGCAGTCCGCTCTCCGTCGCGCCACAGAGTCGAAAGCCTTTCAGTCGCTCGCGCTCGGTCAGCATAAAGCAGCAACACAAATCAGAGGCAGGCTCGACGCTCGGCCCGACACGCCTAAAAAAGAAAAATTAATAATAATAACAACGACGATAATAATAATAAAAATAACAAAAACAATAATAACGGTGGTGGACAACGTCGACGTAGACACGAGTGACGGGAACAAAAAGATCGACCACTCTGTTACGGGAAGTCACCGTCAGCAGCCTCTCAATGCGAACGTCGTTTCTATGAACGACAAACGCTCTCGCGTTAATTCATTTTAAATCGTTAGGGATAATAACAAAAAGACATTGTAAACGTGAAACGTGAATTTAACGTGTAAATAAATGTTTCATCGAATCGTCGAGAGATTCGTCTTTACGCCGGTGGTTCGCTATTGGAAAAGAAAGTTGGTGTTCGTGATTACATGAGTGACGACGCCTGAGGTACCAATCAAGGAGCAGAACTCATTTCTCAGTATATACCATCCAACAAACGTGAGTCCTCGGGAGGCGATCGCTCGATTTTTGTTAGAAAATAATCGCTGCCGGGGCCGGACGCTCAGGGCGATAACTATAGTTTTGCATTTAAAAGCCGTATATTACAGTGCGCTGCGAGCTGTACGCTGACCGAAACGGAGGCTCGAGCTGAACAACGTCGCTGCGACGTTGCACGGCTGTTTGAACTTTATTTTTTTTTACTCTGGGTCAATATTTTTTCAACGGTATCTTTGATAACCTCAACATTCGGTAGAAAATTTTGCACGGTTTGAAAACATTGAAAGGAATAAAATAACTGTTATTGTTATATTACATTTTATACAGCAGGGGCTCGTTCAATGTCACGAAACAAAAACGGTTCTTTTTTGTTTTGCGTTTTTCTTGAGTTAGGACGGCATGAATTTTTGTAAGAAATATCGATAGTTTTGCATTTTAAAACTGTATATTACATTGCGCTGCGAGCTGTAGGCTGACCGAAACCGAGGCTCAAGCTGGACAACGTCGCTGCGACGTTGCACGGCTGTTCGGACTGTTTATTATTTATTTAGAGTGTTTATTATTCTAGGTCAATTTTTTTGAACAAAATCTTTCATAAACCTAAAATTCTATAGAAAATTCTATGTTGTTTGGAAACATTTAAAACAATAAAATAACAAATTGATATTAATAACCGTTATTAATATTACGTTTTATACAGCCGTTGCTAATTCTATGTCACGAAGCAAAAACGGTTCTTTTTTTGCTTTGAGTTTTTCGTGAATTAGGACGATATGAATTTTTGTAAGAAATGTCGAAGGTTCAAATTCGCACTGAGCCATTTTTATTTCACGCTGCAATGAAATTATATCTTGCACACTATTTCTGGAACGTTCGCATGAGGAGTGTTTCGTAAAAATGTCCGAATTGATGTTAATTGGGGCGAAGTGTTGCGTCCGTGGCGAACAAGCTCGGCGAATAAGTAGTCGCATATTGCAATAACTTTTTTTATACTATGGTCCAAAGCTTTTGTTATTGCTGAATCGTCGAGTTCATTAACTAGGCGCCAATTAATCGATGAATTATTTAACAAGTATGTTCTGACGTGTTTGCGACAGTCGATACTTATCAGTTTATTTGTTTATCATGACCCTGAAGATATCTGCATGACATCAAATTTAATCTTTGGTAAGTTCCTGTTCATGCACTGCTTTAGGAAGAAAAAAAAAATTGTTCTCTTGTACAATTTTATTGTCTAAGTGAGATTCTCCGAGCGAAGTTTATGCGATGCAAAACACAGTCTTTATAACTTGATGAAATTTAATCTCAGGCAGATATCTTTAGGGTAATTGTTTATCAACGAATTATGAAGGTAGGCTCAAAATAAAAAATCGTGATATTCAGAAAGTTTCCTCATCTAATCTAGTTTTGTGTACAAAGCTTCTAAGAAAATTTATTTTCCGTGATTATTTTGCTTCCTCGTGGAGTAAAAAAATCTTCCTCTTCTTCTACGAAAAGCTTCCTATATGAGGAAACCAAATAATCACGAAAAATAATTTTTCATCGAATATTTGTACGGAAAACCGCGTAAAAATGGTATTGTATTGTTTTCATTGCAAACAAAGTTTTCTCGTCGAGAAGGGAAAAAAATCAAAGATTAATATTCGGCACATCTGTCTCCATTAAGCGTGTGCGAATGAGAAAAAAAACGAGCGTAACGAGAGAAATTCATTCGACGCTCCTATGAAAGTAAAGCTCAGGCCTGCCAATCTTCGGTATCTCGGCGAGCCGCTGGCATCGCGTAAACACGATCGTAGTTCGTACGGAGGTGGGGGAAAACTGCGTTAAATCGAAAGGAAAAAAAAAGACAGACGAGCTCACAGACGAGCTAACAGAGAGACGAGTATAGTCGAAGCGTGAGAGGGGTATAAAGAACCGGCAGTGGAAAATTCTCCGGTGCCGCGCGGCCTCTCTCCGGCGTGACGACGTGACACGAGTCGATACGTCGATCGAGACAATATTTATATCCTCCGGAGAGGAGTTCGCTGCTACTGTGCAAAGCGCGTCCTTGCACAGCGCTTTACGGAAAGTTCCACCTTTCCCTCCTCATTTATTATTTCCATATTCTACGAGTGCCACTTCTCGGGGTTCATATACCTTTATATTACATAGGCAAACCCCTATGTACGTCCCGATATTATCGTAATGAGATTCGTAACCGTAATACATTTAGCGGCGACACAAAAAGTGGATGATAAAAAAAAATCGTCGAAGATTCCAAGGTACATTTTCGTGCAGGTGCAGGAGACTTTTTCGTCGCCCGAAGGACAAATGTACTTGGAAGTTGCTCCGACTGATGAGCAATGTAAAAAAAAGTCTTATGAAATTCAGTGTATTAGCCCTGGAAGTTATGCATAAACTGGTATATTAAATTTTATGTACAATTGTGATGAAAAAATAAGGTACGGTACGTTAAAAAACTTTGGAAATACTTTACTTTTAATCATTTACATTAATTTTACTATAAAAGTACTTTCAATTCGATAATTTACTTTAATTTCGCCGTAAAAGTTCATTAATTTTTCATCACAATTGTACCTTAAATTTGCTGTACCAGTTTTTCCATTAAAACTTCCAGTCCGGTGCATTCAATTTACAATTTTTTTTTTAACAGTGAGACACAGCGAACACTGTTAACAAAAATTATAAATTTATTGTACAATTATGATGAAAAATTAATGGTCTTTTAAAGTTAAGTTGAAGTAAATTATTAAAAGTACAGTATTTATAAAGTTTTTAATATACTGTGAGTTAATTTTTCAACACAATTGTACATGAAGTTTGATATGCCAGTTTATGCATAAAAACTTCCAGTACCAGGGCATGAAATTTCATACGAGTTTTTTGTACAGTGAAAGTATACGATTGGCTATCGTTACCGGTCGAAGACGCCCTGCACGAAAACGTTGACGGTAAAAGAAATAATCGTGGAAGATTCCACGGTACGTTTTCGTGCAGGTGCACGAGACTTTTCCGTCGCCTGAACGACGAATGTACTTGGAAGCCGGTCCTGCGGATGAGTCACAGCGAAAGTATGCGATTAAGACGGAGCCATCGTTGCAGGGCGAAGACGAGAATGGACCGGCATTGCGAGAACTCCCGAGCGAACGCTCTCGAAGCCGCCATGGCGTCTGCCGGATAAACACCATGAATCGGTGCCGGCCGAACACGTTCGTGAAAGATCGTACACGCGACGCCGTCACGTGACCCTGCCGAGTGACTCGCCGCTCCGCGAGATTCGAGACCAGTTTCGACAAACAACGAAAAGTGTTATCGTAACTGGATGACGTTTCGGGTCTCGTTCTAAGACGTTTCTGCAGCGTCACGTGAATTTACGGCTTACGAGCAAACATCACGAATCTCGTACGACAGTTTAAATTACCCGCCCTTCGCTCGAATGTCGTCACCAAAGTCACGAGATTGGGAGCATGCGATATAACCACGTGATAGTAATGACAATCTCACGTAAATTGAAATAATAATAGGAATAATTGTTCATGGTGCGTAACGATCCTGGAAATCCTGGAAACCTGGACATTTCATGGAATTTTATTGACCCTTGCAAAATTCTGGAAACGTTATGGAATTTTATTGACCCTTGCAAAATTCTGAAAACGTTATGGAATTTTATTGATCAACTGCAATTTGTTCATTTTTTAATCATTTTATTGAGAAATGTGGAGTTTTTTTTAAAGATTCGTATAGGAGGATAATTCAAAGTTCGAAGGATGGCCTAAATGTTAACTTTAAATTCATTAGTCAGCGTGCAGAACAAGCAGTTACTCAATTTGGGTTCTTGTGGTTTGCATATCGTTCACGTCGCATTTAAGGATGAGATACGCGCTACTGAGTGGGAAATTGTCGTGTTATTAAAGGCATTGTATAATTTCTTTAAGAATAGTCCTGAAAACGTTCCGGTGATTGAAAGAGCTCTTGCAATTATACCCAATATACGAGAGTACATCGCAAAAGTGATCAAAGATAAAATTGTAACAGCACAAAACTGCAATAGTTTAAAAATCATATCAAAGGATCCGTTTTTGGAAGCAAAGTTCTCGTTTTTCCACACTCTCGCAACGGAAATGGAAAATATTATGGAATTTCGTATCCTTGATTTGTTAGACACCATGTTATTCATAATTTCGAATTCTCGTGTTACTTCCTTATGAAGATTGTTAGATTAAACAATTATAAAAATAATTATAATTTCTATAAGATATAATGTTTCATGCAATTACAATTGCATCGAATATCGCGGAAATCAATAGTTTACGTAGTCCAAATCGGGTCATCACAATTGGAGAAATATAAAAGTGAAATGACCCGCACGGATGTTGTGTTCGATATAAATAGGTGTGACCGTTCTCCGTTTAAAAATAGAAATCTCGTGCCCGTACGGTGGTAAAAATTGTTTTCCCATCTCGTCGTAACTTTTTGGGTAGACAGAGCAAAGTATAAACAGAGAATGAGTCACCATTGCGCCGGCGTCTGTTTTGTCCCGACAATGCGTGTAGAACGGGCCAATATTTGTGACTCATTGACACCTTCGCTGATCAAACGAAACAAACTTCTTACCTTCTCGCGACCATCCTCCCGCATGGTCGATAAATCGTATTTGCCCGCGGTAATACTACAATTATCGAATGAATTATTTATAGACAATACTGACAAACAATTATGTAAAATTAATCTCCGCGAATGACCGCTACGACTCTCTATAGCTTCTTACATTCTCTTTCCTTATTCTTATCTTCTTGGACTATCGTCGCGCAAAATCGATAAATCGTATTTACCCGCGGTAATAATACAATTGTCGAATTAATTATTTATAGACAATACCGACAAACGATTATGTAAAATTAATTTCTGCGAATGACGGCTACGACTCCTTATCCCATTTTACCTTCTCTTAACTTATTCTTATCTTCTTGGACTAGCTTCCCGCAAAATCGATAAATCGTATTTACCCGCGGTAATAATACAATTGTCGAATTAATTATTTATAGACAATACCGACAAACGATTATGTAAAATTAATCTCCGCAAATGACCGCCACGACTCTCCATCGCTTCTTATATTATTCTCACCTGCTTAGACCCGCAACATCGGTAAATCGTATTTGCCCGCACTAATACTACAATTGTCGAATTAATTATTTATAGACAATACCGACAAACGATTATGTAAAATTAATCTCCGCGAATGACCGCTACGACTCTCTTTCCTTATTCTTATCTTCTTGGACTATTTTCCCGCAAGATCGATAAATCGAATATACCCACAACGATCCTATAATTATCGAATTAATTAATTATAGACAATACCGACAAACGATTATGTAAAATTAATCTCCCCGAATGACCGCTACGACTCTTTGTCCCATTTTACCTTCTCTTAACATATTCTTACCTGCTTGGACTATTTTCCCGCAAGATCGATAAATCGAATATACCCACAACGATCCTATAATTATCGAATTAATTAATTATAGACAATACCGACAAACGATTATGTCAAATTAATCTCCGCAAATGACCGCCACGACTCTCCATCGCTTCTTATATTATTCTCACCTGCTTAGACCCGCAACATCGGTAAATCGTATTTGCCCGCACTAATACTACAATTGTCGAATTAATTATTTATAGACAATACCGACAAACGATTATGTAAAATTAATCTCCGCGAATGGCCGCTACGACTCTCTTTCCTTATTCTTATCTTCTTGGACAATTTTCCCGCAAGATCGATAAATCGAATATACCCACAACAATCCTATAATTAACGAATTAATTAATTATAGACAATACCGACAAACGATTATGTAAAATTAATCTCCACGAATGACCGCTACGACTCTCTTTCCTTATTCTTATCTTCTTGGACTATTTTTCCGCAAGATCGATAAATCGAATATACCCACAACAATCCTATAATTAACGAATTAATTAATTATAGACAATACCGACAAACGATTATGTAAAATTAATCTCCGCGAATGACCGCTACGATTCTCTATAGCTTCTCTTCTCTACAGATAGTCATATAATTGATGCGAACGTGATGTAAGAGAACGCTCGAGTAATTTTCGCGACGCGTGTCGACGCTTCGCCGCGAATGACATTCAAGTATATTTCCGACCTTCCTGACTGGGCTGCCGATCTCCGACGACCCGCCGAAATTTCGCTTTGCTCTGGTCAACGCCACGAATATAACTCTGTAACATTTATAATGTAAGAACATTCGTATTACAAGAGCCCCAGCGCCAGATGTACAATTGGCAAGCTAGACAGCACATAGTCGTGTATCTCAGCGGGCTTCCGTACTTTACGCGAGAGAAACAGTCCGGCGACAGCTGCATTTTCTTAGCTTCCTTCGCCGTCGCCCGCACTCTTTCGACGTTAAACTAGGTGCAGTGTAGGACAATAGCCGATAACGTATAAGGCGATCGTCCCAGTGCCCGATCGCGGACCAGTCATTGGCCACCTCGTTTCAAATTATACTTGTAGCGAAATTCACAAATATGCAATAATTAATTATACATGCTATCATTTTTATTAATATTATTATTATTAATATTAATAATATTAATAATATTATAGTATTCGGGTAGAGCGGGGCAAAATGGGGCAACGGGGCAAAACGTCATTTTCCAATAATTTTTGGATGCCGGAATTCGCTCTATCGGATACATCAGGCTTTTCTGCCCAGTTTTGCCACCTTGTCCGATCCAAAAATGATTGGAAAATTTAGTTTTGCCCAAAACCCCGTTTTGCCCCGTTGCCCCATTTTGCCCCGCTCTCCCCTATATGTATAAGTGTTTAAAAACTGTAACTTCCGTTAATGCATCGTACGTATTGTTGATAAATACACACTAACTACTACTTATTAATATTGTGACTGTTATTAATATTGTGACTGTTATTAATATTACTAATATTATTATGATTATTTTATTATTTATAATTATCGATAGATAATAATAGTTCGATACGACGTGGCCAATGACTGGGTCACGACCGGGGACGGAGACGTTTGGCTCGGTCGTATAGAAGCACAAAGCGCGTCTCTATACCTCGCGGAGGAAAATAACAGGGCACTCACACGGAACAAGAGGGAGCCATGCGCGGCCGTTGTTATTAATAATTTACTGGTTCGTTATTAATGTAACGGTTCGCGATGCCGAGGAACGTACATACTTGCGTGTCGAGCTCGGTATTCCGCAGCGAGGAGACACATAATACGAGCGAATCGCATACAACAACGCTATATAATCTACTGTAATTATCGACCGGCATTCCGGAATCGGCTGTAACAATTAACACCATTGCGTTAGGCGTGACCTTCGGGTGCGAAGTTTATTGCACCGCAGCTCGTTTACAATACCTGCGGTATTTAGTTTTTTGCCTTCGAGGTATTTGCACGAGCAGGGATCAATAGAAGTTAATTTACCTAATTGTTCGGAGCACGGAACGAAAATTTTATAATAATTAAATCACTTTTTTTTTAGAGTTATTGTAAAAAGGATTTTACAAATACTTGAGCGATTATTGCACTGTACAGAGTCGTGGACGGTAACTGCGTTATTTTGTTTTTTGTATTTGAGGTATTTGCACAAGCAGGGATCAATGGAAATTATTCAATTAATTGCTCGGATCTTGTACCAAAAATTTTATAATAATTAATTCACTTTATGGAATGCAATTTTTTTCGAGAAATGGTAAAATAGATTTTACGAATACTCGAGCACGAGATACCATGCAAATGGCGATACGGTAAAGTAAAATCAAGTAAAATACAATAATACTAACGAATCGCACACAACAACGCTGTGTAATGTACGGCGCTGTTCATGAATACCTGCACGATCTGAATAGGGCTGCTATAAGAAAACTGACCAGGCATTCATGAACAGCAGTGTACTATAATTATTGATCGGCAATCCTGAATCGACTGTAATAGTTAACACCGTTGCATTAGGCGTGATCTTTGGGTCCGAAGTTCATTGCACAGTACCTCATTTATGGCGTGGAAGTTAGGAACGTTGCTCCAATGGTATCATTGACAGCGATCATTTTTCTCTAATAATTTATTTTACAGCGAAACGATGAAAAAAATGCTTCTATTATATTATAAATATTTTATATATGTATAATGATAATTATTATAAATATTTATATTATTATATTATTATATGACATTATATTATATTGGCTTGCTAGGAAAGCAACTTTCTGCGAAACGTCACAGCTGTAAATAATTTCGTGGGAGCAACGTTGCTAACTTCTATGCCTTACCTTGTTTACAGTACCTGCAGTATTTTGTTTTTGTATTCGAGGTGTTCGCACAAGCGAGGATCCGCAGAAGTTATTTTGCTTAATTTTTGAAACTCGGATAAAAAATTTGATAATATAAACTTGCCATTATAAACAAGATTTTACTAATCTTCGAGCACGAGTTACGAAGCAAGTGGCAATATAATCATTCCGCGCCGCGCTAATATAGTCATTCACGTTTTATTACCGAAGGTAATAAAAATGAGATATCTGCTGCAGTTTATAAATAGTTAATCTGTGTCGCGCGAACGAATGCGAGTAATTCAATACTCTTCAGTGAGCGATTTTATTTTGTTTTTCTCAATTTCTTGACAAGGTCAAGATATTGATATCAAGATATATATTCTCGATATGTCTTGACAAGGTCAAGAAATATCGTCGCTCGCGAGATGCTCGCAATTATTATTTATACGCAATTATTTTATTATTAATTTTTTATTAATTTCAATAATGATGAATTTATACAATGCAATTTTTTTTTAAGTAATTGCAAAACAGATTTTACCAATACTCCAGCACGACAAGCCGTGCAAATGGCAATATACAGTAAATACCGACACGGTAATATAGTCATTAACACTTCATCACCGAAGGCTATAAAAATGAGACTATTTATAAACTGCAGTTTATAAATAGTTAATCTGTGTCGCGCGAACGGACGCTGTCGCGTTAGCAATTGTTCTTTTGTTTTTATGACAAGGTCAGGAAATATCATAGATCGCGAGATTCCTCGCAGATATTATTTTCATGCAATTATTAATTTATTATTAAGTTTAATAGTTATTAATTTATATAATACAATTTTTTTCGAGTGATGACAAAAAAGATTTCACCAATACTTATGCCCGACAAACCATGCAAATGGCAATATCCAGTAAAGTAAACACCGACCCGTTAATATAGTCGTTTACGTTTTATAATTGGAGGTAATGAAAATGAGATATCCACTGCAGTTTATAAATAGTCAATCTGTATCGCGCGAACGAACGCGAGTAATTGAATACTCTCGACTTAGCAATTGTTTTTTTTTTCTGGCAAGGTCAGAAAATATCGCAGCTCGCGAGGTGCACGCAATTATTATATTTATTTCTGTAATGCCAGCAATATCGGGTTACGCAACGCGTCTCGCTATTCTCGAGTTAAATTCTCGGTGGCTTAAGATAAAAGCAACATTGTAATACGATTCATCTTGATAATGAGATTCCTGTGTGATTGCAGCGTCCTGGACTCGACAGCGTACGCCGTCATTGCCACCGATTGCAAAGCCTGCTGCAAGGAATCGAAGAACGAGAATAGCGGCAAAGATACGGACAGGACGTCGCTGCTTTGCGCGCTGAAACCGCGTAAACGGAAGGAACGCAGGGAGTCCTGCTGCCAGGAGAGAAAACTAATAAGGAGCAACAGCGAGGAACGAATTTTGGAAGACCCGACGAAGGCGGCTGACTCCATTCGACGGGTCAGCAGCCACGAGGATTTCAACAGCGAGAAACATATTCACACAGTGTCACAAATTGGACCAGACATGGGGCATGGAGTGGTGAGTCATTGTACCGCTTCGCTTGCCTAGAAGCCCTTAAAACGAGATAGACAAGCGTCGATTCGAAATCATTGAAAGCCAAAGGCTTGCTTTATTTTAATTTAATTTTTTTTAATGCAATTTAATATAAATAATTGTTTTATGCAATTTAATATAATTATTTTTTGTAAATGTATTTTTCTTTCATTTAACTAAATTAAATTTATTTTTCATTTTTATTTAATTTACTTTAATTTTTATTAGTGATATTGAAACCAGTTATAAACAATGCTGATTTATAGTTTCTCGACGACAATGAATTAATCTTACATCCGTTTCCTTGCCCTGCAGAGATGCAGCGGTTTGCCACTGCACGAGAGAACGAACGTCTCGCCGGTTTCAACCAAACCGTCACCGGTGCCGTCTCCGTGCGATGCGGTTCTCCCCGCCGAGAGATTCGAGTGCGATGTCGAGAGACTCCGAAGTACCGAGAGATTCAGTAGAAGCATCACACCCCGGGGACGTAGACAGGCGAGACGCAGAAGGGTTCACAAGGGCATTGAAGTTGACCAAAGTTCCACGAAGGTAAAAAAATCATTGTCTATTACGAACAGCAAAGAAGAAAAAAAAAAGTGAAACTGAGAAACTTTTTTTTTTAAATACGCACATTATTCTTTCAGGAGAACGAGGACGAGACCGATGGAATGTACACCGTATCGCAGGGAACTAACAGATCGAACGGTTCGACTGGTCAGAGCTTTCTCGAGATGCTGAGCAGCGGCCCCAGCAGATCGCCCTCTCCCGTTCGTGCGATTATCTTGGACCAGGAGGACTTGAATAATCCCGTGCCGACGAATTGGGGCTTTCAACATCGACCGGGAGACGTAAGTGTCTATTCTTATCGATGAATCGTCTAAAATTGTGTTTCGCCTGATAGGAATTTTATCGTAATTTTTATTTCGTATTTTCAATTTCTACTTCACATTTTCAATTTCTTTGTATATTTTCAATTACAGGAAGAGGAAACGAACTCGCGAGTGGAGGCGATGCTATCGCCGCGCAATTCGTTGCTAGTACCGCGCCGTTTTTACTCTGAGACCGACGGTCCGCCGGACGTGGCGAATCCTACGGATCTTGGCCTGAAGACACTGACGAAACACATCAATGGCCTGAAGAAGAAGATAAAGAAGTACGAGGAGGAGTTCGAGGAAAACTTTGGCTATCGTCCGAGTCACTCCGATAAAATGAGCAATCGGGATATAAAGAGGCTGTGCGCCGAGTTGAACAAGCTTAGGAAAGAGCACAAATTGTTGAAGGAGGATCCGATCGGGGCGCTTCTTGCGAACGCTAATTCGCGATTAAATAACTCGGGCGGTCCGACCAACAACAACAACGGCCCCGAGAAGACCAGAGCTACACTGATCGAGGAAATGGTGAAGGACGTCGAGAGAAAGCTTTGCGACAAACGTCTCAAGTCGAACAGACCCGACAATATGGAAGAACTGTCGTACGAGCAGCTTTTGGACGAGAAAACGGCGGTGCAGAAGGGTTTGCTGCACATCGAGGGAGCATTTGGCAGACCGGTTTCCAAGGAAGATCGAACCATGGTTCGACCACTTTACGACCGTTACAGAACTCTGAAGAGACTACTTATTCGAGCAGGAGCTGTAAGTTCTGTCACCTTTTATTCGTATTGGAGATATTGAAAAATGTTCATTTTCGCTCTCCGAACATGTCATTTTGATAAAAGTACAGTAGTCTTATGTATATTCTGGAAAGTTTGTCTCAATTTTCAAGAATCCAGCGGGTTCCCCTGAGGTCCCCCAGAACCTGATTATTGTAACGTCATCCTATAAACACTCCATTTCCGATAGAAAAATGAGATTTTCAAACTGGAAGTGACGTATTTTCAGTAAATTACTGAGAATATTTCCTATGGTGGAATTACCATTCATTAACGTGACTATCGTGTACTTTTCCGCAGGGCAAAAACAAAGACAGCATTCCCGAATTGGCGACGATACTGGAGCACGAAGCGATGGATTTTACGTCGTCATCGTTGCCGGGTAACAGCGTTGATGGTGAACGGAGAGCCAGCGAACCCGACATGTCGCATCGTGGTATACTCGACTGCATCGAACCGTCCGATCAACTTCCGACAGACAGCGACAGTCAACACAGCAGCAGCGAGGGTAGCCGAGGTACTGGGGAAAGTCTTCACGCTCTACCTCAGTGAGTATCTCAAAATTGCAATTTTCAATTGTACAATTTTATTCGAAATTAAGGGAAACAACCCAATTTCCAATGACTAATCGCATCGCTGTGTTTATCCGTTGCAGAGAGGAACTTTTGGCGCAGCAACGAGTAACGAGAGAAGAAAAGAAGCGTCTTCGCCGTGCATTGAAGGAGCTCGAGGCGCAATTCGAGGTTCGCGCTGGTCGCCGCATGCAACGCGAAGATCGAGGACCTCAAGTCACCACAGTTTACGAATCTTACAAACAAACTAAAGCGAAACTGCGGCTGATCGAGGCTCTCCTCGCTAAAAACGCATGACGGAGTATATAAATTATCCGATCGACACCACGAGTGTTGAGATCGATGAGTGACTAAAAGTGCACGCGTTTCGTCGAGACGCCACAAAGAGATTATCCACAGCTAAGTATTCCCAAACACAACCCAGGTTAAGAAGAAGAAAAAACTATTCGATTTATCCTGTACAAACGTTCGAACGACGATGTCACCCTTTTTACGTGCGACTTTTCGAGTGATCTTTTACGTCGTAAAAACGACTTTACGTTTTTCATTACACGCTCTCCCTCTTCGCGAGAAATCTTTTTTGATGAAATTATATTTATTTATACTCGTACCAGTTAGTTTATTGACGAATGAAGAGCAAGTGGAGGAGAATGAGTTTGGAGGAAGATTAAAAAAAGACAGAAAAACGACGAAAAAAAGTTACTAACTTTTTATTCCTGTAAATATGAGGAGGAGAAGAAGAAAAAAGAACATGCTCGTTGCGCGAGCCACGCGATGAGAAAGAAAACAAAAAAATGGATTATTTTACAAAATAAGTATATCTACTAAGAAGATATTACACGTTGTAAATGTATAAGAGTACTATAAAATGTTACGTCAGTATAACGCAATGAAGGAGTGGAGCAAAGACTCGTTGATCTTTCCGTTTTATCGTTCGAGCGAGTTTTTTTTTATACTAATCCGACGATTTGGTATTTTATGGAGCTTCTATCGACGGTGCTACAGTTTAAGTTTTATAGTCGAAAAAAAAAATAAAAAGAATCATGAAACATTAATCACAATAGACTATAGTGTTGTACGGTATAGAACGACAGATATGACGAGGAAACGAAGGGAAAACATTAAAAAAAAAAAATGAAAAAAAAACATTAACACATTTTCGCCATTGAGCGATTTCTATAGTTGAAAGATTTATCACGCTGATCTTTTGCGATCAGCTTCAGTACTACCGAGCTCTGTAGTATTTTTCCGCAAAATCCGCGAAAACATTTTAGTATCGATTTTGTTTTTTTTTCTTAGTATTCGCAAAAATAATAATTAAATAAAAGACACAAAGATTTTTCGTACTATTTCGACCTTGAAGTCTCGTACTTATCATTGACTTTGGCCAGCGATCGCTGGTCGGTACGACTCAGAAAGGTGAACGCGACAGAGCAGCTTGTCGAATGGTTGCAACATCCATTTTTCGATTAGCATCAATTATTGTAAACACGTACGAAAATCGACTGCGTATTGATATCGACAACTCACCGACCGACCAACGAACGAGAACGGAAGGTCGTGCCATGAAATGCTCTTTCGTCCACCGAATAAAAAGAAAAAGGAGAAAAAAAAGTCGGTACATATAATATAATTATAGTTGAGAGAAGAAAAGAAATTAACGAAGAGAAACGATTTTTTTAGACCAAAGCATCATTTAGTCTGTGATATATATAAAGGAAGAGATATTTGTGTCGCGGGAAGAGATACGTGGGCTCGAGTGTGTGAAATTCATTTAAATCAACAAAAATTCAAATAAAAAAAAGCATCCGCGCGGATAGTAACAAATAAGGATAGACGACCCACCGATCGCTTCTCGTGATTTTCGAGATAACAAATAATCGTCATAGGCGTGTAGATTTAACATTTTATATTAAAGTTGCTTAAAAAAAATACGTTTTTGTAGCCGGTAGCGAGATTGGACACGGGAGGCAAGGAAGATCGATATGTCGAATTGAATGCTCTCTGACACACTTTCACGCGCCACCGGTCGATTCATTCTCGAAAAATGTTTAAAAAATTAACTAAAAAATAAAAAGTCATTCGACAGTGAGTACTCAATGAAATTCTTCGGAATGAGTCGATCGAGCGAATTGTATCGAGATATCAAGGTACTCGTAAAGAAAAAAAAATTGATAGAGCTCCTCGAGTAAAAATTGCACGAAAAATAATCAGCCATAGCCACACATACCGAGAGAGGGAGAAAAAGTGAGAGATAAATCCAAAGGATAACTTTAACTCCAGCCCACTATAGGTGTGTCGCCTGATGTAGGAAAACAAACAAACAAAAATATGTTCACGAATTATAACACACAAAATGACTCCGAGAGAGAGAAGATGAAAGCGCGCGTGATGCAAGAAAAATACCAACGACTCTTCGCGTTTATATATGTGTTGAATATATGTATATACAAAGTATATTAAAAATATCTACATACAGGCAGTCATATTAATACATTAAAAAAAAATATACAAAAATATACGAGATATAACGACAGAATGGACATAAAAAAATCAGTATGAAAAAAAAACATGTCTCAATCTATATCGGTGATTTTATACCCGAAAATCCTTTTCGCACAATTTATTACCATAAATTAAGTGATTTCGCTATCGCAATTTTGACACCGAAATATTACCAGCAAATTTTACTAATGTAATAACTTTTCACCGTCTGGTACATGCCCTGTAAAAAATAAGTATCTTCGAGCAGGAAAAGAAGAAATTAGCAAATGTTCGATTACGAAGTAGATTTTAATTGCTTTTGGAATGTTTTGATCTGTCGAAGTAAGCCGGCCAATCTCGTCGAGGTCGAGGGTCCGCGATTGTTGACCGATCCGTTACGTCCGCAAGCGTTAATCGTGCGAACTGGATTCGCCGTGTAAGCTCGAGCCGATATTTCCGGTCGAATCGGACTGCCGGGACACTCGGTCGCGACGCACACCAGACTGTTTCTGTCGTGAAGCATTCTCATCTGTTGCTTCAGGGCCATCACCTCAAAATAGAAACACAACGGGACAGCCGGCTCGTTTCATTTGTTATTTAAAGTACGTCTAGGGGGTAATTATACGATAGACAATTTGCAATGCATATAAGCCGTCTGCGAGCGGCACTCGCCATTCTCAGCCCTCGAATTATTCACTCACTTCCTGGTAAAGACTGACGACTGCGTTTATTTCTTCTTCTTTCGCGTTTAGCTCTTTTTCCAGCGCCGCGATTTCCTTCGCCAACGCTTTGTCGTCGGATTTCTCCGCTTGCTCCTGAAGCCTCTCGTATTTTCTGCAAAATCAATAAATCAACTATCGATAGATAACTCAATAAATCACCTATCGATAGATAAATCAATAAGTCAACTATCTATAGATAAATCAATAAATAAGCTATCTATAGATAAATCAATAAGTCAACTATTGATAGATTAATCAATAAATCACCTATCGATAGGTAAATCAATAAATCACCTATCGATAGGTAAATCAATAAATGACCTATCGATAGATAAATCAATAAATCAAAATGAAATATACGCTTACACCTGCATAGCTTCAAACTGATCGTGAAAATTAACGAGAACTTCGCGTATCCCTTTCGATTTTTGGGGCGCGCTCGGCTGCGAATCTCCGATATTTAGTTCTTCCTAAAAAAAAAAAACTGTACTGTATATCGTCATTGGGGATTTGAAGAAAAGACGATCTTACTTGTCTCTGCCTGAGCAAGGCGCTCTGCGTCAACTCCGGATGACCGTCGGAATTCTTTCGCCCATCGAACTTCATCGCGGAACATATCGACTGAGTCTTCCGTTTCTTCAGCGATGGATCTTCGAGCTTTGTCTTCCTCAAAATTTGTTGAGCCTCGTACAACGTCTGAGCGTCCGGTAAGCACGACAGAGTCGGTGCACGCAAGGAAAACGGTCCCAGTTGCACGGAAGTTGCGATATTTGTGTCTCCCGTGGCAATCTGTCCGGGGTACATGTTGCACACGGCCGCGGAAGCGACACCGAAGCGAATGCTCGTTTCTTCGGCAGGCCCTTCGTCCCGATCCCTCATGCATCCCAGCAACGTCGAAACTGGTCTCATTCCCTTGCTTACCCGGCTTATCAGGAACGGTGTCGCTCCGCCTGGCATCATTTGCCTCGTTTTTATTAAACTCAGAGTCTGAGAGAAGAAATAAGAAGTTTAACGAAGAGAAGCTTATCTCCCGCTAAAAATATTTTATCTTTTATGAAAATGGAATAATTCTCTAAAAAATATTTCACTTTTATGCAAAAATAGAATAATTTTCCAAATAGTATTAGATTTTTATGAAAATGAAGTAATTTTCTGAATAATATTTCATTTTTATGAAAATAAAATAATTTTCCAGATAATATTTCACTTTTATGCAAAGTGAAATAATTTTTTAGACGCATATTAAGTTGCGTATACGCACTTCCTGAATATTCAATCCCAAATTGTAACTTGGCGTTACCGACGTGCCGACAACGAACGGTATGTTGCGAAAGTTGAATCTATTGAAGTACGATCTGTTGACGCGCTTCATCTTCGAAGCTACGGTGGGCAACTCGTAGTTTCGAATTGCAAAGGGATCGTAGTACGGAGACAAATTATTCGGACATGGACGATCGTTACGACGTGGCTGATACTCGTACTCTTCGATTATCCCGTCGTCGTTCTGGGCCTTCGAGCATTCTGCATGAAAAATCATCTTTGTCCCGTTTGGCTCTCCGGACCTAATAATAATAATAACGATTATAATAATATTGACTGATCTCGTTTATTTTATATATATTTTCCAAAGTTGTTTGTTTGACCCAATGTTGAAGAATCCAGGAAGTTCCTTTAGGGACTTCCGGGTCTTTAGGGGCCTTTAGGGGAAACCGTCACTTCCGGTTTCAAAATCTTATTTTTCGACCGGAAGTGACGTTATCCTGGCACTCCGTCACTTCCGGTTTCAACATCTTATTTTTCGACCGGAAGCGACATCCTGACAATACGTCATTTCCGGTTTCGAAACCTCATTTTTCGATCGGAAGCGACGTTATTTCCGGTTTGAAAATCTCATCGAAAGTGACGTACGTCGTGTAAGGAAAAGGAGTGAATTCTTTTTTTTCACCTGAGATCAGTGACAACTGGTGAAGCCTCATCACAGATTCTTCCCTCGTCGCGGCCTTCTTCATCGCCGAATCGTTGACGATTCTTCTGCTGCTTCGCAGATCGACGTTCATCAATCTCGTCACGATTCCGCTTCGTTTGATCGTGGCTCTCGACGGGCCTTCGACCTACTTTCATTGACGATCTTTGATCGCACTTTTTAGTGTTACCGGCGTTTCGACTACGAGGTTCCAACCTCGAGTGCTTGCTGGACACGACAGATATACTTCCGCTCTTCAGCGCGCTGTTGTGATAGATCTCGACCATTTCGCTCCAATTCCTGTTTACTTTTGCAGCGATATCGTAAAGATGATGCGACGACCGTGACCCAGCTATCGTCGCGTTATCTGCAGAAAAAATTCTGTTATTTATATTTTGTATTAAAAGTACAGAAGATACGCGTTTCAGCTCTAAGTCGATGTGAAACTTCCTCCCCCACCCGATCTCAAGATCTGCGCTCAGTCGGTAACGAAAACTGTAATACATTCTTTTCAAGAGTGGTAAATGCTTTTCAAAGGAAAACCCAATTATTAGCATCTGTTACATGCACTCAGAAAAAATATAGTTATTTTTACTGTACGGAATAATTTCCTAAAGAAACGCATATACATATAATTTCTGTTGAACGATGTTTAGGTGGCTAAACTGTAATTAAATGTCCTATTATGATTTGTGATTATTGTTCTGAGTATAAAATAATAGTCGTTCCCTCACGGGATTATATTTTATAGTAGAAAGTGACTATGATCACTCTATGAAATTTTTTCTCATTGCGCATAGGCTTCAATAATTTACGTTTAGCCCAAAATGTTGAAGAGCTTTAAAAAAAATTGTATTACAGTTTTCGTTAACGATGGTTTCCGTTTCCCGTCGTCTTAAGAGCAAAAGAAAAGTCTCATCAAAAGCCAAGATGATGTCCGCTTTCAATGAGACTTTTCTTTTAATCGTACATGCCACAATCGGTGAGAAAAGTTTATTACAGTTTTTTTTACCGACCGCCGTATTGCACATGATCTTAAGTGGAAGTAAAACAGCTGTGTGTGCGAGAGAGATACTTGCAATTTTCAAATTACCTTTATTCTATGGTGCTAATTTTTTTGAGAAAAAAATGAATTCGGGCCGGATGCGAGATTACCGTGTGCATCCGGCTCGAATTTGCTTTTTCCTAAAAAAAATTAGCACCCATGAAAAAAGGTAATTACAGTTTTCATTACCGACCGCTATATTTTACTTCTTCTTAAGTAGCTTCAACGTTATAAATTCATTGATACACGTGCGAACCTTTTTGCCTCCTCTTTCTCGTATCCCGTTTAGTTTCGGAAATACTCGCTTCTCTCGTAGCGGTCGTGCTTCGCGAATTTGACGTTTTGTCTTTGCGCTTCTTCCTCTTGCCCTTCGTCGGAGCACCGATCGTCTCGTATGTTTGCTTGGCCGCGCTCTTTTTGGTGGTCGACGTGACGCTGCCGCGGACCCTTCGATGTTTTTCCGATCGCGATTTTTTATCCTTCGTCGTCGTCTGCACGCTCTCCGCGCTGCCGGAGTAATTAAGAAACAATTCTTGTTTCTTCGTTTCTCGATCTCGCGCCGATTCCCTCGGATCGATCGCTCGATCTTCGGGCTGCGAAAGTCCTTCCGCTTCGGGCGACTCTTCTTCCCATTCGTCCTGCAGATCCTTGGAATATTCCGCCAAATGAAGCTGATATGGATGTTGTCGAATCGACGAAATATCGGTAATTCCGTTCTCTCTACGAATCTACGATTGGAAGACAAGTCTTTAATCATTTATTTTTTTTTTTTACTAAAGAAATGTAAAACAAATTTTGAGAATGCCAGAAGATATTTTACCTCCCCAATTACTTCAACATGGAATTGAACCTGGCCCGTTTTCACTAAATAAATAAGTATTTGTAACAAAATAATTACCTCAAAATTGTCATCGGCGACTTCGTTTTCCGAGCGTTCGGCGTCATCGAAATTTCCCCCGCTGCTCCTAGCTTCCTCGAAGATGGAATTTTCTTCGTTCGAATCACTTCTATTTACATCTCGGATGTCGGGAAAAACGTTCTGCCTCGCCGAGTGCCTATGTGATCTTGCGCTTAGCTTTGGACTCCCTGAAATAAAAGGAACAGCTTGTAAACAACTATTTCCGTTTGAAGATATTTTTCTAGATTTTGCAAATCTCATCGTAGCTCTCACAGATCCCGATAAAAATACCCCCGGAAAAAATATTCCCGGAAAAATACCCGCGAAAAAATACCCCCAGAAAATATACCCCAGGACAACACCTCCCCCACACACACACACATACGCACACCGGGTGGGAGGGGGGGAGGATATCCCCGGGGTATTTTTTTCAGGGTACTTTTTCCGGGGTATTTTTTCGGGGGTATTTTTTCCGGAATATTTTTTCCGGAATATTTTATTTCAGGGTATTTTTTCCGGGGTATTTTTTCGGACTATTTTTTCCGGCTACCGTTCTCACCACCTTCATTGTAAGATCCGTGCTGGATATCTCGAGTTCCCGTTGAAAAATCGCAATACCTATCGTCACCGGATACGGGACGATCGTCGATGGCCTTTTCGTCTTCGTACGCAGGACTGAGGAGAGTTTCGCGAGGAGAATTTGTCTTGCTCATCAGACGATCGTTCCTCCGATCGGTATCGGTTACTTCGGAGGAAATCGTTCCACAATTTTGATAGAGATCCTTCATGTATTCCAGCCTCTTTTTCGATGTTTCGAATGTCGTAAAATCTTTCTTGAATTGTTCCTCGACCTCTGAGACGGCGAAAAATAAATGTTCAAGGCCGCCCGCCGATCCGGCAATCGCGCGATGACCCGGACGTCGGAAAAACAATGCTTACCGGTCAATATCATGTCGGCCTGGCTCTTGACCGGACCCGGTGGATCACTGAATCGCTCAACGTACGACGAGTACTCGGTTATCGATGTTTTTTTATAAAAATCGTCGCGATCGCTCGCGTAGCCACCGGTTATCCATGGATCGGTGTGATCGGCGTCCATAATGACGGAATTGTCTCATTTGGAAGCGCCACGTTCCATGCCGACTCTTCGCAACGAAAACTCTTCCATCTATAATTTTTTCGAAAACATTCGACAGACTGCTAAATGGTGGATTAGAAATAACAATTTTATTTTTATCAATCAAAATAAATAAATACTTGAATAAAAATAAAACTTCACGCGAAATGAAAACGTAATCGCAGGGTTAGGGGAAGTCGAAGAATCGATCACATTCTTCGTTCGGTGAGTTTCTTTTGTCATGGTAAATTATACATCGAATATAGAGGACTATATATCGAATATAGAGAAACCTTCAGTTCGGTCGGAGTGGATTTGATACGTGACGTTTAAACGTCGTATCTGGAACATTTAATAACAAAAAAGTCATTTGCGCATGGCTTCCGCGTTTATTATAATTATGCGCTCAGCTTTCTCTATGAGAAAGTTCGTTGATCGATGTTGGCTTTCTCATGGAAGAAGCTGTGCGCATAATTGTAATAAACGAGGAAGCATATGTAAATTACTTCGCACGTTTTTTTTCGTAACATACAAAAATTTCTGCATCTTAGAAATTTAAAAAAATTTCGATATCTCATAAAATTAGCATCATTGTAAAAGAAAATGGTTAATTAAATGTACCGAACTGGAAGCTATTATGCAAAAACTGGTACATTAAATTTAATGTACAATTGATGAAAAATGAATATACTTTTTCATTGTAACAAATGTAACTTATTAAAAATTAAGTATTTCCAATGTTTTTAATACACTGAACATTAATTTTTCATCACAATTGTACATGAAATTTAATACTTTTTTTTTACAGTGTATGAGGCAAAATTATTTTAAAATATAAAAAAAACGTTGTATTAGTTTGTTATTAGTAAAAAAAACCGATCGAATGTAACATTAATAAATAAATCAAGCATCAATAAAAATAATCGACTAACCAAAAGTTTCCATTGCCGTCAATGACAACAAATAGTCGATCGATTAAAAAGAACAAAATTATGCACTCGACGACCGATCGAGCGCGGTAAAATTTCAAATTCGAACGATGCCCCGCTAGTTCCGCCATGTTGCGTCATGCGCGCTGGCGTCTCGTTCCCGGACGTATTTTAGGAAGGCGTAGATCGGCGTACCTGCGAGTTGCAAATGGTGGACGGCCTGTCATACTTGTATCGTTAACATCAGGTATGAAATTTTTGTCAACTATTCGCGCATCATTAACCTAATAAATGTAACGAACTTTTAATCGTAAACCGCACGAGCCTCCTTAACTCGACTGTCCATTGTTTTTCGTTTCTCTTCAGAACACTCGACGTATCCCCTTTTTTTTCTCTGTTACGTAAAATTATTGCACCAGACGAAAATAAGTTTCACTCTTCCGTAAATTCCGAGAAAACCTTTTTCCCCACGAAGTTCTCTGAAAAGTTAATTCTTTTTCTATACACGGAAAGACTTCTCGTCGATTAACCTTGAAATTTTTATCGAGTTCGTCGCGCGTTCGCAACTCGCCGGGAAATTAACCTAATTCCCATCGTCTACGTGTGGGCTCGTTCCGCATATACACATACACATGTACAGTTATATACATATGTATATTTAAATCTCGAATACTATGTATATATGCACAGTTATACACTCGCATTCCGACAGTTGTGTAATCTTGGCATGAAATATATTTAAGCTCCATCTTATTTTGGCACCCTTATTGTGCTATATTTTCTCTATTCGCTCCGCCACATCGAACTACTGTGACAGAAACTTGACATTCGCGCCTGAACGACGATCCTTGGGACGGTGGCCTTGGAAAATGCATTTCTAATGGCATTGGTTGCGCTTCACGAATTTGTCAATGTATAGACAATTCGAGTCCGTTTGCCTGAGTTTCAATAGTACGATTGTCTGCGGTCGCATGACGAATGCCTAATGCATGCAATCAGACATGCATAGAGGAACGGGGACTGACCCGAAGCAATTATTCTCTAGAGTGTTGCGTCTGACGTTGCATCATACCTCCGCAACTATGTTTCAACCTTGTGTCATGTGACTGTGATCTCTCTCTTACTCTGTGAGACTTGTCATGTGACGGGGATTTCATAAAATTTGGCCGGGTTCCATTCGGCTATTGCATCGAATGGTGTGACCTTTCATTGGTTTTGTAATCAATAAATTCCAGTGGTATTTTAGGGGACCATTTATTATGGTTACAATGCATGTGAACTACAACATTTTTGTGCATGTTCAGCCATTCAGCCGGTATAGTTATTGTGTATTTGATTTACTTACATCGCACAATGAAGTAAAGAATTACTTGCATTTTTTTAAATAAGGAATTTTTTTTTGTTGCATTTATGCTGACTCATTTCTTCTTTGAGGAAATCAGCCAATTTTGTATCTGTTGTTTTGAACTGTGGTTCAATATTTAATTTTTTTTTAATGTGACTTGCCTGTTCTATAATCAATAAATTCCAATGGTATTTTAGGGGACAAATTATTATGGTTATAATCTATGTGAAGGTGAACATTTTTGGGCATGTTCTGCTATTGAGCCGGTATAGTTATGCTGCATTTTATTCACATGGGCTTCTACTTACATCACGTGATGAAATAATGACTTTCTCATCTTTTAAATAAGCAACTTTTCTTGTATTATATTTACACTGACTTGTTCCTTCATTGTAGAAATTGGCTAATTTTATATCTGTGACCTTGAAATTGCTGTTTTTTTAAAAGTAGATTATTAAAAAGAACTGCAATAAGGACGTACAAATATGTAAAGAAAAACATTGCGACATGAAAATGAATGCAATACCGATTAACAAAACAAATAACGGACATGCATACAGTTTTTTTTTTAATCAGCGCTCCAATACTTCGATACTCCCATGTAAGAAACATGAAACGTTCAAACTATAAAAAGACGCTTGTTTTCAAGAAATGTCTGCTATTTTTGTTTTTCAACTCATTCGACACTACGCATTTTAACGACCTTCGTAAAATTGTCGGTCGAACCGAATTGATTTGCCCACGAGCGTAAACTGTTGCGACTACGGGTCGTTATCTCGTAATGATAATGTATTAGTGTCACATTCGTAGTTGAATGAAATTTGGTCGCGCGTAAATATCTCGAAACAATGACGTCATATTTACCGCTCTACCTAGAAGCGACTTTACAATGAGTCACATCCGTCCGCTGCTAACTGGGTCTCGATGAATTTACGAGCTGATCCTCAAGGTTTATCACAACTGTTTTTTTGCCGCAGCCCGCTGTACCGAGGCAATGAATTTTTCTTGTCCCGGCAGTTTCTTCCAAGTTCTCCGAACGGTCGGGTGCAGGGGACGAGTTGTTCGATTTCGACAGTTTTTTAAAAATCATTTACAAATACATCTATCAATACATATATTTATATATCTATTTATTAATACATATATTTATTTGTCAATAAAAATTACGCCACGTAATTTGTCGTTGAGCCAACGAATTTTGCGTCTCTTAAGAAATGTTTTTATCACCGGCATTAGATAAATTGCGCTAGGTCGGGAACCAAAAATATACGCGGAGTTATTTGATTCGAGGCCAATTTGAGAAAATGACTACAATGTAGTATGTGTATGTGTGTGTTTCCTCGCGTAATCTCGAACTGACCGGCACAATCAGTGCCAGCCGGACAATCGGACCAGCGAGGACGAGAGCGGCGTTGCTTTGTCTTCGGGTGATAAGAGTGGCGATTCATTCGTACGAAAACTCACTGCAAGACTTCCCGTGAGCGTATGCACATCCGTACAGTTGGACCTCTGAAATTGCAACGTCCCGGGACCGTTCTGTCGAATCGATACTAGAGAAGAAGCTCGGAGTTGGAATGCAATCGTTTTGCGACGTAGCAATGCGGAGGTCCAACGACAATATCGAACTCTTGCCCCAATTCAAACTTATTACGAACTTCCGATGACTATAGTCAAATAGAGGAGTTTCTACATAGTCAATTTCAGTTATTCAGTATTCAATTTTCAATGACTTAATCAAAAATTAAAATAAAAAAAAACCGTGAGCGAATGGAATTGTTTTGGTGAAATAGCAATGCGGAGCCTAACGACAATATCAAAATTTTACCTCAATTCGATCTTATTACGAACCTCCAATCACTACAATTAAAAGCAGAGGTTTCCACATCAGAAATTTTTGATTCTATATCGCAAATTTGAGTTATTCAATATTAAATTGTCAATTATTTGTAAAAAAAAAATGTTAAGAAATATCATATAACTTTGTACTGCAGAAAGTATAGGACACTTTGCTTATTCAAGAAACTTGTTTATCGAGACGCTAGCGGTCACTGTTAATACGACAATGCTAATTAACCCATTCGCGCGACAGAACCGAAGCTACGTCTTACCGCGTTGACGCACCACTGCGTCAATACCAATGAAGAGGGTTAACGTTCATTAACCCTTCCTGTCCGAAGCCTTTTATCCGTTGAAGAAAATAACAATTCTCAATCTCCCGAAATATTTTTCTCTTAATTAAAATATTTTTCTTTTTTTTTTTAATCCACTTTCTCAATTTGTTGCACAAAAAAACATCATGCATGTTTTTTTCACTATGTTACGAATATGTTATATTCGTAAGTTTTTACACATGTTGCGAATGGAGCGCGTTTCCATTCTGAGCGAAGAATTAATAATTTGCGTCTTTTTTTTCCAGATCAAAATGTATAGGGCTAAAACGGTATTCAGTTCCCTGGCCCCCTTGGCCCCGCGGGTCTGTGGGGCTGAGAGATTCGCCTCGTGGTTAATCCGCAGCCATCCCCTAGCCCGTGTCAGCCAGGTTGCCTCTGCAGAGCCGCTACGTCGATACACAAGCCGCGCAGCAACGGAGCCCTTCCTCAATGGCAGCTCCAGCTCCTACGTCGAAGAAATGTACAACGCGTGGCTGCAAGATCCGCACAGCGTCCACGTGGTCAGTTCAGCCAGTCTCAATAATTAGCCTTAACAAAAAATGATCTACATAATAATAAAGATCATGTCGATTGGACTCGCACACCGATACTCACAGATGCTCGCACAAACATTCACAGATATTCACAGATATTCACAGATATTCGCAAATATTCACAAATATTCGCGGATATTCACAGATATTCACAGATATTCATGGATATTCACAGATATTCACAGATATTCACAGATATTCACAGATATTCACAGATATTCACAGATATTCACAAATATTCACAGATATTCACAAATATTCACAGATATTCACAAATATTCACAGATATTCACAAATATTCACAAATATTCATGGATATTCGCAGATATTCACAAATATTCACAGATATTCATGAATATTCATGGATATTCGCAGATATTCACAAATATTCACAGATATTCATGAATATTCATGGATATTCGCAGATATTCACAGATACTTACAGTTCGTTATCACTCATAGATACTCACTGATACGCACATAAACTCACAGATAGAGAGAGACACAGAAAACTGCGAGTGCGCGAGGCAAAATAACGGCTAGTCAATATTATAAGCAATCACTAAGTATGGTCTAATTATATTGTTTCCGTAGTCGTGGGATTCCTTCTTCCGCAACAGCACTGCAGGAGCAGCCCCAGGACTCGCGTATCAGGCCCCACCGTCTCTGGCTCCGAGCTACAATCAGGTACCCCTCGGATCTCTGCTGCCTCTCGGCGGCGGGTCCCAGCTCGGCGCGATGCCGGTCAATGAGAAAATCATTGATGACCATCTCGCGGTACAAGCTATCATCCGATCGTACCAGGTATGAAAAAAGCTCAACGATCGCATTTAATTTTCCATCGAAGATCTTTTTTCCCACGAACGTCGTCACGTCCTTCGGGTCGGACGGCTCCGAAATCCGTATGGATATATATATATTTTTTAACACACCACCGCTAAATCGCAAAATCAAATTGGTTCTCGCGCTAAGCGAGCGAGACCTGTAAATTCAATTATAAAAATACGAGCCACTCAGCACCTCCCAGATGTAATATTTGAATTCGTTCGTGTCATCGCGTCATCACGATTTTTTAAAATATTTTCTTTATGGTAAATCGCCTGAAATTTCGGAGTCTCTAAAAAATTATTCCCGTGAAAAAGTATCGTTACATTTTTTTTTGTGTTCATGGTTATGCTCTCATACACATTTTGGTGGCATGTAACGAGGTATCCCGCAAATTGGATACACGCAAAGTGTTATATGTTTATGGAAAGCCATGATCCGTCGTACTGCATGGGACTTATGATTAATCGTAAGATCCACTTTGATATCATCAACTGTGCCTGAAACACAATGCAGAAAAAAATGAGACATGAAAATATAAAAATAATTTAAAGGTTGGTTGGACTAAACGCGACTATGGACAATAACGCTTACGGAAGGCTACGGAAGAATTCTATAGTTCCGCATGTTTAATATCTCAAAAATATAACCCCTACAGATCTATTGTATTTCGTTTAAAAATTTCTCATCGGACATTAAGTTAACAATAAACCCTTACAGATAAGTCGACGGCCTTCTGTAACCGATGTTTTCTATGGCTGCTTTAATCGAACCTCGCCCTGAACTTCAGCACATTTTTTTTTTATCATTGCATTGTGTGATAGGTATGAATCTCACTGTTTTTTTGGGTTATTATGTACGTCAGCAAAATATTTACATTGTAATAAGCACGCAGTAAGTCTTATCGGCCAAACGGCCTTTTCGACGATTATAGTTTCGTTAACAATTTACATTCTGTCCGGGCGTTGCATAATAGCCCTAGATAACGCTATAGCAAAGCCCGCTGCGGCTTCTACCTCAAGCATGACCGAAAATATACTCTGTATGTTTACGCAGCAATTTGCGGTACTGCTCGACAAAAAAAAACACGTGTAACACGTACATAAAATTTTTCAATCATGACTAATTGGTTTTCATGCTTGTCATATCGCTGTACTGGTACTGAGGAAGAAGAAGCAGCTTCTTTTTTTTATGTATATGCAATCTTCTAAAGTTATACTTTTGTTTCATAGATTGATGTATAAGATAGATTTGGACGGTTACGAATTTCTTAATCCCAAAGTAAATCGGTGTCGATTCCAAGTATACAATATACATTTTCTTCAAAATCTTCCAAAGTTGTTATTTTTCTTTTTTTTTTCATAGATTGATATTGTATAAGGTAGAATCGAACGGTATGGATTTCACGTGTAAACTTTACTTGGAGGAGGAATGAGTTACTTACGTAGTAATTTAACGTCATCGTCGAACCGTTAGTCTGGTTCTCAGCTTCCTTTTTTTCATTAAAGTGCCGACGGATCGTGTCGTCAAAATGATAATATAGTGTGTAGTAAATATTTTGTTAATCGAAAAAAAATGTATTAAAAGTGGGGGTTCCTGCGGGGTATTGTTCATTGGCACTTAGGCTCGTGGTCACTTAGTCGCTGAGCTGGACCCACTCGGTATCATGCGAAACGACCTGATACACACACATTATGCCGCTCGCAAGGGAGATCCGGAGCGTGTTCTTCGGCAATATATGCTTGGTAAGGTTCCGAACCCAGTGACCATTATCTTCCTCTCATTTTCCTTCCTCATAGAGGAAGCTACGTTTTTTTTTACAAGGAAAGCAAAGATTTAATTTTCCAATCGCACAAAAAAAGATAATTTAACGAATAAATTTATAATATATCATTGTGAATTAGCAATAAGAGGAATTCGATAAAAGGAAAATTAGATTTTTGCGTCCTCGCATAAAAATTTTCATTCCTTCACACCCAATGAGACGAAGGCTTGCTCGGATCGTCGATAATCATTCCTTTTTATGTTTTGATTTTTTTATTCCTATAATTTCATTAACGTCTATGACCGATACCTTCATCTCATTATGTGGGACGTCGTTTCGCGTACACGTACACTGATACTGAAAATGCATTTGGGTTGGGAAACGATTATATGTGCCGTTCGGATATATTTTGGCAAGTAACGTACGTCAATGTTTGCCGCATAAATGTTTCAACGATAGAATAGTTTTTGCGACACGTTAAGTAAATTGAATAGATTATTTCCCGATTATTCTCGGAATGACTGTATTACTGAAGGTAAGAAAATCGCGATAGGTCTCTGCCTCAGCTTTGCATGTTGAATGCTGTCTGTCCGCTCTCGATACTGTTCTTTCACGATGCTTTTGCATGAAATTCTTCACTTGACACATTGCTTCTATCGTAAAGTCCTCCACGGGTATGGAAAAACTAAATACATTGTTAATAATCATAAATATTTTTCTTTTCTTTTCTATGCTGTTTTACCCGCGGAGGACTTGCAAAAAATATTATTGCATGACTTTTTTTTAAACACGAAACAGACCCGATCTGTCGCCACTTATGGGAGGTGTTAGGTGATTATTTGATTAATAATACTTTTACCTATGTCAATTTCTCGTCGACTACAAAATGTCTTATCCTCACTTGAATGTACAAATATTGTTTTCTTTTTTTGATAAAACTAATCGCTACGACATACCGATTGCATACCAAAACCGTATGTCTTCTGAGTGTTTGTTGTGCCGTAACAATTTTTCTTTATCTCCACTGTTATACTGAACGAGAGATTTTTTAAGTTTTCTTTTCAATGTTTTTTTTTTTTTTTTTTTACCAATTCTGTCCTTCATCACGAGAGTCATTGAATTAATTGCCTATGAGTGATTAAAAAAAATCGATGCGTAAAAACCAATTAATGAAGAATTTGGTATAACTGCAACGAAAATCATACTGCTGGTATGAACTTGGCATTGCATTGACAGATACGTGGCCATCATATCGCGAAATTGGATCCACTTGGCATCAACAGCGCTGATCTTGACGATAGGCATCCTCAAGAGTTGCTCTATAATCATTACGCTTTCGGTAAGCTAAAAAAAACAACAACAAAACATCCGCAATGTAGATATTGCGTGTTAAATTGCACAACTTTATACTCTTCTTAAAAACGAGACTTATTGAAAACTTATAGCAAGAGACTGAAAAATATTCTTTTTTATATACAACAAACACAAAAAGAATGTATGGCCATCGAGTCACATATAAATATGGAATAATAATCTCAAGAAAACAAAAAATTTTAACTAAAAAGTCTCTTGCTTGCAGTAGTGACTGTTTACTTCATCAATACCTCATAAAATCACTATTCTAGATATTATTAGCGTCATTAAGATTTCCTATTTTCCGTAGAAACACAAACTACAAAATTTTGTCGATTTGTAGTTTTTGTTCTGTTTTGTTTTTAATTAAGGCATCCTAATGCGAGACACTGTGCGGTAGAGATTCGGTACCTCGCGTTACTTTACAATCGGCATTTCTTTTTGATTTATCCGACAATTTATACGTAATTTCCGGTCTGAAAATCTCTTCGATCGGAAGTGATGTCATACCGGAAATACATCACTTCCGGTTTGAAAATCTTATTTTTCGACCTGAAGTAACGTCATTTCGGAAATACGGGACTTTCGATTTGAAAATTTCATTTTTGGACCGGATGTAACGTATTTCCAGTAGACGTCACTTCCGGTCGAATTTTTTTTTGTTTTGCGCCGTTATGTACCGCATTATTATGCACAACTCACAAAGGCGCTCTGAATAGTATAATAGGGAAATAGTAATCAGGGTGTGGGGGGTCCCTGGGCGGATTCATTGGATTCTTGAAAATTGGGGCAAATAAACAAACAACTTTTCAAAATATATATAAGATTAGTTCAATATTAAATTAATCTTGGCATAAATAAACAAGAAATTACGGTTGAAAAATAACGAGAGGTGATCATGTATAAGTATAGAAGTATTAAATGATTCGTTATAATTTCCGAATGTACTTTCTCCCAGTTGGGGTCGTACATTTTCTTCGGAGATTTTAGGCGCACGGTCTCAGCATTTAAAAAATCTTTACGTAATTTTGCACAGAGCAATCAATCAATCCAATCGCTCGTTTTCTTCATCTCCCGTTGTCAAATTTCATTGTCCATTGTGTAAAGAAAAAAAAAGAAAGAGTTTCGAAGGGTACGTCGCAGCTTTGAGGGAGAAATTTTGTAAAACTGTTTGAAATAACGATTAAAAAAAAAGAGAGAAAACCAATAATTGGATGAAAATCAGAACAGAAACTTGGAGAATTCGGTTTTCAGTCTGAGTTTGATGTCCACAGAGAAGAGACCCCGCACTACTTACTCGCAGGATCTTCAATATCGAGTAGCTGCCCTTACGAAACGTATGTAACCATCGTCGTACCCAGACTCAAAATCCCTTATTCGGCTCTATAAATAAATCTTGCCAGTATTATTGGGACGCACTGGCTCGCTCTTTAAGGGCTTTCAAGACAAGTAAAATGGTGGATGTGCTATTGTTTTTTTTAAATTGGTAGTCGGGTACACATTTTTAACATGCATATTTTGGGTACAATTTATATTATATACTCGTTTATATGAATTATATTTTCTATGTGAAGACATCATCGCGAATTATTCGTACGATTATCGAACGCCATTCACGAAAGCGCATCGAGGTGCTAGTTTGCATATCGCTTCGGTATCACTCAAGACGCCACAATTGGACATAATTTGAATAAATTATTCGTTTCATTCACTAAATCGATATTCGGTTTCACGAACTGTAAATCGTTTCGTTGAGAATACTTTTTCTTATTACATTTTTTTTTTTACCTCTTCGTAAATTTTTATTGAAGTCGAGTGGCTTATTAATGTGGCTTATTAATATTCCTCGATCAGCAAACCCGAATAAAATGTTGCCCTACTCAGCCAGAAACACTCATATTTTAAGCTTTTCTCAATTTCTTTTATGTTCACTCTGTATTTTATTTCTCCAGGTTCTATTATATTTTTCACTGTAAGGCACTCTGATTTTTATATTATTCTCAGAGACGAACACACTATCCGTATGGGGCCAGGCTGAAGTAGAAAAAAAATGTAATCCACAATATTCACCCTTATGTTTGATATGTCACACCTAATGTAATGCGATTGGTTTTTTTATTTATTTTTAAATGTTGTCCCTCAATCACCGTATTGCCGATAAAAGTCGATAGTCGACTGAGGTAATATTGCATGCGATTATGAATTGCTTAAATCTCCACAGTGTTGTATTTGCCTTCGCCGAAAAATTGTGATACGGGTATGGGATTAGGATTTTTTTCTTTTCTTTCTAGATGTTGGCTTGCGAATTAAAAGAGTGCCGAGATATAGTTAACATTTTTTTTTTAATAAAAATTAAAACGCCTGAAATCATTAATGATTTTTCATGGTACCTGCGCATAGAAATTTCTCGGAAATCTATATTCTACGTACATTCTTCGCATTTTCAGTATCAGTTGTAATAAATACGCTCGAAATACGAGGAATAATAATGTCATAGTCCTAAGTGCGGTGAGAATGATTTCGCGTATAAATTCGCCCCGCTGTCCATTCGCTCCAGGACTATGGCATTTCTTTGAGTGTTTTGTGTGCATATTGTCGAAAACTCGTTTAGACTAAGGGTAAAGCGGAAAGAATTTTATATTATTTTTTACAAAATAACAGAGGATTCGGACATGGATCGCGTATTCAAATTACCGTCGACGACATTCATCGGTGGCAAAGAAAAATCGTTGCCCCTTCGCGAGATCCTGAAGCGACTGGAGAACGCTTACTGCGGACACATCGGAGTCGAGTTCATGTTCATAAACTCGTTGGAGCAGTGCAACTGGATTCGACAGAAAATGGAAACACCCGGAGCCATGGAAGTCACCAGCGATGAGAAGAGGCTCATTCTTGCCAGGCTGACCCGAGCTACAGGGTAATTACACCAAAATATAGTCGTGACCCCGAGGATATCTGCATACGACGAAATTTCATAAAGTTCTAACGACTGTGTTTTGCACCACACAAACTTCGTTCGGGGAAGTTCACTCACAGAATAAAATTCTGCAGGTGAACAGTTATTTTTTGTAACACGTGTACAAAAAGTCCCACTTTTCGTGGCTGTAACGCGTGGCGCTTTTTAGTAACGCGTGCGAGAAAAATACTGCGCATGCGCAGGTCATACTTGTTACTTTTATAACACTAGTTATTTTTTCGCTACGCTGCAGGCATAAAAAGTGGGAGTTTTTGTGCATTTGTTACAAAAAGTAGTGTGCGATACTTGTACGAAAAAGCGGTCTCCCGCCGGCTCTTGGGAAGTAAACAACGCTCGTCTTCAGCTCGTACAGCCGACTTCACAACCTTCGACAAAAGACAGCTTTTTCGCACTAGTATTGCAAAGTACAATTTTATTCCTAAAACAGTGCATTGAAAGAGACTTGCCACAGATGAAATTTCATGTCATTCAGATATCATAAGGGTCATATAGAGTCAATATAGATGTTATATCGAGATTGTATTTTTACGTATTAATGTATGATTTTTTTTCCTCAAAGATTCGAGGCTTTCCTCGCCCGCAAATGGTCATCTGAAAAACGATTCGGTCTGGAAGGATGCGAGATCCTAATTCCGGCAATGAAGCAAGTGATCGACAAATCCACGGAACTCGGCGTGGAATCCATCGTCATGGGAATGCCGCATCGCGGTCGTCTGAACGTTCTCGCCAACGTCTGTCGCAAACCTCTGAGCCAAATTTTCACTCAGTTCGCGGCCCTCGAAGCTGCCGACGATGTGAGTTGATTGTTTTCTTTAATATTCACCAAACGATGGCGCTGAAAAAATTCAACGCGGAATAAGTCAAGATATAAATATCTCGATATGGAGCTGACATTTAATTAGCAATATTATTTATTACTTACCTTTTATAATCTTTAGGGCTCCGGAGATGTCAAGTACCATCTTGGAACGTACATCGAACGTCTGAACCGCGTTACGAACAAGAACATTCGTCTCGCCGTCGTCGCCAATCCATCTCACTTGGAAGCCGTCGATCCGATCGTCCAAGGAAAGACGCGTGCCGAGCAGTTTTATCGCGGAGACGGAGAAGGCAAAAAAGTAAGGAGACTCTAGGGCAAGAGAAGAAAAAATTCTGCGATATTTCGATCGTTCTCATATTGACGCGATTTTTAATTTCGTCTCAGGTCATGTCTATACTTCTGCATGGCGACGCTGCTTTCTGCGGACAGGGTATCGTCTTTGAGACGATGCACTTGTCGGATTTGCCAGATTACACGACCCACGGCACAGTTCACATTGTCGTCAACAACCAAATCGGCTTCACCACCGATCCAAGGCACTCGAGATCCTCGCCGTACTGCACAGGTAAATTCGAGCTCGGAAACTTGACGATCCTTTAACCTTCATTACACTTAAAAATTAATTGCACTACAAAATTAATTGCACTTCAAAAATTATTAATACATTTAATTGGATTTTTAAAATAGACGTTGCCAGAGTGGTGAACGCACCGATATTCCACGTAAACTCCGACGACCCCGAGGCGGTGATGCACGTCTGCAAGGTAGCGGCCGAGTGGCGAGCGACTTTCCACAAGGACGTGGTCATTGACATCGTTTCGTACAGACGCAACGGTCACAACGAGATCGACGAGCCGATGTTCACGCAACCGCTCATGTACCGCAAAATCAAGAAGACACCGCCTGGTCTCGATCTCTATGCGACCAAGCTGATAACCGACGGAGTCGTCACGCAAGAAGAAGTCAAGGACGTCAAGGACAAGTACGAAAAGATCTGCGAGGAGGCTTACACCAACGCGCGCCAGGAGACCCACATCAAGTACAAGGATTGGCTGGACTCGCCTTGGTCCGGCTTCTTCGAGGGCAAGGATCCCCTCAAAGTCTCGCCGACCGGCATCAAGGAGGACACCCTCATCCACATTGGAAAGAAATTCTCGTCACCACCGCCAAATGCTGCAGAGTTTGTGATTCATAAAGGTTCGCAAAAATGCGTTCTCATTACGACCGACGAATGGGAATGGGAAAATGACAATGTGCCAATTAGTTTTTTTTATGCATCTTTTATTTGTTTACGAAATTCGCAGCGCAGTTTACGAAAAAGTAACGCAGCGGGCGGAAAAGTACTGCAGCTAGCCGAAAAGTACTTCTTTCCCGACTACACTAAAAAACGCCCCATTGAAGGCATAGAAATATGGCCACTTTTTAGCATAGTCGGGCAAAAAATAGCGTATGGCACTCGGGAGGAAGTGCCTTTTCACCTCGTGTGAATTTCTGCCCTCGCTTTGCTCGGGCATCGAATTTCACACTCTGTGAAAAGACGGACTTTCCTTCCTTGTGGCATAATATACTAATGATCGCACTGGTATCGTAATGAACTAATTTCCCATTCCTGCCGTTACCACAAACGTACAAGTTGTTTCACGATGTTTGAGTGTCTCTGTCTCAGGTATCGAGCGTATCCTGAAGTCTCGTATGGAGATGATCGAGTCGCGTCAGATCGACTGGGCTCTCGGCGAAGCGATGGCGTTCGGTTCGTTGCTGAAGGAAGGAATCCACGTGAGGCTGTCCGGTCAGGACGTCGAGAGAGGAACCTTCTCCCACCGGCATCACGTACTTCACCATCAGACCGTCGACAAAGCCACTTATAGACCTCTATGTTACCTGTACCCGGACCAAGCGCCGTACACCGTATGCAACAGTTCACTATCGGAGTTTGGAGTCCTCGGTACATGCAACAATTGGTTTACCTAACTGGTTTTCATCGAAGTTCTGTAGTTCATAATTGTGAAGTCTAAACGTTGTTTTTCTCCCTTTTTTTTCATTATCTCTATCGTTAACCCGTCGTCGGTCAGGCTTCGAATTGGGTTACTCAATGACAAATCCGAATGCCCTGGTGATCTGGGAGGCGCAGTTCGGAGATTTCAACAACACGGCTCAATGTATTATCGATCAGTTCATCAGCAGCGGTCAGGCCAAGTGGGTTCGTCAGTCCGGTCTCGTTATGCTCCAGCCTCATGGTCTCGAGGGAATGGTCGGCATCAAAGCTAGCGAATTTATTCGCTATTACAGTACAACCTCGCTTATCCGACCTCTCGATCAACCGAGCTTCCGCGTTATCCGAGGCCCCCAACTCGTCCGAGCCCTTCGCGTTAACCCTTTGAAACATGCATATTTTTTTACAATTATGAAGTTTCAAATACATTGGTTGGTTATTAATGCATTTTTTCGAGATTCAAATATTTCATAACTTTATAAAAATATTATCACCGATAACACTGTGCTTCAAAGGGTTAACCGAGATGCAGGCTTGGATAATACGGAAAGCTTGGATAAAAATGATAAAGCAGCAATGCCCGTACGCGTAGTCCAGTTATCCGTGCTATCCGAGATTTCTCCACATTACCTCGAATAATCGGGGTTCTACTGTACTGTTTACGTTCCTTGTTGTTTTTTCGTGTGGTGCTCAATTGTATCTTTCACAGGGTCCCGAACACTCGAGCGCCCGATTGGAACGTTTTCTGCAGATGTGCGCCGACGATCCCGACTATTTCCCACCGGAGAGCGAGGAGTTCGCCGTTAGGCAGCTTCACGACATAAACTGGATCGTCGCCAATTGCAGCACACCCGCTAATCTTTTCCACATTCTGCGCCGACAGATAGCCTTGCCCTTCCGAAAACCTCTGATACTCATGACCCCGAAATCCCTGCTCCGTCATCCCGAGGCTCGTTCCAGCTTTGACCTCATGACCGAGGACACTCAGTTCCTCAGGATTATTCCCGAGGAGGGCGTCGCCGCGCAGAATCCGAACGGTGTCAAGAGGGTGGTCTTCTGCTCGGGCAAGGTGTATTACGATCTGAAAAAATCACGCGCCGAACGGAACATGGACGACAAAGTTGCCATCGCCAGGATGGAGCAGGTACGCATTGGACTCCAATTTATCATCGATAAAACAGGGATTTTATAGGGGAGATTTGATTTTTTATTTATTTATTTTATCGTTAATATGTTTTGATTTCTTGCAATCAGATCTCGCCATTCCCGTACGATCTCGTGAAGAAGGAAGTGGCCAAGTACCCGAACGCCGAACTCATGTGGACCCAGGAAGAGCACAAGAACCAAGGCGCCTGGACATACGTTCAGCCCCGTTTCGTCACGGCTCTCAATGGAACGCGCGACGTAACGTGAGTGCCGTATTTATATTTAACGTCGAAGCACCTCCCCGCCCACAGCAAACCCTCCGATAATCCATGTTCCTCGCAGTGGACTATTCAATTATATTTTTATTATTTTTTGCTCTTGTTATATCGAATAATTACGGCACGAAGGCGTCTTTGTCGTATGCCAGTTGGAAATCACTCACGAGGAAAAACATTAATGAATATATCGCACTCCGGTACAGTCGCCACTTTACTGTTTACATGGCCCACCGTTTTTTTTTTCGTTTAAGTTTCGTAAATATTTTATGAGTGAAAATGAATACACTCAGCACAGACCACGAGTGGTTCGCGAGATTTTTTCTAACAATTCGAGAATCAGTTTATTTCGTGTTTTTATTTTCGGTTTATTGCGTTTTGAAATTCCCCAAAGTTAAACTCAAAACGTTGGGTCGTGTTGCAGTAGAAGTGGCGTCTTATATTATATTTATTCTATTTTATTTATTTACTTTATTTTTATATTATATTATTTGTAACATTGAAGCCACTCCTCTCCGACAGGAAAGCCTCCGGTAAATCATGTTCCTCGCAGTGGACTATACATTTTTATTTAATTTTTTCGCGCTAGTTATATCTCGTAATTACGTTGCGAACGCGTATTTGTCATATGTCGCTTGGACACCATTCGCCACAGAAACCATAACTGAATATATCGCACTCCGGTACCGTCGCCACTTTACTGTTTACATGGCCCACCGTTTTTTTTTAGCTTTCGCAAATATTTCGTGTCAATGGTTAAAATACACTCGGCACAGACTATCACGGGCTCGCGAGCTCATCGATATTTGCGATTTGTTTTCTAAGAATTCGAGAATCAGTTTATTTCGTTAATTTTTTTCGGTTTATTGCATTTTGAAATCTCCCCAAAGTTAAATTGCAAACGTTGGGCCATGTTGCAGTGGCCGAGGTGGCTCATCGGTTGAAAGTAGTGGCGGTTGGTTCAGCGGATTGTTTTCATCGTCGAAACCAACGGAAACGAAAACTGTGCCTGAGCCACAGTCGTCGGAATCTGCAAAACCGAAACCGAGAGTAGTGAGGTAATATTTGATATTGAAAAAATCTGGGACGTGTGACGTCCCGTCGGTAGCGAAAGGGTTAAAAGAATCAAATGACATCCGCGCTATATGAGAGTGAAACAGCGTGCTTGAAAATTCCATAAATTAAATATTCGAGAATAATAACTGCAATAGTTTGAAATGTGTAAAAAATAAAAATTACTCATCCGCGAGGAATGGAGCTATCGGCGAAGAGTGCGATAAATCGGAGGGAAAATTATTTAAAAAATTATACAAATAAAATTTGTGTTACAGATACGCGGGCCGACCGACCGCAGCGTCACCGGCGACCGGAAGCAAAATGCAGCATCTGAAAGAACTCAAGCAGCTGTTGGACGACTCGTTCAACATCTAAACTCATCCCCGTAGCACTGTGTAGAAAGCCAATTTTATTTATTCTTCTTTACCATATAATTGTTATACCGATCGCCCTGCCCCCATAAATATCATAAGAGATCCATCACCCTTGCTTAAAGTAATATCATTTCGTGCCGGGCTGGCGGAACCTGGCTTTTTATCTTTGACTTTTGCGACAAAATTCCGCCGATCGACGCCTACAGTTGCACTGTAAGCGAATCGTCGGTATCCTCTTACGTTCAGTTGTAGATAATATTTTTTTATAATCCTGGAACGGGGATTGTATTATATTAAAAAAACCTCGCGAATGAATCACCGATTCATAGTATATATCTTGTATAAAAACTCACAATTACCTTGGGCGGGGCTCTTTACTTTATTATTCGAGCGGGTGATCGATGAATAAGAGGTGCGCGTTGCCATTTTATATGACGATGCTCTCGAGTGCAAACGTTCTGTGTATTCCAGTGTCACTGGATGACTTTATTTATATATGCACCAGATTGAATGCGGAAGCTTGTGGTATGCTTTGTCTTGTGGAAAAAAAAAACCAAAAAACAAAGGATAAATAATATGTATCACAGTAATTGCCTCTACGTGAATATATAACGGAAAGAAAACAAAAACAAATCTTTATCCACTGATTCGGAAGAGTATTTAAAAGTTTTGTGACTATTTAGACCAATGGAACGCCGATGAGGCTGCTGGCCGACGCGAGATCGTCGATTTCACGCTGGCGAGGAGTTTAATCGCGTAAAAACCCACTCTGTTTTGTTAACATATCGATAATAATGACACGTTGGCTGTCATAGACGAACGATCAAGTATTATTATTAATCTGTGCTATTATGTTACTAAACGTACTAAAAAAAATTAATAATAATAAAAATACGAAAAATTAAGTAAAACGATTAATTAAACGAATTGTGATTTTTCGAAGTCGCAGATGAAAAATTTCATGCCATAGAAGTCTACGGAATGCTCGTGGGCTTGTAGGATTTTCATTAATTGTTTTTTTTCTTTTCCTTTTTGTCGCTTGGGCGAGAGAGAAAGTTTGCCAGTCGCTTTGACTTCTTACGGGCGATGTGTTTTTTTCTTTTTTTGATAAGAAATTAAACGGGCGACTAGTCGCGGGACATTTACGGAGGACGCATCGGGTATAAACCGATTACTCCGTTAAATAGCAATAGCGTGAAGTATTTCAATGTGATAATTCGTTATGCGATTGAGAAAAGTTATGAAAGTAGGATGACGCCACCATTGAATGACCGGCTTTAAATGTTCTTTTTTTCTTTCTGCTAAAAGCTGAAATTTGATAAAAACTTTTTCTATATTTTTGGGTAAATTGTATGAAATACGAGAATAAAAAAAAGGTCACTCACTGATGCGTGCGTCCTGTTTTAGTTGTTTACTACCATTTCACACAGTGCACAGTATTTATCATTTCGACCGACGTATTCAAAGTGCTATAGTTAAAAAAAAGGCAGAAATGATAATTTATTTATAAAATCCCAAATAACAAATTGTAACGCTGTAACCCAACGCCCTTTCGGCGATAACGTAGCTCAAACACTGGAATTTGCGAATTCGTGCTCGCCGATAAGCGACAGTGACGCTTGTCTCTCCGAACTACCTGGTGATAGTAATTAATACTGTAGAACTCCTGTAGGATTTATGAGATACGACGCATAGACGAGACGTGGTCCAATATAAAAAATTTTAAAAAAGTAGAAAAGAAAATAAATTTTTTTGATCACTTCTCTTCGTTGTAGAGTGAATAACAACGCATTAAACACTAAACAGGTGTTGGCAGTGAATTACGAAAATGTGACGTCAAATTGAAAGTAATTTGAAAAAAAAAACGACGATAAGTTTTACTTTTGTTTCGCGAGGTAAAGACGACACTACACTTGTAGCAAGCACCTGTTATTGGAATTAAATTTTACCTTGCACCTTGACGATCGTCGAATGATTCTGCATTCATCCATGCAGTGTCCTTTCCTGAAACCGACTCGAGAAATCGGTAACTTCGGATCGAGTTATGGCAACGAGTTTCATTTTTTTTTTCTTCGTTCACGGAACAATATCTTAGTGCGACAAGTACGGGGAGTACAGGATGATTTTTAGTCGTCGAAAAAATAGTTTATTTCATAAATATAGTAGTAGCATAAATTACGCATTATAAATATCCTGACTCGTCATCTTTCCTTTCATTTTCGTTTGTTCGGCTTCGTGACAACAGTACAATAAAGTAAACATTATTTATTTATCGTAATTAAATATTTAAAGCTTAGAGTCGGGGTAGCGTTGGGAATTTAATAATCGGTCTGACCGAGCACACTGTACATGATCCTTTTGAAGCTGCCACTCTGATGAATTTTCTCGCCATCGTCATCGAAGCCACCGATCTGAAATACACGAAAAAATTATATTTTATATATTCTTAAATTTGAAGCTCGATATATACCGACATGCATAATTCGAAAGAGGTACACATAAGTACACAAAAATTCAACGTACAATTGTGAGAAATTTTAGTAGCCGTTGACGCGGTCCTTTACGAAAGGAAGAGGAAAGGGACGGTACATTCCACCCTTAATCAGAAACACATCGATCTATTATTTGACCATGCTTGCATCCAGGAATACTACGTAACACGGATTCATTTAAACATTTTTTTTTACTTTTGACGTTTCCTTGGGAACAAATAACATCCGTTATTATCATTGCGTTCGACTATTTCTCGGCAAGAAAAAAATTTTGACAATTCTTTTCAATGTCCAAAAGCTCGAAAAATCATCTATCGGGACATTTGCCTTGCGCAATACCATGCAAAGAAGAATATCCACAAATTTATTTTTCCTAACAGTCGCTCGACGAAATACTTACGTAAGAAGAAGCGGGACTTTTCTGTGGGACGTGATGAATCTGAAAAAGAAAAATCGAGATTTACATTACATCTAAAAAAATCTAAAACGTTGTATATGGCAGTATATTGTAGTGAGACTAGCACATTGTTTTAACCCGTGCTCTTCGCGCTCGAGCTATGCATTATGGGAATTAGAAAACGGAAATTTAGATTTCCGGAGATTTTGCGACGTGAAGTGACGTCAGACCGGAAATACGTCACTTCCGGTTTGAAAATCTCATTTTTCAACCGGAAGTGACGTCATACCGGAAATATGTCACTTAAGGTTTGAAAATCTCATTTTTCAACCGAAAGTGACGGCATACCGGAAATATGTCACTTCCGGTTTGAAAAAATTATTTTTACACGGGAAGTGACGTTGTCCCAAAAATACGTCGCTTCCGGTTTGGAAATATGTCTTTCCGACCGGCTGTGATATATTTCCGGTGGGACGTTACTTCCGGTCGAAAGAGGCCCTCGGGATTCTTGAAAATTAGGGGAAAGAAACATCTTTCCTACATATATAAAAGATACGGTATTCTCACCCTGTGCTGATTCGCCTTCTGTGGCGCGAAAACAGCTCCGCGTGCGGGTTGCTTAACTTCGTGGATCGTGTCGCCCATCGCCTCCTCTTGCAGAGCCTTGTACGCCTCGCTCTTGCTTGGATCATACTTCACCGGTCCCTTGCTACATCATTCGTACACGAAATTCTTAATCTCATTCACGCAGCACGTATGAACGATTAGCAACCGGTCTATGCCAAATCAACTAATTCTGCGAATTTTGTAAGAAAAAAAGAAGAAAAAAAAAGCACAATTTTCGTGCATAAAAAAAACAACAAAGTTTCGACGTGCAACAAGACAACAGGCAATCGGTTGAGACACCGAGAGAAGACGATATCATCCGGAAGAATTTCTTCTATCTCTTGTTTATGGTTTCGTGAAGAGACGCTGGTTAGAATAAATTTTCCCACGCACTTAATTATGTGATTCATTATTTCACTACTAAACGAGATATCAGTGTTACATGCACTATTGATTAATCCCGACATTGTTACATCGAACTTTTCTTTTTCTTTTACATTTGTCTTTTTTTTTTGTTCAGATTTAAACTCTCCTGCTCGTTTCGCTGTGTTTTCCTACCTGCGAAACGATCGTCCGATATTCGGCGAAGACACACTGTCGCGTGTCGTCACCGAAATATAGGATTCAAAGCTATGAAACTCAAGAAAAATCGTAGCAAGCCTGATCGATTAATTAATATAGCGATTTTGCAAATTCTCTCGATCTTCTTTTTTTTCGTATTACAATGTTCCGCGCGTTTCTTTTCGTTTCTGTTGTTGTATGATGATATGCGATGATTTCTGTGATGTCTCATAACACGATCTTGATTTTTTTTTTTTTTTTCAAATGTCGCGTACATTGAACGCTCTCGGGACTTGCATTATTTTTTTTTAACTCTATGTAACTATATCGGCTTATTGAATTGGGGCCACGGATTCTTCGAGGATCCCTTGGCCGCAGCCTCTTTCATCAATCTCGCTTGTTCTTGAATATCTCTTCTATGCTTTACGAAGGATAAGTCTACGAAAATGCTGTAAAAACAAATATTCCGTGAGTGAAAAGATATTATATCGAACTGAAAATTTTACACGTGGCAGAGACATTGGGGAAGTATCGATAATGAGATGAACGTAATCGAGACAGAGAGAGAGAAATCCTAAGTTGATGCGTATATATTTTTTTTTACTTAATATTTATTTTTTTTTAAATTATTATTTGTTCAATTTTAACGATTAATGCGAACAAGCACTTGATTAAATGGTAGTTGCATCCAGCATCGAGCCAATTCGATATTATTAATGAAGCTACAACTAATATTCAAATACGTTCCATCGCAAGCTCTATGGAGCGTTTCGTGTCGAGCGGACAACCCAATTTTCGCCGGCCCACAAAAAATTTTCATAAATTTCGAGATGGTCGCTCAGGGCGTCAAGAAGATCGACAAATTATTTCAGATTTTTAAACCTGAATTTAAGAATTGAGAAATGCATTTTGTTTCCTTATAAAAAGAAGCTTTGTTTGCATGAAAAAAAAATTCGAGATTTTAATGACGTGTTCAAAACGTGTTCAAAAGAAAAATTCGTATTTTCTTTCTGACGCGAGTTTCCGTATCAAGTATTGAGTTAAGAGTAGATATGAATCCAAATAATGACGGAAAATGATTCTCTATAGACGCTTTGTACACATAAGTAGATTAAACGAGAAAGCTTTGTGAAAATCTCGATTTGCAGGCTTTTTAATTTTTGTTTAAAAAAAAAAACCAATGCGTGACATATTGAAAACGATCGATCATAAAAAGATTTAAAAAAATGGATATTTTTCGATTAATAAAGAGTTGAAGAAAAAAAAATTATGTGTCTTAGATAGATTTTTCGATAGTCTTCACACTCTGAGCAACTTAAAAAAAATTTGCGAACCCTTCTTGAGAGGACACGGTAAGTCGGTTGGCTCACTCTACACGGAATGCCCCCTATATCACATACAGCAGTTTCTCTACGAGATTTACGCCGATTAGCATGTTAAAAGCTATATATATATATATATGTAAAAAATATTGATGCGCTCGTTTATATTTTAGCCTGTGAGTTCTACTTACGGAACTGCCGACGTCTGACACTTAATAGTGTCCGCTATATTTTGTTCGGAGTAGAGTCCAATCGGAGAATTGAATTGCTTATGGACAACCTGCCGAAACAAAATTAATTCATACGTCGATAATGTGAGAGAACTCATTACGATCGAGATCGACCGCCCACCAAATTACCTGCTTACACTCATTTTGTAAAAAATAAAAAAAAATAAAAAGTAAAATTTGTCCAACTTATATAAAAAAATTTAAAAAATAATAATAACTCCGTTTTGTAATTGGGTTTCGATGGGTTCGACGAGTCTCAGATAATTTAATTGATTCTTAAAACGCACTTTCATCGTAATATCATGTTTTATTAGTACTTTTATTTTATAGCTCAGAAGAACACACAGTAGTGGTGGTAGTTGTGAATATACAATTGGGCCCCTGTCGGCTATATTCGTTGTATGCTATATTAATCGTATGAATATTACATTAATTAATTAATATAGTATTCAGTCGCAGAGCCATACTCGCGGAGAGCATAACAAATTTTTTTTCAATACGTCGGAACACTCGTCCGTTGGTGTTTCTCTCTTTTTTATTGCCACCATCTCGGGAATTTCATCGACGAGATTGCGGGAGTTATAATTGTGCGTACTCGTAAATGCAATCAGCGAAGAAAAATAAACACAATAATTCGATCGGTTAAAAAATGCGTAATTCGAGTAAACAATTTTTGTTTCTTTTTTTGTCAAATGCTACAAGGAAAAACAAAAAATTCGGCGCTGAAAAATCGCAGCCAGATCAAAACCAAATTAATACCAAAGCGATTAGATGTTGACTGCGCACATTTTTTTTTGTCAATCAAATTTGTTGTAAAAACATGTTACGCTGGCGAGAAGCGCTTTTTTTTTTTGATCTTCCATTTCTGAAGCAAAAGCGATTCTAATAAAAATTGTTGCAAACCTTTGGAACTTCGTTCGGTCCCAAGACGCGCTGCAAAACTGATTCCGCAACCTGCTCGGAACGTTTTATAAAATACTTTAATCCATGAAACTAAAATTTTAACAGTTATCGATGAGAGTTACGGGACGATTTGATGAGCGAAATGATCGATGGATAATTGGTCGATGCACACTCGACGCTGACCGACGAGATATCGTTCGGCGAGAGACAGTGTCGGTAAGGCAGCGAGTCGTATATTTTTTTTCTTTTTTTTTCGTTGTTTCGTTTTGATTCTTTTAACATCGTTGATTGATGTATGTTCGTTCGTGAAATGCGGAAATCTTTATCATTTACGCGGCTTCTTGGGGGCGTCGGGATTGATCATGACCGTGAATGAAACGTACATATGATGCTGATTGTACTGCACACTGTATCTACGTACTTTTTGTTTCATAGCAACCTCGGGATTCGCCACCTCGTAATGGTGAGGGGAAGCCCTGATCATCGGGTTCGGATGATGGCGCAGATAACATTCTCCGAGCGGTGCGTCCTTCTTGACCTTCGCGCCGGGCAAGACCAGAGGAGTCGTGCGGTACGGCTGAAAACAAACGAGTTATTTCATAAAACCCTCTTGGCAAAATTACACAACAATATTTGGTAAGTCGCGTAATAATCGGGTTTGTTTATCATTCGAATTTCGCAATTTCGCGAATGCAGTAAATCACTATACTGTAGCGTGGATATATATGTATATGTGTATATGCATACACATTTTTTTTAAACTTCTGGGGGCAGTTTCTGGACGGCAGCCAGACAACTGCCGGGACTACGGCGAAGCAGCGCTAGGTGAATTTCGAAAATATTTAATTATAACTTCTGTACAATAAACGTTATTTTTGAGGGGTCCGGTTGGATGACCGGCGTGGATATAAATTAATTCGACCGGATTTCGACGACTATAGCGGTCGCTAGAAACTCGCTGCTGAGACTGCGGCGGAACAACGCTGAGTGAATTTCGAAAATATTTAAGGATACAAAAGTGAGATTCCTTCAGAATTTGAACACTTCCTATTGGTATAAAAATCCGAAAAAAATCAACTGTATTAAAGGTGCCAAGAACATTGATTCTGCATCATAGTAATGTCAAAAAGTTATTAACAAATTGCAAAAAGAAATTGTTCAACAATTTTTCTCCTTTCTAAAAAATTCTAAAAAAATCAAGGAATTCATTTAAGATAAGAACAGAAAAGGATTTCTGATATTTTTATGAAAAATTACTTTTTAAAATAATTTGTTAATAACTTTTTGACATTATTATTATGCAAAAAATGAAAAGTCCTGTTCATCATTAATACGATTGATTTTTTTTCAAATTTTTGTCCATATAGCGAAATACTGAAATTTTTATCGAATTAAAAACTTTTTCTTGGGAATGTATGTGTGATGCATCCTTGATTATAACTTCTGTAAAATAAACGTTATTTTTTCGGGGTCCGGTTGAATGACCGGCGTGAATAAAAATGAATTCGATGGAGGTTCGACGTCTCTAGCGGTCGCTACAAGCTGCCTAACGATGAGAGGCAAGGTATATTATTTTACTTTGATCTATAGCCAAAATCTTGTCAATTATCGGTTTATAAATCATTTCTTTTTGTTGGTTTTTCAAAATGCTAAAATGAAGACTATTCGGGGCGAGTGTTTCGAAGATGGCCAATTAATTTTCGTGCTACTCCAGCGTGACGATATAATGGGGCGCAACGGGGTCCGCACCCACGCGTGTTACAGAGTTACGAAAATAAAACATTGATAGGCTCGAGGAGAAGACCTGGCGAGATCCTGCGACGCCCCGAGAAGCTCCGTCAATCGCAGTCTCGCGGTATCAAACGCCTACCATCGACGAAAACAACTTTAACGGGTTTTTTCTTTTTTTCAAATACTTTGACGTCTACAGTAAAAAAAATAATCCAAGCGCTCGGCGAAACTATCGGACGTAGCGTTATTGCGTGGAAGAAATGGAAATGGCATAGTTTTTCTTTTTTGGCTCGCGCGAATTTCAATATCCGTCTGTGACAGACAATGATAAAATTACATAAAGTTTCACATGATTCGTATAATAAAACTTGGCAGAGTGCGCCACGTTATGTCACGCCGCCAAAGCGATTTCTGCGCATGGCTGCTGTGACGAAATTTCTAAAATGTGATAAACGCGAGAAGAATTTCAATGCTCTCTGCTGCGCGTGAAATTCGCAGCGATCTTAGTTCTTTAACGTTACCACGGTAAAAGATACGGTAAAAGAATTTGTTTCAGGATATTCTCATTTGGAGAAATTCATTTTAGCCCTTAGTGTGCATTAGGGGTCATTTTGACCCCATTTTATCCCATGTTTGTATCGCCTAACGTCAACTTTAAGCACGCTTTTTTGTGGAAATCTAAATGCGCGATCTTAAAGTTTGATCAATTTGCTGCAAAAAGTGTCTTAACCTTTTTTCCGAAAAGTGCATAGTTAGCGAGATATTCGACTCCGGGGTTAAACTGACCCCGTGTGCACTTAGCGATTCGCTACGAAGGTGTGCACACTGAAGGGTTAACGAGGGAGTTCATTTATCCGAATATAGAAGCCGAAAACCTCGTAATAATAATAATAAGCAATATCGCAGCGCTTAATCATTAAGGGGCAATTTTTGTGTCGGGACTAGTCACCGTTATGTGACCGAATTTCCAACGGGTCATGAAGTTTGCTTATTTTTTTCCCGACAGTCCAAGGAGTTCTTGCCTCGCTCGTCTTTATTGCCGGTCGTTTGCCTATTGTTAGTAGCGAACTGTACCAGCCGCGTTGAAACGCTTCGTCAACACGTGCGATGTACCATAGCCCGGATTCTGACAGGAAGTTATATTCGAAGGGTCGTGACTTTGACGTTCCAACAATCGCAAAAAGCCGACGAGCAAACATCCCAAGTGCGTAGTCAGGCCACTTGCGCATGCGTCAAGGATATTATTACGATCATAACGTATCGGAATTATTATTCTGCAAAATCAAAGTACTTGACATCATTAATACAGCTGATCTTTTCCATATTTTTGTGTTAAACGTTTGGTTGGGGATGCATGTGCAATGCATCCTTAAGGTAGTACAAGCACGATCTTGATTATTAAATACGATGCAATTCTTTTTATATGTTACAATCAATACATAAATCATCACGTCTGCAAAAATTCAACAAAGGTTACTGGCTATTTACATTAAATAAATAAATCCAAAATCGACAGACTTAGAATGGTTGCTTGTCGATAAAAGGTCACAATCGCGCTTTTGTTCCGTTTTATTTACATTTAACGATTAAAGGTATATCGGAACGATAATCATAATGTGATTCGAAGATTTCGAGCATTGAAATGTTATTTGAAATTATTGGGCTTACAGATTGTTTGAATGATAACTCTTTATTAATTTAATATCGGCTGTTAGCCTGCCGGCAGTGTTATTACTCTATACCAATATGGCGACACTACGAAATCCGGTCCCCCGGTTTATTAAGCTGTGCCAAGGCATTCGCTTAGACCCGTAGCCCTCCAGTATATATAAATACGTCAAATTTGTGTAAGAGTCAATCATTTGCAAATTTATTATCGGTCGTGGCATTGTATTGACAAACTTTCTGTTAAAATACGTTTTTTATAGGTTATGATCACGTGTTAAATTTGTCGCACAGTCAGACTATGTGAGCCAAAATGCGAACTATCTTACTATTGAACAGTTCCCAAAGATTGCTATCAGGTAGTATCATACGTGTAAAATAATACTTTACCGGATTACAATTTTTTCAAAACTTAAGTAGTGATACTTTAAAATGTGCGTAATACAACTCTCATTTGACTAGCCGGCGCGCAAGTTACTGCCTTAACCAAGACATACGCAAAGTGCTCGTGACTTTGATACTGGGAGGTTGGTTACTCACGAAATGGCGATTACGCGAATTTCATTTTTTTAAATGGATCGGGAACATTACGTGTTACAGGGTATAATAATACAGAGAACGTTGATTCCCGAAATAGACGCGAAGGCCCAACCGAGCTGGCAAAAATACCGCGCACAACCCTGCGTGTCGTCGAGTTGCCACATCTGCCGCGATACACGATGAATTTTTATCTCGCGGAGATATTTTGTTTTTTTTCCTCTCAATCCCCCCATAACCTAGAACGAAACTTTCGCTGCATCGTGGAAAATTCGGCTGCATCGAGGAGTAAATAAATGAAAAAAAAGAAACTCGCTTCGATCGTCGTCGAGTGTGTAAAACGGCTCGGTGATTTTATGAATGTACTGGAAAATTGACGAGGGACCTTCGGAGTGAAAGATCTGGCAGAGTGTTTGGTCGGCAAGCATCAACGGTTTCCTGGCAAACGTCGTGCGAACGACGTGAAACGAAACCTCACTTGGCCAACACCTCTCATCAGCTTCGTGCCACACACACACACACATACATACACTGAGCTTCGAGCTAATAATTTCACGGAGATTTTAGGTACAGTACAAGTCTAAGGGCAATTTTCATACGCACGATTTTAATTATAACCAACCGACGGGATAAGACAAGCTAATGGACGCGAGCTAATGGATATCGGGCCCTCTGTCTATGCATCTGCGAAACTAACCTATAACTCATCGCGATACCGATGTCGATGCACAGCGAAAGGCGCTTTGAGGCTTCGCCGTTATAATCCGAGAAAAGACCGGACGTGTTCGATGCCGAGTTTATCGAGCCAAATGCATTTCGCCAAGTCCGATGCACCACTGCTGGTACGCAAACAAATTCGAACAGCTGTTCCTCTCCGAGTGTTTATACGAGAGACCCGGCCGAACGGACCCGCTACCGCGTGTCTCTAACGAGCACGATGATTGCTGGTCTAAAAGTTTCGAGTCCGCGAGCGAATGCGGGCTTTACCTTGTTTCACGATTATTTACGAATAACTATCTTAATAATAGGACGGTAATTGAGTGACCGAGAATCGGACGCTCGGTGGGAGTTTTTTTTCTTGCGATCTCCCGATTATCCTCGTGGGTGCGAATTCGTCTCGTGTTTCCGTAACCCAATTCTCGTGGCGAAAATAGCGTGTTCTAACGATGAGCATCGTCGTTTGGAATTGCTCGCGAGGCTTTTATTGCAACATTATATATTAGCGAGGCAACAAGCCACCTTTTATACCGATCGAGCCACCGACCTCGTTCGTTGTAACGCGTTTCTCTTGAGAGTTGGGAAAATCAAAATATCGGACCACTAGAGTAGTAATTAATTTTCTACTGGCGTTTATAAAAATGCTGTTTCTCGCCGGAAACGTGGACTATCGTGCACAGGGAAAAATAGTAAGATTTAAGCGGTCGAAGCTGAAGTTTGATTTTTTTTTTCAACCAATTGGGTTACTTTTATGATTACCAATGATAATCGTAAATGGTTATAGTGCATGCTGATATGTAGTCATTTTTTTATGATTTATAAGTTTTTGTTGATTCGATGGACGAAAAAATAATAAGCGAAGAAATCTTGATCTCGAATAATCACGATTTCAGTTCGGAGTTTCAGATCTGGGGCGTCTTTAAAATCGTGTCAAGGTTCGCTGTGGCAACGCGCGGTTATAATTATCATTCGCCCTTATCCTCGTTTGGAATAAAATTCGATGGAACGGCTTTTCTCACGGAAAATTGCCGACGGGGTGTCGTTGAGTGAGGCGAAGCTATTATCTCATAACTTTTCTCTATATGTCCCTGTAAATTTTCGTACTTGGCCAGCTGCCCCCCGAGAAATTCGATACGTTGACAGAAAGTACGACGGAACGCGCGCGCGCTTGTACGACGAAGACCGCTCCAAAAATACGTTTGCTCGGCAAAGACTACGAAAAATTTCGGGAACTTATATTGGTTAATTTTTTCTTTTTTTTTCTTTCCTTCACAGTTCTTTCTTTTTGCCGTATATAACAAATATATGTCTACTTTTTTATGACAGTTATTTTATTTTATTTCCACTCTATTATGTTTTTATTTTTCGTACCCAGTAAACAGCGGACTCTTCCTCCTTAGGGTGTCGCTCGACGGTGTAACGGTAGCTCGTTGTGTAGCCCGGCATTTTTTTGCCACTATCTAAAAATCGAATTCTTGACCTGACCGATCTCTCGAAACCGTAAGAATTGATCTTTAAAAAATAAAAAAAATATATATATAAAATTGAATTTATACTTTTTATATTTTCTGCGCTCCTTCGTCGGAGGACTCACTTTGTAACGTTTGCTAACGCACTGACTCGATGCGCGGGCGGTACTAATCTGCCGTTTACCGAAGCGGCGGCTCGCGTCTTCGCGCGAGACCACCACGAACCTCGATATCTCGACTCCAACGTTTTCGTCTCAGGGTCTCTCGTACGTCGTGGATTGCGCGACCACCGCGTCGACGATCGTGCGAACCCTCAAAATCCACAACGCTTTTCTTTTTCTTTTTTCATCGTTCAAGGCCATTTCGACTTCGTCATTAAATTTTTCATACGATTGGATCGATTTTGTGATACGAAATTTTTTATGTTTCATCCTTTTTTTTTACAATCGCATCGTCAAAAATACACGTTCTTTTGCAAAAATGTTATGCATGATAGATCGTTCATCCGTTTCCGTCGCTGGCAACATTCGAGATTAATTCCAAATGCATTTGAGACGTAACAAACACGTTCTTTGACCCACTTTCCTGTGTTTCTTACTTTACACTTTTATGTCGCTGGCTATATTTGAGATACATTCCAGGAACATTTTTTCTTAATGTTTGCGAAGTCACTTCCGGTTTGAAAATCTTACTTTTAAACCGGAAGTGACGTCATGCAGAAACGTTAGAAAAATTTCGTTGTGACGTCACATCCGGTTTCAAAATCTAAGTTTTTGACCTGAAATGACGTATCTTGACCGGAAGTGACATTATATTGGAGAACGTCACTTCCGGTATCAAAATCTCGATTTTCGACCAAAAGAGACGTCATATTGAAAAACGACACTTCCGGTATCAAAATCTCGATTTCCGACCGGAAGTGACGTCACATTGAAAAACGTCACTTCCGGTATCAAAATCTCGATTTTTTCGACCAAAAGTGACGTCATACCGAAAATACGTCACTTCTAGTTTGGAAATGTCATCTTTCGGATTGTTCGAAACGAATGGAAAGGGTTTCGATAAAACGTCATTATATCGTTAGATGTGACTGCGGAAAATCGGATGAAGTATCGTTATCGGACGTGAGAGAGGCGATCGCGCGCAAACGCTCCCGTTCGGTGGTTCGATGCAAAAGCGATATTAATAGAGTGGCGAATTACCTCTCCTCGGACTTTCCGGCATCGAAACGAGCCAACGAAAATATATCTTCACACTTCTCTCGACTCCGACTGGTTTCGGACGTCGACGAGAGATACTCGTTAATTCGTACTTATTCGCCGACGACCGATGGATCAGCTGATGCCGTCGCTGTTAGATACTAAGAACTATTGTTCCGAGACTCTTTCGCGGTAAAAACACACAGCCTGAACCTAAAATGCTTTCCGAAGGCAAGAATGTTTTTCGAACATACGACAAGCACTTCCAAGAATTTACTTTTGTTCGCAAAAAAAAACCCAACCTTATTTGTCAGGTCGCTGTAAAAACCCGACATTTATGCTCTTGTCCGAAAAACCTTTCGAAATGCCGTACTCGAGGAGTGAACAAAATTTTCAGAGAACAGACAAAAAAAAGTCCCCACTTATTCAGCGCACGCAATTATTCGCTACGCGCACGATCTACACAAGCTCACCGGATAAGTTTTTATTGCGTATACGTGCGAAGAGTTGGGTACACAATGGGGGACTGAGTCGACCGCTAGGTGGCGCTGATAGAATGCATGTACACAAGGCGATACACGCTCAGCTGGAAGATCTGTGCAAGTCACGGGCATGGCGAATATAGCCTTAATAATCAGAGGTGTCTTCGATTTGCCGTTGTAATAATGATTTCGTCATAATAATTACGAAATTCAAAACGAACAACGCTCTATTTACAATGACTGTGCATGCCTATTCGGGTCAATCGTATACTATGTTCATGCTTTTTCGCAAACTGTAATATTCGATTTTCTTAATTCCTTGTACGTTGTTCATGAAAATTCGACTGCACGCCGAAGCGTTTATGTAAACATTATAGTCCTGCACTATTTGAAGCATATGCGTAGCATATTAATAATTCTGAATTGAAGCTAAGAAATCGCCCAGTTCCGTCGGATAAAAAGTAAGTAACGAGTTAAAAACGCCTCCAGCAACCCACAACAGAGCTTCTGGCTGATTGTGACTTACCGTTACATGCATTATATCAGCGCCACCTGCCGGTCGACTCAGTCCCAACTTGCACACCCAGCTCTTTGCATGCATACGCAATAGGGCAGACCAGCCAGAGAATAGACAGTTAAGCAGACGAAAAAGCCAGTGAATAGACGATTTTTATGCACGTGTTCTTATGGAAAGTGTCCATTCATTGGTGCTGCACCCAGAAAAATAATTTATTTGACGGCCACTGTTTATTTGGTTTAAGTAAAATATTTATTTGATGTAAACAAATATTTATTTCATTTAAGTAACTATTTACTCAATTAAAATATTTGTTTTAATCAAATAAATATTTTACTTAAACCAAATAAAAGGTGGCCGTCGAATAAATTATTTTTCTGGGTGTGTCCATTCATTGGTGCTGTCCATTCATTGGTGCTGTCCATTCATTGGTGCTGTCCATTCATTGGTGCTGTCCATTCATTGGTGCTGTCCATTCATTGGTGCTGTCCATTCATTGGCTGGTTTACCCTACGCACTAATCCGGTGAACTTGTCATGGGAAATCCGGTGAAAGTGTGCAAAAATAAAAACAAATCGTTACATGCACAACGGTGATTCTTCGAAGCGTCTCGAATTGACGCACCAAACACTCCCGGTTCGATCGAAATAGCGGTCGTCGATTCTATATTTAACGCGTCGAGGCGTTTGGCGTTTTCCCTTGCATAATTTCGTTGAAGCGTGCGGCTTGTCAATACATCGCGTAAATTCTTCATCCTCCGAAGCATCGCGGAGGAGGACGCGACAGTTGCGACCGTACCGAATGCAGTCTTGAGGCCTGAGCCGACGAAAAAGAGAATCGTCTTTTCCTGGGGAAAGACAATTCGCAATTTCCTTTTTTCATCGTATTGTGTGCAGTTTTTGTTACCAACCGGGCGCGAGGCGGCTGAGCCGGTTTTACCGCACCACCTCAATCACCGACCGAGTTCGGGATATAGATTAATAAAGCTGGCGCCTGTCGAGACAGCGGCAGCGTTCAACGAGACCGTCAACGTCGAGGTTTCACGCTCGATTTCTCCGCGGCACGTTTCACTCGATCGTTGTTTCGTCTCTGACCGACAAACTAATCGTTCGACTGTCTAGTCTACTAAGACCGTCGTCGGGTTTACGCGAACGTGAGGTAAACGTCCCAGTGCCCGGACGTGTCCCAGTGGCCGGGCAAAGCATGCGTGCAAGAGAGACGGAAATATATAGATTCGTTTATTTCGTGCTCTGGGGCTTAAGCCCTCTGAGTACACCGTGTCACAAGATTCAAATCGCAAGATACAAATACACTAAGGTAAACGTCCCAGTGGCCGAACACGTCCCAGTGGCCGCGCAAAGCATGCGTGCAAGAGAAACGCAAATACGATTTGTCATGCATGTACGGGAACTGGGACTTCGCCCTTAGGTGTGCGGCCACTGGTACTTTTACCTTAGGATTCCTATTTCGTTTACAGTGACGGGACCGGTTCCGCATCACACTTAACAAAATCGAGGTTGCGCAAGCTCCGCCCATACCAACTGTCGTGCATGGCTCATAGCTTGCTGCGCCGATCGATATTCGCTCCGTGGTGGGGACTGTTGAGGAAACCGTGCGCCCAAAAATCGAGGTGCTAGTGTACGATTTTTCATGGGTGTCCGGGGACTGGGACTACTACCTTACCAGATAGAAAACTGACGGCACGGAATCTACTCAGTACAGTAGAATCCCGATTAACCGGGAAGCGGATTAACCGTGCGTGTTCCCAGGTTTTTTTTATGCGCGGAGCAAACCAAAGTCACTGAGTACTTAAAAAAAAAATACTAGCTTACGTACTATTAATGAAAAAAATATCCAAAGATTTACATTCGAGTTCACACTATTTAACAATCAAGTGCAAGTTGTAGCAAATGTCATTGTAATTAGTCAAAATAAAGTTGTATCATTAGCCATTATTGACTTGTATACTTTTTGATACTTTCGCTGTGTAGTTCGGAGTAACCGGGATTTCGATTATCCGGGGACTCTTCGGTCCCGAGCATTCCAGTTGATCGGGGTTCTACTGTACTAGCACGGGAACGCACGCCGTGCCGGTACAATGCAGATATGTATGTCTGCATGTGACGGTACTGTGACGGCACGGCCTTTTGATACTAGACTGCTGCTTGCACAGTTCCAGCACGCCGTGTAGCTTCGCAATCTCCTCGTGAAGCTCCACAACGAGCTGGAACTGTGGTTCCAGCTTCCGGTATCAAAACGCCGTGCCGTCACAATATCGTCACGTGCTGCCATGTCTGCATCGTGCCGGCACGGCATGTCGAATGTTTCTACACGGCATGTCGAGTGTTTCTGCACTGACAAAAAAAAATGTCATTGATTCAAGAACAGTGACACTTGTGGGCTGCCATTGACATATGTAGGGTAAAAGTGGTGAATATGGCCCACCTCGATTAACACGTAAATCAATGATATATGGATATTCCCCACTTTTACCCTAGTCAGTGTAATTATTATTTTCATTATAACAATTATATATCAAAATGAACCAATGTCTATGAAATTTATGAGAAGATATGTAATAGTTTCATTACCATGCGTCGTTATGTCAAGCAAAATATACTTGAAATAATAGCGTATGTTCATGGCAGCCCGCAAGTATCACTGTTCTTGAATCAATTATATTTTTTTTCAGTGTGGGTTAGGTATCCGGCATTTGGTACTTTTACCTTAGGCGAGGGAAAACTTGAAGTTTACCTGTGACAAGTAAAATCTCTCCTCGCGAACCTCGTCGAGATGCTCGTGCGGCGGATTGAAGTAGTCGGGCGAGTAGGGCCTGTATTCCTCGACGAGCGGCGGCACCGGACTCTTCGGCAGTATCTTCGGTGGCTGTGTCTTGGGCCTGCGCGCGGATTCATCGAACAAAATTAATTTTTACAAATCTCGAGGGGAAAGAAACATACACAAAAAAAAAGAAAAAAAAGAGATTGCGATCGTTGAAAGAGCTGAAGCCCTGGCTACACTCCATTAGCGAGAAGCTTTTGTCACAGTCGAGCGGGCCTGCGCGAGCCCGACGGCGGGTCTCGTGTTATAGACGTATTATTGTTTCCGAGCCAAAATATTAAACTGTAGCTGCCTGTTCTGTTCTTCGAGAAACTAGACTTCGGGTTAAATTTGAAAGGAGTGAAGAGCATGAAAAAATCTAAATATTTTTACACTGTCGAAGCCGTACGAAAAAAAACATGTGTTGAGCGTTAAGTTTGACGCGAGCTTTAATAAGCACCGTTCCGAAAATATTTTTTAGATTTAGATGAAAAGACGTACGGAACGAAATATGTTTAGCGGTAAGTTTTAAGTTGAGCTTTAATAAGCACCGTTCTGAAAATCTTTTTTAGATTCAGATGAAAAGAAAACTGCTCTGGTTTCGACACGATAATGTTTTTTTGAATTTCGTGTTTCACCAAAATATTTCTACGATTGTTTTCGTGATTATGCGAGTGTATATATACAAATTGGACTGAAATGATTCGCTGAAATGCTTAAAAAAACATTTCGGAAACATTTCAATGTAACATTTACGAGCGGACAAAAAAATATTATCCAAATGTTTTTTTTAAACATTTCACAAATACTTTCTAATATTTCAAAAAAATATTTTCAATATTTCAAAAAAATATTTTCAATATTTCAAAAAAATATTTTCAATATTTCAAAAAAATATTTTCAATATTTCAAAAAAATATTTTCAATATTTCAAAAAAATATTTTCAATATTTCAAAAAAATATTTTCAATATTTCAAAAAAATATTTTCAATATTTCAAAAAAATATTTTCAATATTTCAAAATAATACTTTTAAACCCTTTCAAAAATATTTGCGTGCAATGTGGGTTCGAGAGATCCATCGATCGATTCGACTCGAGGCTCTCGACCGCGAGAAAAGCAGTCTCCGCACTCGAGCCAAATGGAGTTTTCAGTTTGCATTTTAATTGGTTATGTCCGTCATTCTGGCGAGCATCGTTCGATCGAACACCGCGAGGAGGCACTCAAGGTCGAACTATATAGCGCATTGTTTCGGTCGGAAAGCGGTAAAATTAGATAGACGCGGACGAAGCGAGGGAACAGCCGAAAGATAGAAATTAAATAGCCGTGTAGTAGCGTATAGTTCGAAGAATGCAGTCAGCGAGCGTATGCGTTAAATTGGCATTCTAGATTTATGGTATTTATGTGCGAAATCGTCTCTGACAAACTAAACAAAGAGGAAGCCCCGTCGCTGTTGTAGATCGAATCGATGATCGAGGATTGCGGTGTGTAATTGCGCGACGGGCGATCGCACGACTGCTCAGACCTTTCGACGACCAGTTTTACAGACTCTGAATGTTGGAGGAGGTACTGCGCGTCCACATGCCTCACGTCACGCGAATCGTAATCGTCGATTTTCTTGATCACGTCACCCTTCTGGAGCGCCTCGTTCTCCGACTGAAACAATAAAACAAAAAATATTGTCACAGACATAGCTCAGGCTATAAAGCATCAATATATACCAAAATCTGTCAAGTAATTTTTAGCCGATTCCACTGGCACCTTCGGAAACTCGCTAAGCGACCGCATCACAGTGAAACACATACTTCCGTGTTTTGTCCGGGGGTCGGTCGGGAGTAAAAACCAGAGAAACAAACCACTATTGTGATAGCACTAAGACTTGACCTTGGACATAAAAATAAATCGCAATAATTCAACCGATACGTGACAAAATACTTCCGTGTTTTGTCCGGGGGTCGGTCGGGAGTAAAAACAAGAGAAGCAAACCACTATTGTGATAGCACTAAGACTTGACCTTGGACATAAATATAAATCGCAATAATTCAACCGATACGTGACAAAATAGAAATTGCATTTAGTGATTTCTACCATCCATGGGATTTATTATTTTATTCTTTGTCATTACGAATTAAAAAAAGGTTTAAAAAACTAGATCAAACTATTATTCTCTTTTATTCTCTTTTATTTTTCTCTATCCTTGGACAGAGAAAAATAAATCGCCCTAATTCCCCCGATATGTGACAAAGCAGAAATTGCATTTAACGATTCCTACTATCCATGAAATTTATTGTGTGAAATTTGTTTCATCACGAATAAAAAAAAACACAAGAAAAGAACAACGATGGAAAGACTAGATAAAATTCTTATATTCGTCTCTGGGTCAAGGTCAATGAGATTGCAGGTTCAACATCCCCGATTTCCCCATCGATAGCCACTGCGTCGATGAATCAAAAAAATAAAAAATTGATCACTGATACCTATATATATATAACCATATATATATATATATATATATACGTCTAACATGATATTTCCGAAACTCACACGGGTGACGATGATCGGAGTGCCTAAATCTGCACCCCCAGCGATGCGTATTCCCCAAGGCCGATTCCGATCTCTGCGCAGCTTTAAGACAATAGTATGTTTCTTCGTCATACTCCGTTCTCACTGTCCGCCCACGAATATCGTACGTGTGTAAATCCTTTTTTTCTTTTTTTTCTTACAAATATATTTACTTATAATTTTTTTAAATCACTTATTTTTTTTGTTGCTTCTGTCTGGGTTGCGTGTGAAAACGGCGCACGGGACAATGGAGCGAGAATCGGAGTGGAGAGAGAACAAGTGGTCACGGTCGTGCGGGACCGACTGAGCTCGGACGGACGCTGCGTTTAAGCCGCGAACGGCGCGGTTCGGCTTCGGACGTACCGAGGGATAACTTCGCGCAGACTGTCAACTCTTTTGCGCTTGCCTTCGTCAAGCAAACGAAGCGAGATGCACTTTGACAGGGATTAGCCCCGCTGCAAAACTATCGCTGGGCTACTTCACCGCGGTATTGCCAAACGGCATAACTGGGGGAAGGGGGGGCCCTGATGTTTCTACCGTTCTGGCCTCATTTCGAATTGGCATACGTTCGTTCCTCGCGTATTGTTCTGGCTATGACCTGCATTCATTTCTCTGGTATTTATATGTACCGCGATCGAGCGTAGGAGAGACCGATCGACCGATGGATCCCTCGAACGGTTCCCGTTGTATCCGTCGAGCATTCGTCCGATCTGCCGATCTCGAGCCGGTCGCCATCCGCCTTTACCGGTGTTCGATGAGAATTAATTTTTTAAAGATTTAAGGAAAAAGAGAGGTTTTCTAATTCGGGGAACTTCATTCATTGTACCGGTCATAGCGGTCATTCTTAATTCGTTCGTTCATTCGATCCGCCGATTTTGAACCGGTCGCCATCGGCTTTTAGCGGTCTTCGACGAGAATTAATTTTTAAAGATTTAATGAAAAAGAGAGGTTTTCTAATTCGGGGAAGTTCATTCATTGTACCGATTATAGCGATCATTCTTAATTCGTTCGTTCATTCGATCGGCCGATTTTGAACCGGTCGTCATCGGCTTTTAGCGGTCTTCGACGAGAATTAATTTTTAAAGATGTAATGAAAAAGAGAGGCTTTCTACTTCGGGGATGTTAATTAATTGTACCGATCACAGCGATCATTCTTAATTCATTCGTTCATTCATTCGATCCGCCGATTTCGAGCCCATCGCCATCCGCTTTTACCTCTCTTCGATGAGAATTAATTTTTTAAAGATTTAATGAAAAAGAGAGTTTTTCTAATTCGGAGAAGTTCATAAATTGTACCGATTGTAGAGATCATTCTTAATTCGTTCACTCATTCATTCGATTCGCCGATTTCGAGTGCGCCGCCATCCGTTTGTACCGATCTTGGACTAGAATACATTTTGAAAATTTAAAAAAACGAGATGTTTTCTACTTCGGGGATGTTAATTAATTATGCCGACCATAGACGAACTTTCTGAAATTCATTCGCTCATTCATTCGGTCCACCGATCTCGTGCTCCGATTTTACCGGTCTTCGATGGGAATAAATGTTTAAAGATTTAAAAAACGAGACGCTTTCTACTTCGGGGAAGTTAATTAATTGTACCTATTGTAGGGATCATTCTCAATTGGTTCGATCATTCATTCGATCCGTCGATCTTGTGATCGTAGTTATCTGATTTTACTGGTTTTCGAGGAGATTTAATTTTGAAAGATTAAGAAAAAGAGAGGTTTCTACTTCGGAGAAATAAATTAATTTTACCCACTGTAGACGAACTTTCTTAATTGCATATCAACGACGGCACTCGGGACTCTGTCAGTGCGGAGACGTTCTGTAAAAAGCGCGACCCCAATACCCAGCTGCTGTCGATTCGAGAGCGGAGCTTCGATTTATATTTAAACTCTCGGGTTGTCAACGTTGCGAACACCTTTTTTCGGGAAAGACGAATCCTATCCGTGATCGGTGATAAAACAAAGTGTTTTTTTCATGCTTAAAGCCATTCACAACAATTGTTTCTCAGCGATTTTAAAATTATTTTTTTTTGGCGCAAGAATTTAATAGATCGCAAGTTGACCAGTCGATTAAAAATTTGGGACGGAAAAACACGCCATCGTTCGGGCTTATGATTCTTCCGAGGATGAAGCAGTTCTGCTCCTGGAGATTCGGTATTAATGAAATCACGGTATAACTTTCGAAAAAAAAATCTAATTTGAGAGAAATATTAATAAAGCCATCGTTTCGCTGTTCATCGACAGTTTCACCGTGACTGCGAAGTGAAAATTATTTGCAAGGACCACCTTAAAGTCTCTTACCGGTAATTTTTTATCCCTTTTGATTAAACCAATTATGCCGTTCATTCATAAATCACGATCTTTGAACATTTAACTGTTGTACCCTCGAATGACTATCGCGCACCACCCTAAGGGTGAAAATTTCATTCGAAGAAAAAAAAATGTTTTTGACATAATACCCCAAAACTGTTGGATCCACGGCTGCGCACCGAGAGGTCAACCTATGCAACTACACCCAGAAAAATAATTTATTTGGTTTAAATAAATATTTATTTAATTTAAGTAAATAGTTATTGAAATCAATTACAATATTTATTGAAACCAAACAAGAAATTATTTGCCGGTATCCGTCAAACAAATTATTTTTCTGAGTGTATTATATACTGGGTACATATAAGTAACGTTGCAAAACTATTCGACAACCAAGAAGAGGAAAACGAAAAAGAATCTTTGACACGTCCTGTCACATTTTTCATCGTGAAAGACTCGTTCGAATAATCTTTTGTTTTTAGCAAAAAATTTCAACTCCGTGGCGTTCGACGATTCTCGATCGGTAAATTGACACCTGCCACTTGTGAATCCAACAGATTTTTTTAATCGATCATACGACAAGGTACTCACATAAGTCTCGTAAAAATTTCCCAAGGAGAACTTGAGGGCCATCTTCGCGTTCTCCTTTTCTTCGACTTAAATTAATTGTTGAATCGTCTTCACCCGCTGAATCGTTTGTTTCCTCGTCCACCGGCGGGCACCTGGAGCGACGACGGTTTGATCCTACCTGTCTCGATCCAATTACCTTGGCGGACCTCCGATAAATGAATTTAAATCGCGGGAGAAAGAGTGTGTGACACGTAGTCGGGGAGGACCGAACGGGTGTTAGAGAGTACCCGAGGGAAACCAGGGGTGTGGACGGTTTCGAAACTTAAATTAGCCACCTATAGCGCTAAAGGTTAATCAATCATGGACTCGGGGTCCACATCACTGTTCTAGTGACTCATTTATCTCGATATATTCGTTGCATTGGCGAAAATCTACCGCTTCGTAGTGGAGATTCGATTCGTCGATATATCGTAGAAATTATTCGACGTACGAATGATCCGACAAATTAAGACGCGTCGCAGCGTACGTCAATGTGCTGACAATCGATGTCTAATTACGGATCCGCGACGCTCGGGCCGCGCGCTCGAAAAAGAACGGCGTGTACCGATCGATTAATCTATAATTAGTAAGGAGGATTAATAATAGAAATCGAATAATACAAGCGTCAAGAAAAATCGCAGTATTATTATTGTTATAATCAATAATCGATAGGGAGAATCGTAAGAAATTTAAGCCAAGTAAAGCCAAGTAAAAATACGAATGATATTTATTTAAGAAAAAAAGAAAATATACGGCTGTGTAAAATTTGGTGGAAAAAGTGTGATCAATTTTTAGGAATGTTATTCGGTGACTGCTCGATCGATGATCAAACTTCGTATTTGGCTGGTTCCGGCACCAATCTCGTAGAGCTTAGCGACTCTGGGCTAACGTCCGGTTGGAGACTCGTTGATATAAAAATTGCCATACTGTTTTTATAATACTCAATAATTAATCAAGAATTTCGGAAGAAATTTGAGCCATGTAAAAAGTTGATGGCAATAAAACGGTAAGACGAAATTCGTGAGAACATGAACGATAATTATTTCGGTAAAAAAAATATACAGCTGCATAAAAATTCGTGGAAAAAGTGTGATCAATTTTTACGAATATTCTTTGGTGATCGCTCGACCGACGATCATTCTTCGTATCTCGCTGTTTCCGCCGGCGATCGCGTAGAGCTTAGCGTTTCTGAGGTAACGTCCGGTTGGAGACTCGTTGACATAAAAATCGCTGTACTCTTTTTACAATACTCAATAATTAATAAAGATGTTGGGAAGAAATTTGAATCACGTAAAAAATTGATGGCAATAAAACGGTAAGACGAAATTCATGAGAACATAAATGATAATTATTTCGGTAAAAAAATATACAGCTCCGTAAAAATTCGTGGAAAAGTGTGCTCAATTTTTACGAATATTCTTCGGTGATCGCTCGACCGATGATCATTCTTCGTATCTCGCTGGTTCCGGCGCCGATCTCGTAGAGCTTAGCGTCTCTGAGGTAACGTCCGGTTGGATACTCGTTGATATAACCGTTGCCACCTTCGAAGAAATAGGTTTATGGAGTTTCCGCGAACGCGCTGTTAATCAACGACCGTGTAACGATAACTCACCCAGGATCTGTATCGCGTCCAGTGCAACTTTGGTCGCATTCTCGGCGCAGTAGAGAACCACGGCGGCGCAATCTTTGCGATTTGTGTGCCCAGCATCGCACGCCCGTGCAACCGAGTACAGATAGCTGCGACTCGCGCTCAGAGTCGTGTACATGTCGGCAATTTTTCCCTGCAAGATCGACAAAGATTTCGAGGACAAAATAAATTTTTCTTTACTCATGCATGCAAAATCCTCGGTTGCGCACCATTCACAGGCATGCAAAATGGCTGATTCCCGCACGATTCGCAAATGCGATGCGCAAAATATTTTCACCGATGCGCAAAATGCCTTCACCAGTGCGCAAAGTACTTTGCGCACTGTTACCAAGCGGTTGCTATGGTAACATCGAGGCAGGCACCACAGGCATGCGCCATTGGGCATGCCTGCGAATGGTGCACAACTTGGATTTTGCATTGCCTTCGTAAAGAAAAATATGGTTCGATACACGAGGCCATCTCGCTTCTTGCGCACTGCTCGTTTTGGCCTCTAGTATCGAAATATACTATTGCATTATCGACAACTGCCTAGCGGCTTTCGTGCGGAGTAAAAAAAACTTATAACGAGTCACTTTACCTGTATCAATTGGAACTCCGCTATCCGTTGACCGAATTGTTTTCTCGTGTGAGCGTACTCGAAAGCGACGTCGCAACAGGCCTGAAGGATTCTGCAAATCATAATCACAAGCTTGTCGTAATTGCTCGAAGTTGCACAAACGATAACTACGGTGATTAAAAAATTTACCCGACTGGGCCAGCGGCTAAGATAAGTCGTTCCAGATCCAAACCACTGAACAGCACGTAAACGCCTCTGTTCACTGCGCCCAGTACATTGGAAGCTGCGCAAAGCCGAAAACTTAATTTTTGTAATCTGCTTTTTTCATTTTTTTTCCAAAAAAAAACCGCAAACTCACCGGGTACTTTGCAATTTTCGAATACCAATTCGGAGGTGCTTGAGCCCCTCATGCCGAGCTTGTCGAGTTTTTGAGCCGTGCTGAAACCTTCCATTCCCTTTTCGACGATAAAGGCGGTGATGCCATGCTGGGGTTTCGAGGCTGTGGGATCGGTGCGCGCGTAAACGACCAGCACGTCGGCGTCCGATCCGTTGGTTATCCAAAATTTATTTCCATTTAATATGTAATGATCCCCCTGCTTTTCGGCTTTGAGTTTCATCGAAACGACGTCCGAACCCGATCCTGTCTCGGACATTGCTAGAGCTCCTATAAGCTCGCCGTTACACAACTTGAGCCATAAAAAAAATGTTGTTAATAACATCATTGTTAACTAGCAGGTTGTTGTTGCACGAGAATCCTTCGCTATGGAATTTAGAAACAAGATATTTAGATTTCCGAGGGTTTACTGAAAATGCGTCACTTCCGGTCAACAATTGAGATTGTCAAACCGTACGTGACGTATTTCCGGTATGACGTCACTTCCGGTCGAAGAATGAAACTTTCGAACCGGAAGTAACCTATTTCCGGTATGACGTCACTTCCGATTTGAAAAGCTAATTATTCAACCGGAAGTGACATATTTCCGGTATGACGTCACTTTCGGTTGAATAATTAGATTTTGAAACCGGAAGTGACGTATTTCCGGCATGACGTCACTTGCGGTCGAAGAATGAGATTTTCAAACCGGAAGTGACGTATTTCCGGCATTCCGTCACTTTCGGTTTAATAGTGAGATTTTTAAACCGGAAATGACGTATTTTCTGTAAATGGTCGCAAATATGAATTTCCTATTTAAAAATTCCATAGGCCATAACGAGGCCGCGAGCGTCTGAGCCAAAACAACTGGCTAGTACATTAACATTATGCTTGGTGCACATTATACAGGTCGATCGTCATATGAGAGGATCGAAGGCCGAAGATCTCGAGGAGCCCGCCCGAGATCTCCGATCCAGTAATTAATCACCTTCGGCAGGTACTTGAGCTTTTGCTCCTCCGTTCCATTTCTGTGAATTTGATTAAGGCACAGGTTCGAGTGGGCACCGTAACTCAGTGCCACCGCCGCCGAAGCACGGCTGATTTCTTCCATGGCGATAACGTGATCCAAGTAAGAGCCACCGGTCCCTCCGTACGCGCTTTTTGCGGTAATGCCAAGAAGACCCAGGTCACCCAATTGCCTCCAGAATTTCTTAACGGAAAACGATGAGTTCAATGTGACGTGAAAATTCTTCATCGGTAATGAAAATTTTGTAACTCGCGTTTTCGATTTTTGCACCGTCACAAAACGATGTTTTTACCTCGAGTCAAATTATTTAAATAAAAGTATTATCGATCGATTTACTAATGTGCCAAACGTTGATTGGAGTGGTCCAAAAATAAATTGTATTTTATAGATTAAAAAAAAATTGTTCAATCAAACAAATTTGTTTTCAACAATATTTACTTCCCACAAAAATAACGAGCAGAAAATGATAGTTCCGCTCCGAACGCTCAATTAACCTTCGGAGCGAAGAGAACTACAGTGGAACCCCGATTAACCGGGATGTTCGGGACTGAAGAGTCCAAGGATAATCGAAATTCTGGTTAATCCGAACTATACAGCGAAAGTATATACACTGAGAAAAAAAATTGGTTCGTTTAACCAAAAGTCGCGGTGACATACGTTCAAAGCTGTTATTTGTTTGATACAAATAAAGCATTGTTTTGTTAAACGATTATTTGCGACAATTTATTCAAAATTTGTCGATTGAAATAAACATATTTATTGTACCAACATAATACACCTTTGAACGTATGTCACCGCGCATTTGCTTAATCCAACAATTTCTTTTTCTCAGTGTAAGTCGATAATGGCTAATGGTACAACTTTATTTGGCTAGTTACAATGACATTTTCTACAACTTGCACTGCATTGTTAAATAGTGTGAATTACAATGTAAAGTTTTGGATGCTTTTTTTATTAATAGTACCTGAGCCAGTTTTTTTTTAGAAGTACTTCTGTACTCTCCTGTCTCACCTGGATCACCTGTTTCATTTTCCCCGCTACGCGGACAAAAAAAAATAAAAAACCTCGAAAGACGCACGGTTAATCCGCTGCCCAGTTAATCGGACTTCTACTGTAAGTTGCTATGAATATATGCATGCTTCAGTATATCGACTCCAAGGCATGATATTCATGTATTACAGCATCGTCCATATGTATATGGCTAGCTTTGGCACGTAAAAACATTTTATTCCGTGTTGCGTTACCGCGACGTTCCACCTATGAATTCTTCTACCTCTATATACTCACTCGCAGATCGTTGAACTCATTATTTTTATCGATATCCGCAGCTTTCGGGGCGAGTTCCTTTTGCACGAAATTGAAGACGACCGACCGCAGCTGTCGAATGAAATTAAATGTATGTATACATATATATATATCCACAATATAAATATATATATATATATATATATATATCCAGTGTATTTTATAGTTATTATTCAATCGTTTGATCTGAATTGATATAATAGCGGCACCGATAGTGATCAAAGGTCAACGCCGCTACAGAGGCACTGTGATACCTTGTTAACCGCATGCCGTCTATATAGTATATATCTATATCACGAGATACCGTCGCACATGCGTTACGATATCACTCTTCAGTTCCCACTAACCTCCTTCTGTTGATCGGTCAGTCCGAAGATGTGTTCGTCTATCGGGTAGTACTGAGACAAGGTTCTAACGCCACTGCACTTGGCACCATTCTTCTTCAGTAAACCGAACAGTCGCGATGTACCGCGACACACGTTGACGAAGCTCATTGTCGCAAGAGAAGCCCCGAGCTCGATCGGCACTGGACTGATTGTAATATCGGCCGAAGTGACGACGACGTTTTTTGGAGTAAACAGATATGTACAGCTGACACGGTGGAAGATAACGTACCGATACGGTTATATACATATATTAATATGTACATTTTTCGATAAGAAACGACTCACGAGAAATTTCCCCCACGCACGATCAGTCCGAGTTTAGAATATTTGAGGGGCACTTTCCTCTTATTCTTAACACTGATAAATAATACCAATTATCTTTGAATAAACCGTAGTCAACTTTTTGTTCTATACAACTGTGAAGAAACTTTGATACCGTACCTTTATGTTCTGATTGATGGGATGACAAAACTCTTTTCAAAATCTTGATTGTAGGTCGCATTATAGTTCAAGAAAACGCGCTTGATCGTTTGTAATTCGTAATTGCATCAATTATCGAATGACCAGAGATAAGTTTGCTAAAGCGACAAAAGACTATTGTTGCTGCAACAATTATCGAGTAAACTTGAAAAAAATGTAATTCGAAACAAAAACTTTAAGGAAAGAGAAATAAAATTCGATTATCGATTTTTGGAGTAGAGTAAACCAGCCAATGAATGGACATGCCCAATGAATGCACAATTTCCATAAGAGCACGTGTATAAAAAACGTCTATTCATTGGGTTTTTGCTTAAACAGTCCATTCGTTGGCCGGTTAACCTTATAGGCGTGAATGTCGCTCTTGTCTTATTTCGGTTGCGCCGTGCTTCTTTTCGGCGAATTCGAAACAGCATGCGTCGTGTCGTCTCTTTGGAAGGTTATGGGTCGGTCAATGTAATGATCGCACAGTCTCGTAGAAACTGCAAATAACAATGATTCGACTCGTCGATAAAACGTAAAAATGGGTGAAATGAAATTGAATGGCCTGGAGGGTCTGAAGACCGAACAAAAATATAACAAAGTCGTAAAACACATACAGGTAAATTTGAGGTTAAATTTCACTCGTCATTCGTGAATTAGGAAAAAAAAATTTAAACAAACTTTATCGACAAAGAGATCGTTAATGTTTTCAGGACAAATGGAAATTGGTGCCCGCCTTCCTTAAAGGAAAAGGCTTGGTGAAGCAGCACATAGATTCGTTCAATTATTTCATCAACGTCGAGATCAAAAAGATCGTCAAAGCCAACGAAAAAGTAATCAGCGACGCCGATCCTCTGTTTTACGTAAAGTAAGTGTCAGATGCAAAATCATAAAATTTTTTTTATCAAAAACTGCTGTCAATGCTAATCACGAAAATGACCAAAAAAAAAGGTACCTGAACGTCTACGTTGGCTCGCCGGACGTCGAGGAGGGTTTCAATGTAACGAGATCCACCACGCCGCACGAATGTCGTCTGAGAGACTTGAATTATTCGGCTCCCATAACGGTGGACATAGAATACACCAGGGGACATCAGCCGATAATCAGAAACAATCTCCTTATCGGGAGGTAAAATTATCAAATGTTATAGATTTTTTTCAAATTGAGGAAATTTATTTTTTAATGCTGAAAAGGAAAAAAAAAAGTTGACCACTCGAGACTAATTTGATTGCGGACTGCCATAAAAATATATTGTTATTCACCATATTGTTGGTTATCAGCCGATAATTAGAAACAATCTTATCGGAAAGTGAAATTACAACATTTTATAGATTTACAAACAAAAATTGAAAACATTTATTTTTCAATGCTGAAAAAAAAATTTTGTCCTCAAGAATAATTTGCTTGTGGGCTGCTGTAAAGATATATTGGTATTCGAGCTCTACCCTTGATTCTTGCAATTAAAACTTTTTTCTGATCCACAGGATGCCAATAATGTTGAGAAGTTCAAACTGTGTTCTGACGGACAAGTCTCACTTCGAGTTGGCAAAAATGAACGAGTGTCCGCACGATCCTGGCGGCTACTTTGTCATAAACGGTCAGGAGAAGGTGATCCTCATACAGGAGCAGATGTTAAGAAACAGAATAATACTTGAGGAGGACAGCAAAGGTTGTTTGGTGGCGTCTTGTAACAGTTCTACTCACGAGAGAAAAACGAGAACGAACGTAGTTGGCAAGGGTGGGAAGTATTACATGAGACACAATATCTTTCAGGATGTGAGTTTTTTCACAACAAAAAAAATTCAAATTATACATCGACGCGACGTGTAGTTCGACAATTAAAATTGCTGCCTGACCTTCCAGGACATACCGGTCACGGTAATATTCAAAGCTATGGGAATAGTGTCCGATCAAGAGATCGTCCAACTCATAGGCACGGAGGAAGAATTCATGAAAAAATTCTCACCCAGTCTGGAGGAATGCCACGTGCTTAGCGTCTTCGCCCAGAATCAAGCCTTGAAGTTAGTTTCAAAATAACGATGTTTATATTTATAAATATATTCAAGCTAATGCTTATTTGCTTTGATATTTCGTTAGCCTTGATGCAATGTTATTGTTGAGATAACATTCTTTAAATTTACTGCGCAGGTACCTCAGCAATAAGAGAAAGCAAAAGAGATACTCCTCGGTATTAAAGACCAGCATAGTTGACGAAGTCAAGGATCTGCTAGCCACTAACGTTCTGTCTCACGTTCCGGTAAACAATGATTCGATCCACTAAAAACACATGCGATCAGATTTTATTTCCCATATATATATTTTGGAAAATTAGATATCATTTCGGACTTTCGGTTTTTATAGCATGTAAAATGGATTTTGGAATTCCGAAATTCAGTGCTATATGCAATAATTTTGAAAATTCGTTTTGCGTAACATACGGAATAGAGTTTGAAATTCCGAAATTCCATTCCATACGGCATGGAATGTCCGTACGCTATGAATAATGCGATCCATGCGTGCGCGCGAAGCCAACATAACGGCTAGTTTTCCATAAAAATAACGCGGTTTGTTCGCAGGTGGTTGACTTCAATTTCAAGATGAAAGCGACCTACCTTGCCATGATGATCCGCCGAGTCATGAGAGCCCAAGTCGACGGTACACTGGTCGACGATCGAGACTACTACGGTAACAAGCGATTGGAGTTAGCTGGTTCGTTACTCTCGCTCATGTTCGAAGATCTCTTCAAGCGCTTCAACTGGGAGTTGAAGCAAATCGCCGACAAGAATATTCCGAAAATAAAAGCCGCTCAGTTCGATATCGTCAAGCACATGCGACAGGACCAGATAACTAACGGTCTTGCATTCGCGATATCCTCGGTAATTGTCGTTTCAACAATTTCACTTCTGGCAGCAGATTGAACGATAACAATAGCTTTAATTCGTCGCAGGGAAACTGGACCATCAAACGTTTCAAGATGGAACGTCACGGGGTGACCCAAGTCCTCTCGAGGCTCTCCTTCATTTCCGCGCTGGGCATGATGACTAGGGTGAACTCGCAGTTCGAGAAAACTCGAAAAGTCTCGGGACCAAGATCTCTGCAGCCTTCGCAGTGGGGAATGCTGTGTCCCAGCGACACGCCTGAGGGAGAAGTCAGTATAAAAAGATTAACTTGTCAAATTATTTTCGGTATAAAAATAGCAACTAACAAATATCGCCGTTCCACAGTAAAAAATAATTTTGTACAATCGGAATACGAAGTTTCGTACAAATAATTTTGTTAAGTGACAAACTCGGTTGTTCAGGTTTGAATATACAAACCGCTCCTTTTATTTCCCGTGTCATCGACAATTTTAGTTTGTATTTTTGTAAAACTAGAGTCGCATGATGCGATCAGAAAATTAACAAATAAAAAATTGTGGAAGTTTGTGGACAATAAGTTGCTGTAAAAAGTGCAAACTTTTTAAATGTCTCCGTCCGACTGTTATCGTTGAACAGAGCTCAACTCGATAATTACTATTTCAGGGTTGCGGTCTGGTGAAAAATCTCGCTCTCATGACTCACATTACGACGGAGGTCGACGACGAGCCGATCGTCAGATTGGCCTTCAATCTCGGCGTAGAAAATGTGAATATCCTCGGCGGTGAAGAGATCAACAACAAAAGTGTTTACATGGTATTTTTGAACGGTAATATTTTGGGCATAGTGAAGAACTACGATAGGCTGGTCAATGTATTCAGGATGCTGAGACGGAAGGGTCTCGTGAACGATTTCGTTTCCATATACCTGCAGCACCAACACAGGTCCGATAATATTTCAATATCAACTAAAAAAAAAAAAAAAATTGCGTAAAAAAATCCCTGTTATTATCCGAAGAAATTGTTTGACCTAAATTTGTGTGTCATTATTATTTCCAGATGCGTGCAAATTAGTTCGGACGGCGGTAGGCTGTGTCGTCCCTACATAATCGTCAAGAGAGGGCAGCCTCTGGTTCAAGACGAGCACATGCAGGCTTTGGAGCAGGGTGTGAAAACCTTCGAGGATTTTCTTCAGGACGGTCTGATCGAGTATCTCGATGTAAACGAGGAGAACGACAGTTTCATAGCGTTCAACGAATCGCACATAAACGACATCACGACACATTTGGAGATCGAGCCGTTCACGCTTCTCGGTGTGTGCGCCGGTCTCGTTCCGTACCCGCATCACAATCAGAGTCCGAGAAACACCTATCAGTGCGCTATGGGTAAACAAGCGATGGGGACGATCGGTTACAATCAGCGCAATCGCATAGACACACTTATGTACAATCTCGTTTATCCGCAAGCGCCGATGGTCAAGTCTCGAACAATCGAACTCATAAATTTCGACAAATTACCGGCCGGACAGAACGCGACTGTCGCTGTTATGTCTTACAGCGGTTACGATATCGAGGATGCGCTGATTTTGAACAAGGCATCTATCGATCGAGGCTACGGAAGGTGCCTGGTCTACAGAAACGCGAAGACGACCCTGAAGCGTTACGCCAATCAAACGTACGACAGAATCATGGGACCGCTGATCGACGCCACAACGAAGAAACCCGTCTGGAAACACGATGTTATCGACACGGATGGCATCGCGGCTCCGGGCGAAATGGTGGAGAACAGAAAAGTCATGGTCAACAAATCAATGCCTTCGGCAACGATAAGTCCCGTGAATCCTACGAACGTGCCGGCTCAGCCGGAGTACAGAGAAGTTCCGGTCGTGTTCAAAGGACCGGTACCGGCCTACGTTGAGAAAGTCATGATATCGAGTAACGCCGAAGATGCGTTTCTCATAAAGCTGCTGTTGAGACAAACCCGGAGACCGGAGATCGGCGATAAGTTCAGCAGTCGGCACGGTCAGAAGGGAGTAACCGGTAAATTTTTGCAACAATTTTATCGACACGTGAATTTTTATGAGTTACACGTTGTAAATACGGCTTGTCTTTCCAAGGTCTGATCGTGGAACAAGAGGACATGCCTTTCAACGACTACGGTATATGTCCCGACATGATTATGAACCCCCACGGTTTTCCCTCTCGGATGACGGTCGGTAAACTGATCGAGCTGCTCGCCGGCAAAGCGGGTGTTCTCAAGGGCGAGTTTCACTACGGCACCGCTTTCGGCGGCTCGAAGGTCTCGGACGTTTGCGAAGAGCTCGTTAATTATGGCTACAACTATATGGGCAAAGATATTTTTTACTCCGGCCTCACCGGCGAACCGCTCCAAGCTTATATCTATTCCGGACCGGTGAGTGAATGAAAATCGCGAAAAAAACGATATAATCGTAATCTGAAAATGAATAGATCCGACACGATAATTAGTTTCGCGTATAAGACGAGTGTTAGTAATTTCTAAAACGGACCAAAATTACTGTAAAATTGTCTTTCTTTCGCAGGTGTACTACCAGAAACTGAAACACATGGTTCAGGATAAAATGCACGCGCGAGCGCGCGGTCCCAGAGCAGTTCTAACGAGACAACCTACCGAAGGTAGATCGAAAGAGGGTGGATTGAGATTGGGCGAGATGGAGAGAGATTGCCTTATAGGATACGGAGCCAGTATGATGCTGGTCGAGAGATTGATGATATCGAGCGATGCCTTCGACGTCGATGTCTGCAACAAATGCGGTCTGATGGCTTACAGTGGTTGGTGTCACAGTTGCCGGGCGAGCGGTTGCGTCTCGACGATTTCCATGCCGTACGCTTGCAAACTCCTGTTTCAAGAGCTACAATCTATGAACATCGTGCCGAGATTGACTCTGAAGAATTACTGCGAATAACGCGACAGGGTGGAAAAGATTTTTGTATTATTTATACAATTCCCGGTCGAGTTATCGTCGCTAAATAAAATGTACAGTCTGAAGAAAAAATCAATTACAAGCTTTTCATTCCTTCGAATAGGCCGACGAGTGCAATGTTTTTGCTTCGTGATTAGCGTGGAAAAATACATTAAATATAGTTCCGGAGCGATGACGACCGAAAAAAGTTTGTCGGGAATTGTTTCGTGTATTTTTTTGCGCCAAACAATATCCGACAAAATCTGACAAGATGAAGCACATTGGGGCATTTTTTCACGCTGAGTCGGCCAGTTATTTTGCATAGAAGTCAAACACGACGTAGACGTTGAGAAAAGATGAAAATTTCAATTTTCATAGCAGTTTCGAATAATGTTCCTTTATTTGCGAAGCTTCCTCCATGAGAAAGCCAACAATACAGGAATATGAAAATAAAAATGTTCAACTTTTATGAGGAAGCGACATGCAAATTTCAATTCTCAACTTTTATGAGGAAGCGACATGCAAATTTCAATTCTCAACTTTTATGAGGAAGCGACATGTAAATTTCAATTTCCAATTTTTTAAATTCTAACGATAACTTGTCCACCAAAACGTATATTCTTGCAGCCATTATTGAAACTCACCCATAGCCACCGATATGCGCGAGGAGCCCATGCAGCCGATATTGAAACGCGCCTATTACAACGCGCCCTCGGCGCATCCGAATCAGCAACTGGTGGACGCGATTCCCCTCCACCGAACTCTCAGGGTGTCTGTTCCGTTCGCGAGCGCGGCCGATGGCCGATTCGTCGAACTCGAATCAACAGCCGGTCGAAGCGAGAGGAGTGCGTGAGGTGTCGTTTTCGTTAACTTCCAACACACAAGATTCGACGAAAACAATCGCCGCTTCCTCGTCCCCCCCGCGAATCTCACACACTTTCCCCCGAATAATGTAACAGAGACCCTCGACACAAACGCGTCGCTTTCTCATCGGTTGTTTCGTGTTTATATATTTATTCAACGAAAAGTAAAAACTCCAAAGAAGTAACGTCGATCGCACCTGGTGAATAAAAAAAAAAAAAAAAAACACGCGATATCTCCGGTCCGAGAGTCTTCGCGAGAGAGGGAGAGAGCGCGCGTTCTTTGGGTTTTTTCGGCCATATATTCGTGATACGTGACGTCTGGACGACGACGACGAAGATTAAGACGGGTGGGAGTCGCGCGCTGTCGAGAGACACACAAGCCAAGTACCGAAAAAAAAGCCTTCGGGACGTCGCCGAGAATGAGCTCCAACAACGCTAAAGCCCTCTTCGCGTGCTCGAGATGCTTCTCGAGGCATCCCTTCGAGGAACTGTCACCCGGACAACAGTTGTGCAAGGTATCGTGTCCCTTTCGTTCGATCATCGTTCTCCCGCTTTATCTTGCTCTATTATTATCGTCCCTGCCAGCGACGCTGTTTTCTCCGTTCGTCCGCGATCGTACGAAGAAAATAACGATAACGCACCTAATCGGCGTCTCGTCGAAATATTCCTCGAGGCGTGTACGATGCTAATATTAGAATTTTTAACCTCCGAGAGCGACTCGTGGACTCACCGGCCACTCGACCGAACCAATCGTCATATTTGCGAGTCCGATATTGTTCAATCTCGTCCTATGTGCATCCGCATCGAACCGATCGTCATTATCTCGCTCTGCAAACTTCGAATTAACCTGATCGCTGCCGTCGCGCGGCAATTTATCGTCACGATTTCGTTTTGGCGTCCCACTTTGATTCAAGGCGATGGCACTCTTGGATATTTGTTTGTTTTTGTCGCGATAACCGAAAAGATCGATTATGCTACGCGACGATCTCGCGCGGGTGTTGTCGAGGCGAAAGCTTACACCTTATGCGTAGATCGCGTTTCGCACTCCGATTTCCCCCCCCTGAGACGCATCGATTGGCGAGACTTCCAATGGCTTTGTATTGTTTCATTCAGGAATGTCGAGGTTCCTTTCCAGTGGTTAAGTGTACATACTGCAGATCCGAGTTCCAGCAAGCCGTGTAAGTATACAAGGAAGCACAATCTTTTTATTTTTTTAAACGACAACATTATTTGTTGAAGCGGAAATGTTTGTTTTGAAAATGTAATTTTTTTTTCTCTACAGAAAAGGAAACACCTGCACGATATGCAAGAAATGCGAGCAGAACGTCAAGGCTTATGGCAAGCCGTCGGCCTGCGAGTACTGCAACACCATCGCGGCTTTCATCGGAAGCAAGTGTCAGAGATGCACAAACTCCGAAAAGAGATACGGACCGCCTGTTACTTGCGAACAGTGCAAGCAGAAGTGTGCCTTTGACAGACAAGACGAGGACAAGAAGGTGAAATGAGAATGACAAGCGAAAGGGCGATTTATCGAGTCTTGAATGTCCATGCTTTTTCCATGCCGGCTACTTTGAGGGGAAAGATGTTAAATTTGAGAGAGGACTTTCTAATTTTGAAAATTCATTATACGAGAATGAAAGATTTGTAGAGAAACATTATTGAAACATTCCTCGAAGAAGCACAGAGAAATTAATGGAGTTGAAAAGATCACTGAATTTTTTTTTTTTGTGACCTTGGGTGCACCATAATCTGCGAGGTTTATAGTCGATAATTAATATAATATAATAATTGAAGCTGTGATATTAATGATTTTTTAAATTCAATTTTAGGTTGATGGCAAGCTCTTGTGTTGGCTGTGTACGCTTTCGTACAAGCGGGCCTTGGCGAAGACAAAACAGACCGACGCCGATAGGAGAGCTCACCTGAAAATGTCGCATGAAAGGGCCGCAAAGCACAAGGAGCAAAAGTAATTATCCACAAACGAGGCGGCTTGAATCTGTCGCTGGATCGAAGCGTATTATCGTTTCTAAGCCCGAAAAGAATTATGAAAAATTGATCATTTCTATCGCGCTGTAATATCGCTTTCGTAAAATTGACGGTAAAACAGATTTCTGACTTACCCTCGGATAGTTCTTCAGAAATTTCAAAGTTCACTCGGTGTTGGAAACGATAATAAGATCAAAATAATTGTGGGTCGAGCGGTGAACGATGCACGGTCGATGCTCTACGACGACCAGCAATTTTACTTTCCACGTTGCTTACCTGATTTATTTTTAACAGGGTGAAAAGCCACACCAAGAGACCCCACAGAGGTGGAGACGTGACGAAAGCACCGCCGCAATCCGAAACTGTCGACACGAACGGTCCGACGCCGGTAAAGGCTGCGAGAATGGTCCCGATGCACGATCACCACGATCCAAACAGTTCGGACCACGTAGTAGCGGTCACTCAGCTCAAGGAAAAAATTGCCCATTTACAGAAACAAATCACTCAGAAGGATAACCAATTACTCACCAAGGATAGACAGGTCGGTTAGGTCGCGATTCATGCTGAGATGCAGCCACGATTGAATACAATAATTCGGAGCATCGGCTCGAACCGAGAATCACAAGCCAGTTACTGAGTTTAAGGCAGTCTCTGCGGTACAAGTCAATCGAGTACCAGGATTTCAAAAATTGTTTGTACCCATTTTAAAGGAGACATTCTTGCGAATTAAGGTGGATATAGATTAAAGAGTTCCTACTTTATGTAGGAAAAAAGTACCATTTACAGAAAAATAACTCAGCTTACGACAATAAATCCACAGGCGTATTTTTAGGCAATTTTTGTGAATTCAAATGTGTACCTTTGGTCCGATCTTGACGACCGACAGCTTATATTGTTTGTTGAAATATGTTTTACAAATTCATCGAGGAACTTGCTGCGATTAGATTCTCAATCACAAGAAAAATTTACTTAACGTCATGGCTCTGCTTTTTTATAAATAAATTACTTGAATTGTAAACGATTAATATTATAATTAATGTCATCCGGTGAGTTCGTAGCGTATCTGTAAAGAAACAAAATGAGCTGGTCAAAATCGAACGAAAATGATAAATTTGACTTCACAAAAAATGCCTAAAAATATGCCCATGGATTTATTGGCGTAAACGCAGTTATTTCTCTGTAAATTCATTGTTGTACATGTTTTCCTACAAAAAGGAGGAATTCTCTCATCTAGATCCACTTTAGTTCGCACTAATTATCCCGTTAAAATGTGTACAAACCCTTTTTGAAATCTTGGTACTCGATCAACTTGACTGTGCCCAACGACTACCTTAAACAAACAGCGAACATAACTGGTGTCTCTCGTGTTCATGCAAAACGCAGTATTACCGGTTTTAATATAAATCGGGAATACTTTTAGCTCGCTTTGCAATACGTCTCTAACGGCTCTACGCGCTCCAATAACCGTAACTATCACGTAGATTTCTAACCGCTTATTTTTTTTCCACAGATAACCGATCTGAAGGCGAAAAACTTCACCGCCGAAGCGGAGCTGCGAAACAAGATGAAGGCCACGGAGAAAGAACATGACTCGAAGGTGTCCTACATGCAGCAGAAGATATCGGGCCTGTTGAAGGAAGTGGCGACCCTGTCGAAGAGCAACAAGCGGGGCGACAGGATAGCCGCGACGAAGAGCGAAGCGAGCACTAACAGCGGAAGTGGAACCGATAGTCCAGTACCTTGATAAGGTAGGAGATACGATTGAAAAGAGAACAACAAAATTAAAATTAAAAAAAAATCTTCTGTCTTACAGCGGTGCGATATAATGTTCGCGGTGCTCGTTATTTTTCTCTTCTTTTTCTTTATCGAACGCCGTTTATGTACAACGAAGATATTGTCTCATTCCATTGCCACGAGAATCCCGCAGGAGCCATCGAAAATTCCCTCCAGGAATTTCGGGCTCGAACGCGGTCGACACGTACATATTCAATTGTCCATAAACCTCCCCACTTCCCTCATCTACCCGTCACTCGGAATCACGTGATAATCTTTACGAATAGCTAATTGTTTCAAACGTACGAAACGAAATTGTATTATTTTTCTAATTAACCATAGGAACATACTGTCTCATCGACGCATGAACACGAAACTCAAACACGAAACATTTGTTCCTCGTCGTTGGGGCTTCCACCAGAGATACACACTACAATTATGAATTAGTTAGGATCATTTATGGTTTTTCTTTGAATTCTTTTTTTTCTTTTTGTGATTAATACGCGGTGTCCGAACAGCGAAGAAAGCGCCCGATCGGTGATCGTTCCAGTCGTTGTGATCGAGACACCGCACAAAAAAAAAAAAAGAATTACTGTCCGACGAATGCACGGATTTGAAATTATCCCGACAAGAGTCTAAATTCGACATTTTTTTGTCTTTGCAAGGAATTGCGAAAGAATCGAGTTACACTTATTTGCAACATACAAGACGACAAAACAAATTAATTATAGGAGAGTCGATGATTGTGTATCGCCGATACGACGTTTTACTACTTATTGACGAATGTAACGGCGACGAACCAGAACCTTGGTGATTGTAGAAATGAATTTACAATAAAATAATGAAAAAAAAACAAAAATAGATTGTGGTTCGGTTTATGCTCGGAATCCATTTCGGATCTAGGTCAGATTATCGATCATCACATTTTCATCGTATAGGGAAACTGGCGAATAAAATTTTCTGAATACTTTTGAAAAAATTTCGATTGCAAGTTTTTTTTTTGTACAAGTTGGTGTATAATTGACAGTTTTACAAAGTTTCGTGGAACATTGACTTCGTTCGGTACGAAATTAAATAATGGAAGGCAATCGTTGTATAGATATTTTTTCAACGTAGTCAGAGAATACTATATTCCATCCATCACTGAGCACGAGGGAAGTGAAAGACTCATTTAAATATCCAACAGCCATATATTTATTCTTTATTTTAAGAAACAAATGCTAATTGAGCATTACCTATTTAATAATTATAATGATAATAAATGCGTAACAATTTCGTTTTTAACTATTTACGAAGTTTAAGGATAATTAACATTTAATTTATAGTCGTTTAAATACGAACGTGCGCGTTGTACACGTGCTTTTACGGTACAGGTTGGAGTTTAACGTGTATTGTTTTTTTTATTTTTTTTTTTACCTTTAAGAGATGGTAAGAACTAAATATTGCTTGTTTTTTTTTGTTTTTTTCTTTCTTTTTTTTGCCGAGGCAGTTAGTCACTTTGCTTCCTTTCGTCAATAGTTCATTCCTACTTTCAGCTTATTTACAAAATCTCTCACGTTCGCTCACACTTTTACTTTCTCACACGTTTATTCGAAACCGTTCGTCCATTCTTCTTTTTTGCACTTATATTTTTCGTAGTAATTGCTATTTAGTCTCCTCGTTCGTTTAGTTAATTTTTAAAAATTATTTATACAGTGCGCTTGATGCAGGCAAGGTAGCGAATCGAGGCAATTCACAGAATGACTTATGCGTCGCGGCAATGCCTTTGGAAGCAGTGTGTTTTTTTTTTACTCTGAAGATAATTAGACTGTATAGTTTCAATTGACTTTGTGATCGTATTTGTATGTTTGTTGTTTTTTTTTATTCATAGGAAGTTTGTGTCGTCGGTATCGTCTGGAAGCCTCCTTACGCTTTTCTTCGTTCGTATTTTTTTTTTTGCGTCCTATTTTGCCATGGAATTCGACCTTTCGTTATTTCCAAGAGTATTCGTACGACTAGAAAAAATGTGCATTCGCTCGCGTGACTCCAAGCGAAGTATGTCGAATCTAATGGCTACTCGAATATTTTTATTTGTTTTCTCTCTTTGCGCAATTTTCAAAAATACTATTCTATAATTATCGAAATTCCACGGGAGTCACGTTAGTGCGTGCACATTTTTTTATTCTTTTTATTTATTATTTTTTTTTTTTTTAATTTCTCATCTAAGCGTTACGATAGCGTATGCCAAGTGTTTCCCGTTTTCTCTGGCCTGAGCATTCCGCGGAACGCCTGAATCATCCACGCCTGCCTGTAAAGTTACTCGCCAGTTTGCATACAGAAGGCTCGCGAATTTGAGTTTTCTCTTTGCCGATAAAAATTATGCAATTTCGTCGCATCGAAGATTTTTTTTTTAAGATTCCTCGGTACATTGTTGAACACGCGGTTGTTGCGTGCTTGACACGCGTCAGTTCGAACGGCCGTGTAATATCAGTCTGCGAGACGTGACCAAATGCGATCATAGACGAGCGATTTTTATTTTTGTTTTATTTTATTTATTTTTTTATTTTTTTCAATCTTTCACAAGAATTAATTTTTACAACATTTTCGCAGGTGAAAATTTGCCGAATCGCTCTTCTATGAAGATATCTGTTGCGTCTCGTTTTCGGCGGTAGGCTGCTATCGGTGGTGACCTCGTCGTGAGCTTAGCGCTGCTTATACATTAGTGGAAGTACAAATCGGGCAAATGTTTAGTCGTGCGATAATAATGGAAGTACGATAGTTCGTGAATGGATTTTTTTTTACTTTTGTTTTTTTTGCGATTTGTAGTAAAAATGTTCGCTCGTCACTCGTCGCCATAAACTATGCGTGTATTTATTCTGTCTCAGATGTTGAACCAACGCCGAGAGGGAATACTGATTGGTATTCTAAGATCGACCGATCACTCGCCTACGACAATCTCTCGTCGATATTACGATGAGAAAACAATAGAATCATGCATACCGAAATATATTTACATATAAATATAGATATCTAAGCGCCGTGTGTCTGTTGTGTGGATAAGGTAAACAGTCCGATTTTTGGGCCTCGCGAAATTCGATAAATTTCTTGGGTCTCAGTACTTTTTGTTTTAAGTCGCGAAACCAAAGGAGCGAACAAATTTTCCTTAGAATAAAAAATTTTTCAATTAATTATGTTCTATTAAAATTTGTTGTAAACTATCTGAAAAGGCTCGACTGGAAAATGTTTAAAAATATGAATTTACGTCTCAAAAAATCGACGCACTTTGCAAGCGAGTAGCGATTTTCCGAAAGAAACATGCGTAGCTTTCAAGAATCCAGAAACAATTACATTTTTTTTTCTTTCGAACTTTGCTGAATAAAAAAAATATCGAAGTTGTGAGTGATCAAGCTGTTTACCTTGTCCGGAAATATGTGTGACGATTGTATATTCGTGAGTTTATTTTCTGTTTTTTTTTCGATCTACGATCTATGCTTCAATAAATAACTTAAAATCGAAGCGTGACCACTGGGAGACAACCGCGAACGCAGCCCACCGCTCGGCCAACCGACGGTATATAAATTATATATTTATATATTCATATATAATATATGTATATATATATAGCTTTTAAATTACTTCATTAAATTATCGAATTTTTTTTTTTATCAATAATGTTAGTATATACAGGTACAGGTCTCGTATAGTTGCAGTCGTGTCGTCACTGGTTCATTAAATTTCTTTTTTTTTCGTTTTCTTTTGGAAAATTTACCTCGCAATCCCATTTCATAATTTTCTCGATAGATTTTTTTCTCACCATTTTTGTATTCTTCTTTTTTTCCCTTTCTTTTTCTCTTATACCTTTTCCTTTCGTAAAACTTTCTCGAACATTGGCGGGTGCCGACAAAAACCGCCAGTTTGCTCTTCGCCGCGCATTAAAAAAAGTTCGCGCTTCCAGTTACAATTAAGCCCTAATTCGTAGACGCGGGAGAGATAAACCGCTCGAGTTTAAGCTTTGGATAAAGTCTTTGCACCGTGTTTGGAGAATGAGAGGAGAGACGACTGGATTTTTTTTTTCTCCCTAGTTCGACTCTCTCTCCCCACGCGTTAGCGTGTGATTTTGAGCACCGTGGCTATCGTTTCCCCATACAGCCGAGGGACAACGTGTAATCCCGTGCGTCGCACTTGCACAATCGAGAGTCTCGCGCAAAGCGTACCTAGTGAAGTTCATTATCCGTCAAGATTTCCCTCTTCACCACGGGGAACTCGAATAGCTCGGCTGTTCGAATGCCACAGCGGTGGTGGTGGGTTCTCCGAACGGTGGAACGTCCGGTTATGTGCACTCGATTATGTGTGGCTGGGACGTCTCTATGACGCTCGGTCGTCCAACCGAGTTCTCAAGATTGTGGAGGGACGTCGAGTGCGGCCCGTGAGCACTGCCGTGCCTCTCGTAGATCTCTATGTGCTCGAACTCCCCTGCCTTCGACATGTTACCTGTTGACAGTCGCAATGGAAATTCATTTAATAACAGCATTTTTTATTATTTCACAAAAATTAATTATTTCATGAATCGAGAAACTTGGATAGCGATGGGAAAAGCTCTCCGCACAGCTCCGATTTTTTTAGACCGTTTGATTCAGAGGATCTTTTTTTTTTAATCGCTCAATTTTTCTTAAGATAGAGAATTTGATTCTTTGTACTTTTTTTTTTATTTCACAAAAATTAATTATCGGGTAAATGGAGAGACTTGGGTGCCGAATGTGGAAAGCTCTCCGGAGAACTCTGATTTTTTGAGACTTTTTTTCTAGCTGGCTTGGTCCAGAGGATTTTTTTAAATAGCTCAATTTTTCTTAAGACAGAGAATTTAATTCATAAATACTTCTTTTTGAATTTGACAAAAAATAATTATCGCGTGAATCGAGAGACGTGGATACCGAATGTGGAAAGCATTCCGGACAACTGCGACTTTTAAGACTATTTCTTTTCTCATTAATTTAATCCAGATGATTTTTTTTTAATTCTCGTTTAATTTTTTTTAAGCTAGAGAATTTAATTCATAATACTTTTTTCTTTTTTTTTTGTATTTTTATGAAAATAAAGTTATTTGGGTGGGTTATAGTTTGAAACTTGGATTCCTATGTCCATGATTATAAATTGCTGTAGAGTTGATTTCGTCTGAACTCACCGACATTCATGTCGGACCCGTACTCCGAATAGTAACTGGGCGAGCCGACCGCCGCAGCGAGAACGAGTTCGTCCTCAATGTTGTTCGGTCTGCAGCTAGTTGTTTTCCAATGTGTCCTAAGCCCGCTTGCGCTTATGTACTTCTTGTCGCAACCCTGACACGTGTAAGGCCTCTCGTTCGTGTGCAACCTCTTGTGTAACTTGAGATGAACGAATTGCGTGAACTTCGCGGGACAGAGGTCGCAGGCGTAAGGTTTCTGTCCCGAGTGAAGTCTCAGATGGGTCTTTAGATTCGAGGTCGAGCTGAACCTCTTCTTGCAGATTTCACACTGATGGGGTTTTTCACCTGAAAGAGTAACAGTAAAAAAAAATTATAATCTCAACATTACTCACAAATGCGGCAAATACTAGTTTTAAAAAAACTTTAGTTTCGATACTTTTTTAAAATAAACTAAGTACAATACATAATCATGATGAACAACAACCAATTATCTATGAGTCACCGGTGACCCGGCCGAAAAATCGATTCCAATATAAATATTAATGAAATGTTATATGTCGATTGAAATTAAATATTTATTTATTTTTTCACTGCTTTTCTATTGGAATTGATAGATCTAAGTAGTTATAAGACACATTCTGTATTTGAATTCTGGTCATGGAGAAATCCGTTAATAAACAAATTATACAAAAAATAAAATAAAAAAAGGCCTATAAGTCATATATCAAGAGACGCGGTTGCGTCTCGCGGCCAGAGTACTTAAAAAAAAATTAGGCGAGAGTTATCAAGTAGTTAAACTCAAGACTTTGGGTCGATGTTATTTAAAAATGAAGCATCGATTCAGAATTTTGAGGACACTTTTATAAAATTACCCAAAAATGATTTATCCAAAATTACCTAATGATCACATATGTAAACTGACCTCAAAATCCTCAAAATTATATATATACATACATATATAAAAAAAACAATACCTGTATGAACGAGGTGGTGTTTCTGAAGATGCGCCAATTGCGTGAAGCTCTTGGTGCATACGTTGCACTTGAAGGGTCTCTCGCCGGAGTGGGTTCTGAGATGAACCTTGAGATTGGACAGTTGTCCGAAAGTTTTGCAACAGACGTTGCACTCGTAGTGCATCTTGCCGTCCTTCTTCTTGAGTGGATAAGGCAGTGACCTGTAGCCGCGCGACCCCTGCGAGTTGGGACTGAGGGATCCGCTCTGGGAGCACGCGTGGTCGTCGGGTGAGAGTGAGCTCGCGGGTGAATATCTGTTGATCGACGAGGAGTTGGGGTGGATGGTGAGTCCGGGATGGTGTCCGAGATGCAGATTGTGAGTGCCGGCGATGAGATTGGCCTGGTTGCCGTCGATCTGCATGGTGGACGAGGTGGGAAGTTGATGACCGTTGCCGCTCCTGCTGTCCCTGTCGTAGCCGACGTTGCCGGAGGGTGTGGGTGAGTAAGCTGTGCAGTTTATGGACAGGGGTGCGACGTGCTGATGCATGGGTCCGTTCGGATGATAAAGCCCGTACGGATAGGAGGACGGCGAGTGGATGGGCGAGATGGGCGAGACGCTGGGATTGTTGGCGGCGTTGAGATAGATCGAGCCGGTGGACTCGATGTGTCCGGTGGATAGCGATGAGCTGGAGTAGTGGATGGTTGAGGGACCGACGGGTGAGGTGGTGGAGGCGGTGGAAGCGACGGTGGTGGTGGCGCTGGGCGACGGGCTCTTGGTCTTCCTGGATTTGATGACGAGGCCACTTCCGGTGGTCGTCGAGGTGGTCGTCGAGGGATGGGGGCCGGTTGTGGTGGTCGTCGAGGAGAGGAGGCCGCTGGAGTGGATGTTGCCCGTGCAGCCACCGCCGACGGGGTGGACGCTGGAGTTGCAGGGGTGCAGGAGATTCCCACCGACGTTGCCGCTCGTCGAGTGGAGATTGCCCGATGGACTCTGGAGCATCGGTAGGTTGTTGCTCGTGGAGTTGACGAGGGTGCTCGTCGCGGTGCAGGTCTCGGTCTGCATCGGGAGGTTCGAGCTCGAGTCCGGACTGCAGGGCAGTATGTTGCCGTACCTGTGGGACTTCTTGTAGGAATAGGCCATCTCGGTGGGGCTGGAGGGCGGCGGGGTGACCGAGTCCAGATGACTCGCGAAGACACCGTGGTTGTGACTCTGGTGGGGGTTGTTGTGGCCGTTGCTGTGGTGGTTCATATTTTGGTGGTGCATGTGGTGGTTGTTGTTGGCGTTGGTGTTGCTGTTGTTGTTGCTGTCGGTGCTGCTGCGGAGGAGGATGTTCTCCAGGATGGAGCTGCTCGGGCTGGTCACGTAGGGCGGTC